>CM057928.1:13320571-14520571 GCA_030141595.1 Chydorus sphaericus
TTCTTCAAGTTCAAGATGATGATAACATTTTCTGTTTTGCATGGATGAATAGCTTAGAACAGCTTTTAGTACCGAAAACTGCCTCTAAGAATAAAAAGACCTGCGTTCATCTTCCACAATATTTTCTCAAAAATATTTACGGAATAACATTCCGATGGTCTCTTTCATGATCTGCTACATAGTCATCAATTTAATTCTGTTCACAACTCGTTCCGTGGACGTTTACATGACTACTAATAACGTTGTTTACATGTTAGCCAGAGCATCCGGTACGATTAATTCATTTTAGACAGTAAACATCTGAAAAATATGTTTTTACTTTTTTTTTTTACCAACCAAGGTCAAGTTTTAAATTTCAACTGTACTTTTGTCGTGGTCCTCATGTTGCGTCATTGCATCACATGGCTCAGAATGCGTGGATTGGCCAGTATTCTACCACTAGATCATCACGTCTACCTTCACAAAGTTTGTGGGGCCATGATCGCATTTTTCTCCTTCCTCCACACCGTTATGCATATCATTAATTTTCGTAAGACCTTGGGTTGAATTGATTTATTTTAAAGTATTTTAATTACTATTATGAACAGCTCTAACTATCGCCGATCAGAGAGTATCCTCTGTAACAAACAGAACGCATTCCGCTGTTGGTAAATCGTGTGTTATTTTTTCTTTCTTTTTTTTAAGAAGAATTATTATTTGAATAATGAATTTTTTTAAATTAACAGAATGGCTTTTTACGGCCAATCATGGTGAATTTGGTCTTGTGGGTGGTTGCGCTTCTCTGACTGGATGGATTCTTTTGCTCACCCTCGGATTTATGGTCGTTTCCTCTCACTTCCTTTCGTCCGAAAAAGCGGATGTTTTGAAGTAATCTTTTTTCGCCAATTTCGAAATGTTGTACAAAGGTGGCAGTCATGTGCTATTTCTGAGGGGAAATTTCCCGTAACTAGTTTTTGGATGTGACGTAATCATTATGTTTGATATACGTGATAAAAAGCATATGTACGTGATTAAACTAATGAGTAAAATTTAATTTTTAGATGTTTTATTGGTCTCATCTTCTCTACATACCGTTCTGGATTAATCTGATTCTTCACGGACCGAATTTCTGGTATTGGTTCATCGGACCCGGAGTCCTCTTTATCGTCTTTGAGAAATTGGTACAGTCCATAAGTCGCTGTTCTAGTCAAGGTCGCTCTTACGTAAGGTATATTATCAATTACGAAATCACTTATTCTCATTAGAGGATGTAGCCTAACATTCTTAAAAGATTATCAATAACTTATCGATTTATACAATGTTTTGTGCAGTTCGGCAGTCCTCCTTCCTTCACGGGTAACTCATTTAGTCATAAAAAGCCTCCCAATTTCCACTACCATCCGGGAGATTATGTTTACATTCAAGTCCCCTCACTCACGCGTTACGAATGGCGCCCATTCACCATTTCGTCTGCACCCGAGCATCCAGGTAACAGTACTTGGATCTAATTTTCTAATGTAATTAGTAATTGAAAATAGCCAATGGACCAGATTACCTTTGGCTTCACATACGTTGTGCTGGTGGATGGACAAACAAGTTGTTCGAATTTTTCGAGCTTAAAATGGCTCAAGTAAACTGGCATCGGCATCAAAGGTTACTAAGACTCCGTCAAGTGCTTTACTACTATTAAGTTAATTATAATATTGAATTACAGATCTCTTTCGAGGAAGACATCCAATATGAGTATTTTGACCAATAATTTCTCATTGGGTCAATCTCATGCTGAAAATATGGATTGTTGTGGAGAAGCTGGGCTTTTCCAAAGAAATCACTTATTCTACTCTTCCTGCCCTCCCATTCAACCATCGTAATAATACAATAGTCCAGTTTTAACATTATTATGTAACTCTAAATTTCCCAACTTCTTATGCACAAAAAAGGGGTCGGAATGATTCTTTAGCTCCAACCGACAGTCATCGACGAATGATTTACCGAATTCTTTGCTTCCTTCCCGCATCATCAATATTCCTACTCCTCCGATTGCGAACGATTCCAGCTTTCGAAGTCGATCGAATAACATTTATACTCTAAATACAACTTATGATCCAGAGATTTTAGAAACAAGGCAATTGTTGAACACGAATAATGAGGTGTCATAATATTAAAGTTATGGTCAAGTTTTTATACATGGGTAATCTGATATGCTTGATCCTTACTATGTATAGATTCTTAGCGTATCCGGTCTTTCTAAAATGGATAGCTCAGCATCGACCAACAACCATCATTAGCAGCAGAAATTCTCTGATCGGAACGGAGACCTTTCAACTTAATGAAGCGATTGAAGTAAATATCTTCTCACATATAACGTTTAATTCGGTTCGATTATTGCATCAAATAATTTTACCCTTAGATCACCATAGACGGGCCGTATGGCACTCCGTCGTGTCACATTTTTCGAGCGGAGCATGCCGTTCTCATCGCTGCCGGGATCGAGTGACGCCTTTGCCAGTATCCTGCAATCTATTATGAATCAGTATTATGCTGCCAGACAAACTTGTCCTTCGTGTCAGCTCACCTGGACATCGCAAATGCCGGATTCCATATTAAATCTTAAAAAGGTTTCGATACAATACTCTCGAAATCGTATAAAAATTTCACTGATACATAAATCTGATTATACTAGGTGGATTTCATTTGGATAAATCGTGATCAGCAGAGCTTTGAATGGTTCGTCAACTTACTATCCCAGTTGGAAACAAAGCAGGCTGAAATGGGAGGCGCACTGGAACGTTTCCTTGATCTTCACATGTACATCACGAGCGCATTGAACAAAAGTGATATGAAGGCGGTGGGTCTTCAGATGGCCCTTGATCTGCTCCACGAAAAAGTATATTGCCTTTTGATACCTGTAATATGACCAACTTAAGTGATGTTGAGAATACGATTATTTTGGTAAACAGGAGCAGCGCGATCTGGTCACGGGACTTAGAACCAGATCCAATGCAGGTCGACCAAACTGGGATCAAGTATTTAAAAAGATTTGCAATGAAAAGAAAGGGAAAGTGACCGTCTTCTATTGTGGTCCGCCGCAACTAGCCAGAGAGTTGAAAGGGAAAATGCGACGCATTTGGATTCAGCTTCAGAAAAGAAAACATTTTAGTGAACACATATTGCCGTATTCGGCTTAGTTGCTTTTAAACGGCTTAGGAAAAATCAATTTTATTCTAATTCCTCTATAATTTTTATTTCAAATCATAATTTATTATGTTGGTATAAATAATTTCAAAGTTGGAAACGCTGCATTTACCATCAATGGCCTTATCTTGTACACATCGGGCCATGAGCAAAAATTCTTTAATCCAATAAAAATACGAAAGAGAAGCCCATTAACTAAAAAATAAATCAATTCAATTAATCACTCCTATATAAATTCATATAAAAAGTATACGGTATATATCCTATTTACAGCCCAGCAGTGTATAGTCTTACCGTACATTAAGAGAGTAGTATTAAGCACGCTACTGATTGTATGCTTTTTTAGTGTATTCTTGTACTTATGCTTTGCTATTATATCAGAAGATATACAATAGGCTTCTCAACTAGAGTATAAGTTTGTTTCAGGAGTAATTTACTAAATGTATTACTATGTCGGTGTTACTTTCTGCTTTTAAAACAACTATTGATATTATAAAGAATAATTATTTAGTAGCAAGAATCGCCAATTCGTTCTTCAATTATACACTTCCAAAAAGAGCACTACTTACTAAATTACATGATAAGGGGTCTCAGGCAATGTTAAGGGCGCAATGCGTTTGGCAAACTCGTGCAGCAACAGGCTCTTTTTCGCCGTGCTGTTCTACCTGCCTGCAGTCACGTCAACATATTTTATGGGACCCTCTTTAAAAAATCTGCAAGTTCAACACGTTATAACTGCGCCAATGGTAATGAAATAAGCGCTTGAAACTGGTTTCTATCATTAATTATTTAAAATCCCAGACAATTTTAGAAGCTGCGTTTGAATATTCACAAAAACACATCTATATTGATGAAAGTGCGGTTATTCCCTTAATTAATGACATGCCATATATTTGATATATGAGTGACATCTGCTACATATGCTGTACAGTGTCAATTTCAGATAAGAATTCTCACTAGCATCTTAAATTATAGCGCGGCACCATCTCGAAATCTCAATAGCTTATATTGCTGCATTTATAGTGACCTTCAATCAGAGTAGTATTTCATATTCGTTGAAATATACTTCTCTCGAGGTATAATACTTTTTTCTGAATTCTAAGTCTAAAATTCAAATTATGGCGACGCTCGAGAATCGCCTCGAAGAAGTTGTCGTTGATGTTACGGATCTGGACGAAGAAAATCACTCCGACAGCAATGGATCAACTATCAATTGCTCTGACTCGTCGATTGAGATTCGAACTAGGCGCTTGGCTTCCCTGGATAACCACAAATCATCGACATCTTGAAAGAGGAACTAAAGAATCAACTGAATTTGGAAGGATCCTCGTCATCGGGCCCAATGAATCAAAGTTCTTTCTGCAAACTCTTTTCTAACGAGGTCTAAGACTGCTTAATTTCACTTTAAAATACAAATGAAGCAATTAATTCTAACTTGAATATATATTACAGGATGTAGTTAAAATGGTATTTCATCTATTTGATGTTCAATCTGACGGGAAAATATCTCCATCATTTTTAATCACTGAAATTTTGAACAGTGAAATTGGGTAATAAGTTTTTAAAATAAGTTTTGTTTTTAAGTGGTCAATAAGATGTTGCATTTTGTTTTATAGACGAAACAAAGTCGGAAATGGTTGCGAAGTGACCAAGCTTTTTGACACCCTGATCATCGTTCTTGCTAACGAATCAAATTGGATTCTGAACTATTCCAGCGCATATTTACTATAAATGCTGTGCGTTTACTTCTAAATTGTACGGTTCTAAATAATTGATACATTTTTATGGCAATTTAGGTGCAACACACTTTATACACACTGATTGACAGTAAAAGTTCAGATGGCGTAACGGTGGATGCCATCATTGCATTCTTGAGAGACATTAGCATGCCAAAGTTTGTTCTTCAAATAATTTTATAAATTATGATTTACTTTTAACTTTAAATATAAGGAGAGTCACGTGGAATGAAGAACACTTAAAGAACGCCGACATGGTTTTTGAAACTCATAAAAAAGAAGGCACAGATAATCTTACTTTTGACGATTTCAAAAAGATGATCCCTTGCAAAAATGTAGGGTTTTCATTCTCCTTTATAAAATCCCTTGGCTATTAAACAGATGGAATAATAACGACAAACTGTCTATTTATTTTTAATAGCCATTCTTTGCTGAGAGAGCTTTCCAGATCTTCGATAAAGAGAGAAAAAACAGTGTCTCCCGCGACGATTTACAGAGAAACTTTACAGCAATTCAGCAATCAGTCAGTGGACGATAAGGTTCGCTTCATCTTCCAGATCTACGATCAAGACGGTTCGTCACTATCCTTTTTAAAATATATAGTTATCCGTACTAAATACAGTATATCTAATATATAGGAGACGGAGTGATTAAATTGGAAGAATTGAAATCAGCTTTAATTGTCTGTTCGAGGAGAGCGGGATGAAGTTCACTGACGAGCAGTTAAATCAATTAACTTTGACCCTTTTTGAAGATGCGAAACAGTGTGGGGATGGTGATCGTAAGAAGATTGATCCAGATGACGGGGTTGGTTTCGAAGAGCTTAAAGCCCAAATGGCCCGACAGCCGGGTCTTCTCGAGAACCTCTCCACTAGGTAGGCGGACCTATATATATATATATATATATACTATACAAATATATTTAATTGTATAGCATAATTTTAACGTTATCTTTTGTATCGGTGTACAGTTTAGAACAATTTTTAGTGCCAACTGCCGTTTCTAAGAAAAAGAAAAAACCAGAAAATGATCGCATTTCTTCCTCCATATTTTCTCTGAAATACTTGAAGAACAACGTTTCCATAGTCTCTTTCGTAATCGGCTTTCTGCTAATCAATTTGATTCTGTTCGTAGTTCGAGCGATACAAGTTTACCAAAACACCTCTAGCATCCTCTACATGTTTGCCAGAGCATCGGGTACTATGATTAAACACACATTTTTCCGAAAAAAATTACTCACAAGTTTAATTTATTTGACCGCGTGGTCTTGTCGTTGTTTCCATAGGTGAATGCCTGAATTTTGACTGTGCCTTTGTAGTGGTCCTAATGCTGCGTCACTGCATTACTTGGCTCAGAATGCGTGGATTGGCCACCATTCTACCCCTCGACCATCACGTCTACCTTCACAAATTGTGCGGAATCATGATAGTCTTTCACTCCCTCCTTCATACTGTGATGCATCTTATCAATTTCCGTAATACTGAATCCTTTTTTTTAAATTTTAAATCAGCTCATTCATCACCTTAGTCAAGTTTCTTTTATACAGCAATGAATGTGGCCGATAAAAAAATATCTAATGTAACGTATCACACACATTCCACTGTCGGTTAGTATTTTTCCAATTATAAATCTTAACAATTTCTTTCAATCCACATTGGTTTCATTAACTCTAATAGAATGGCTCTTTACGGCAATTCCTGGCGAATTCGGTCTTGTTGGTGGTTGCGCCACCCTGACAGGATGGGTTTTATTGCTCATTCTTTTCATCATGGTCGTTTTCGCACTTCCTATCGTTCGTAACCGCGGAGGCTTTGAAGTAATTTTACATTTACTGATCCTTTGGGAAATGTATCTTATATTATCTCGCTTTGATTGCTGATTCATTTTGCTATTTGATATAAGATAAGTACGGTACGATACGTTGATTTAATCTTCCTAACTTATTTATGTGATATAGCTGTTTTATTGGACCCACCTTCTCTATATACCTTTCTGGATTAATCTGATTCTTCACGGGCCGTATTTCTGGAATTGGTTCGTCGGCCCCCGGCGTTCTTTTTGTCTTTTTTGAGAAAATCCTTAAATCCATCTATCGTTGGACTTCCCAGGGTCATTCTCAAATAAGGTACCGTACCGTATCATTTATGCAGCAATGCATTTTTTTTTTTAATAAGCGCTCTATAGTAACATTTTAAAATGAATTGCACTAGTTCGGCGGTCCTTTTTCCATCAAGAGTAACTCATTTGGTTATCAAGAAGCCCCCCAATTTCCACTACCATCCGGGAGATTATATAAACATACAAATCCCTGCACTCGCGCGTTTTGAATGGCACCCGTTCACAATTTCGTCCGCACCCGAGCTTCCAGGTAATATTTAGAGAGTTGGTTTGAAACAATTAAAAACTAGTCAATCAAATAAAAAAAAATTAACTAGATTACTTGTGGCTACACATTCGTTGTGCTGGTGGATGGACGTGCAAGCTCTACGAATTTTTCGAGCTCAAAATGGCCCAAGTAAGCTGGCGTCAACGAATGTAATCATGATAACAAACTTACCAATATATATGTTGCAATCTGCTTCAATTATTTTTTTCGATGACAGAGCACAAAAAAAGCCATCTTCAATCATTACTTTGACCAGCGATTTATCCGTAAGTCAGCAATCGGTAGCTGAGAAGGCATCGGATCACACTGGAAAAATTGTATATTGAATTATCTCTTAAATTTATTTAATTCTAGTTTGTGTAACGGTGTAATTTGGATGTAGATTCTTGGCGAATCTTCCCTTTCTACAGTAGAAAATTCATCACCGTCAACTACGAGCGTAACTTGCAGAAATGTTAATAATAGATCAGAAACCATCGAACTTAATAAAGCTGTTAAAGTACACATCGAAATATATATTATACCATTCACTCTATTTGATTTAATATATAAATGTTGTTTTTTGTAGATCAATATAGACGGTCCATATGGGGCTCCATCGAGTCCCATTTTCAGAGCTCAACATGCTGTTCTTATTGCAGCAGGAATCGGAGTTACGCCGTATGCAAGCATCCTACAATCCATCATGAATCGGTACTCTGATTCCAGACAAACGTGTCCTTCGTGCCAGCATACTTGGGCTGCCCAAATGCCCGATTCCATCACTAATCTTAAAAAGGTATCTTGGTATAAAATTTTAGTTTTGAGTTAAGTAATTAACTTATATATGATACAATCAGGTGGATTTCTTCTGGATCAATCGGGATCCGGAAAGCATTTGTTGGTTCTTCAGCTTGTTATCTCAGTTGGAAATGGAACAACCTGACATGCCAGGAGGCACAATGGACCGCTTCTTGATTTTCACATGTACATTACGAGCGCTCTGAAAAAGAATGATATGAAGGCGGTTTGTCTTCAAACGGCTCTTGATCTTTACTACGCAAAGGTTAACTCATTTTTTTTTTACTTTTTAATAATAGTCCCTATCTACTTGGAACATATATTTTTTTTTAAATACGATTATTCTGGTTAACAGGAGCAGCGTGATCTGGTCACGGGACTGAAAACACGATCTAATGCAGGACGACCAAACTGGGATCAAGTATTTAAAAAGATTCGCGATGAAAAGAAAGGAAAAGTGACCGTCTTCTACTGTGGACCACCACAACTAGCCAAGAGTTGAAAGGGAAATGTGACGCATTCGGATTCAACTTCCGAAAAGAAATATTTTAGTAGACACTTTTTTTTTAATGGGAAAAAATGTAGCAAGGTTGTAAATAAAAAAAAATTCCAATTGAAATGTAAACTTGATTTTTAAATTTTTGAAATAAATTTAAAACTTAATGTCGTTTCATACAAAGTTCATATGTTTTTATCCCGGTGTTTCGTAGTTTATTACTACCATTTTTAAAAATGTTTAAAATATTTGGAACAGTTGTAAAAAGATTAAAAAGTTTAAAGTAGGAAGGATTAAATTAAGAATGCTGGATGAGGGATTACGGAACACTCTCTGTGTTCACTATATTTGCCTTCACATTATGGTTTTTTAAAGAATAATTATCCTTGAAGCGTAAACTTCCTTACTTAAATTCCCTTTTTCAGATTATTTTGATCGATAAAAAAAAAATGAGTAATAGAGCTCATAAATTATAGAAATGGTTGTTCTGGTCATTTTTGTATCACGGTACTTGTCAAGAAAACTTTTTTCCCCTTTATGTACATTATCGATAATTCACCAATCCCACAGTTCAATGGACGAATGATTTGTTTTGTAGTTTTGTTGTCCGTCCGGGAGATAAAAACATAGTTTCCAAATATTAGATGCTACTGAACAGCAGTTAATGAAACCAATGACAACAGGATATATTTATCTATGGTGCGTGCCGGGTAATGTGTACGTGCGACATATATCAGAAAATCCCCACTAATTTGTGATGCAATTGGAGATGAAAGGCCTTTATTGTAGATCCGGATAATTATCAACGTCTGAAACTCTTAAATAGCCTATGCCGCCTCTTTCTTTATAACATACTCTAAAGCCTATTACAAGCTTAGAATTCATGATTAAGTATATTAGTGATCATGGATCCAGTTTCCCTAACGGACGAAGACAAAGTGAAGCGCGACGCCTCGTCCGTCGTGCTTGAAATTGAGAAACCATCGTCAGAGCCTTCGACTCCAAGAACACCCATCTTCCTCAAGGCAGATGGCACCGACGTTCCTCTCCGATTTAAAGTTCCATTGCCATCACCGTCTTCTGATGGCAATCGACGGAGCGCGGCGGCAGAATGGCTTGCCACGGCCAACAAACGACAACACGATTTGACCAACTTGCAGATATTGTGCAAAAGCAAAATTACTGCTACTTCCAAGGACGGGTCAACCAAAATAACGCAATCCGGTTTCTGCGAATTATTCTCTTGTCAAGTATGTCATAATTATTGAATTCCAAATTCATATTTGTTTCTATAATTTATTTTTATACATTTTGAATTTTTATAATTATTTAGGAAGTCTTGCAATGTTTGTTCCAACTCTTCGAGCCAAACGAGAACGACAAAGTACCATCGACTGTTTTAATCGAGTTTCTCAATGACCAACTCAAGTATAATGGTTAAACTTTAATGTCGATAAATGATACTGAAATAATTGTTTACATTTATTATTCAGATCGAATGGTTGGGATTGAAATCCATATTGGAATCTGCCGTTTATGTTCTGGCAGAAGAAGATGATTTAGATTTCTCCTTGTTCTCTCGGATTTTCAGCACAAGCATTGTAAATACAATTAAAGTATTTTTTAGAATAAGGAAACTTTAAAGGCTTTTTTATCCTTAAAAAATACATAGGTACAGGAAAAAATGTACTTATATATCGATAAGCACAAAGAGGGCAGGATCACACTAGAGGCTTTCATGGATTTTATCAAGGATATGACCATGCCTAAGTATAATCAAACATGTTTTTCCTTGTTTTTAATATGTCAATAATTATCATCGTTATCGCATTTTCTTTAGATTGAGTGAAAAGTTGAGTCCGAGCAGGTGAATAATGCCGAAAAGATATTCTCGAGCTATATCAAAGAAGGACGCAGTGAACTAACTTTCGAAGATTTCAAGAAAGTGATTCCTTGCAAAAACGTGAGTTAAAAGAGGATTTCAAGATGCAAAATAAAAATTGGTTAACTACGATTCTAATTTAAATTATAAAGCCTTTCTTTGCCGAGAGAGCTTTCCGTCTCTTCGATAAGGATGGATCCAACACGATTTCCACCGTGGAATTCAGAGAAACTTTGGAACAGTTTAACAACCAAGACAGCAAGATCTTGTTTCTTTTCCAGATTTACGACCTCAACGGTAGCTACATTTATTTTTATTATACAATGTTCTCATTTTTAAATGTACATAACTATTTGGTTACATAGGAGATGGAATGATCCAGTTGACTGAATTAAGAGACGTTTTGGCCGCTTGCTCCGAAGAAACGGAATGAAGTTTAGCGAAGAGCAGCTAGATCAGCTTGCCATCGCTCTCTACGAGGATGCGGAAAATTGCGATGTGGACGAAGGCGAAGAAGATGAAAACAGAGCCGAGCTTGGCATCAGTTTCGAAAAAATCCAAGCCCAAATGGCCAAGCAACCAGGACTATTGACAAATCTTTCTACCAGGTATAACTAATTTATAGATATATATCAGTAAAATCTATAGTTTTGATATTGTTTCTACAATGATGACTCAGTTTGGATCGATTTTTGGTGCCTACGGTACCTGCTTCGGGAACAAACAAGCGTACTTTCACTTTTCCGCGAATTTTCCCTAAATTCAGTCCAGCCTATTTTCGGAACAACTATACGCTTGTTATATTCCTCGCCGTTTTTTTTGCCGTCCATCTAATTTTATTCGTTACGCGAGCAATTCAGTTTAAGGATAATAATGGGCTCTACATCCTCGCAAGAGCAGCTGGTATTCGTTGTTTTTATCTCATTTTCTTATCACTTTGAATCATAAGTTGATTGTCTTAAAATCAGGCCAGACTTTGAATTTCAACTGCTCCTTCGTGGTGGTCTTAATGCTGCGTAAATGCATCACTTGGTTACGAAGGTTCGGCTTTGCAAGCATCCTTCCTCTCGACAATCACGTCTACTTGCACAAAGTGTGTGGGATCACCATCGTCTTCTTCTCCGTTCTCCACACTGCGATGCATCTTATCAACATCCGTATGCTCTCGAAAGAAATCTTAGTATAATTATTACTAAATTGATAATATATATAAATTTTTTTTATTCTGAAAACAAAATCTAGCTCTTAATATAGCTGATAAACTGAACTCAACTGTCACAAATGAAACACACTCTGCAACTGGTTAGTACGCAGTTGTATTCGAAAGTATCGCAAAGAAAATTACTGAATATCCAGTTTTTAAATAAACTTTTAGAATGGCTTTTCACTCCTAATCCTCAAATGTTTGGACTCATCCCCGGTTGGGCTTGCTTGACTGGATGGGCTTTAGTACTCGTCCTCGCAATCATGTTCGTCTTTTCACTGCCTTTCGTCCGCAAAAGCGGTAAATTTGAGGTTAGTGTATTCCTCTTAAGTATACATTATGGAACCAGCGGGAACCAGTAATTTAAATGTTACTTTTGAACGAACTAGATTTTCTATTGGACTCACATTTTGTACTATCCCTTTTGGATCCTGCTTATAATTCACGGACCTCGCTTCTGGCAATGGTTTATCGGTCCTGCAGTACTTTTCATCTTTTTGGAAAAAGTGTTGCAATTTATGAAGCGCTGGTCCCAGAAAGGTCGCACTTTTATCAGGTATTTTCCATAATCTACAAATCGGTTTGGACAGCGAAAGATTTTAAATTTTTGTGGTTGAATCTATATAGCTCGGCTGATCTTCTTCCGTCTCGGGTCACTCACTTGACTATTAAAAAGCCACCGAATTTCCATTTCCACTCTGGAGATTACGTGTTTGTTCAAATACCTTCTCTGGCCAATTACGAATGGCATCCTTTCACCATTTCATCCGCACCGGAACTTCCAGGTTTTTTTTTTTATTTTGATCGAAGAAATTGATTGACAATAGAATTGTAATTATTTCTTTATACAGATCATCTATGGCTACATATCCGCTGTGCTGGAGGCTGGACCAACAGTTTATACGCATTTTTCGAGAAACAAATTGCGAAGAGATGCTGCGAGAGTTCGATTTCAGCAGGTCTTGCGAATTGTGAACGCTGTTCTAAGCAATTGAAACGAATCAAATCATCAGATTCTAAATTTGGGAAGCTCAAAGTGTAAGAGACATTTATAAAAATGGCATGATCTTCATCCAATATTTTTTCTTTTCTTAATTCTCTGTTTTAGAAATATTAATAAAAAAACATCAAAAGACAGCTCTGAAAACCCAGCATTTAAGAAGACCCAATTTAGTTCGATTTACAACATACAACGCAATCAACGTTACACTACTTCTCGAATTGTTAGCATGCCAGTACCGATAACATCAGACTTGAAGACCAATAATGTTTCAAAGGAGGCTCATCTACACCAAAAGTTTCGAAACAACAAACCAAAAAATGCGGAACCAACGCCAAGGGACATTTTTGCTCCGGAGACAAAAAAAGAGATCGCATTCAGATCGAAATCACTAGCACTTTTGGAGGTATACTTCATTTTTTAAAATCCATAGGCAGGGCTATTCAAAGATTGATTAAATAAATATATTAATTTAGCATCCAGACAATGATTCCGGAGTTCGTACTACGCGTCCTCAGGTTCGCAAAGCCGTTTCCTTCTATCCAACCAATAAAGAAGTTCAACCTCAACGCCCATCAGTTCTATCCGATGATCTAATCAAGGATTCAGTAAATGATGGACTTCATCAACAAATTACAGCTCCAGTACTTCAAGTAACCGATGAATCCGGCACCAAATCCGTCATCCGTAGAAGTCGTCAAAAGTCCATCAAGCTTGTCAATGAAGAACTTCATATCGATATTCCTTTAGAGGTAAATCTTCGATTTAATACAAAAGAAATATACTTATTTAATTTCATTTCATTGTTTAGATCATTATCGACGGTCCTTACGGAGCTCCTTCCAGCCACATCTTCCGAGCGGAACACGCCGTTCTTATTGCTGCCGGCATCGGAGTGACTCCTTTTGCCAGTATTCTGCAATCCATCATGAATCGTTATTATGCGGTCCGGCAAACCTGTCCTTCGTGTCAACACAATTGGGTCGGGCAAATGCCGGAATCGATTATGAACCTGAAAAAGGTTTGATCAAGTTTTCTAATCTATTCAAGGGTTCAGTGTAATTCACCATGAAATTCTTATAGGTGGATTTCTTCTGGATCAATCGCGATCAACGCAGTTTCGAATGGTTCGTTAATCTGCTGTCTCAGCTTGAAGTGCAGCAAGCGGAGTTTGAGGGTTCTTTGGAAAAATTCTTGGACCTTCACATGTACATCACTAGCGCGCTAAACAAAACGGATATGAAAGCTGTTGGACTTCAGATGGCTATGGATTTACTTTATGCAAAGGTTTATCTCAACATTCTTTTTTTTTTAAATGATAAATTTGCTAATAAAGATGATGTTCCTTCTTTACTTTTTAGGAAAAACGAGACTTGATTACAGGGCTCAAAACGCGGACCAATGCAGGACGGCCAAATTGGTCCAAAATGTTTCAGAAAATTCAAGACGAGAATAAAGGAAAGGTGACCGTCTTCTACTGCGGCCCTCCACAATTGGCCACCGAATTGAAGGAGAAGTGCAATGCTTTCGGCTTCAGATTCCGTAAAGAAATATTTTAAAGAAAATCTTGTTGATGTTGAAAACTATATAATATTTAATTGTGTGTTGTTTTTTAAAAATTATAATTGTGCAATTCAACATATGAAAACTCTAACGAGGTTTAGTTTACCTGAGTATTTTTCTTCTAGAGGAGAAATATGGAAATATACTGTATTGTATTTTCTCGATCATAACTGCGTGATTCTGATAATTGATAAGATATAAAAAGTGTGCTGACGATATGTTCTTTTGGACTTGAGATCCATATCATGAGGTTTGTTAACTTTAGCCTACTTAGATAACACAATCAAGGTGAACATTACTAATTGACACCTTGATTGCAATGTTGTATCACAGCATTTTACATCATCACTTTTTATACCAAATGGTAGCTCACCATTAGGGACACGATTACGATTCATAGCTAGGCTGTTCAAATATGTTACACGGAGAACTGTATATCATAATAACGAGGAACGTAGCTACGCAAAAGCCTACGAAGCTAAAAAATTACCTGTATATGGAAAAGACATGTAATTTCCCTTCCAGAAAAAGTTAGGTTTTTTGGCGAAGCTCCAGAGTAAGTCCTATACCAACATGTACGACCAACTCGAGCAGGACTAAAAATTAAACCCAGGATTTCAAATGCGATTGACGTGTAATCTGAATACTAAGATGATGACCTTTAGTGATGTCAGTCAAAAGTTTGAGGGCAAGATAAAGCGGAGGCTTGTTGTTTACTTGTTTTAGACAGAAAGGCAGACATGGTTTATTGTTCACAAAGGCTGGTTATTAGAAGCGCCTCGTTCAGAAATTCAGACAAATAACTGTCTATATTGAGATTGAGATTTGAGCTTTTATCAAATGTTGATCTAATGCTCTCTCTCTCTCTCTCTCTCTCTCCCCCCCCCCCCCCTCCCCCCTCCCAAGCTTTCTCTAAAAGGCGACGAGGAAAATAAATTTTGGAATGCCCAAGACTAATTAAGGAGTCAATTTAAAGTATGCGGATTGCACAATGTTTAGTTCTGCTAGCTTTCAATTTGTAAAATTTTACTTGTCAAAAGGGCTTCAGTATATATATTGAATGTAACATTATGCAACAAGTCATCTCGAAACTTGGTTAATAGATTACCCAATTTGAGATGGATAGTAAGGATTAGTTAGGTAGCTAGAGAGGTTAACGTGTAGAATGTGACTCGCGTCGGGTGTGCCTTATCATGATGACTATAGAGTTACAATATAAGAGTAGTTTATAAGTTTCGACTGCCAAGCTAGGTGACAAACTTATTGTTATTGTCGTTACTCAATTTTGTCACCAACACCACAATAAATTGGTAAGCTAACGATAAACACAATACAATAATTACGGCCGAATGGAAAAATGAAAATATTTCTATATAAAGTCTGAAAGAAGTGCTGGTAGAGTTTGAAACAAAACTAAGTGGCAAATTAAGCGATTCGTGATTTACTTCATCAAAATTTTATTGAGGGTAAAACAAAATGCATTCACTACCGGAGGAAGAAGTGGAAAGTAATCCACTTAGCAGTAGTAATGTGGTGCTTGAAATAGATTCTCCAACAACACCTCCCTACATCAAGTTAAGTCAAGTCGAACGCCGCAGAAAGGCGCTCTCATCAACCACATCAGAGAGCGACCGCCGGAGCTCTTCCGGATGGCTGGCTACGGTCAATCGACGACAGCAAGTCCTGACTTTTTTGCACCAATTGTGCAAGAGCAAGGCTATTACTGCTTCTGATGCAGCAGATGGATCAGCCAACAAGTTAACTGAAACGTTTTTCTATGAATTGTTTTCTCAAGAGGTATACAGTTCGTTATTTCAGAACTCAATTTATTTACTTGTCTTGATTTCACCAATTCATTTAGGATGTTTTAAAGCTATTATTTCAACTCTTTGATTCTGAATCAGAGGGCAAGATACCATCTTCTATTTTACTTGAATTTCTAAACGATAATCTCGGGTACAGTAGTGCAGACAATTTGAAGCGTCCTATTGCGATTTCAAACAATTTGATTATATAAATGCGCAGGGAAGACGGTCGGGAATTCATCTCTTTATTGGATTCAGCCATCTACGTTGTTGCAAATGATAATGACTTGGATTTCCTCTTATTCTTCAAGATTTTTACTAAAAAATTTGTGAGTTTTGACCAGGAAATAATGTATATTTTTTTAAGGTATGGCACCTTGTAAATGATATCATATTTTTTCGTAGGTGCTAGAACAAATGTTTCTTTTGATTGACGTTAATCACGAAAATAGTATTACGTTAGAGGTGTTGATGGACTTTATCAAGGATATGACCATGCCACAGTAAGAATAATGACCAAATTATAAAAGGGAATTTTTAAAAACGTTGTTACGTTTAACATAAGTTATATTTGTTAGGATGAGCGAGAGATTGAGTGAGGAGCAGCTTAAATACGCGGAAAAGATTTTCGCCAGCTTCACCAAAGAAGGGCACCGTGAGCTCACCCTTGAAGATTTCAAAAAGCTCATTCCTTGCAAAAATGTAAGCATGATTAAGTTATTTTTTTTTTTAAATTAAAAAAAAATTGATTACACTTGTAAAATTTTGGTAGCCCTTTTTCGCCGAGAGAGCGTTCCGCCTCTTCGACAAAGATGGATCCAACACCATCTCAAATGTCGAATTCAGAGAGACTTTGGAGCAATTTAGCAATCAGTCCGTGGACGACAAGATCCGTTTCCTTTTCCAAATTTATGATTTAGACGGTACTTAACTTTAACGAATTCTCGTACAATTTTTTTTTCGATTCACCTACTATATAATAATATTACAGGAGATGGAGTTATCCAATTAAAAGATTTGAGAGCTGTATTAGCTGCTTGCTCCGAAGAGAATGGAATGAAATTTAGTAATGAGCAACTCGATCAACTTGCCTCGGCACTCTTCGAAGATGCAGAAAATTGCGATGTCGACGGAGAGGAATGTTACCACCAAGAGAGTGGAATCGGATTTGAAAAACTCAAGGCCCAAATGGCCAAACAGCCTGGATTGTTGGATAACCTTTCAACAAGGTTATACAATATTGTAGACCTGTAAGGAAATTGGTATTGATAACCTAAGCTATAATTGCAGCTTGGAAAAATTTCTAGTTCCAGCAATGAGTCCTGGACAGAAAAAGAGTCGCAATACTTCATCATCATCAACCTCTTCGAAATTTTCGCGCGCTTATTTGCGCAATAATTTCATCCTCGTTTCATTTCTTGTGGCCTATTTGGCTGTTAATATTATTTTGTTCACGACCCGGGCAGTTCAGTACCGAGAGAATAACTTCATTTACATAGTCGCAAGGGCATCTGGTATTGAGAATTCTTTGTAACAGATATTATATTTAAGAAATAATATTATTGTTTCAGGCCAGACATTGAACTTCAACTGCACCTTTGTGGTTATCTTAATGTTACGACATTGCATCACTTGGTTAAGAATGAAAGGATTCGCTAACATACTCCCGCTTGATAATCACGTCTACTTGCACAAAGTGTGCGGAATTACGATTGTGTTCTTCTCTTTTCTCCACACTTTGATGCATCTCATCAACATTCGTATGTTCTCGATAAATAGATCAGTTCTAGATAAATGTTTATAACATTATTACTAAACTGAAAATGGTTTCTTAAATATGAAAAAATTAGCTCTTAATATAGCTGATACATTGATCTCGAATGCCACAAATGAAACGCATTCTGCAGTTGGTAAATATGCAGTTTAGATAATGGAATATAGTTTCGCGAAGAATGATATAGAATATTTAAGTTGATTTATAAAACTAGAATGGCTTTTCACTACTACTCCTGGAATGTTTGGACTCATCCCTGGTTGCGCGTGCTTAACTGGATGGGCATTAGTACTCGTCCTCGCCATCATGTTTGTTTTTTCACTACCTTTCGTCCGTAAAAGTGGATCTTTCGAGGTGAGTTGTGAAGATGATAGAATACTGATGAATTGTGTCTAGAAGTAAAATGTATTTAAAAATAGTTATTCTACTGGACTCACATCCTTTACATACCCTTCTGGATTATTCTCATCCTTCACGGACCCCATTTCTGGTATTGGTTTATCGGTCCCGGTACGCTCTTCGTTGTTTTAGAGAAAATGGTGCAAAACTTAAGGCGCTGGTCTCGTAAAGGGCGTACTTTCATAAGGTTACTTGGAACAAAAGTCCATTTTAAAATCTTAACCAAAAAATAATTTTACAAATTATATATTTTAGTTCTGCTGTTCTTCTTCCATCTCGTGTCACTCATTTAACTATTAAGAGACCTCCGAATTTCCATTTTCATCCTGGAGATTACGTTTACGTTCAGATACCTTCTTTAACCAATTACGAGTGGCATCCCTTCACTATTTCATCCGCACCGGAACTTTCTGGTATATCGATAGTATTTACGGAACGACATATTAATTTTTGTCCTTTCGAATCACATTAGATGATCTATGGCTTCACGTCCGCTGCGCTGGAGGATGGACCAATAAACTATACGAATTCATCGAGGAACGGATGGCAAAAATGTGTTGCGAACAAGCATATGCAACCGGTCAGCCTAACTGTCAACGTTGCACTGAGATCTTAATGTCTAAAACGAACTCCAGAATATCCAGATTCAAACAACTTCGAAAGTAATCTTGTAGATTTTAGAATTTTTTTTAAGGTCACTTAACGATGTTCCAAGGTTTCATTATAATATTGAACAATATAAATTAAACAGAAAAGCGTTGCCTGAGGTAGCCGCTTGGATTGAAGAAGAAGCCAATAACGATTCAGTGTTTATGAATACAATGAATCCTAATAACGAAATGGTGTTGCCCCACAAGCAGCATCCATCACGGGCAGTCAGAATGCCAATACCGGCACTAGACTCACCCACTGAAACTCCTGTTGAGGAGTCGAATGGTGTTTTTCCTACTAATTTACTGCGTCGCCGCAAGTCCAAGAGATTCATTCAGTCAACTCCACGTGATATGTTTGCTCCAGAAACTTTGAAAACTTCTTCAAAGAAGAAATCGACCAATCACGAGGTACCGCATCTCTTTTAAAACAGGAAAATATTGGGTCGCAAAAATTTAATTTTTAATTTTTTCTTAGCAAGAAAATGCGGCTCTCCGAGTTGAAAGATTTAGGAAACGGAAATCACATCCATCAACTACCAGTTTAAACCGTCAAAATTCTCATCCAAATACTGATCAAACCCTCTTACTTGACGAACCTTTAGAAGTGCGTCTTAAATCAAACTGTAATTAAACAAAACCTGATGATAATTTCTGCTCTTGGTAGATTACTATTGACGGTCCATACGGAGCTCCCTCCAGTCACATCTTCAGAGCAGAGCACGCCGTTCTTATTGCTGCTGGAATTGGAGTGACTCCTTTTGCGAGTATTCTACAATCTATCATGAATCGTTACTATGCGGTCAGGCAAACGTGTCCCTCATGCCAGCACACTTGGGCTGCGCAAATGCCAGATTCCATAATGAACCTGAAAAAGGTTAAATGAAACATTTAATTCTATTTGAGCGCCTTAAAGCATTATTAAATCCGTGGTAATAGGTGGATTTCTTTTGGATCAATCGCGATCAACGCAGTTTCGAATGGTTTGTCAATCTGCTGTCTCAACTTGAAGTCCAACAAGCGGAGATGGGAGGAGCTCTTGAACGTTTTCTTCATTTGCACATGTATATCACGAGCGCACTCAATAAGACAGACATGAAAGCAGTTGGACTGCAAATGGCACTTGATCTGCTCTATGCACAGGTTCGCGGTTTTCTATTTACGGTATTTCGAATGTACGTAAAGTTATAACGTTTATTACATCCTTATAGGAGAAGCGGGACCTGATTACTGGACTGAAAACACGGACCAATGCGGGGAGACCCAACTGGGCAAAAGTGTTCCAAAAGCTACAAGACGAGAAGAAAGGAAAGATTACCGTTTTCTACTGTGGTCCGCCACAACTGGCCAGAGAATTGAGAGATTTGTGCGATACTTTCAAATTTAGTTTCCGCAAAGAAATTTTTTAGCTTTATGACAAACCCATTTAGAATATAAATAGTAGTCGAAGTATTGTTCATTGTTGCCACTCAATCACTCGTGAAATAAATTATTTTGGAGGATACTAACCTATGGGCATTTGTATAAAAAAGTTGTATTAATAAAAGGTTGTCAGTCACTCATTAGCTACACAAAATCATTTCATAAAAAGATTGCATCAGATCTAAACGGACGGTGAGGACGGATTTCGTTTGCGCGAAATGGAATGGGTTCATCGCTTAAAAACTAAAAGATCATGATTCATGAGAAGTAAAGAAAAACAAAGCACTGCTTCAATGATGGACGATAAAAAGGAGAGCCAAAGGTAAAAGTATGGCTGTTATGGAAATTTGAAGGGAGCTTGCACTGTCTCGGAAGCGGAACGTCTGGATGTAAGTCTCTGATGTGCTCCATGGATTCTCTCCATCATCAAAATTCATAGGACATTGATCACCTAATAAAACCGACCAAAATGTTGAAATAAAATGTGAACATTTAGAAAAACAAAACCAAAGAGCACGTACGTTCTCGCTCGTACTCCTCCATATTGAGATGAACAGCGGCTCCTTCCGTATAATTCCAGCTGGTTACATCTTGATTGAGAGGACAGTACGGACCAAGGGCTTGAGACATATAAATCTTGGTCAGATCAGCTCTCTGGTAAACCCAGCAACGGTAACGACTGAAAGCATCCAGCTCGTCGTAAGTGATCAAATAGGATCGAAGGTTTTCTTTCCAGAATCCGATGCATTTCAACTTGTAATCGGGATCACCTAGGAAAATTCGTCAATAAAGTCATTAGAGAGAGAGTGAGGAAATGAGTAAATTAAAGCTGGAAAAGCAAAGCAGAAGCGGCAAGATAGCAGTGAACCACAAAAGCAAGCCAAACAAAATCTACAAAGCAAAAGCAACATATACGAGCGTGGTAAGTAAGCAGCAACAAAAAATAATGAACAAGCAAATAAACAAAGCGAGCAACGAAAACCGTAGCAGTACACAAGCCAAGCCAAGCCATCAGCGGAATTCTAGTGCTGGAATAAACAACAATATACTGTAGATATCCACAGGGCGTCCTTTGTAATCGACAGAGAGACAATAATTCTCGTCGACCCACATCTCTTTCTGTTCGGCATCGCAGACAGAAAAATCGGAAATGTTCTCCTTGCAATAGACATCAGGACGGGGCGAGTCTGTTACACCACCTAAGATGCGAGTCTCGAACGGGATGTCTCCCTTTTGGGTGAATTTGAACTTGCCAGCAACGGGACAACGAATTGGAACTGGGTCTCTTGCTAAAATAAATCAAAATAAGCGCGCTCTATGAATTTAAGGTTGCCTACTACGCCTTCGATGCCAACCAAAACATAAATTAGTCATCAGTCGAGTCTTTGTCAGGTTCCTCCTAAAAGTGAATTCAATCATAATTAGTACGGAAGGAAAGAAAAGGCGAGAAAAAAAGGAGAGAGTTGTCAACGATGATGTACTGTAGATGTCGACCGGTCGGCCGTAAGTGTCCGTGGAAAGGCAATATTCCGCGTCGATTATCATCTCCTTTTGTCCGGAATCGCACACTTGGAGAGAGGAGACGGAATGCATGCAGTGGATCTCGGGTCGGGGTGAATCAGTTACCCCGCCCAAGATACGAGTCTCAAACTTGATGTCGCCCTGTTGCTCGAACTGAAACACGCCCGCCACTGGGCAACGAATAGGTACTGGTTCCTTTGCTATGTTGTTGGCAAAGTCAGTCAAAATAATTAAAACACAACAAATTCGACAAAGTAAAATATTAACGAGTTCGTCGTGTCTCTAGGTGCAATTTGGATGTAACAGTTTTTGGATATAATAACAAATATGTACTTTCAACGTGGAACTTGACTCACCCAAGAGAAGATCATATTTCCATGCGTTTTTTGCAGGGAATTGAGTCCAGGAACATACTGTATGGAAATCATCTTTGATCATAGCAAGACCCTTTCGGTATCGAATGATGTTGTGATGTCGAGGGACAATGTCGAAGCAGATGTAATCTTTTTGACTGTGAATCAAGACTTTATTATTTACTGATGATAATTACAGTAAAATTAATATAGCTTTACCAGCCGTCGACGTTCAAACGAGTTAGAAGAATTCGAGTATCGCGTGATTCTTTGCAAATGTAGACAGTCTTACGGGAACGACCAATATCAGGATGCCAAGTTTCCACGATGTGTGTTTGATTGATGAAAACATCTGCATCGATGTTGGCCGTATTGATCCAATTGCCAGAGAAGTTGAGAGGTAGATTACAGCCAGGTGTTACAAGCTCAGATTTCACTATTACGTTTAATAATAAAAACAAATATTAAGAGAAAATAGCTTGCGACACATGGGGGGAAAATACTGAACCTGGTGTCATGCGGTAACGCTCAGGACTGTCTTCGGGTGACTTAAGGGTGTTGCACTCGGGAGTGATAGATTTGCCCATGTAATCGTCGTCGTCACGATTTTTCAAGAAGCAGCGGAATTTTTCATCTTTTCGAGACTCTTTGGTGTTGGCAACGGCGAAATAATGATTTTTCCCCACAAACCAGTCCCCAAGACAGCTAAATTCAACAGCTATCGAAAGGAAAAACAGGTTTATTAAGGGATAACAATTGCGATTACTAAAATTTAAATGCTTACTTCCGTCAAGAGACTCGCTCATCCCTTCGCATTTCCTGTAGCTGATGGTAAATTTTTGATTCGTGATCAAAAATTGAGAGCCGGGTGTCTGGCAAGACTGGATTACATTGCCGGGATGATTACACTCTCCAGTGAAGCGGAAACGATTCTGATAAGCAAACTGCCACACACCTTCCAACCCAGATCGACAGTTGACGGGAACAAAATTTTCAGCGAATAGCGTGATAAGCTGCTGCTCAGGATTAATACCATCACAAATGGAATTGAGGGAAGGGGATCTGTCCCTCAAAGTTTTACACCCAGCTATTCAAAATAAAAAATATTATTTGATAATGAGTGCAATAAAGTTTGAGGAATGAATGAAACAAGTCTTACATTCAATTTTATCAACAATGTTGACTGTCCTCACGAAATACTTGACACAGTGATAACAGGTGGTTTGAGCATCATAATACACCATGGTGTAATTCACATGGTGTGAATGGTAGGATGACAGACATGTCCCTCTACCTGTCATAGAGTCTGCATTGATTTCGGTGTTGGCATACTCTCCATTTTCTCTGTAAAACCATGTTCCACGCAGAACAAAAGGAATGTCACAGTCCCTGGGTTCAACACCTGCCAACCAAGAAAAAATTTATTAATAATGTTTTGAAAGAGAAACGTAATGGCTTGAATAAAACGAGGATGAAATCAATATTAAAGCAATCGCTATGAAGTCCACATGGGGAACCAAAACAAAGTTTGTAAGATGCACAATAGCTATGTCTCGGTAGCATTCGCTGATATAGTGACACACCATGAACGGAAATGATTAAGAATACATCAAAACTTGTGATTAAAAATTGTGTTGATACCTTTAAGAAATGTCAAAACGAAGAGTAGTTTTGCTACAATAAAAATCATTTTTTGACGGCACGCCCTGGGACTTACAGGAACCGCCATATACACTACCCGTTACGACCACACTGTCAAACAGGTACGGCCTACGCGCTAGCTATCGGCCACAATGCAGTATGCTACCATCAAAGCCGCCACCTGGTGGGAAGTTTTCTCTTAGAAATGAGTATAATAGAGCACTATCCGAAGGCCGAGACACGATCCAGAACTCCCAACTCCAATAGCTCCAAGGGACACTAAATTAATTCCCAATAGCTTTTTTACATCCTAAGAGGTTTTTACATCCATGTTACCGTTTTGGTAAAAAAGCAAACTTAAGCTCTCTCAATCGCAGGTCGAAAAAAAAATGGATGGGGACCATTAAACAATTAATTTTAAAAAGTTGACATAATACACTACGATTCGAAAGATGAATGTCTTATATGTTCTCTTCAAGGTTAACCGGGGTTAAGCATGTTTCCCCCTAGATTTCTCTTTTAGCGCCATTTCCTGGCTTCTTCATTTACACTCTTTCGTACAAAAATGCTCACGTCATCAATGTTATTGAAAAAATGTTTTGATTTAATATGATTGCTGAAATTTGATTTTCAATTTAAAAATATCAACCTTACCAGAGTCCTAGAAAAGCTTTTCTAGGACTCTGACCTTACTGAATCATCTGCGATTGTACAGCGAGATGTTAACTTTTAACGAGAAGCGCGTTTCAACGCACAAATACAAATACCGTATTACGAATATGTAATTGTGACGTCTGTGAGTGGAGGTCAGGAAAGGATATTTGAAAACATCGCATGTCTTTGATAATTCGTTTCTAAGATCATCTTTACAAGCTTTTAGATGTAGCAATTAGTAGAATAAGTAGTCGTTTCGCACTATTGCTTAACAATAATCCATTGGTCCGTTTCTACTGTGTCATGTGTAAAGAGTGCAATAATTTTCGGATTTTCCTATTCGGTATTAGTTATAAGATTAATTATTTCAATAAATCAGTGAGAAAAGAAAAACACCAAGAAACTTTCACTTAACGTCCTCAAACAAATATGTGGAGAAAACAAATGTAATATCCTTTCAAATCGATAACGATCTTTTTTGCATTTGCTATAAGGAAAAGTGCGATTATTAATTTAACACGCAAAAAAAAATTAAATTAAATTAAAAATAATTTATAGCGTTTAATTGCTAAATATGTACTTCTTTAAAAAAAAGTATGATTTGGTCTATCTCTTTCAATACATCTTATCTCCATTTAGGGTGCGACAAGAAGTCTGCTAAAGGTGCGCACGCAATTTATTACAGATTTCTCTTCACACCATTCATCTATTCTAAGGATTTTTTGGGTGCTGTATGCGCAAAGGTAATTATTGCACCTTTAAAACTATCATCAATATAAAGTCAGTATATTTGAAACAGTTTCTGTGAATCATCATTCAGTTAATTCTAGAATAAAATCCAAACTGTGGCGTTTTTCATTTGTTTCTACATCCGGGCTCCTTGCATTGCTAAAGATACGGCAAGCATATCAAATATTAAGGCCAGCCTCTTCTCCTTTTTTTCGTAAAACCTGAAACACGGAGTGGAAGGAGTAATGCTTTTTATTTGGCTTTCTCAGCTGTTTATAATGGAGCACTCAGCAGCGCCTCTAGCGGATGGCAGTGTATGAGATGGGCTAGCCGAAGTTGAATGTGGCCCCCAAATTCGCTTACAATTTATTTTGAAAGTGTTCCAAGTTCTCTGGCCTTTGCTTATTACCGCCATCTGGTTGTACCATAAGACCTGCGCAGTCTGTAGACTGTAGTCCTTGTACGTTTTGTCAAACACCATCAAATTTTGGGTTGTAGAGAATTTTCTCTCCACTCTTACGAAAATATCTGCATTTACGGTAAACAATATTTATCACGTCATCATCGAGGGATTTTTATAGCCTTCACACATCTTCTTGAGCTCGTGAAATAAATTTAACAGAAACTCCCATCCGGATATCCTTTTTTCTATCGGGTCCTCTGCAATTCGCTGCAGTCTGGATTTATTTTGGATTGTGACTTTTGGGCGAGTGTATCTAGGTCGTGGCCGTGAGATTTATTTGCAAAATTCGCGAGTGGTTCTTTATTTTAGCAACGTTAATTGTTTCTGGTCAACAGAAGTGTTTTTTTTCCAAAATGGTGTCTTGCTCAATTTCTTCAAATTGTTAGGTGTAGACACAGACAGAGGCAACTGTTAATGCTAACAAGATACCATACTTGTTTTGTGTCTTTAAGTTATGATTGATATTTTCACCTTTTCTCCTACAGCTAAGCTGTCAGAAAGAAGCCTGCAATACAGCCTTACAAGACACTCAACCCCAAGATTCAAAATGTCTACGCTCAATCATAGTGGAGAAGAGTCATCAGAATGCCCCCTCTGCATGGAAACCCTTGAAATGGATGACCTCAGTTTCTATCCTTGCACTTGTGGATATCAGGTTTGTCTTACATTCTTCACTAATTAGCCTAATATGTCACAAGCATAACTTTTTTGCCAATAACTAAGTAAGTATCATATCCTCTGTGGCTTAAAGAAAAACATGTTAAAGCCAATCCTAAGTTTTCTCTTTTGACACTTTGTAGATTTGTCGATTCTGCTGGCACCGTATACGGACAGATGAAAACGGGTTGTGCCCTGCCTGTCGGAAGGCTTACCCTGAAAATCCGGCCGATTTCAAGCCTTTATCGACGCAGGAAATGCATCGAATCAAGGCAGAGAAACGTCAGAAGGACCAGCAAAAGAAACAAAAAGCCACGGAGAACCGGAAACATCTAGCCAACGTCCGAGTCGTCCAGAGAAATTTGGTGTTTGTGGTTGGACTTTCGCCTCGGTTAGCCGATCCGGAGGTATATTTTAAGACCTAGATCTTTTGGTTTTCAAGTTAAACTTCACCTTGCAATTGTCTTGCAGGTTTTGAAACGGCATGAGTACTTTGGAAAGCTTGGAAAGATACATAAAGTAGTCATCAATCACAGCACGCAGTATGCTGGAACCCAGGTATTACGAGGCTTTTCAAACCACGCACATAGTTCACCAACTAACCTAACGTGTGCATATTTTTATTTGTTTACTTAGGGACAAGGGCCAAGTGCAAGTGCTTATGTGACGTACATACGGGGGGAAGATGCCTTGCGAGCCATCCAATCGGTCAACAACATCGTTGTCGACGGTCGAACATTGAGAGCATCGCTGGGAACCACCAAGTACTGTTCCCACTTTATGAAGAATCAAGCATGTCCTAAACCGGACTGCATGTATCTTCATGAAATTGGTAAGTTTCTCTCTTTCTCTCTCTAAATGCTCCTTAAGCTAGTTTTTTTTTACCGTTTTATTCAATTTGCCTAGGTGATGACGCAGCTAGTTTCACCAAAGAAGAGATGCAACAGGGGAAACACACGGATTACGAACGACTGTTGCACGAACAGCTGTATACTGAGTGTTCGAGTCACAAAGAAGGCCGGTGAGTTGATTGATCCTTTTCGTGCTCCATTAGATTATCTCTACAAAGACTACATTTATATTGATTTATAGTAGGAAAGCCTCAGCCTCGCCTCCTTTGAAAGAAGGAGCAACGGTTGCACCTCAACAGCAGAGTGGGCCAAAAGAAGTCTGGCCTTCACTGCCGGGTGGAGTTGCACCAGCCAATTCTTCTAGCCTTAATGCCTCAGGTAAAGGTGGGACGGCAGTGGTCAAAACGGAGACCATATCGGGTAAGGAGAAGGGCGGAAAAGTAAAAGGGAAGTCGCAGAACTCTACGGCAGTGGCGACAGGAACTGCAGCAGTACCAACATCAATATCATCATCTGTGGTTGTTCCATCGTCAGCGGCTTCCAATCTTACAGCGGATGATTTGAGTAAAACTAACGGTTCAAATCGAAAGCCCAAGGAGCCTAAGATGAGTAGCACGCCGGCTGCCCTTATACCGACGCCGCCTGTTCCGACAACGCCAACGAAACCAGAGCGACAGCGTTCCACATCGTTGTCCCCGGTACTCTCCACTTCTTCGAATCCAACACCTCCACCCATATCGTCCTCGTCATCGCCTTCCTCCTCTCAAGACAGCTGTTATCGACCTTCTATCCACCAACATATCGAAATCTTCCAACAGGGCGTCTCTTTGGCGGCCGAAGAGGAAGAAATCGATAGGGCGAGGGACGAAGCTGAAGACTACGGTAGTATAAACGATGATGTGCAGTCTTCGAGGATATATGGCTTGCTATATTTCTTTATTTATTGCTGGTTAATTTTAGAATGTCCGGAAGACAAAGTGATGACGGCCCCTCCCAGTTTCGCACATCCCCTTCTGGACAGTAACACCAGTAATCATAGTTTCTTCTCCAGTGGACCTATCCCGACGTATACATCGAGATCAAATGGAACATCCCCCGCTGGTTGTATACATATTTCAATGATCTATGCTTAACCTTAATTTTTAATATACTTTTTTTTTCTTTAATCAGGTTGGCTGGCGAACGGGGCTGAAGAGGAGTCTATGACATCATCTCTACCCCATCAGAGTGCCTCAGATTGGCAGTCAGCTTTTACGGTGGGTCATTTGAATCATCAGCAAATCTTCACAGAAGGGAAGAGGTTAACAGTTAATACCAATTTTTCTACTAACAGGACCTAGCACCTCCTCTCCCGACTCACATCGGATCCAATTTGTCTGCTACTGATCTTCCGAATGACGCGACAACAAACCACCAGTCTAGGAACTCGGATGACGATCTGGGCTTTGATCCGTTCCACGAAACACAAAAAGCCCTAGCGGAAATGCTGGAAAAGGAGTCTATCTCGTCACTCTCCAATGGGTCGGTTTATGGCAATAGCCTCTGCGGAACGGCGGTTCACCCCGGCTACTCCAGCAGTGGGCATCACGTCCAGAGCCTTTACTCGAACACCTCGTCCGCTCCACCACCAATAAACAGGCACAGTCCAAGCACAAGTCGATTCAGTTCACTCAGTTCATTAGGACTTGGACTTGGAGTTGGTATCGCAGCGCAGCCTCAACAGCAACAACAGCAGCAGCAAGCAAATCGGACACGGATCCCACCACCAGGCTTCAATCCATCTCAGGTTTTATTTTTCTGCTTATTTTCCATCTATTCACTTCGCTTACTCATTTAAATTTTTATTAGCATATGAGCGGATCGATGGCTCCTAGTGGAATGAGCGGACCGTATGGTAGTGGCATGAACCAGATGCAGAACCGACCTGTGAATAGACCTACAGATATGGGAGGAAGCAGCAAAATGTTACCTTTCATGAACAACCACAATTCACTAGGCATGTCAACCAATGGTTCGTCAACTGGATATGGTGGTGGGAACGGTCCTAGACTATACCACGATCAGCCTACCCTCGGTGGACTTGGTGGTATGTCGGGAATGGGAATGGGCGGGAGTGGTGTCGGTGTCGGTATGGCGCCTTCTAATAACATGGGCTTCATGGGTGGTAGTCAGAACGGCTCCCTCAGTCATATGTCGGGCAGCAACAAACTTCAAGGTTACAAGTTTTTATTTTCTTGGAAATTATAATTTGTTAACGGAATCAATCTTTGTTTCAGGCTACGGAATGGGATTGAACAGTGGAAGCATGCAGTACCCCAACGGGAGCGGTATGAATCACAACAGCGGGGTCGGACTCGGTGATCAAGGGTCTACCATGAAGGATTGGCAAGATGGCTTGCGTGCCCTTTTCCCAAATGCCAACATTTCCATGGGTAACGGCGGAGGTCTGGTAGGCAATAGCAGTAATGGCGGAAGCAACGGAGCCGGTAGCGGGAACAGCCGCTTGGGCACCGCTGCCTTCCCTCCTGGTCTTTCCAGTCAAATGGGCAAGAGTCATCTCCATCACCAACAGGCCCAGCAGCAACAACATCACCACCCGCACCATGCGGGACTCCAACAGCACCCCGGGATGGGGAACCAGCCGTCCTTGTCAGCTCAACACGGATTGATGGCCGGCAAAGGCTGGAGGAATAGCGGGGTCGCCTCTTCAGATTGGACATCCCTGGATCCAGCCATCGTGTCCAGTGGTGGACTTGCTGATCCACGCTCTGATTCCCCGCCACACTGGCTCCGATCCCTGGAACAGTTGACGGAAACGGGCAACAGTCCTGCCGCTGCCCATCCATCTCTTTCCGCTACTTCTGGCCATAGTTCTTCCAACAACCTCTTCGGTCTTGCCGGTTCGTCCCATTACAGCAGTCTGCCTTCACTGGCCGGCCGAGGTGTCGTCGGTGGAGGTAGCAGTAGCAACACACCTGTCATGGATGTGGGTCTGAATTCCATGGGCTCCTTCTGGCCACCTTCAGTGTCTCACACCACGGCTCCCTCCATGCCTCCACCTGGTTTCAGTCATATAAGACCATCCCCTAAGACGGCGGCAACAGCAGGAGAAGCTCACAAACTTGACAGTAAGTCTACTGGTTCTCCTTAATACATGCGCTGTTGATATTGCTCATACAGAGTTCTTTTTTCAAAAGTGATAAAAATGCGAATGTGCTTTGATTTGACTGTTTTGTTTCTGATTTCAGATCTCTGAGGGTTGGCGTTTGCCTAGGTGTTGCAATTGTTTAGGGACATATGGAAGTGATACTATCGTTATTTCAAAATCAACACAAAATTCTTTCCTTCTTTGTCTCTCTGCTCCCTTTTTTCTTTTGGCCCCAAAAAGTGTGTCTGTTTAATTTATCCTTCCCAACAGATTCTGATGTTTCGACTCCATCATCCTCTTCCTAATTTTTTTTCTGCTCTTTACTTCAATCTTTCCGGCATCTTTCTCTGGTATTCGGTTTTTTTCTGCAAGAAATTTAAATTGGAAGTTGAAACATTCGGGAATCGGTTCTCTCTCCGTCAATAAAATGAAATCGAAGAAAGGTGAAACGTTAAGGGTCACCCTTTCTGGCACAAAAGAGATATTACACATTTCGATTTTCTTGTTTATTACAATTTTCTTTCGTTATGGAAACCGTTTTTCTCAAATGTTACTCTTCTCCTTGTTAAAAAATTGGTCAATATCCAAAACGTCATCAGTGTCTACTGTTCAAAGACTTACCCTACTAACTCGTTGAATGAATAGACGAAAATGAAAATCACTTCAAAGAAACACTGGTAGCCTTTGAGGAACTTGTCGGATTTAGATTTTTTTTTTTTTCAAAGGATTGGCTAACTTTAAATTCATTATTCTAAATCTTGCTCCTTGATCTTTCTTATCAATCGCGTGTACCTATTTTCTATTATGGCAATCGTTAGACCTCCGTGAGCTTCAGTCGGCTGTTGCAGGTATTCCTCTTTTTTTTTACACGTTAGGTCAAAGAAGAGTGTAAGACACGCCTAAGAAAATTTGTTTTGTTTCTTTTTTTAATTTTAAACAAAGAAATAAGTACTAACTGGCTACTAGTCAATAATTTCATCTTTAGAATTACGCTTAGGTAATGATCAATTGTTTAAGTAATCAGAAACGGTGACACATGGCTAAATAGAAATGAAACTTTGAATACGGGTTGTCTGAAACTAAGTATGTCAAAACGTATGTGGATACAAAAAATTGACCAAAGAAATAAGATATCTGACTGCCATGATATTTCAGAAATTAATAATAAAAGGCGGTACGAAAAAGTGCTTCATAACGCTAACGGATAGCGATTTGGCAGACGAATAGAAACTAGATTTTTCTTCTTTTTTTGTTTCATGCACCTATGCTTGTTTCTTATCAGAATTTGAGGTGATGAACTAGACTACTAAAGGCTAACATAAAAAAAGAAGTGAACAGTATTCCTATCGCATTTCAAAAAAAGGATAAGAACAACGGGTAACAATTTATTAATAAATCTCACTATTATATCTAAAAAGCTCCCAGCAAGGCGGCGTATTGTAAATGGGTATTAAACGAGGTATGTTGCTGTTTTTTAAGGGGGCAGAAAAAAAACAGCTCTCCAAGGGAATTCAATAAGAAGCATTCGCACGGAGCCATGCCTGTTATCTGGACCACATTTTAGTGCTGTTTCCACTGTTGGTAGCAGTTTGCACCCATACGATGAACATCTGAGCGTCCGTCCGTTGTAATTATCTGACCGTTCTTCTTGACGACAATTAACGCTGGAATACCACTCACATTGTACTTGGCCTTCAGATTGCTGTGAATGTTATAAACACATGAGAAAATGACATCCTTTTAAAAAAAAATACTAGGAAATCATCAAGGTGATGTGGTCATTACGCTGCAGTTGGGGATCCCCAAGGAATAGCCATCCATTCAGCATGGGATTCAGCCATGTATTGGAACATTTCCTGCTGGCTACGGTCAGATGAAACAAAGACTACCTCTATGTTGCCACCAGCACCTTTAACATCCTGTTTATTTTTCAAATTGTGACTCAATATTTATTGTAATTCACATGTAGATCAGTTATCAAAACTCACCCTGTAAAAATCTGCAAGAATAGGAGTAAACATTCGACAAGGAGGGCACCAATGGGCAGAAAAATAGTAGCAAACTATATCAACATTAGCCAAAACTGACTCAGCAGTGTATCCTTGGCCTTGCTTGTTCATCAACTGTTGATGACTGAGGGAATCCATTTTTTCCTAATAAAACAAGGACCAAGATAGACAAATTTAATTAATTTCTAATGTACCTACATTAGAAATGTAATTTTAAAGCATCAAAGATACGTGATCTACATCGTACACCGATCATGCTCACCTTGGTAAAGGTAAAGGTTGTCCTTATAGATTCGTGGAGCAAACGAGAAACTGAACTGAATTCGTTCACCGGTCACTGATAAATGGGATGCACGAGCGGATTTTTACCGTGTGGGGCTGGTACCTCCTGCTGATAAGAAACATATAGCTATGTTTTGAAACGTCGATCGCCTTGAAAACAGTCGTTCAGCTGCTCTTATGTGTACTTCAAGACTTTGAGTAGAAGTTCACCTTGGTGTGCCCGTAACTTGTCTCAACTACTGTCATCATTCGGTTGTGGTGTACAGTGTACGTAATTTCTATTTATTTTTATTTTAACCCACATTGCCAAGTGGATTTATCTTTGAACTGAATAGGAACCTGTTAAACCTGAATCGAGGAATTCATATTTCATTTCGACATTTCATATACGATTTAAAGGGCTCAAATAGCCTGGTACCACGCTGCTGGGCTGCTATAATTAGATTAGCTGTATAGTATTACCACTGTATTTCACTCAAAATATCAATATGAGCTTCATTTATATTGAATCTGAAAATAACTCCGAGGTCCGAGCTCCATCCGAGAATCGAAATAATCAGTTAGAAAGCCAAAAGATGACAATTTTTTGTATTGAGGCCGATGTTTAAAACCTGAAAACCTAGAAATAACTAATTTTTTTTTAGCTGTGAGATTCTTATTTAAAAAAAAAAAAATCTGAAATAGTGTTGCGACCTGCGCAAGTATAGAGTATGCACAGTCTAGCGCATTTGCAAAAATAATAAAAAAAAATGTAATGCACATAGAGTGGCTTTAAATTACTTTCATACTTTAAATTTTTGGATTTGAAAGAAATTTATTCTTGAAAACAATTCGAGGAAAATACATAATGTAATTTGGGTCATTCGCTCATCCACAAACTCGTTTAGCTTGAAACGAAATTTCCAAATTAAATTATTTTAATTAACTTGCTTCTAATAAAAAACTAAGATTATGTAACACGCCAATTTTGGTATATCGCTACAGTATTTTTATTAACCGAAAACTTAAACAGCGAAAACGAGAATGAAGGCGTTTCAGTTCAGTTTTCAGACGATTCCTACATGGTGGTGTATCATTTAACAAATTCAAGATGTTAGGTTCAATCTTGTAATTTTGAGAATAGTGAAATTGTACAAAAATAATATATATTTAAAACTGCAAGAAACATGTGATGAAATAGTTAATGTAGACTTCATCACGCAAGCACCCTGCGCAAGCGGAAAGATTTATCCCATCCAGCGTGTGCACGACTACGGACTGTACACGCCGTCCAATGAGAAATCGACACAACTCCCAGACTTATAAAGGGCCGTCGGCAGCTTTCGACTGGTGTAGAAAAAATACAACCAACAATCCCGCTCCCGTCGAGGTGAACAAAGCATGTGGTAAAACATCATCCAGTTTCTTATCGAAAGCGAGAACTTCCTTAGGTATTTTAATTTCTTTTAATTGTTTAGTGGATCTGCGAATTTAATTGGAATTGTGCCAATAATTTGCAATTTTTAAACCCTACCGTAGAAAGTGCTCTTTATTTGATACACGTGGCAACGCTGAATGTAGTGTGGTGTCACCGAACCGAACGAACCTTCACGATTTGTTCTTTGCCGGTGTAATTTTACCTGTAAATTCAAGTGATTTCCTCCCACTATAATGCAAAATTAAAGAACTAGAAGTCTCGAAGAAAAAGTTTAACCGCCATTCCTTCATTGTTCACCTAGTTATTATCTATTACTAATTTATTCTGCATCAAGTAAGTTTGATTTCATCAGTACTCGTAATGTTTACGTAAACGCGTTGGCAAGCTGTTGTCATTCAGCAATTTTTTCTCTCTCTTTACAGATTAATAATTTAATTCCACCATGGCACCTTTGAGGGTGTTTTGTCTTGGTCTGCTCTTCATTTGTTGCATGTCCTTATGGAGTCCAGTACAGGGTCTAGCTGTGATGAGTGTAGATTTTGGAAGTGAATGGATGAAAGTTGCTATTGTTTCAGTAAGTCAAAAATTGAGTAGAGTTTAATTAGTTAAACTTAATTATTTTTATCCAATAGCCTGGGGTTCCTATGGAAATCGTCCTCAACAAAGATTCCAAGAGAAAAACACCGGTTGCAATTGCTTTTCGCAATGAAGAGACAACAGTGGGTGAAGATGCCTACACAATTGGTGTCAAGTTCCCTCCCAACATGTATTTTTATCTTCTGGAGCTGCTTGGCAAAACTGTGGACAATCCCATTGTCAAACTGTATCAGAAAAGGTTCCCTTACTATAACATTGTGGCAGATCCTGAGAGGAATACAGTACTCTTCCAGCATGATGGGTAAAAATCATAACCAATTATAACTCTATAGAAACTCATTCTTAATTCATCCTCTTTATTTACAGTGAAACACAATTCAGCCCTGAAGAACTTATTGCCATTATCCTGACCAAGGCGAAAGAATACGCCGAAACATTCACCCAACAGCAAATCACTGAAAGTGTCATCACCGTCCCTGCCTTCTTTAGCCAAGCTGAGAGGCGCGCAATGTTGAAAGCTGCAGAGCTAGCTGGTCTCAAAGGTACTTTACTTTCAGTTGTGTTTCATTTAAAATTGTACCTAATTCCATTTTTCTTTCACTGTACCCACAGTTTTGCAATTAATCAACAGCAACACTGCTGCAGCTCTCGACTATGGAATTTTCCGCCGAAAAGACTTCAACGAAACAGCTCAAAATATTCTGTTTTACGATATGGGAGCATCCAGCACCGTGGCAACGGTAGCCACCTACCAAGTTGTCAAGACCAAAGAGAAGGGATATGCCGAGTACCACCCCCAAGTTAGCGTTGTCGGTCTGGGGTACGTCGATTTTCCAATCGATAATGAAGAATACAAGTACAACTACTTTACCTTTTCCTTAATTAACAGATACGATCGGACGTTAGGAGGATTGGAGATCCAAATTCGTTTGCGCGACTACCTCGCCAAGGCATTCAACGATATGAAGAAGACTAAGAATGACGTCTTCAACAACCCCAGATCCATGGCTAAACTCTTTAAAGAAGCCGGTCGCGTCAAGAACGTCTTGAGCGCTAATGTTGACCACTATGCCCAGATTGAGAACCTTATCGACGAGCAAGATTTCCGCTTCCAGGTATTACGAAATATATATGCATCAATTTAATCGATTCTTTCATAACTGTGTTGTTGTTTTCCCGTTTAGGTTACCCGGGAGAAATTGGAAGAGCTGTGTGCTGACCTTTTCGAAAGGGTTTCCGCACCAATCGAACGTGCTCTAACTGGAGCTAAAATGACTCTTGACCAGATTAGCCATATCATCATCGTCGGAGCGGGAACTCGTATGCCCAAAGTTCAGGAAGTTCTAACCAGCTACACGAAGCGTGAGCTTGGTAAAAATCTGAATGCCGATGAGGCCGCTGCCATGGGCGCCGTATACCGCGCCGCTGATCTGAGCACTGGCTTCCAAGTGAAGAAGTTTATGACCAAAGATTCTGTTATCTTCCCCATTGAGGTTTGTTTTTCTTTATTGCCTCATCCCGAAAGTTATTGCAAGTAAACATGCTGTCTCCTTCATATTAGGTGGACTTTGAACGAGAACTAGATGCCAACGAAGACGGGAAGAAGGTGGTCAAGATCGTTAAGAGAACCCTTTTCCCATCCATGAATCCCTACCCTCAAAAGAAAGTGCTGACATTCAACAAGCACAACGAAGATTTCGCTTTTTACGTCAACTATGGCAACATGTCTACCCTCCCTGAAGCAGAGGTGGCCGTTCTTGGATCTAAGAATCTTTCGAAAGTGCAGTTGAACGGCATCGCCGCTACTTTGGCCAAACATAAGGATGACGAAGCTGAATTCAAGGGTATCAAAGCTCACTTTGCAATCGACGATAGCGGCCTCATCAGCCTAACCACTGTCGAGAGTACTTTCGAAAAAGTTCACCCCGTCCCTGTTGAGAATGAAGCCGAAGCCTCGAACTCGACCCAAAGTAAGTTGCAAAATCTTTACCATTTTAGACGGGCGGCACATTTTCAATGTATTTTGAATTTTATAGGTGACACTGCCAATGCTACGGATAGCTCTAATGCAACGGAGAAGAATACAACAACGACTAAAACAGAAAAGAAGCCCAAAATTGAAATAATTAAGGAGGAAGTTGGCAAGGAACAAACTCTCCTAGATCTCCAAGAACTTGTCGGCCCTTCTTATGAACTATCTCAGAAACGGTAAGCATTGTATTTTATTAAATCTCCTTGGCAATTCCTCCTCAATTTGAATTTTGAATGATCAGCATTGCGGCGTTGAACGAGAAGGATCGCAAACGGCGGGAAAAGGAGATTGCTCAAAACAGTTTAGAGACTTTCATTCTCGACACGCAAGACAAGTTGACCCAGGAAGAATTTGAATCAGTGACAACTGAGGAGGAGCGCACTAACATTCTGGAGAAATGCTCTCAGGTATTTTCAAGATGATGACAAACTCATTGTTCGTTTTAAAAATAAATGTTAATCTCTGCAGACCTCGGAATGGTTATATGACGAAGGCAGCGACGTTGAGGCTAAAGTGTACGACACTAAGCTACAAGAGCTGAAAGACATAACTGGGGGAATGTATGAGCGACACAAGGAGCACAGGGATCGCCCTGAAGTGATTGCCGCTTTTAAGAACGCCATGAATGTTTCAGTCCATTTCATGAACAAGATCAGGAATTCTACGCCCGATGAAAAGTACTTGGAGGACGAAGATCTTAACGGACTTGAAAAACTCCTTAACGACAGCCAGGTTGTTATCATTAAAAAAATATTATACCCAATTATAATAATTATTTCTTTCTTTCGTCAACGTAGGACTGGTTGGACAAGAAAGTGGCCGCACAAGAAAAGGCACCCAAGTATGAAGCACCAATTTTGACACTAAAGGCTATTGCTGAGAAAATGGCAACGATGGACAAAGAGGTAACAATTAATAATGCCCCAAGTTCAAACGTATTATCGATAATTCTAATTGATTTTATTTTTAGGTGAAATTTTTGGTGAATAAAGCTAAGGTGGCTCGCAACAAGCGTCTGAAAGAGTTGGCTGAAAAATTAAAAGAGTACGAAAAGAAAGCAAATGAGACGAAAGAAGAGGCCAAGAAGGAGGAGGAAACTGGAGGGAATAAGGAAGAAACTCCTGAAAACCAAGAAAAGAGTGCCGGAGAAACGACGCAGCAGGACAAAGAGAGCAGCAATGATCAACCGACGGAATCATTAGATGAGGAGCATGTCGAACTTTAAACATGCTTTCCCCTTTTTTTTGCTAACATGACTTCTAGGAATTATTATCAATTATTTTTGTCTATTTCTCAAAGAAATTCTTATTTTGTAGGGATCTTTTTGTATGTGTGAGGTCTTTACTGAATGATTGATATCTTTCTACCAAGTAAAATGGGCCGGGGTAAAAACATTCCTTATGTCGGTCGTATATGCACATGCGCACTCTATGTCGTTATTCAATTTATTGAGCAATTGAACAGGTGGAAATAAACTGACTACACAAGTTTTATGCTCAAGTCTAATTAAATCTGACGAATTCCATTGAAATATTCAATGCATCCTCGTAGGTATAATCAAAATTAGCAAATCATCTTTGGTCTAGCGGGTTCCTAATAGGACGATATATATACAGCGCTTAATGACGAAGGATAGCAATTTTAAAAAAAAAGCCTTAAAAAAGGCTACTGGCCCTTCTTTTAGGTGAAAAGACGAAGGCTTCATCCATCATCTGGCTTATTGCAACGTTTTCGTCGAAACTTGAAATGAGTTTCAACTTTGAAATGAAAGCAAAACCAACTTAACGTATCTCATAAGAACTTTTTCCGCATTCTCTTTACTTATCAACAATTCGTCCTTCGAAAATTTTATTCCACGCGGCAATTTTTCAAATTATTTTTCCGATTATATCCCATATATTTTCACTCATTAAAAAACTGTTATAACTTCAAAGTTTTTAATTCGACTATTTCAGAATAGGTTTTAAAAATACCATACTAGATGCTCTACCATTTGCGTTTTGTCATGTGCGGAGTTTTGACTGTTCCGCAACTTTAGGTTCACACTTCACGGAGACGGAATAGGAAATCCATTTCCACGTTTTAGCAGGGTTTTAGTGATACCCTATTTTTCTCCATTCGTCCGGATTGCTTTTACGAATTTTCTTTGAATCAATTGGGATTTTATTCACCACTCAGTTGTTGCTCTCTAATACTTCTTTTATTCATCATCATTGCTGTTAGCCGTGGACATTACTGTGTTTCCATTCTGTAGGAATTTCATTCATATCTTATGCTGCTCCATGTTGCATAAACATGGAAAACTGAAGATCTCTTGTTTTCTGTCTTGTTAAACTGAAGGTAGGTAAGTTTGCATTTGCAATGCTCATATAGAGCATCATATTCTAATCAATCAATGATCTTAACTGTTTAGATATTTTTTTGGGTTGATTTTGTTCAGGGACAGCTGTACATCTGGAAATATGGCTGGTAATTCACGTGTTCGAGGTGTCCTGAGACACAAGCAGATGGAATCAGAGCCGAAGGACAAGTTTGAGGATTTGCTAGTATTTGGTTACGCCTGCAAGCTGTTCCGTGATGACGAGAAGGCTTCTAGTATTGACCAAGGATCTCATCTCATCCCACTGATGGGGGACGATTCTATAAAAATTGATAGGTGAGATCCCCTTTTTCCAAGTTTTTCGAATTATTCTGTTAGGGTATTTTGGCTGTTTGGGATGTAAAAAAAAACTGTTTACTTGAAACTAATGTGTCAGACTCTACCCCAACAGGACTTGAGTGAGTGCAATACTGCACTCAGGTTTAAAAAACAAAGTTTTCTCTGCTGAATTCAATGCCCAACACCTGCAGCACAAGTTATGGATGCTTGAACTCTGAAGGTTTGGATCTGAATTGTGTTGTTTTCTTTCCTTATGCAGTGTCTTCTAAACCTTGTGTGTTAAAGGTTGGTTGGAGCTCTTGGCTAATTTGAGGGATTATTTTGTGGTTTTCAGGTATGATGTAAGAGGCACACTCGTCGATTTGAAACCCCTTGACGTTCCTCAAGGAGGCTACGACCGATCTGGACTCACGGCCGAGGAAAGACGCGTTGAGGCATTGTGCGACGAAGAGCGCTATTTCGCCCTCTACAAAGATGAAGCTGAGGAGGCAGTCATTAAAGAAGAAGAAATTAAGAGGCTCAACCAGGACTTGGATGAAGTAACGTCAGACGAAAAATCGTACCATCAAGTCCCTTTTAGTTACTCAAACGACCAACATGTAAATATATATTTATATTTCATGCATCCACAATTTTTAATTTTATTCCTTTCATACAGGTGACAAAGTCGTCAACTCCTGAAGCTCCTGTTAAATCAATCATCGGTGAACTGGGTGACGCGATATACATGCCTCCTCCTGCGTTAGATGTACCACCGGATATGGTTGTCCCTCCAACCCGTAAACTTGCAAGAGTCATAGAGAAGACTGCTAGCTTCATCTCCTCTCAAGGAACGCAAATGGAAATCATCGTGAAAGCCAAGCAAGCCAACAATCCCATGTTTCAATTCCTACACTTCGATTCGGCACTCCATCCTTTCTACCGTCACGTCCAGGCTGCTATCCGAAATGGTACTTATGTTATACCGGATGAAGATGATGCAGCAGAGAGCGCTGAAAAGGACCCGCCAGAAAAAGTGAATGATAATACCAACGGTCAAAGTAACGAATCAGATAGTGAAAATGACAACTACCTCCATCCCAGTTTGCAACCTAAAGTACCGGTAATAATAATAAATAGTTTATGCAAATGTAGAGCAATGTGGTTTTATTTATTCATCATTACTAATCTTATCTTTGGCTTTAGGATGAACCTACTCCATCAGCACCTAAAACAGAGGAGACCTCATCGATGTTTCCACCTACTGATCTTCGCCCATTGTTAGACAAAACGGCCAGTTACATGGCAAAGAAAGGGCGCCATTTAGAAGCGGTTGTGCTTAGTAAAGGTACGTTTCCATTATACCTAATTCCCCAGTTGCAAAAAAAAATTACTATGAATTTAAATTTGTCATTAGGCGACGCACGTTTCGCGTTCCTCAAGGAGGATCACAACTTCCATCCTTACTACATTCACAAGTTCACTATTTATTCGGAAATGCATCGGAACCAGCAAAGTGCTATTATGCCAGCCGCATTGCAGGTTCCGACCAACACAATCAAATCTTCAACGACAACTAATAATGGCGATCCAGATGTTGTGAGGAGTGATCGTAGAAAAAGAGCTGCCTTATTTCTCGATAACATTAGGAGACAGAAAATTCCTGGTAAATAATATATTACTTATTACCTGTATATGATTCCTGTTTGTAACAAGACTTTCTCAGTCTCTAATTCAGTTGTCGAGAACGGAACAGCGGAAGACGACATTGATGCTAAAAGTGAATCCACTTCTAGTAGTTCAGTCAAGAAAAGCAAGTCTCGGAGCCCTGCTGATATAGAAATCATTGATGCTAGACGCCCAAGAGAACGATCTCTAAGGTATGCAGCTGGTTCTTTAAACCTTTTCATCCATCATCTTACACTTGTATGTTGCAATAGTCGCTCGCCATCGTCTTCCAGCCGAAAGCTGCGGAGGAGCCGTAGTCGTCAACGAAGTCGGAGTCTTAGCAGTGTTAGAAGTACGGGTCGAATCAGGGGGCGAAGTCGAAGTAGAAGTGTACATCGGAGGCCATCTCCTTCTCCCGAAAGGAAGAGGCGTCATCGAAAAAAGCATCGCAGTCGGGATAGGTACGTCCGAAAGTAAACTTATTCCTTTTAAATATTTTAAAGTTATTTAAACTTTTTTAATTAGACATCGGAAAGAAAAGAAAAGGAGACGGAGTCGAGAACGTTCATCGCGTAATAAGCGATCACGGCGTCACCGATCCCGGAGCGGGAGTCGAAGCTCTAGTGGTAGTAGAAGCCCTGTCCTCAGTCGCAGTACTAGTCGCAGCCCACTGCTTAAAAGTCGATCTCCGAGTGAACCTCGGCGTTCTCCCATTTCCACAGCTGTTCGAAAGCTGGCAACAGGTAATACTCTTAATTATTAGTTAATCCTGAAGTTTAAATATTAAATCTCTATTTCGTCGATTTTTCCTTAAGAAGCTTCCAAAAGCAGCTCTGAAACATCGAGCCCTTTACCCGCTCAACTTCTTACGGTTCAGCCTACCTTCTCTAAAATCGCTGAGGTATCTTAAGTAATTTTTTTATTGCCTGTACAGTTATGCTTATTAACTCTTTTTTAATTCTGTTCGTAGGGTATTCGTGCCAAAGTGATTGCAATGATAGAGAAAGACACGAAGAAGTAAACATCAAGATATTCTTTTCTATGCTCTTGAAGTGATGCTCTGTGTCTTTTTTTTTAATTCAAAGAAATACAACGTCTATTATTCCACACTGAAGATCGTTAAGCTTGCATGAATTAACCATTGAGTAAATAGCTTTTTAACCGTGGGATTTAACATGTTTTTACCATCATCCAGGTTTTTAAAAAGTCTTTAGCTAATGGTAAAACTATGTACCGTTTCTATTCAATATTTTCCCCACCTGTTAGCTATTATGAAGTAAAAATAGAAAGGTGTGAATGTTCAATAGGTTTTCATATATTCAGTGTAGACAAAGAACAAAATCACCTTTTTATACATGCAAGTATAGAATATGAATAATTGATTTTCTTAGTGATGAGTGCAACTCAGAAAAAAACGAGAAATGAAGAAACACTTTGTGTGGTACTAACAACACCCAGAGTGTGTGCGAAAAGAATGTGCTGAGACACACAAAAGTGATCCAGCAGCGCGTACGTGGAATGTGCCGCGCTTTCGCCTGACTAGAGAAAATAATACGTGAGGGACAACAGCGTCTAGCGCTCTTTAGAACAATTTATGATGAGGAGGACTAAGTGTTCCAGTTGAAGTTGGCACAGCTCCGACGCTGCCAGCTAGGCCGAGTTGATGATGCTGCTGGAACAAGGAACTAAAGTGCATCATAGGGATGAGTCCAGGTAACTGATGAGGCCATGCCAGCATCCTCGGGTGAGCAAACACAGAGGAGTAAGGATGACCAAGTGCGTGGTGTTGTTGATGGTGCCAAGGATGGATCATAAGATGGGGAGATTGTTGTTGATGTAATTCCGACCGGCCGAAGAGATGATGAGGCACCGGTGGGCTCCTAGGGGTCAAGGCCTCGTTGTTGTTCTCGCCCACTAAGCGGGCAATAGAGAAATTCGTGGAACATTTGACCGGAGACGGACTGGTCGTCATAACGGAAGGAGAGCTGTGAGAGCGCGCTTCGATGATGGTAGAAGTAGTTGGGCATTCATCATCAGTGATGTTTAATGAAGAATGAGAACTTGAAGCGCTGCTTGGACGAGATTTCTTTCTGTTTTCTGTAATTAGAGATAGATAGAGAACTAATTAGTACCAAATGTGACAAGGGATTAAGAGTTTATCGACCGAGTGACGTACCAGGGGAAAGATCTCCCAGTTGGCTCCGTTTCTTGACACGAAGCTGTCCATTTTCTCGGAATCCTTTAGCGAACGGATTGTTGTCAATCTTAAGCTGAGTCATGCGATCATTCTGTGCAAAGAAAATGGCAAGTTATTATCGACTGTTCTAAGAACTAAAGGGGGAGAAAATTATCACACTTACAGCATAAGCCGTAACAGCGATGAAGCTGCAAACGTTGAAGGCCGTTGTATTAATTGTGGTGGGTACTCCCCAATGGAGACTAGCGTAATCGGAAGCTGCGATCACGTGAATCCTTGGTACGTATTTGTGCATGGATGTCAGGACCAACTGTAATATTGTAGAAAGAAAAAGAAATAAAGCAAATGTCAATAGATCTAAATTAAAAGTAGAAACTTACGTGTCCTTGCTGATCCATCGTGTTATTTGTCAACTTGACTTTCTGGAAAGAAATTTCGTGTTTCATCCACTGAGCACCAGTTGCTGGAGAATCCGGATGCGTATAAATCCTAGATGGCCATTGAGGTTCAGCTTTGCCGGAACGGAGCCAGCCGGCGTTGAAACGAAATCGGGAGTCATCAGCAAGCACCAAATCCAGCAAGACGAAATATTTGGTGTTTGGGTCTAGGCCGCTCAAATTCACTTTCAATGTCGGGAACATCCTCCTTTAGTTAAGTAAATAAACAATCAGTTAATATCAATCATTCTAAATCTTAAAATTAGAAAGTTTTTTTTTTTTTTTTAGTTTACCTTCCCAACTTGGTGATGATCATTTCAGTTCCGATCTGATGGAATTGTTCCCAAAGCTCGGCATTCTCCAGCGAGATTTTAACGTTGGGATCACTTTTGACGGATGCAGCGGCGCTCAAGTGTCTATGGGCCAACATGGCTGCAGTAGCCGCCGAATTGTGAGCAGGTGACATCGGGAACGGAGATCCAGCGGGACTCATTTCTGTACAAATAAATAAAGAAATTTGAGTCAACTTTCCTTGGAGACTTTAACGAACGCTCAAGAATGTTACCGTAAGGTTTCCTCGGTGATGTTAACAAAAGCTCAGCGCTAGTCTTCTCTTGCTTGTTGGACATGGACAAACTGTCTTCTTGTATTGACAATAATAAAGTGAACACACAGGAGCACACTAAGAGAGATCCGTATGGGACAGTGGTGGCTGGACAACTGATGCTGGAGAGTGAGGATGAGTCCCATATATATCTTATCTCTTTTTGCGAGACAGTGGTGAGGCGCGGCGGCGGCGACGGATAGACCCCCCTTGCTGGGTGGGCTCGGAAGAAGGGGAGATCGCCCATTGGTCCGTCTCACTCCTCCAACCCTAGGCTAGGCTAGCTGTTTGGTATGATCTCTCTTCGGCCATTCACAAACTTCAATAGATCTTAATCCCCTCCTCCGCCTTTTATATTTCATACACTTTTTTTGTTTTTCTAAATTGTCGGCATCGGTTCTCCTTTTTAAAAAGAGAGAGAATGAAATGAGGGATCTTCGTTTGATAACGAAATAGATCCGGCAATTGTGCTTTTAAATGAAGGCTGATGAATGGTATATATCGATAGGCTGGCTCTCATTTAAAAAGATCTGATATGTCATCTTTAATGTCTTCCTTCATGTGAAGATGTCATTTGAGAACCAACAACGGTCCACATCTGGTGTTGGGCTCTTGTGTCACCCGATTCCATCAGTCACGCTTCAATCCAGCAGGTGCTGATGGCGACCACACACAACGATGACTAACCGCATCATCTATAGAGGAATTCGGTCCAGGGCGCCATTCCTAACATACTGTTGGAAGTGATCGTAACGAGAATGCCCAGTCAGTCCCGTTTAAAAACTAAGGAATAGAAACAATGGCCGGCGCGACGTGCTACCCTAGAGGAAAAAAAATAAAGGAATGAGGAATGGTAAAGAGAAGAAATTCCTTGACAGTTCTTGAAACAAATCCTCGCGGGTTAGTGTTGTACGCTGGGGGTCCTTAAAAGAGCTGGAAGATAAAAAATGTTTCGAGACGTGCTGACGGATAATGGGAAAATAACCACACAGCTCTAGTTGGGAAAAGGAGAAGAAAACACTGTTTTCTACAGGAGAAAAACAAAAGAAATAGAGGAGAGGAAAAATACACATCCATCTCACCTTTCCTTTAAGGAGGGGGGCTGTTGCTTTAAGCTAGCAGGTACAGTATACGTATAATTAGACGATTTGTGGGGGAAATTATAAAGCAATCGGCTTGGTATGGGTCGTCTCGTCGCCGGATCGACTGGCTGAACAAACAGATTTCTTTCTTGACGAGAGAGAGAGATTGTTTGAATAAGCCCTGACACGTATTTAATGGATACCTGCTGCTGGGCTGCTGGCGCGCCCCTGTTGACGACGAGGACTCTCACTATAATCATCATGTGATTAGACTAGAAGCCAAAAAGTCAAATATATACGAAGATGAATGTGCTCCTCTTTTTTTCCACTTTTCTAATGTGTGGTCTTGATCTTGCTTTTCTTTTTCTTATGTTGGTGTATATTGATGTCCCGGCCACCTCCCCTTGCTCTCATGTTTCATCTCGAGGAGTCAACGAAGCGAAGGAACCGTTCAGCGTGCATCTGTTCCTCCTTTGGTGTATCGGGTCTCACATCGGCGATGATGATGACGACCTCCCTGATGTTGGTGACAGGTTTTAACCCTGATATTCTATATATCACCACCAACAGAGTTTGACCACTCTTGTTCATATGAAAGAGATAAACAGCATTTACAAAAATTCTTTTGAAAAACGCGTTTAGATAACCATCTGTATCACAAACAAATAGCTACATAAATGAAAGAATAAAAGAAAAGTAGCGTCGTAAATAAAGCGATGGTTTTATTGCTGGTGCGCAATGTGGTCAGAGCAGCTCTTTTCGATTTGAAGAAAAAATACAATCGGTATATTATTATTTGGCACTAATGGATGTCGGATGCATCCAGTTGCGACCATTGCCATAAAATTCCATTTGTTTTGACTTTTCTGATTTGTTGACTGTGTGTGATCATCTCGAAACGATGAGGATTAACTGTAAAAGAAACAAAGGTTCCTAGCTCGAGAGTAGTGCATCTATGTATACAGACTTGAGAGCACCGGCTGCTCAAGCTGTTTGTTTGATGAGGACGACGACGCAGCTTGTCAAATAACAAGGAGCAGCAGCCTATCGTTCTTTTCGGCGGTGAAGTCAACGCAGGAGCCTAGCTGGCAGAGTGTGTGTTGTTTTCCTAAACTGACAGGGTGGCCGGCGGATGAAGTGGTAACCGGAGAAGTGCACCGCGCCGCCGCTACCGCCGACTATAGAACGTTCGTCTTGCTTTCCACAACAAACTTGTCTCTAGGGGTCTCATAATAGACACAAAAGGGATCGCTATTTTACTCGCCACCCATCACGAAACGTCAGGGAGCAACAGCTAGTTCAAGGCTCCCGTTTCATTTGATGATGATCATCAAGACCAGCTCGGACACACCTGTCCTTTGTTATGGACTCGGAAATGATCGAGAGTCGACGTAAAAACAATAAACATGAAACTAAAAGAGGAATTGAATACCTAAAAGAAAAAAAGGGGGTCCCATCATAAATTTATACAAAAATCTTCTTATTTTACGACTTCAAAATTGAATAAAAATAAGCAAAAGGTAAACAGATCCCGCTGCTAACCCAATAGGTATTTCAACAAATATTGGTTTTCCCTCGTTTGGAATCCCACGGATGGGTTAAGATCGAATTGAATAATGCATGGGATTTCCGCTGTTGTAGACACGATTAGCATTTCTAATGAAGATGTCACCCGCCGTGGGTTCTAGCAATAGAAAGAGTACTGCACTCAGGGGAGGAAAAAGGAGGCAAAAAAAGGGTCTGTGTGGGTTATAGGAAGACAAAAAACACACACAGCGAGACAACAAGGAGAAAAAACAATCCATGTTGTCGCCAGGAAAAGTGGCGACTCCATGGATGGGCTCGAGTGAAACCCCCGGTAGAATTCGTTAAGAGCGAAAAACAACGGGTGGTTAGCAGCTAGCAGCATCAGGGAGGGGGTACCACTCTAGCTTCATCCATTTTTCCTCAGAAAGTGTCAGATTCTTCAGTTTACATAGTTGGTGTGTGTGTTGCAATGAACCTTTCTTCCTCTCTCTCGTCAATAAAATGGAATTCTTGAGAAAAAGAGAGCCGACATGCGAGAGAGGGCGGCCGTTTCGCTCAATTGCACAGCAAAGCGCGGCGCGCGCGGCCAGGGATTGCTCCGATGCCCGGCGGAGTGATGGAGGCGCGCCATCTCGGCGCCCGGAAGAGTAAGTCCGGTCAGCGGTTGGATGTTATTTCTCTTATTACCACCGCAACGCTATAACCGCAAATCAGTATTTCTGTAACCAATTCTCGTTCTAATAAAAAAAATGAGAGCGTGGAATTTATAATAATTTATTACGGTGACTAGGATGAAAAAGGAAAAACAAATGAAAAATCATCATCCAGACACGGTCCCATTCTATACTGGCGCGACGTACGGCACATAGGGAGGAGGGCGGGCCCTCGCGGTTTTTCCGTACTTTGACTGATTAGACTGCCAAAGTATTGTGGATTTTCACAGTTCCCCTTTCTCTCAAGTGTTGCAAAGACGAGCGTCAGTCGATGGGCTTTTCTCCATATCCTCCTACTCCCCCCTGTATGCCCTCCCCCGCGAAGCTGATGGCTCCAGCCCGCAGCACAGACTCCCCGGTGGGTTTACGAAGGTCGACGACGACGACGACGGCGACGACACCCCCTCCATGTCTGCCTAGGCAAATATTAGGGTTAGGCCTTTCTTCTTCTTCTCCCCCCTTCTTTCTGTACATACAGAGTCCTGTCTCTCTTAAAGGGCATGTACTACATAGCAGCACTCACTCTCAATGCTGAGCCCCTCCCCCGTCTGAGGAAGAAGAAGAGGGGGAGCCTTTCAGCCTAATGGCCCTGATAGACCCCCAATAAGGTGGCAATGGCTTAATGAGTTTGGCGCCGACTAGACTCTTTTTTTCCTTCTTCTTCTTCTGTGTGTGTCTCTCACTTTATGCCGACGACGACGACGGGCACCCACCCCTCTATTTGACAAATCAAGTCGTGTGGATACGGTCTTCTTCTGTGTGCTACTCTCCGTGTAGCATGCCGCTCGCTTCCGAGTCCTCTTTCAAGAGATTGAAGATCGTGATAAGTCCTTCAAGGGACGAGCGATACCGATCACCATGTGTTTAATGATCCAGCATGATGATGATGATGGGGTCTTCTGAGAAAAAATGGGTTCAGTCAACTATTGCTCTTTCCGTTTCTGAAAATGAGGTCTATTTTATTGATACACTGTCGCGACCATCAAGAAAAGGGGGTCTGTAACAAGTGCCATGTGCAACACATCAGTGGCACTTTAGAAAACACAGAAGTAACAAAAAAAAATGTAACCAGGAAGTTGTACAATGTCGTTTATCCGTCGCCCGGTAGACTCTGTGAACTTGAGGCAATACAAGGTCAGCTGATATACGCACGAAAGTGACAAAAGACACTCATTTGAACCTCCGTCCTTACTCTAGTACTCGAGCTGGCGACATGCGAGGGTCATATCAATCCAGTCTGGTTAGAGCCTCGGCGCCGAATTTTGCCGCTACTGCTGCCAAGTGATGAGGCCGCCCGTCAGGAGATTCCTTAGGAACACCGAGCGCCGCTTCCTTCGTGATGGCTACCGGGCACGGGCGAAGTGAGACATTCGTCACCCTTTGCAAATACTATTTACACACGCGCTCACAGCTAGGACGACACGCATTGTATTATGACATAAAGATTTTTGAGAGGTACCAGCAGGTCTGAGTTGTTACATGAAGCATTTTTATAGATGCATTTGTAGGGGGTTTTACAATCTATGGGAAGACGACGAACCTCTTCAACCAAGTCAAATCCAAGGTGCCCATAAAGTAAGGGTAAAGAATGATTTTACACCACGTCTCAATCAAGATGAAGACTATTAGTAGCGTAACGGAATAGAGTGGAAAACATTTGTATTAGTAGCCCAAACTAATACAGAACCCTGTTCAACCAGTACATTAGCCTAAGATCTAAACACATTAAGCGTAAAGGTTCATCCACTTTAAAAAGATGCCGTGACTAAAGGATTGGACCACACTTTATTATTTCTTTTAAAAAAAATTAGTTAAAAAAGACAACACTTGGACTTGACTTCGGTTTTTTTGGAATCAACTCTTCAGATGGAGAGGATAAAACTACATGAAGCACAGTATCAATCACCAATTACGAGCTTTGAGCGGCCTCTCCGGAAGGGGTAACAGCCTTTTCTTTGATTTCCATCTTTTTCATCATTTTGGCAAGAGAGTCGCATTGCTTCTTGTGGGAAGGCCAGTCCATCTTTTGGCAATCACGGTCACAATATTGGACCGACTTACAATTGGCACATTTGTGAGGGACCTTTTCCTGTCCGCAGGTGGCACACGCATCGTCGTCCGCAAATCCTCGTTGTCCGTTGATGGCCGAGCTGAGGAAAGTGAGGGCCAAGGGCGAGTCTGATGTCTGTTTGGTTTTGGAAAGGTTGACTACTAGTTGTCGGAAGATGGTCGTCTCTTTGTGGGGGAAAGTGCGGACTGATTCCCGAATAAAGCTGTCCATGAATTCGGGAAATCCATCGGTAGCTCGTTTCTTCAGAAAGACTTTGAGGTACTGGGTGGTCAGCTCCAGAATTGGCTTTTCAGGATTCTTCTTGTGTTCTTTGGCTAGGTTACCCACAAGAAAGCACAAGTAATGATACTTGAGAGAGAGGATCTCGTTTGCCTCCTTATTGCGCTTCATCATGTCGTCACAAAGAGTCTCAAGAACATCTTTGGCTTTACTCAGATTATCCAACAATAAGGGAAGCTTTTGCAATGTTAACAAGAGGTGGACAGGATGCAAATTGACCTATTTTTCAAAGGAGAAAAGTCAAGGTTAGTTTACTGCTACCCTGAATAATGAATAGAACAAATATACCTGCATCACAAGTTTGTGAAGTTGTGGTGCAACAGCTGGATTGAGTCTAGGCTCAGTTTTTCCTTTCAATGGAACTGTGAAATGTTCAATGTCTTCTCTTGGAATGAAGTTGTTGATCACAGATACACATTGATGATTTCCTAGTCAACAAAATATATTTCATTAAATAAACTATTAGTATTGAAATGTGCTACAAAAATTGGTACCAACAAATGCAGCCATTTGACTAGCAGTTCTTCCAACTGAATTGAGGGCATCAGGATTGCATCCATATTGGAGCATTTGCTGGCAAATGTCTGCTTTTCCAGAAAGAGCAGCAAAGTGAAGTGAGGTATACTTGTGTTCATGATGTCCACCATTTGGATCAGCACCCTGAATGGTGCAATGCCCACAAAAGAAATGAATGAGTGCAATACAATTTCAAATGTTATGTTAATTCATACTAAATCTAGAAGTAGTTGACACATCTCTTTCTTTCCTTTGAAAGCAGCATGGTGGAGCAGAGTCATTCCATGGTCATCTTCACCATCGATGGGTATTTTATTCGTTTTAAGAATGTCTTGGAAACCAGCGTAGTCGTTACTGTTAATTTTTTCCGTAGCTTGTTTAAACTGATCTCCATCAATGAGAGTCATGTTGGATACGGACGTCGTGTACTTCGGCTATTCTGTTTATAGGTAAAGCGTAACCGTGAGATCGAAGTTTAGATTAAATTCCAAATTTTCTACGAACCTTTAATATACAGTGTGATTCAGTCCACTCGAAAGTACACAAACCGTCGTCATGGAAACGTAGAAACGAAGAAAAAGACAATAGCTCGAACGTCCTATTATTGCCCTCTATTGCTTAAATAATCAACTGCTAATGGAAAAAATTTAGTTAATTAGTTTAAGTTGTGTGTAACAGAAATAAACCACCTAAACATTTATACTTTAACAATATTTTATCGGTAAAGATATATATTTGATTATTAAAATATAATTTTTTTCTAAAATCACAGAAAACTTGGATAGTTGGATCGGCGAAGCGATTGGCAACCGGAGGTCAAAAGTTGCTGTTTAGCATCGTCTATTTTCCTATTTTCTACGACCCTCATTCTGTGTCATTATTCGGAAAGTTTTTCCCGCGTTTTCATCAGATTAGAGGTAACTCGGTAATATATTGTTAAAGAAACGTTTTGTCAACGATTAAAACCGAAATGAGTCGAAAAAACATCCCTGCTCTTAGCCGAGGAGCCATTCAGGTATTTAAAAAAGCATTTTAGAAACATATTGTTATTAATTTTTAACCCATACCCATTTTTCCAACTTAGAACATGGTGGGAAGTACACTGTACTCGGACACACCAATTTTGCAAGTCTTGGTGAGTCAATAATTTCATGTTCTTGAGTTTTTGAGTGTTACTATAACATAATTGTAAATTTTCAGGGATCAAAGAGCATCCATCAAGAAGGAAGTAACCCTGCGGGGGGAACAGATCGTTACAGAATTCTCCTCTCAGATGGTGTATACAGCTATGCCTATGGCATGTTGGCCACACAGCACAACCACCTTATTACCAAAGGAGAACTAGAAGCATTCACCATCATCAGGGTCAATAAGGTGATTGTAAACAAGATCAACAAACCTGGTGGTGCAACATCAAAGGAAGTGAAGAAAATTGTTATTCTTCTTGATTTGGATGTGCTTAGTTCCTGGGACTGAAGTATGTCTTTATTTCTCTCAATTAATATTAAGTTATTTTATTATTTATCTCATCATGTGTACATCATTCTAGGTTGGTGAACGAATTGGAGCTCCTACACCATTGAATGATCTCGGAGAAGTGCAGGACGACGGAACCGGTGCTACCGTTCCGAAAGCGACTCCTATGGGAACGAACAACGCTCACAATGTCAATGCACCTCGTCCTTCTAATAATCAGGGATATGGACAGCAGCCTGAGAAATCAGAAGTTGTCACACATCCCCATTATTAGTTTGACTCCATATCAGAACAAGTATGTAGCTACTTATAATGACTTCTATGTTGTTTAATGTAAATTAACTCATAATTTAATTTCTATCGATTCAGATGGACCATTAAGGTACGAGTTACTAACAAGTCAGATATTCGAACCTGGAGTAATGCGAAGGGAGAAGGAAAGCTTTTCTCTATGACGTTGATGGATGAATCAGGAGAGATCCGGGCTACAGCATTCACTGCAGAATGCGATAAATTTTATCACATGATTGAGGTGAGATATACTTTTTGGCACTACCAGTTTAGTGGTTGAAAGTTGTAACAAACCTTTTTATTTTCTAGCCCAATCAGTTGTATTACATCTCATCTGCCACTTTGAAGACAGCCAACAAACAGTACTCGAACGTCAAGAACGATTATGAAATGACTTTTGGTTCGAGCACAACTGTAAGTTCCAATAACTATTACTATAAATAAGTTAAATACTAATACAACTTGAAAATCTTTGAAGGTGGTTCCTTGCCATGAAGAATCATCCACTATTCCGAAAATCTCGTATGATTTTGTTGCCATCAATGAGATTACTAATTTAGACAAGGACACTTTAATCGGTAAACTGTTCACATTCCTTAGTCTATTTTCTTTAACTCACCAGCTCAGCTATAACTGTATCTTTAAATAGATGTTATTGGTGTGGCTAAATCGGCCTCGGATGTCTCTACGATTACTTCCAAGACCACCAACAAGGAATTAAGGAAGCGTGAAGTCCATTTAGTGGACAGCTCCAGCACAGAGGTAAATGAAATCATAAATTATTTTTCTTAAAGAGAGTATAGTTTAAATTGTCAATTATTTTTCTTCTCTTAAGATTCATCTAACTCTTTGGGGCAAAGCTGCTGAAGAGTTTGACGCCGGCTCTCAGCCCATTGTAGCTCTGAAGGGAGCAAAGATCTCTGATTTTGGAGGTCGTACTTTGTCTACCATCTCCTCTACCGTCATGCAGGTATGGACGTTTCTCCAGCGCTTAAAAAATTTAAATCAAATTACTTAAATAATTTTGTTTGATAATAGATAAATCCCGACTTTCCTGAAGCCCACAAATTACGTGGCTGGTACGACAACACTGGAGCATCGGCCGCTGTGACCAGCATCTCCGGTGGCCGGGGTGCAGGCGGAGGTGGCGGAAGCAATGCATACAAGACTTTTGCCGAAGTCAAGCTTGAGAACCTTGGCAGCGGAGAGAAACCCGACTACTATTCTGTCAAAGCTATGGTAGCCATGATTAACAAAGACAAAGCTTTGTACATGGCTTGCCCTTCAAGCGACTGCAACAAAAAGGTAATGCTGTAAGGGTGCGATGGTAAATTAAAGAAATCAAGCAAACGTTTAAATTTTTCCTCAGGTTATTGACCAAAACAATGGAATGTTCCGCTGTGAGAAATGCCAACGCGATACTCAGGATTTCAAGTGGCGCATGATGCTCTCGGTATGCTCTAGTTCTGTTGTTTACATCTTAGTCAACTGATTCACGGTAATCTTATCCTCTCAGATCAATATTACGGATGCTACGGAGCAGCAGTGGGTAACATGCTTCCAGGAGACAGCGGAAACCTTGCTTGGTAAACAAAAAATAAAATAAAAATTAGCGTCTCTTTTTTTTATTTTACATTTATCTTTATTTGCAGGGAGGTCGTCGGAAGAGTTAGGTGCCTTGAAAGAATCAGACAATGCCGAGTATCAGAAGATCTTCGAAGAAGCAACTTTTAAATCATACGTCTTCAGGCTGCGAGTGAAAATGGAGATGTACAACGTAAGGAATTAGAAATTGTTTCTTTTATCCTCATTTGTTTTGATTTCAGTGATTTTTTTTTTTAAATTTAGGATGAAAACCGATTGAAGACGAACGTTTACGAGGTCAAGACTTTGGATAACAGAGATTACAATACGCGTCTTCTCAAGGAAATTAAAGAGATGACCACCGCAGAAGGTGGAAAATACTAGTGTGCGGGTCGCGATTTTCTTCTCCATTAAATTAATTTTGAACAAGCTATTCGGTTAGGTGCTGTGTTTTTCTTACCCAATTGTATTCCCTGTCAAGTTTAGGGATTGTAAAATTCCGAATACAATTATAATTCAAGAAGTATTGGCGAAATTAATGTGCCATTTATTGTGACTGAAAGTAGCTAATTTATCAAGACATGCAAAATTATATTGCATCCTTGAATGAGGTTACTTATTTGAGCTCCAATCTAAATATGGGATGTGAAATACCGAATACAATACCAATACACAAAGCGTCAGTAAATTGGATGGTACAGTGTATCATGACCGAAAGTTGCTTTTGGTACAAGACATCTGCAAACTTTTATTGTTTCCTTGATGCAGGTGCGCGAAAAAAAAACGAAAGAGGGAACACCATTAGCAGCGACGAGAAACATGAATTGAAAGGGGGAAATGAAGATCACAGCGCAGCGCACGAATCACTGCTCTACAATAAAGTGAAGGGAGATAGTTTTTTTTAGTATGAATTTCAGGGGACCAGTTTTGATGGGGGGCTTTTGTGATCCCCTCCAAAAGTGTATTCAAGAGACAAGGGGATAAGACACTCAGTCGCTGGGTCTTTTTTCACTGTTCTTCTTGGTGAACTCCTCAGCATTCTTCATGAATTTTTTTCGGTCTTTGGAATATTCTTCAGCAAGATCAGCCCTGAGAGGATGTTCAGGCTCAGGATCATTCACTAATGCAACCAGGGCCTAAAACCAAAAAAGTATTTATAAATTATGAATGACAGGAAGAGTATGAAATCAACTGGAAATTTACCTGAATGACTTGGTCAGTCTTGGTGGCAGGCTTCCAATTTTCGGCACTTATGATTGGCAGGCAAACCTAAATCAAACAGAAGATAAGGGAACAGTTAGATATGAACTGTGACAGGAAGAGAGAGCTTTATAAATATTTCTCACCTGGCCTTTCTCATCTATGTTGGGATGATAGATCTTTGTTTTGAAAGCAATCTTGGGAGGCTTGAATGGATACTCAGCTGGAAAGTTGATTTCAATCCTGAAAGCACCCTTGTTGTACGGAGCATTTTCCTGGACAGATTTAAAGCGAATGTTAGAAGCAGCGTAACCAAGGAGATAAGTCAATACACAAACGGCACTGAATTGAATAATTGAGTGAGTCACGAGAAACTTACGGGGACAATAAGCCCATGCCAAGTGAGGATATTTTGCTCATCCACTTGAATATCGCGAAAAGATTTGAGTCCAGACTTCTTGATGTCTTCCAATTCCTAAAATTGATGTAATTTCCGAAAATTAGATTTTTAAAACACATTTAAACAGCTTTTTAAAATTTTCAATTCGGCACAAACCTTGTGTAACCTCCGTGTCGCGGCCATCTTTGAAACGACTGATGGTGACGTCCGGTAGATGGTGTTCAGCTTCGTCAACTGAAAGCTACACTAATTGCCAGATTTCTGTAGCGTCCAATATTTTCTGATAATAAAAATAATAATTAATTTTTATCGTGAAACATTAAATAATCTGTAAATAAATTAAATAATAAAATAATAATTTTGAAAATACAGTAGTTATCTCAAAATTGACCAGATGAAATGAGATCGTGAACCAAGCAATCGATTTACTTTGTCGGTGACGGAACGGTGTGTACTGTGCAGGGGAAAAGAGGACCGGTGTCGTTTTTTCGACACGGAAGTTTTCTTCATTACCACCGGTAATTCTACTGTTTTGTGTACCTTTTTGGATTTCCCATAAATATTTTGATAGTGTGGGTTGTGTAGTTAAGTGTCGCTGTGTGTTTCTACTACCCAAAGGCCAATGCAAATCGTATCGTGAGCTCAGAGCAAAGTCAAAACAAGTTTCCAATCGTAGGCTTTCAAGGTAGCTTCGACTCGATAAGTTTGTTTTCATCTATCTCTATATATCTGCAATCCTTGACCTTGCCTGTCCTAGAAGTAACAATGAAATATTCATAACAAGGAAACTTTATAGAAAGTAGGCATTTGATGTGCTTGCCTTGAATGCTACCATTGAATTTTTGACAATTGTCTTGATAATGCTCTAAAATCACATGGCAATGTTTTGACATAAAATCATTCTAAATTAAAATGTAGTTTTTAGGATTTATTTTTATTTAGCTCAATGCTTATCAAGATCTTTATATTGACAGACTGATTCACATACATTGCATTCTGATAATTGTGTCTTTACTTGGGCTGACAGTTCACAACACATCTTCACTCATTATGTTGTTTGCTTTCTAATACAGTATCCACATGACTTAAACTAATTTATTATTTTACATGTATAAAAGCTTGAGCTTGTAAATACCCTTAAAATTAAATTTAAATGTTTAGTTTGTTTTCATCCAATCATGTATAACTATGGAATAGAAAAGCTTCATACCAAACTATTCACTGCAAAAGAAAAACTATATATTCAACTTCTATTCATTAAAAGAAAAAAAAATAGCATGTGGTTTGGTATTTATACTAATTTCACAGATTTTGTGTTTTGCATTCTCGGGAACAGGTGCGTCCGTGGGGGAAACGGGGAGCTGAGAGTTGCTCTCATTAAGCCTGGGCTTGTGGCAGGGCGCTTTTTTTCATTTTTATTTTTTTATTTTTATTTATCTTTTTTTTTATTGTCCACTCCGCGCCGCCTGCAACTACCAGGCTTTTGAGAAAGAGACCGTAGAAAAGTTGGGAAGAAAATATATCACCTGGAAATTCTATATAAAAAAAAGTCTATATTGATCGGCATCAAATAACCAGAAGATATGGCATCGTCTTCCGAAACTGATCACAATCTTTCGTCAAGTCCGAACTCGGGCTGCGATGACTCCTCTCGAACGAACCTCATCATCAACTATCTGCCCCAGAATCTGACGGAGAGCGAACTCTTCAAAATGTTTGTCACAGTTGGCACCGTCACGAACTGTAAAATTATGCGGGATTTCCGAGTGAGTTGATTTATAAGTTTTCCAATAAAAATGACAAATTTTCACCAATTTTTCTTTTTCCACTACAGACAGGTTACAGTTATGGGTTCGGTTTCGTAAACTACCAGAGAGCTGATGACGCCATTAGGGCCATTCAGACTCTCAACGGTCTTCAAATCCAAAATAAACGCATTAAGGTTTCCTATGCTCGGCCTCCGGGTGAGGACCGGAAAGAGACCAATCTCTACGTCACCAACCTCCCAAGGTATATTTCTGGATCATGAACTCAATCGTTGGCCCTAATGATGCTAATTATTTTGTAATTATCTACTACTACTACAGAGATGTCACTGAGGAAGAGCTGATTAATATATTTTCAGCCCACGGTAATATAGTGCAAATGAATTTACTCAAGGATAAAATTACTGGCATTGCCCAGAGGTGTAGCTTTTGTCAGGTATGTTCTTTTCTTCTTCCTTTATATACAATCTGTACGTGTTATAGTTGTGACATTATTACTTTTTAGATTCGACAAAAGAGAAGAAGCTATGGCTGCCATAGAGGGCCTAAACGGCACGATTCCACACGGTCGTGCCAATCCCATTAGTGTCAAGATTGCAGAGGAGCATGGAAAACAGAAAGCCGCATATTTTGCTGGCTGGGAAGCTGGCCGGCAGCAAGCAAGACGTGAGTCGTTTTCATAATCTCTCAAGCCCCATTTTGTGTTGAAGTAGAAGATGGATATCTAAATCAAAATTTACCCCTTTTTGATAATAAGCAGGGAATGTAGGTGGTCAATCCCAAGGAGGAATGGGCCACGGAGGCCACGGTGGTGGAGGAGGTGGAGGTGGAAGTAGTCATGGAGGACGTAGTGGCGGAAGCAACCATTATAACGCCGGTCTACCTTTAGCTTCGCGACCACCGAATGCACCTGGCTACCCAATGCCAATGGGCAACGTCCGGCCGGATAAGGGAGCAAGCAACAGTCGTTACAACCCGATCGGAATGGGCGGAGGTTATAACGTTTACAACTGGAATTAGCTGCTTTATAATGAGAAAGGAATGCCAGAAGTAACATAACAGTAAATATATAATATTATTATGAGGAAGAGAAGAAACAAGTTTCATTCATTGTAGTGACAGACTGCAGAAGAAAACAAAAAGAAATCGGGAAAGGCGAATGCATTGCAACGCATATCTCCCTCACTGAGCGTCACATTGTGTTTTTACTCCTTGTTCTTGCTTGTTATCAACCTTGACTGATCTACCGTAATTATCCCCGGACCCGTTCCTCCCCAGATCCCGGCTCTCTAGCCGACAAAACCTTATTGATGCACTACCCTTTTTTTCTCATTTGTGCGGCTCAATGATCATCGTCATTGGCTAATGATTTTTTTTTGCTCTCGTAATAAGGGAAGAGAAAAATAATTACATCTGACTTTAGTCCTCGGTACAATGTTCTCCAAGTTCCCTTTTTTGATTTTGTGGATGATGTCTTACGCGTTTTTTTCTTCTCTCTCTCTCTCCTCTGCTCGTCTTCTCTTTTTGAACGCCTGTTTATGTCACTCCATCCTGCGTTGCCAGAATAGTTTTTTTGTCCTTTAAATTAGTGGCTTCGTAGAAGAAAAAGAAAATGATTTATCATAATTTGACTCCCATTCCCAACTCCAGTCTAGTTTCATGTTATCTGGTTGGTGACTATGTACTTTTTTCTCTCTTTCTGGCACACACCTCTTTGAATCTGTCCCTCTTCCTTATTTTCTCTCCTCCATATTCTTCAATTTCGTTTGTGACTGCAATCATTTGCCAAAGCGTTGATTACACTTCACCAGTTGCAACGAGCACCAAGAAAGTTCAAAGGATCTAAACATAAAATATTGCTAGTACCGCAATGCAGAGTTCGAATGTTTTAGATATCTTTTACGAGGTGCGCACGCGGTAGCGTTTTTTCCATTTCCGCTCTCGGAAATTCTTTGGGGAATGCACGAAATTCTAAGCAATTCTTACTATACAGAACACTCTCTTTTTACATCAATATGTAAGCTTAGAGGCTCATATTTTTTTCTTCCTTTGCCAAATTGCCTAGAGAGTGATGGTGGCCCTCGACTGATATTCTGATACGATTAGGCTTTCACGAATGATTGAATAATCTAGCTGCTGGTATTGGTTATTTCTTGTAATCCTGCCTGAGAGGGCGTATAGCAATTCTGACTCGAGTGTAAAAAAAAAATTGAGAACGACGTATGAAGAGAAAAGAAAACATACAGTAAATCCTTCGATGCACCCATTCATGCGGATTGTGCCGTCGGAGGAGGCCCGGCTGCCGGCATCAGTAAATCACTTTCATTATTCATTTTAGAACCTCTTCAACTATGCACTAGAGCAGCATTAGTAATATCAAGCATTGGTTCATACTTCATATGCTTGTTATTGTTTTGAAACCGTGTCAACCGAGTATTCCGTTTTTTCTTCAGCAAAATTCACTAGTTTAAAAAGAAACGTCCTTTTTATGATGAGCACTCCAACTACTGTAGAAAATTTCCACGGTGTTTACTTGCTGTATTGTGAAAATCCGAAATATTTAGGGACGTACGTACATTGGATTACACTGTTGATCCTAACCGACGTATTAAGCAACATAATAAAGGTGCTCGATTCGGTGGGGCTTGGAAGACATCCAACCGAGGGCCATGGTAAATACATCTCTTTTCTTTGAACGATATTTAAAAAGGTTTCATGGTCAGAATAAGCTGTAGATATTTGGTGATAATCTTAAGAAACATGAATACAATTCTTATTTAAAATTTATCTCCCTCAGGGAAATGTGCTTGATTATTCATGGTTTCCCAAATGACATTTCTGGGCTTAGGGTGAGTGACCTTTTTTAAGTCTTATTGATGATCCCATGAATACAATATCACTGCTTTGTGTGATTATAGTTTGAGTGGGCTTGGCAACATCCCCAAAAATCCCGTCGCCTTCGAGACATCATCAAGAAGAAACAGTCTAACGAGAACGGTTTCCAGTACAGCATCCGCATCCTATCCCATATGCTTCGTATCGGTCCCTGGAATCGTTTGGCTCTTACCATTCAATGGCTCAATCCGAAATACGCCGTGAATTTCGAGCCCAGCCTGTTACCACCTAATCACATGCCAATCGAATTCGGAAAAGTCATCTCCAAACGAGTGACACCTTCCTTGGAAGATGAAAGACTGCATCTACGCCAGGAGTCTCTAAAAATTGTGATATCTGCCGTAAAGAGCTCGTAGTAAGTGAGACACTACGTTGCCTCGATTCGCAATGCCCATTACAGGCTCACATTCTATGCCTTGCCCGGCATTATCTCAAATCCGATCCATCTCACATGCTACCTCTAGAAGGATCCTGTCCACTGTGTCATCAGGATTATCTATGGGCCGATCTTCATTCGAAAATTGAAAGGCTGCTACCAACAAGAAAGTTTTACATTGAATGAGACGGTTATTTCTTAGGACTAAAGGAAAATAATCTAAACTTTTTTGTGAATAGGTGTTGATTGCGCATTTGAATGTAAAAAAAAGTTTCTCTTCACTGTCAAACTCCGTCATCTCATCCGCTGAGATTTTTTTTTTGAATAATCACTCCTTTTATTTTTTGAATAAATCAGTAGCTGATGATGATATTGGATTGAAGTTGCTCATGTTATTTGAGTTATGCTCGACTATACTAGTGAGCAGCAAGCATTCTTCATCTTTGTTCCGAAAAGTTCGGGCGAGTCCTCGATGTTCCGTAACAGTATGCTCAGCCATGAAGCGGCGGGCCACCAGAGCATGATTGGACGATTATTCACCATTCTGCTATCGGATTCACGCATCATCATACTTGCTACGAAATGTTTACTTTTGGAATGACTCTTACTAAGGCTGTTTCTCAGAAGCAAAGTTGATCAAGTTATGAGCCAATTACCCATCAACAACTTTTATTGATTTAGATTCACAAACTCCCTTTATTGTAAGCCTTTGTTTTCCTTGGAAACTAATTTGTTCTAGAGGAAGTTTAAAATTAGATTCTTGATTGTGGTTTCTTCAATTATAAACTAGGTAATAGTATGCGCATTATTAGAACCTGTGTTGACATGGATGCGACAACTTTTTGACATGGCACCAAGGAACCGGCATAACTCAAAAGTTTACTGTTTCCTTCTGCTGAATAGGAAGACCAAAATTGAATTGGATGTCGATTTCTTGTAAGTTCCGCTGGGATTTCTTCATCCCTATATGAGCAGTAGGAATTGAAAAATTAATCAATGAAAGACGACTGGTTCTGAGGTACTGGAAAAGAAAATTATTAGGTTCCTCCTGCGTTGGAACTATTGATCATATCACTATATAAGTTTCAGATATCACAGATATCACAGAAAGGAAAAATTAAATTAAATAATAAATCATAGTTCTAATTATAACCGCTAGATGAGGCGCAATCGAAAAACAAAAGGGCTGAAAATGGCGGAGAGATATTGTGATTTTTGAATGTCCTCGCGGAATATGTCCTTTCTGTCATGCAACACCGTCATCTGGTAAGTTACAACCTAACAAATTGTATGGAACAATAGTTTTTCACATTGTCCCTTGTAAGTTATCGCAAGTTATGTCCCCCAAGAGACAACCAAACCTTGAAAACTAGATCGAGGCGGGACTGACAGTACAGTACGAAAAAAAACGCCGACCTTCCCGGAAGTTCTGGCTTGTGTATACCTAATCAAAAAGCAGATTTCTAGATAATCAATAGAGTGTAATAAGCATGGGGCTTGGCTTCGTTCCACAATCTCCTTTTTTCGCATAATCATTTTCATATTCTCTTGTCCTCGTCGTAATAATACAGCTTTTAGGATTTCCATCATCTACGTTATTATTGCGTTAAGGATGCGGAGTTGACAGCATATTGAAAATTTTCCCATCAGGTTGTTGATTGAAATCCTCCCTCCCTCCTACTCAGTAAAGTATGCACGCAGTGCTTATCAGCATACCCCTGTTACTCACGTAAGCAAACACGCAGAAGAAGCCTATATAGCGGATATCGATCGGCGGGAACATAAGGCTTATTCACGCAACACCAATCTTTGGTAAATAAAGCAATGAGATACCTTCTTTTTACAAGTTCAAACATCGTGTTAAAAGGTGGTGCAAATATAAATATATCATCAGTCTTAAATACATAACACGAACCCCTCGTGTTGATCCTATATGATATATATATTTTATAGAGCTATAATAATCCAACGTTCCCTTAAAAGTTGTAGACGGCGCTCTCCTCGCGTGTGTACGACGTCCATCATCACTCCACCTTCGTGACAAGGGGTTAGCTTTTCCTGAAACCACCATTTCATACATAAATATTACGTCCCTGACAGACGGATAGGCCTGCAAGCTGACGCCTCAAGCTCATGCATTCAATTGAAGAAGACATGAGCAATCCTTAGAGAGAGCCTATTACGATCAATACTCTTTTTTTTCCTCTTGTTATGTGCGTATGGATAGAGGGGAGGAAGGATGACGAGATCAGCAGGAAAGAGAGAAACCCGCCACAGTAAAAATAAAGAGGGGTGAAAAGGGACGTATACATATAGGTTGCAAAGAGACGGGAGAAAAGAGGATTAAGCGAGTTTTTTTCGGGAGGGTTGCGCGCGCATCCTACGCTGAGCGCACGACGCCGACTACTAAACACTCCTGGCTCTCTCAGTCATCAATTGCAAATCAAGCTGGCGGACCGTAAAGTCGTGTGTTGTTTTCTTTTCCCAGAAGCGGACCCTCTATAGTTTCTCTCTCTCTGCGAGGAGAATCCTGAACAGATAAAAGAAGATAAATTATGTGAGGAAAGATGTGGAGTCCTGTGGTTCATTCAACGCTAAACGAAAACCGGTCCGTCCCCAAAACGCGTTCCAAACACGCTTCCTGCATTGTTCCAGACAGGACGGACGGTATGAGTTGTTGTGTATATGATGCATAATCAATAACCCAATTATACATTTGTTTGATCCTTTTCTCTTTCCAAAGGTATATCTACTGGGCGGCCGATGTTCTACTATTCCTTTGCGGGATTTCTGGACCTTTGATCTGGGTATAACATTATTTTCTTCTACCGTACTTCTTCTGTTACTTTTCATCGGTCAATCGATAATTTATGGGATACGGTCTGCTTCCTCCGGCGGATTGCTTGAACAGATACCGGCCTTTGGACGTCCCTGCTGGCTCGTGGGACTCCGGTCAACGTTCAAGAGCACTCGATGATTTACTGGAATGACCGCCTCTACGTGTTTGGCGGCGTTTTCGCACAGGCTGGAGAGTGCCCCTTCTGGCTCTATCACATTCAAGTACGTCGTAATGTTTTTTTATTGTTGTATAATTCCGTTTCGAACGTGACTTGAAACCTTTCTACTTTTATTTTTCTCTTCCTACAAAAATCGATAAAAGCACTTGAATCCGATGTTGAGATAAAAAAAAAAGTTTCCCCGGGAACCATTTCAAAAATAGATGGAAGCGATTGATTCGTTCTATTCCTCCTTTTATTTTTATTCTTTTTTAAATTGCAGACGAGCGTATGGGAAGAGTGGCAGTGCCCCAGAGGTCAGAATGCTCCTCAGTCCCGAAAGGCTCACACGGCCGTCACTTACGGGAACGCAATGTACATCTACGGAGGGTATCAAGACATGCGAGGCTCCCTAAGCGAGCTGTGGCAATTTTCTTTCGGTTCGTATATTACTGCCTTTTGGTCAGCACTCCTACTTGAATACATGTTAAAAGGACAACGTAATAATCTTGCTAATTCAATCTGACAGAAGCCAACCAGTGGAAAATGCTACATGGAAATGAGGCTAAAAAGTCTTCAGAGCTAATCCCTCCGCCTAGGCATCGGCATTCATCCGTCGTATTCGACCAGGGTATGTGGGTCTACGGCGGTATGACGGATTTGCAGGATCGATCGGATTTCTGGAGACTCGATTTTGGTATTCTATAAGATAGAAAGACCCACGTTTCAGAACTATATTTATATCAAGTTGAAATGTTTGTAGTGAGTAAGCGCTGGAGTGCCATCAAGTGCAAGTATAATCCGGGTCCACTGCACAGCCACTCTGCTGTTTGCGTCCACTCGTGCATGCTCATCATCGGCGGAGAGAAGTCGGGCAACTTATCCGACGAAGTCTGGCGGTTTCATTTCGGTACTACAAAAGCCGCTTTTTTACTTATATAGTCTTTGCATAACTATAAGATTGATGGATTGTAGGAACTGAGACTTGGGAGCGGCTCGAGATCTTTGAGCCGAAGCCGAGTGCACGGACGCAGCTGACGGCCGTGACGCTCAGCGCTCCTCTCTTCACGGAGAAACGGGCCGATCCTTTGAGATCTTCACAACAGCAGCAGCAGCAACAGCTGCATCAGACGGATCCTGTCAGGATGCGGACGAATGGCACTTGCATTAAATCGTCCCGCCAGCCGCTGTTCAACGTAGTCCGCAAGAGTGCTGTGGGCTACCAATTGGTCGATACGGACGAAATGGATTCTTCCAAAGCGACTGCTGGAGGCCCGTGGCTTATCAAGAGCAGCACTTACTCCCTTTTAAGCAATACTAGCACGGACAGCTGTGCCGTGGACGACTATTCTGACGCAGATCAATTACCCCAAATGATCCAGCAGCATCCCGGAGGAGGGAAGAGAGCTGCTCTTCCTCAACGGTCGATGCGGAGTGAGAGCGCTTATAATTTTACCTCGTCCGCTCAAGTCCCTCCTTCGTCCGTCCCGAGATCTCAGACGACGGCTCGTTTGAATCCCTTCATCCGGAGCGAAACATTTGATGCAACGACGACGACTTCCGACTACGCCAGCGAATTGGGAGAATCTTCCTTCGCCGGATCCGTTGTGGGCATACCGAATCCAGTTTACGATGATGAGTATGCCGCTATTATAGATCTTCCATCTAACAAGGATGAAGAGGAAGAGGAGCTTAACTTCCATCGAAGCTTTGCTCAGGCTTTGAACAATTCATTGAGCAACAACAACTTCCGCAGAAGGCACAATCAATTACGGAACGAAGTGGCTAGGATTAACCACTGTAAAGGAGCCGAGTCCGATACCTCTTCTTTGTAATAATTCCATTGTACCGCTGGACGAGGAACAGGATCTTCCATCCCATGACAACGAGCCAATTGAAGATAATTTCTTGTCAGTCCTTACTTTTGGCGGAAGAGAAGCTGGTCACGTTACTGCCTTCGATAGACCCTTGTCCATTTGGATGCTCCGTCTGTATAGTTAATACCAACTCGGTTCATTTTTTCCCCCGATTGTTATGTTGTGAAAATTTCTAGTTGAATCGAAAGTTTCGTGCATTTTTTCATCACCAAGTCGAATTTAATTTAATTTTTGTAAATAGATTTTATTCCGACCGAATCTCTTCCTTATTTTTAAATATAAATTTCCCCTTTGTTGTTCAAGTTGAAAGGGATCGTCCAGTATTGTTTCTTGTTAAATGTCGTACTCTTGATTTTAGCGTGTGATGAGTTTCATCAATAACAAATAAAAGAGAAAAAAAGAAATGGATTTCATTTTAAATGTATTTTCAATAATCGAATTGAATTGATTAAATTAGAAATATGTGAAATTTGGTTCTTTAATTGGAGATTTAAATACATTAAGTTTTCATAACCAAGCCGGTGATCCGAACGATTCGAAATCGAATATGGGTAACTATCAAATTGGTGATTCATACAAAATATAAATCGTGTGGATATCCTTCGTTTTCACGCATCGGCTCAGGTAATTACACGGCCTTTGATCGGTCTAATTCTTCCTTTTTTTTTACTAATTTTCCTATTATTAACTATTAAAAAAATATTAGGAACCCTTTAAACGTACAAGTAAACCCTTTAAAAATAATAAGTTTCATTTAAAATGTATTTTGTAATAGTCGAATTAAAAAGTGCTTAGAATTATGCTTGGAAATGTGCAAGAAAACATTTTCGACACATGTATAGAATTTCACTGGCATTGAGCTGATGGTCGAAAAAAGGCTATGAGCTTAGGTATATGTGGTAGTGTGGTATGGTGATTTGTTCAAGCAGTGAGTGTAAAAGCTGTCTTTTTTAAGAACAATATCTCTTCCAGGATCGAAAAGAAGTACGATAAGAAAACAATTAAAAATTCTTGGCACTCCATTTCAAAAATAGCATTATGAGGGAAACATTTTTTTTTACTTTACAGTCAACATTTTAGTTATGTATAAGGCAAAGAGAGGGAGGGTTTGAAAGAAATAGGGAAAATGAATGAAAACATCAACAATAAAGAGAATAAGTAATAAAAATTTAACTTGAGTATAATAATATAAAATGTATCACCACAGAGTGAAATATGATGAATATGGATCAGAATATAATAACGAGGATGCTTCATCAGAGGATATCAGTTTCTTGTACCTTATCTTGCTCACCAATAGATCCCTCTCCTGAGCTCCTTAATGACGTATTAGTAGTCCCACCGTGCTGCTGGTGAAGGGCACTGATTCCCATAACAGCCATCGTCGGCCTTTGTTGCTGCAAGTTGTTTTGAAGCCGGGTATACTGGTCTTGAAGCTCCTTCTGTTTCCTGAGCAGCTCCTGGTGACGTGAATCCAGGACATCAACATCTATTGTAATACAATACTTTTTTCAATTTTAAAAGGTCGTTTGTTTAATATTTATATCGTATTACCTTCGTTTCTGTTGAGACCGAGACCTTCTTGACTGTTGATGCTCTCGCTACTTGAGCTATGACTACTTGGCTGAGAATCCACTATTGGTTTACTGGTGGGATTGCAATGGAAAGTGATGAAAGGAAGGTGCCGGAAGGAGAGGGGGAGGACGAAGCAAAGGAGGCCGACGAGCGAAATGAAGCCGCCGTTCTTGGCGGGGGAGGAGGCGGAGGTTGACGTTTGTTCCGGGTGGGGGAAACGAAGCTGTCTACGGAAGATTCTGCGTATCCAGAAGATAGCGTGGGTTTCTTGTCATACAGTGGTACTGGAGGCAGTTGGTCTTTTCTTCTTGGTGGAGGATCAGGTGTACTGATATTACGATCCTCTTCATCTCCCTGCAATAATGAACAGAGTATATGAGCTCGTTGGAATTGATTTGATACTTTGTCGAGTCTTTGAAGTGCTTAAATATGAGACAAAGAGGAATTTATAATGAACTAAAATACCGAGGGATGACTGTACAGCTTTAATTCATCTAGTAGAGCGTCGAATGGATTTTCATATCTTGGTCGAGGTCGGGGCGGTAGGACGGGTCTCGCGGACTCCACGGTCGGCCCCCCGACCCGACCGGTACTCCGAGCATCATCGGTTGAGATGAAGCCAGGATCACGGGCGCCGCTATCGAAGCTTTTTCCCTTTATTTTTAAGCAAAACGGTAATTAAATTATTAGAGCCTATAAAACAGATTGTAAATTAGGAGAAAAATACACCTGTCGATAATTTTTTTTTAATGAACCATAAAATAATATTAAGCATCTAAACGTTCTGGTGCAACAGGCACCAATCAAGCAGACGTTTACATCATCAACATGCAAAAGATGATGCAGAAAGTGGCATGCGGAAGAAGAAAGTGTATGCCTAGACTTAAATTTAAATATTTATAATTTTAATTAAATTTTTGTGTGACCATTCAAGCGTGAAATGGGTTGATTCTACTTTGATGTAGCAAGTAGTAGTTGAAGAGAAACTTGATTGACGGTTGAAAGGGGAAAAATGAATATCGTGCATAATATGTACATCAATCCTGCCCGTATAAATGTTATATGAATAAAAGAGATGAATATAATAAAAACTGCCAAGGGACGGCGAATAAAACCGTCCGCGACACCAAAAAAAAAGAAAGAAAGAAAAGGCGAGTGAATTTTACACCTCTGGAAAATACCAGTAGGAATGTGAATAGGAAGAGGAGGAAGAGAAGACGGAAGAATAGAGAGAGTCCAATAATGCGGAATGGGGAGGTATACTGAAACATGTAATAGAAACACAGTAAAAAGAGGAATAAAAAAATCCGTCTAGTGATTTTTTCTTTCATTACTCGGCGGGATTGACGCTCACGGTTTCACGGAATTGGGTCTCACGGAAGTGGGAGCTTGACAGCCACTGCTTTCGGTTTCGCTAATTGAACCAAGAGAGAACATATAACACGATTCAACTGGATTTTTTTAAAACCTATCTAAGCTACAGTGATTTATAATTAAATTCCAAAGTTCCCTACTAGCTCCTTCATTTATACTTTCTTCCGTCCAAGCTTACATATTGATCCTGAGCCCTATATAGGATCTTCTAGTCTTGACCACACATCCTCCTTACACCACTATGTAGGCTTAATTAAGTAAATCCCTTATATATGTTGCAACAAGAGTGTAAAAGAGTATAACGAAAAAAAATATTATACGTTAATTGAAAATATAAGTAGGAAAGAGAAAAAAAAGAAGAGAGAAGAGACGTTACAAACGTCACGCTACTAACCTACCATTTTGCACACGTGGGTTAATAATTATAAAGGAAATGATGATCATAATCAATGCAGGGTCCATGATTTTTGTTTTTGTTTCGTTTTATAGTGTGTTAGATATACCTAATATTAAGGCGAGTTTAGTTCTACCTGAGAAGTGGTGGATGACTGCGACGGTAATTGAGGTGGTGACGATTGAACTGCTTCCGACGAAGAGTCACTTGGTGTCGAATGACTGTAATTTTCAAATTAATATGATTTCCAAGAGAAAATATTCTAAGAAAATTGATATGAGTTTACCTTTTGACGAGAAGCGCTGCTTTGTTTTCAGGAATATTATTAGGTTGTCCTTTGCTCTTGAACCGAAGCCAATCTAAATGTAGAGTAAGGTGAGAGATTTAATAAGAAAACAACCCGTAAAAACAAAGGTGAATCTCAACCTTCTCAGAGTGACGAGGGTGCTTGTTAGTTTCTTGCAACGTCTCATGGTATTTTCCAATTTGCTTGGCTCCTCCGCCAGGAATCTGATAAAAATACTAATCAGATGAGATTCTCATTGCTTTGATATGCTCTAGTAGAGCTCAACAGAGTAATATGCTTAAGAGAAAGAAAAAAGAAGGTAACCCAAGCTAGATCGATATATCATTCTGATTCATATCATATTCTGAAGACGACATTTACCGTTCTTCTTCGACAAGCCGGCCCATCTGGTAGGTCAACACGTTCTTGATCGATTCTTCGAGAGCGGGATATTGCGTCTTGAGATCGGAGACAGATTTGCTATGTGAATATAGAAAGGAAGAAGAAAAAGTAGGCGTCACGATAGTGAATAAATTAGTCTTCACTTTTTTAGTCTTGAAAGAAAATCGATCACGCCTCCTCACCTCGATTGACTGAGCAATACGGCGAGCTGCTCCACATCCGCCATACTGACGCGTGTCTTTTTGTTGATTACGTTGCTCCTCAAATCTTCTACCAGAATCTCCAGGCCACTAAACCAACACATATTCAAATTAGGTACACATACTCGTCGGTACATATATAAGCAAGTATTTACCTCAGATCCTTCTCCAGTTGCCTCATTTCTCGCTGGTATGCCTCTTCTCTACGATGGATTTTGCTCAATGAGTTTTCTATGGCTCCCGAATCCCCATCTGGAGCCGAAAGAGCTTTGGTAATCACGTCGCTATTGACGAGGAAAAGCTTTTTCATTGTATGGATCGTGTCTTTGACAGCATCCTTGACCGCTGTGGATTGGGCCTGACTTACTCTCTTCAAGTTTCTCATCTATGGGATTATAGGAGGTTGTCATTGAAAAGTATTCGCCTAAGATACGGGAGCTATTCAGTAACTAATACCGCTCCTTAATACCTCTTGCCGAAGATCCCGGGCTTGTTTCTGTAGCAACCGTAGCTGAGCAAATGTTTCTGCGTTTGCTAAGAGACCTATAAACAAAATACAAGTCAATCATAGATCAATTCAAATCATATTGATAATTAAATCATATATACTACTTATATAGATTATAAGTCTTACCGGCTTCTTTACTAGCAAGTAATCCTGAATTGAGCCCAAGTAGTTGGAGAAAGAAAACAAATTTTCATTCCATCATATTGTTAGTTAATTGCATTCCGTTATAAAATAAATACCTTGGGATGACGCACGTGGTAAAGTAGTGGACTTGATTGCTGGCTTGGCTGGCTTGCTCTCTTTATTTCATCACGCAGAAAATGAAGAGAATAGGACAATATTGTAGAAAGGAAAGCCATTAAGGAAAGTGGAATGATGGAGGATCAAGATATCCGTGATAAAAGGATTCACGGTATATCTTTTTAGTCTTTTGTTAACAATAAGACCTGCTCTGCTTTCAATGCAGCAGCAACTAGCAAGGCTTAGTAAAGAGAAATAGGATTGCAATCAATGCGCAGTATCATTGCATGAGAAAAAAAAATCCAAAAAGTTTGAAAGAGATGAAGGAGCTATAGAGTTAGAGTTTTCATCGCTAATGATATCGAGGCGACAATTGCTGTGTAATGAAGTCTATCGATCTTGCATAAAACTTGCGAGATATTACTGTTCCACAAGGTAGAAAGTTTGGTGTGAGTCACGTACCTGTTGGCTGAGGAGAATGTTTTCCTTCAAGGCAGATCGACAGGATCTTCACAGAAGGAGACGGATTTCTCAAACGAAACGCATTTTTCTAATAAAAAAGGGAGGATTATTGAAAAATGCGAACAATGTTAGTAGAACGCTTCTTTTTTTCTCAATTCAGAACAAAGTTTAACAAAGAGATTTTCTTTGATGTAAAAAGGAGGCATTCAAAATCGATTAGTTGGACAAAGAGCTTATAGTATAAGTATAGTAATAACCCATTCAATGAATTTTAAAAATGCATAGAAAAAACTTGTTAGTACAGTAGTATGCTTTGAGTTTCAATTTAAAAATATCAGTGTACAGTATACCTTCTCAAGTTGCTTTTACGTATAACGATATACGGATACCAAAAGATATTCACAACGGCACAACTGTTCTTGGCATTCATATTTAAATTAAGAAGCCATATAAAAAATAGTCACCTTTAGCGCTTTTGATGCCAAGTCTCGGCGTTTTAGGGTCGGCATTTCGCACTGTAAGTAAATCAGTCATCACCACCAAACCGTTCGTTTCAGGACGGACTGTTTGAAATTTTCATTTGAATAGAGCTCAACGTTGTCATATGGAAACTAGTTTCTTAAAATATTCTTATTAGTTAATTACCATCTTTGGAGCTGTTGGTGCTATTGAGTACATCATTTTCCGACGCTCTCGGAACAATAACAGAAGAAGACCCACCGACACTTGCGCCGGCAGTCAAAGCCGTTTGAACCAAGCCCGTCAAACTTGCAAGTTGACGTTCCACTTGCTCCATTCTAATTCTTTAGAGGAAATTTTAAATATTATTTTACTAGTTTAAAAAATCAAAAAGATAGAAATACCTTGTTTGATCGTCGACGAGAGCAATGTCGGGACCCGCTCGAAAGAGGGAAGGTGGCGGAGGAGTAATAGGATTGTATCCATTATCAAACATCGGGCTCCTGCGAAGAGGCAACAAAAAGGAAGCTAATGAGCTAGAATAAATAACCCACGCGAATTTCTTATGAAACAGAAAAGGAATGACCTTTTCGATATTTTCAATATTTCTTATGTTCTTTAATTCATCCTGCAATGATATTGCATATCCGAGCATCTCATTGAGGATTCTGTCTTTCCATTAATATTAAAGTGACGACTCTGGTACACCAGAAATACGATCATAATCAAATGTCACAGTCTGTAATGCTACACAAAGTGCCCTTCCGTAACTGTAATATCGATTTCACTTCAAGTTGACTTTATACATCAGGAAAAAGTGAGTGGGAGAGATGGTTTCTGGGTAGCCTCTCGGTCACGCAGGCGAAAAGTCGAATTCTATTATTCAAATCGTTACTCCTTGTCTTTTAAAGTTGCAAAAATGCCGAGGCTCTCTCCTCGGTAGACGGATAAAAGGTCATATCCCCTTTAGAAATGCGTTTAACGACCCGTGCAGCGACGACAAGAATCCGAGTGCGATACATCATTGATAAATAAATAAAGAGTGTTGGATGCAATGTTTTCTCTTCTTTTTTTTGTGGCTTCCGCGTTTTAAGAGATGTGGAATGTTTATCTAGAACACGGCGGATCAATACGGCGAGACGCACAAAGCGAGCAAAGTAGCGTCCCCATAAAGGTGAACGAGAGAATCCCAGGCCGACCTTAACTTATTTAGGGTGTACAGGTGCAGCACATCAGTAGTTGCTTGCTTCCAAACTTGCACATCGTATACCCTCTTACTGAAATGATGTATGCACACGTACATGCGCTTTTTATCATCATTGAAATGGAATTGAAGCTGAAAAAAGAGGAGGAATCTAACAAAAGAACCTATTCGCACTATATTAAGGTTGAGGATGCAATTCTCTTTGGTGCGTTTCAAATCAATGCCAGGTGCTATACGAAAAAGAGGAAAAAGAACCTCGCCGAACCCGTCAATTTGATTGCCACAAGCAAGGATCAAACAAGAAGACGGAAGGAACAAAAAAAGTTTCTTTCAACAGAACGCGCTCTTGATTTCAATCACGAAATGTTGTTTTCTTTCTTCTTCTCCTTTTTTTTTTTTTTTACTGTACCTCCCCAGCGCATTTCAAACTAACGAAGAGAGAAGTTGAATAAATTTTCTTTAATAGAAGACCTTTAGAGATCATACTAGCGTAATAGATTGTTGAGTACCTTCCATATTGCGGAGGAGGAAGAAAGGGTGATGTCGGTCCAGCTCCACTCGATTGGAAGGAGCGCTCAGGGGGACGAGGCGGAACAACCGGTCCACCAGGCTGGGATGCTGTCGATCCGGGTCGTGGTGAGCGTGCGGCCGAATACATTTCTTCTACGACAAGTTCCCCGGAATTGCCATAAGGAGAATAGACTCCTCTAGAAGGGCTTCCTAAATAATAAATATTTCAAAAGTTACTTGAAGCTCTCTTTCAGCTAAGAGCTCAACAACAAAAGTTAAAAGGTGATGAATTGACAAGTTCTGAAAGCAATATTATAGCTAGCAGCCTAGTCTCTCGTGTTATTCAACCGAGTATTAGTCTCATAACGGCCCCTACATCAAGATCAGAGAGCTTTCCCCGCCAACCTACTTCAGAAAGGATTAACGTCAGAAAAAATGGAAATATATATATATACGAGGAGCTCCTTCTTGAATATTTCGTCCTACGCCGCCCAGCAGTCAAAGGGCTCTTTAGCTGATAAAAAGAAAGTAAAAGCTCTCCATGCATTTTCTTCAGAAGTAAGGTAGAATATATATATGCATATCACGGTGCGTGCCTTTGGTTGCGCACAGCACTAAGCTGACCTTTAGCTAAAATTTAGTCATATATCAATGTATGAATCTTTACGACATCTATGTAAGAACACTCATTATAGATGAATGTAAATTGCATTTGTGCTCTGTTGAGTTGAATCAAGCTACCCACTTTTGAAAAGTTTGATTACAGCAATTAGTCCGGCGAGCTGGAGACGGTACTTAAAAAGCGTTATTAATATTGATACCTAACGATGGTAGCTACAAGTTTTTTAAAAAATAATATTATAAATAAAATTATTATTATGATTCTCGCCCGTTTCTTTAGCACGACTACTTCAACAAATTACGTGCATAGTAGACGCACTCCTGTGCGAGAGAAACATCTTAAGAATGATGAGGATCTTCTCTCCATCAATTAAGAATATAATAATTAAAGAATGGTGGCTGTAAATCAATTGGTGATAATTGAAGAAGCACCATAGAACGCGTGACTCTTTCTTCTACTACAGGATCATCAATCCTTTTTTTTCTTTTAGCGCTCCCTGTTGGAAACGTATCGATCGCAGCAGAATACACACCGTCCGACTTTTACGAGCGCGTGCACATATAAGGAATAAAAGAGGAAGTAAAACAAGTTATTCCAACCTGGAGACATAAGGGTGTGATTCCTAGGTAGTGACAATGTGTGTTGCTGCTCCATGGAAGAGGAGAAGGATCGATGTAAAGCCGCTCGGCCGCCCTAGAAAAGAAAACAATTCGTTAGAGTGAAGAATGATGAAAACAAACTTGCCGTCATCACTTGAGTTTCAAGCCTTCGCAAGATGATGAGTATTCAAAATGCGCGCTACTTCCTTCATAAAATGCAAAGCCTGATCCCTCCCCTTCATCATTGTAATAAGTCATGTTTTCTGTAGAATGGTCCCGTAGGCAGGGCACACGCTCCCTCCTGCGGATCGATACGGACAACGCTGGGCGATATGACGGAAACGCAACACTTTTTCGAGGTTAAGTTGATGACGCCGCAAAGCATAAATAGCTCTTATTATCACGTCTGAGAGACGACAAAGACCTAATGAGGGCTGTGGGAGGAGGATAGAAAGGATCACGTTCTCACGATGCGAAATTGGTCGGATCCTCAAGGATGATCCTTCACGTTCCATAAATGGAGCAATATACCCTCTCTTTTTTACGACTCTGGATCCTTCGCTTACTTTTTATTAGATCAAATAAAATGGATTGTATCTGTTTTCATTCTTGACTGTCAACACGATCATTGTCTTTACTAATGTTATTTATATGACCCTTAGTGTCCTGGAACTCGCTGCATTTCATACTACAAGTCGCAAATACGTAATAAATGCAGGATCAAGTTACCGGGTGGGAATCAAACGTTTCTTTACTCCACGAATAACTCGGTTACCGCAGAGATGTACATTAGACTGAGTTGGACGTTTATACCTGGTGCGTTGCTCTAGGAGACGTGATGACTGACTGTTGAACCAGTCCTGCGGAAGGATTCAAAATATTATTCCCGTTTCCAGGGTAAGCTGACGGACGTATTAAGCCACCGTTGCTGAATCCATAGCTGATCGGAGGGTAAGGTCCGCTTAACATTGATGGCGGTGGTTTGCTTCCGTTATTCATCGATCCCTGTAAAGAATTGAGAGTGAAATACGCCACTAGGGGAAAAGAGAATCCTTCACGCTACATTTAACATTCAGAGAATTGAAAGGCGTTGAACGTAAATGGACCGTGTGTGGCGGCATTTTCAATATTTGCGTTCCACTCAAAAATAAATATATATATTATATAAAAGTAGCTCATTCATAAAATTTATGGAAAGTAAATATTTGAATTCTATACTTGAGCGTGTAAAGAAACAGCTGCATCCATTTATAGAAGTAAACCTACTGGCTATTACCTGTTTGGCAGATTTGTGAGCGTGTCGATATCGCTGTTCGGAATCGAACTCTGGTTCGCTAAAGTAGGACAAATCGGGATCCCAGTATAGGCTTCCAGGAGATGGATTCATGGACATGAGGCGAGGAGGACTGGTCATTCCCGTGGCGGGCCCGCCGGCAGCTGACGAGTTATTGATGACACCACCCAAAAACTGCTGCGGTTGAGGGAACGCCGATGTGGGGAAACAGCCGCCAAGGGATCCGGCAGGACCTTCCGTTTCGTAGAGACGTAGGATCGATCTATCTCGGACGTCCCTGTCGTAAAAGAAAACCCAAAGTGCAACACAGCGTTACATGTGGAGTACAAACTCATATGGCGGAAACATCAGCAGCAACGAGTTGTACGCGATATGTACTTGAGATCAATAACGCCCAAGCACATTTGCTCATCAATCATCGATTCTATCCGAGTCTCCGTGCGACGCGTGCAATCCTTTCGTGACTAGATTTCCTTTTGAATGTTTGAGAGACAAGTTTACAAGACTGGAGGAGAACGGTTGGAAGCGCGCACTGTTTCGTCTACTTGATGGATGACAGGATTAATTACACTACGCGGAGCACTCTGTGTATTATATGGTTCTTGATGTTTATATGATATTCTATACATAGAAAGAGATCTATAATAGCATCAGCACTATACTCGGCCTAAAATTGGAAAACTCGGCGAATGAGGATTGATTTATGTCGTGATGGGATACTATACTGCTGACCGACTGCTCTGCGCTGGTAGGTAGCCAAGATCAATAATTTAAAAGTTGTAGTCTACGCCGCATTCCATGATACAGAAAATATAATGATGATCTTGATGCATGTTTTTACCTGAGATCTTCCAGCTCGTAGAACGTGTCCTGCTCCGGATCTAAGATGTAGATGGAGACGCTGTGAGAGTCAAAGTACTCCATGCTCAAGTGATGAGCAAAAGAGCGGACGAAGAGAGCGCGCACCGTGTCAAAAGTAGTGATTTCATTAGGCAGAAGAGCACGTTTCGTCTCGTTCCGGTACTGAAGGAAGACCAGACCTGCGTGAAAGACAGCAGAAAGAAAAAAGAGATGAAACAAACGACGGGAATGATGTATAAACTTGTGGCAATCTTATGATTGAAGAGAGCCGGCGAGCAAACAGTAAACTATATAGAGCGACTACCCCTTCGCTTTTGTTTGCACAGTCCTTCTCCACATAATGAGAATATTGATCCTTCCTCTTCATGGCTACGTATTTCCTAACACCAACTCGAACCAAGATAATTAATGTTTTAATGGAATTATGACGTCCTATCTCAACATTTCAAGATGAAAGTACACTACTACTATATCCATTAAATAACATATATGGCGCGGATAAGAGAGAGAGAGGGAACTTTGACGTTCCGTCAGGATTAGAAAGTTTTAGGATGGACGGGTCGGCTGTTGTGGCTACCACATTGGCCGCTCTCAGAAATCCCACACACTCGTACTGGGAAAACTTGCGGATCTAATTGAGCGGCCTTGTGCCTCTAATGCACGAGCAATTAACGTCCATCCGGACTGCTGTTCCGGTTCCCAACTATACATACATATCATGCTTGACGGATGAAAAATCATCCAAAAACGCCCACAATATTACCCAAAAACCCTGCAAATATAATCAGTTTCACATGTTGTATAATATACGCAATCACGACCTTGTAGTACGGCTATACTTTAGATATATCAATCAGTTCCACTGGCTGATGATGCAATGGATTCGCGGAATGTTTCGGATCCACGCTCCGCCGACTCCGATGAGATGAGTACTAAAGTACGCGCACCTGAACTCAGCACCCATCATAATCCTTTCCCTTTTGAGCTTTTGATGGCGTGATGGGCCTCTCCGTTTCAATATATCATTAGAGAGGGAAAAAAGAGCTTTTGAAAAATGGGATGCCTCTAATCATTTGCATGTTACGATCAACAAGTTTCCGCTCACTAGAGATTGATTACATGGAAAACTTTTGAGGGGAAAAGGGGGATTCAAGGAATAAACGATCCTCGAACGGCAAATAACTTTTATAGAGCGTATGAAATCGAGTTAAGGCTCAAGGCATTGAGAAAGAGTGAGATGCTGTGACGCGAGAATCAACAATATCAAAATGTCAACTGCGCCATTCTCTGCATCAGCCCTTTTTCAATTCTTTTATGGAATAGATTGAATAAACCAATCTCCATGTGACATAGTCTGTATACGCTTCAAATGACGATTTTATTTCTTCAGTTTCGCAACTTTATGAAATTTTCCTATGCAGATTCTAAATATTTTCCAAAAAGGAATTTATAATAATTGGATATCGGTTTCAAATCGATATTTTGTTCTTGTTTATATAATACCTAGAGGTCTTTCCATCGTCTTGGATGGAGTGCGGACGACGGGTAAAGATGATCTCTGTTTCGATCCTCTCCGGAATCCTGTTGATGATGTCTCAGCTTCGGACATGATACCAGGATCGTCATCCATCAGCATAGAGTTGCTAGGAGAAGTCATCATCGGTCTCATCATCCAACTCGGCACAGACATTCTGATTTAATACCCGACGTCCCTATAATATAAAGATATCATTAGCAAATCAAATAATACTTTCGAAAGATATAGAACGATTTCTTGTGAAATTAAGTTAGGCGCAGCGTAACGGACAGCTGCAAAACTCTCTTTTAAAAATGAAAGCGCAGCTGTGCCATTTTTGAACGGGAATTTGAAAAAATAAAATACTCACGAGCATATATATATACCAATTTCCTTCTTTTCCCACACCCTATCAGCTACGCGACGAGGTCTTTGCCGGTACCGCCGACGCGGTATTTACGACCGGGCGTTCCATCAAACTCGGTTCTCTAGTACTGTATTGCACCGCGCCCTCTATTCTCTTCACTCAAAAAACATATCAGTAGGATCGATATAAGCCAGCCTATATATATATATATTTGTTGGGTATCTGTACAATACGTCTTATACTGGTTCTACTGTTGACCGTTGTCGTTGATGTGCTGTATTGGATTAGGGAGCCGGGATTGGCCTCCATTTTCTATTGATGGAGGAGGATATATTCCATGCTGGAAAGATAAATCCGGGTTAAAAAGGACTTGTCCCGCTCCTGCCAAAGGATGGGCATCATCATCAGAGACTAATGGCCCGTCTGTTCCTCGGTTCAAGTGCTCCTGACACCCTCATTGGAAACCCCGTACAAAGATTCTATCTTTAGAAAAAGGGATTAAGAAAAGGGGAGAGAGAGAAAAAAAAATTGAAGGAATGCAGACGGACTATTTTAAATAGCAGAGGAAGGAAAATCCATTATGCATCTTATGACGTGCCGGAAATGCGTTTTTTCACGCCTTGTCTATTTTGCGCACAAGTTTTGAAAATTTCAAAAATTGGTTTGCGCATTTCAATTTTCTGCAATGAAAAGAGTCAGAGCCAAGCTGAGAAATCTTTCCGTGTCACGCAATAATGCTATTTCGTAATTGGAACAAGATATGTCTGCTAAGATGGTCTCCAGAAGGCCTCTATCCAACTTTCCACTTGCGGGTCCCTGGAGAGAATATCGTAAGGGGAAAAACCCGTTTATCCATTTCGATCCCGGACAATAACGCGTGAATGGTCCAGTTACTTCTCCCAGCAAGATCCTAACCGAGTTTTGTCGATTATATACGTTGGGTTCCTTTAGTAAACAACGGGACTCTCCCTGTATACATAAACCTATAGTGGTACAACACAGCCGGTGCGGGAAGGCGGATCAAGAAATTACGTCAGGAATGCGCAGCCGGTAAAAACAAAAACATCGGCACTGCAGTGGATTCTCCAATAATAAAAGAAACAAACGCCCTACTATCAATTATTCTATTATATAATTCTTGACACTAGAAATTCCAAAATGTACTCACGAGAGGGATCAAAACAAAGTCCGGGACTAAGTTAATAAGTAACGAGGCGGGGATTTGTTGCGGGTCTTCTATGGTGTGCACTGTGTGAGGACAACCGGGGTCTTCTGCTGTCCGAGTGATAGTAAAGCCACTATATCGAGGGACTGCCCTGAAAAAAAGAGGAAGGAAGTGAGCAAGAGAACGAGAGAAAGGGGCGTGATCCCGCGTGCATGCGCAACAGAGATAGTTGGTTGCCCGCAAGAGACGTACGGCCTGGATCAATATAACGAAAAGCGGGAGAATTAAAAAGTAAAATATGTATTCACTTTTTTTTTGTGAATTTTCCACCTTAATCCCAAACTTTTCATTTTATTTTTAGTCGAGACAGTTTATATATAAATAGAAAAGAGAGTTGCGTATAATGAACAATTCTAAGAAACTTTCAGACCGCTTTTCCATTTGTAACTAATTTGATTTGTCAAATGTCAATGACTTATATATATATATATATATATATGGCTTACCAGCTGATTGAACTACCAAGAATATAATACAACGTTTAATTTGAAAACAATAGCTTCTAGCTCTCTTTAAAAAAAATATGAAATTTAAAAATTGTATAACGAAAAGGGGGATGTATATGGTTTCAGCTCACGCATTGCATTTCATAGCCGGAAAAGCGTTGCATAAATGGCTTCTTTCATTTCCACCAAATAATACTTGAAAAAGGCCCCGTTTTTTGTTTTGTTTTGTTTTGCTTTTGCTTTTCTTTCGAAAGTCATGGACGCTCTTCCTACTCGAGTGATGATCACTTTCCTCTCCCGGAAAATGGCAACTTTTGCTTTCATTAGTCACAAAGGCCGCAGAGGGAGAGTGCTGGCCATCGAGTTGATTGTGCTGTGAGCTACACAATCGGAGACGTCACTTTTGATTGTGTTTTTTGTTGTTGTTTAGGCTAGTGCACCAATCCATCACTTCCCCTTTCGTTTGGAGGAGAGTGAAAGCTTGGACGGAAATGCGTTATAAACGTAGAGCTCAGCAGCTGCCAGAATAACAGTCTCCATCAGTCATCATCTTCATCATCTAGCAGCTACTCCAAGAGTAAATAGATTCAACATGATAAGCTCATCATCTCTAAAGACCTCTGTGAAGGTATGCTTGCATAATGCGCCTTAGATTCGCTTGAATGACTTTCGGGAGAGTGAATTTCTCCTAGTTTCGTGCAATTGTTAGCCCAGTGACTTGAGTAGAACGTGCATGATGAAAAACGTGCCATAGTAAACTTATGTTTAAATTTTCTTTTAAATCTTCAGATGATGGTCATTCTCGTTAGCTGCCTACTTGCCGGCCAAGTTTACGCTGGAGTTAATCAGTAAGTCCTGTTTATCAATATTAGTATGGTGGGTGGGGCCTTTTGAGGTGGCGGATGATGAAAAACGTATATTTAACGCAGCATACTAGGTTGCTTTGGCGCCTTTATAAATAGAGCAAGGCGTATAGTCCTCACTCAAACGCTGTGAAAGACATTTTATCTAAAAGAGAAATTTTTATAAATTTTGATTTATGTATACAGTGGTCTTCAAACTAATGGATTTTCGGGAGCTGCTAGGTAAGCCTGATAAATATGCCAAACAAATGCCGTTAAGAATACAAACTGACATATTCAATTAATTTGTGTTTAGCTATGGGCATGATTCCGGCGCTGGAGGATTCGCAGGAGCGTAAGTAAAAAAATACAATTAAACATAAAAGTAGCTATACTCAAGGTTGTTAACCTGAATGGTTTCGGGTAACGTACCATATAATGATCCTTATTCCATCTTGTTATTCTCACTAATGACCAACTCCTTTAAAGAAGATGCAGTTATTTGTAACGTGACGCTTATTATTTGTATCCCCAGATCATTGGTCTCTCCTTTAGCCTCGTCCGGTTTTAACTCTCCTTACGGTGCTTTGGGTGGAAATTACCTGCAAGGCGTTAGGTTCGGACATGACGGCTCCTCCGCAGGTTTCGGAGGTTTCGGCTCGAAGGGCGGAAAGACAGCTGGATACGGTCGCAAATAAAGAATTTCTCTGTACATGCAACCTGAACCTTCGTAACTAATACATTAAGAACACAATAGATACAGTGGTGTAATATAGCATCCAAAGGATCGTCTTCTTCTCCTCATTTTCATGTTTTACGCACGCCATGTCCCTTACCCATCGGCTGGACCGCTGGGAAATAGGGCACCTGGCTCGCATTTTAGTTATACGCTGTTCTATACTGCATCCGTGTATACCAAATAAGCGTGTAGTTTTTATGATCCACAACTAACTTTGTTTACATTATCGGATTTTTCTTTCCTGTGCTGTGCTGTCGCGGTTCAAGACTTGTTTTTCCCTTCACGCCTAACTCTCATGATAAATAAACAGTTTCTTTCATCTATTTTCAGCCTGATTTCTTTAAAGAAAAAAAGGGGGTTAAGTGGCTTGAGTTTAAAGTGTATTCTTATGTTTAGCAAGGTACGATCTTTGTAAGAATCGGGACAAAGTAAGCGATCCCGCTTTTGGGGATCCCATGGGAGCTGGACTATCTCGTCTTTATATTTCTGTAGCTTTGAGTTCCTGGAATCCTGGTTATTATTCAGCAGGCAATCAACAAAATAAGCTTTAGATTCTTGAATGTATTATGCAGTTGCGTGCCATTTAAGAAAAAAACGAAGAAGATGATACATGCGCTACATTTGTCACAAACATTACTACATGTTTGTATTATTACGCAGCCGAGTCCCCAATCCTTTTAAACTAAAAAATGTTAATTATAATCAATCAATGCACCAGAACTACCGCGAAATCGCTTATTATATGAAAACTAGAATTTGAAAGCCTAATAAGCTTCACACATTCATTAGTGAATGCAAATCAGGGCTTTAAGTTGAAGAGCGTATTTAATCACGCATAGATAATATTGCTTAATAAGTAAGAAAATATTTGATTCCGAAAACGAAAAAAAAATTCGATGCGAGATGACGTGGACAATTTTCTAGAAAGCCAGTTTTTTTCATTTAACGTCAACTAGCATCCTTTAGACTTGGACACTTTCTACATTTACAGCACTGAAGGGTATTGCTACTGACGACTGACCGTTATTTGCTTTGGTCAGTCCCGGCCGTCTAGTAGAGTTTGACCGAGGAGAGAAATGGCAATGACTTTTTAGCCTTGAAGGCGGACCTTGGCGGTTTGGCCTCGATACGTATTTTTCGAGGTTGCTACTTGCCATTGACATAGTGCTAGAGATGAGCAGCCCTTGACCCGCTCACCCACTCGGTATCAAGGAAGGAACCAAAACCCTAGTTCAGTCTCAGATAGGCGGCTCATGAGTAGAGCAAGGTGCAAGGCAATGACCGGGAAAATCGCGCAGCTAGTGCCATCTGCCAGTCAGTAAATAAAGTAGTCCGAAAAGCATTCAAAATTACTTATTTTATGATTATTTTCTCTCATGAACCCGGGTTTTCGTTTGAAAAAGAACTAAGTTAACAGCATTGAAAAAGAACTAAGTTAACAGCAATTAGCTGACAGCACCAAACTTTGTGGTGTTTTCATTCTAAAGTTCGCAGTCAAAAATCAAGTTCAAAGAACAAACGTAGACCTTTTCCTTCCAGTATCTACAATATAAATTGTAAGACAAATTGTCGTAATTTAACTATTTTTTATTTTAAAAGCATGCAATACGAACAAAAAAAAGAGTGAAAAAATCCGATTTGGATACCGAATTTTTAAAACTATTACGTAAGAGTGCGTTCACCGGAAGCAAACTGTTGCTCACGTACCACTTACGTAACTAGTTTTTAAAATATATATTATACTGACTGCTAGATGGCGTTGTAGTGCTTAACGCATGGCATTCTCAATGCTTACTGTTGTGAATCAACCTTCAATAGCACACAGTTTTCACTTCTCGTTGTGGGTGTAGTCTGCTCCTACAAGCGGTCCCTTGAAGATAGAATTCCTGGGTGACCCAGAGCGAGGAAAGATAGTGAGTTGGGCGGCAAAAGGAGCTTACAAACGTCCGGTAGCTTTTAGTCTAGTTATGACCTGAACCTCAAACGTCGACCCATTAGCCTTTGTTGTGCATCGCTTTTGAATCGTTTCAAGTTATCAGTATTCAAAATAGGGAAATGGTTGAACCTGTGTCGCCTGAAACGCCCAACTACGGTCCCCTGTGGACGGGTGCAAGCTTCGCTTTCTTTTCGCTTTCACATTTGTTGCTCAAAAAAGTCACACCTTCCTCGGCACTTCACTCATCAAGTCAAGCCTGGAAATGGAGGAACGTCGCCAACTCGTTGGTTCATTCAGCGATAACGGGCATCTGGGCCGTCTTGAGGTTTGAACATCAATTGCACAACATCCATTTGAATCTCATCCAAAACAATGAATCACTCTTATTTTAGTTTCTACTGGCATCCTAAAATGGCCGAGGATTTGATTGGAACTTATTCTACTTCGTCTCATATACTCGTATCTGTGTCTGTCGGTGAGTTTGAATCACTATTTTTCACGTGTTATGTAAGGTAGTCCGCGCTGGATCGATATATAGGAGTGGGCACGGACCGTGTATCAGATAATGCACTTTTTAATATTGTGCGTGTTCTTTTCTACGATTAATTTATTCGCAGTGTGTTAAAATTCAAAGCTACTTAATAGCCGACTTAATACATAGACTGGACAAGTAATCCCTACAGTTGTAAATCACGCTAAATGATTTAAACCGGGTGGGGAAAGGGATAAAACATGGCTCCTAAAAGTCGTAATAAAAGCGGAAACAACGTGACCCATCACATTTTTCAAGATATGATTACTAGATTATTAGCTGCGTGACACAAGTGCGTAAGAGCTGTTGATAATGCGCGGCGCCACTGGGTTTGTTTTTCCGTACTCTTGTTTATGGCCCTTTTGAAAACAGCGGCTGCGCATTGTCCACTTTTTTTTATTTGTTTAAAAAAATTACTTCATGACATGATAATCTAAAATATTACTCATTTATCACAGGTTATTTCTTATGTGATTTTATGGATATGGCCCTCAACCATCGGAAAAGAAGTTCCTTTGAGCTGATGCTGCATCATTTTTGCGTATGACTGATCCATAATCTCACATTCATTACGCAAACAGAATATTGAACATGATTTCTCCCAGGTGATCCTTTGTTTTGGATTGGCGGAGTTAAGCCGACTGTACGTCGGCTACGCAGTCGTCGCTCTCTTAGTCGAGATCAACTCTGTTTTCCTTCACGCGAGACAACTAATGAAAATCCAGGGCTACTCTAGGCAACATTCCGGCTACCGGTTGAATAGTTTACTGAATATCGGTAACCTAGCAACATTGACATCATTGCAATCTCTAAAGGAACATTCATTAATGATTTACTTTCAGGTACGTTTTTAATATTCCGTATCCTGACGCTCGGATGGATGACGCGATGGTTGGTGGTGCACCGAGACCAAGTACCTTTCTTGGCCTACACAATGGGCAGCATAGGTATACTCGCTATAAATTTTCTATACAATATTTCTAGTCTAAAAGATAATCTAATTACAATATGCAGCATTGGCCATCATCGTCTTGATGAACATTATTCTGTTCTTTCGGATACTTCACGTCGACTTCATTAGCACTAAGGGGCGTGGTAGCAAAAAAGAGTAAACGGGACACAAAGCTGCACCTCGTAAAACCATTGACACTAAGATTTATCATAATTATTGACCAAAACTACCTGTTGTTTCTAATGTTGTGAGTTTTGTGTGAACGCTGTAGCGACACAAATAACCCATCCATATTATGTGTATCACCTCTCAGCCTTTATTCCACCTTGTTCCCTATAAATTTGCTTTGAAAGCCAAATAAAATTGCTCTTTTTGAAGAGTACACAGCTTACTGACATGAAAGTGTACTGTATCGATCCAAAAGCTATTATCTCAAACAAGGGACGACGCTGGGGCGTGACTGTCTAGGTGCCCCTTCAAAGCCGGTATTGTTTTGGCCTCGAAAGAACATTGGTTGCAACGGAGCGGTAAGTTTAAAAAGATGTCGATATCTTCTTCGGAAGGGAAGTCATCTATTTCTCCTTTGTCTTCGAGCCTCTTGATAATGTCTATTCGTGTCAGTAAATATAGAAATACAATTAGAGTTGTAAATGAATTAAAAGAATGGGGTTTAACCTTTAAGCTCTAGAAAATGAGGGGTGTTGAATGAATTCCAATGCCTCTTGGTTTTTAAACATGTTGAAATGAAATCATTACTGATTACATGAAGATGAAGGTGGTCCATGCTAGGTCTGGCATGAAAACCAATCCTGATGAAAAGATTCGAGCAGCTAAACAAAGAATAATTGTACAAATATGTTTAGCATAGTGTTAAAAATACCTGAATGGAATGTGTGTATTCAAGTCATTTATTAATTTTTGTGCTGAAGCATCCATTTCTTTCAGAAGTGTGAGATTGCTCTTTCCAAGCTCTTTTGCTGAGTTGAGTTGACAATCTTTGGGCATGATTAAGAAATGAAATTTTGCCTAAGATAAATAAAAAAAATTGGTCACATAATAACTTAGTTGCAATTTATTCATAAATTAACTTTAATTACCTTTGGATACTTGTCTTTGATTGCTACAAGTGAAGTTGTGGAAAGTACAACATTTTTAGGATCATTTAGAGAATCTTGAAGACCTTTCTTCCAACGAGTGTTTTTGTGAGCAGGGTCAGAACCACTTCCAGCCGGCCGCTTTGTTCCCCTACCAAGATTGCTGCTGCTACTATTTTGATTAACGCCGGAAACTCTAGACTCCATCAATTTCTTGAAAGCATCAGTAGGAACCTTTGATGACATTTTTGACGAGATGGATATTAGATGGTACGCGTAGATGGAAAAATCTAAACAATATCCAGCACAAGGAATTATAGCATCCTATGTGATTAATACCAAACAATTGTCTACGGCGAAACCCAACGTCAACGTCTGGACTTGGTAGTTCTGAACGGAACGGGCATCACTGCATCTCGATCTCAAAACACAAAGGGTAGCTGCTGAACACTTATTACTTTGTGATAGGTTTATGCAACCAGCAAAAACTGAATTTTAAAAACTTTTTCTAACCGCGATTTTTAAAAAGTTTTGTAAGATTAAAGAACCCCGTTTTCCATAACATATTTAGATAATCTATTTTTACAAAAAGAAGTCTTCATTATTTACCATTGACTAGATTCCCCATCATCCTGCCATCACCAATAATTTAAAAAAAGATGATGATTGCAATCAATTGAATGATTCGATCTGTTTATATTATTATATTACCGTTTATAGTACGCCTCTGCAAATTACCGACAATAACCCTACGTCGACGCAAATTTGTACAATATTCCTTTTTCATTCGATTATTCGCGCAAACAAACAGTTACTAGAATAAAATTAAGTATTAATTAGTTATGAATGGTAAAAACTTACAGATTACCAAAATTCCCGAGGAATACTTATTTTAAAAAAATAACCCCTAACTCTTTTATTCTGAACCAAAATCCTTAGGAGAAAATTGAAACTCCCGTAAATACTTTGGTTTAATATCGATTAGAAATTCTATATCCGAATATTGATGGAACACTGGTTACTGGAATCGTACAGCATTAACAAAAACCATCGGCATCAATTTGAAAAGAGTTCCAACTCAGATCTGTAAATGATCGGACAACATCAGCATGTCAAAAAGTAGAAAATAAAATTTAATTGTTACTCTGTGCTTCCGTTTACCAAAAAACATTTTATTGACTGAACTGAAAGTGTTACCGTCCACTCTTCGGAATAGAGGAGAAAAAAAATTAGATACACAAGAGTCAATCCTGAGGCACATGGTATTAAAGAAACACTTTCATCAAGTAAAAAAAGAATCACTTTTGGGGCCAAATTAGTAGTCCATGTGATTACCCGAGCTGCGCCTATCAAACGGTCTATCCCTTTCTCGATACGATGAACTTCTTTCTCTACTGTGATCACCGTAGTTGCTGTTCGAATTGCCCCCTCGATGTACATTCCCCATCATTCTCTCTGCGGGGTGATCGCTTTGACGAAATCGGTCAGCTCGGCTGTCATCGTTTCTGTGGTGAGATCTGCTCTCTCTATGGCTGTCATCGTGCTGGTAAGTTGCGCTCCGCTGACGACCAACTCCTTCAGAATAGCGGCTACTTTCTCCTTCGCTACGATGTCTGGAAGTGGAAGGATCGGAGTACCTGGATCTCTTTTCAATTGGCTGATAATCGCTACTGTCGACGCCCTCGTCGTAGAACCTTTTGTGGTGAGAAGCCCCACCTTGATGCCTGTCTCCACGATACGATTTTGATTCACCGGGCGGTAAAGGAAGCGGAACATCTCTATGCGAACCGTGACGCTGTGGAGCCTGAAAACCCGAAGGAAACATCATCATATTGGCTGGATGATTGCCCAGAATAGGGTTCATGGGTGGATAGAAATATCCTTGGGGCCCCAACAGCTGCAATTGAGGTTGAATGATAGGGAAAGTTCCAGGAGGAAACATTCCTGTCATCATATTTGGCAAACTTGAGTGGTGTTGCATGGCTGGCTGTCTATGATGTTGTTGCTGATGACCAGGTTTGTTGCTATTTCTTCGCTTTAACTGGAGCTCCTGGCCAAACAGTGATGTTCCTTCAAACAGCTGGATTGCATAGTCAACAGAGCATTCATGCTGGTACTCGATGAAGCCAAAATTTGACTGCTTCCTTTCACCGTTAGCATTCTTAGGTGCTGGTATTTTAACACCTTTCAATGGCCCTGCCTAAATAAGAATATTTACTAATAATTTCCATTTTTTTAAACAGCAAATTAAAAAGTTACAATAAAGAAATATTCATAACTAATCAAACTTATGATAGTGATTTTTAGTTCTATGAATTTGTTTTTCTTTAGAGACAAATAATATACCTGCAAAAAGAGTTCATATAGCAGCTCCTCTGTCACATTTGAATTGAGGTTTCCACAAAAAATTGTGCATTCATCACTGGTTGATGCATTCATTTCTGAAACTTGTATCAATTCAAGGCAAAAACCACAGACCTGAAAAAGACCAACATTGTTCTAACACCAGATCAAAGCCATGAATAAATGTGCTATGTGCAAGTGTTGAAGGAGCTTCATTACACACTTTACCTTTCAAAGGACTTTTGTCCAGTTTTTAAAATATTTGATTTGATGTAACAAACATTTAACTAATCACCTACACCTTTGGTGGTGCACTTATGCTGTTACACATCACAATGCATGCACCAAATTTTCTACAAACAAATGCTGTCGTCTGTCGAGTGGCGACCGTAAGGCGTAAGCGCCAATGCATGCAGTGGCCCTAGTAGTCCCTACTACGATTCTACGAAATTGCTGGTATTTTTCCCGCGCTTTTCTCAAGCTTTTTATGTTTGAACTTTGAAATTTTTTAAAAATTGATATTTATTAGTTGATTATGATTATCTACTCACTTGAGTGTAAAAAAATGAGCGGAAGAAGGTTCACCTCAGCTCAATGAAAAAGTGATTCTACTTTAACAAACGAATAAGTAATAAAAATACAGCAGGTGGGAGTCATAAATCATTTGTGTATGTAGAATAGCTATATCAACAACAAAATAAGAAAAGCACGGAGGCGACTAGAAATACTGCCATATGATGCTCTGCGTCTGTGATCCACAGACAAAATCTGGCTCCATATTCCGTCGCTTAATTTGCAATGACGCTCTACAACCAGGAATTTACTGTGTAACGGAGCATGAAAGACGTCCTCGGACCTTCTTTAATTGATGCTTCAAGTAAGATGCAATAGCTTAGTAATGAAGGTGGAGAACGGGCAATAAAAGGCCCCTCAAGGGGTCACATGATGAGATCAATCACCGAAGTGGGCTCCACAAATCTTTGGAGAAGGCTTCCACTGTTTCTTCATCGCCCAAAACTTTGAGAGTTTGCAGACTCGAAACATAGAATATTAATTCAGACGTAACAAGCCTACAAGAAGAAATGCAAAAATTTGTTTCCATTAAAAATAATCTTTAATGCAAAAAATCAAATTTGATTTACTCACCCGTGTTGAGGTCCACCATCGTTGATAACACCGCGCTTAGAGATATGACTTCTCAGTGCCTCTTTAAGGGAAGCATTGAATTTACCGTAGAAGCGTCGGACATCATCACTTGGCCAGACGGGATTGATGGCCTCGTGCAGCTTCACCATTTGCTTACTGATTGCCCGAAAAGCTGCAGAGGGGACGGGCGGCTTGATCTCCCATGACGACAAGAAATTCTCAGCCATTTCCCTCAGGAGCGAAATTAGTTTATTCTCAATCTCCGCTATGTGGTCATTAAAGTCCTGTCGAAACCAAACGTAAGTTGATGCCTCTACACGCAGTTTGTAAATTTTTAGAGCGTTACCTTGAGTGCCTGATCGAAGTGTTTGATCATCATTTTTTGTTTAGGAGCGAGCCGATCCTCAAAGTGAGCTTTAAGAAGAGGGATGAAGAAAGAAACCAGTTGCAAGCTACGTGAAGCCAGTGCAAGATTCCTACTAGAGATAGTCTTCAATCCGACTAGTGAGAGGGCTCCGGCTCCCAAGACAAGTTGACAGGTACGCGAATTGAATGTCTTGAGTAGCTCGACCAGTCGAGTGAGTAGATCGGGAGCTGCGGAAGGCAAGTTATCCACGCAGCTGCAATATTCGAACATTTGAGGAAGGAAGAATAAGGCCGCTCCCACAACGACATACGACTGGCCGTTCACGACCACTGTTGTCTCTTTGCGATCTTCTTCCGCTCGAGAGGTCTCAGATCTTTCAGAGCTAATTGACGACGCTGAAAGAAAAGCATTAATAGCGGCTTGGACATCTGGCGAACTTTCAGCCTGTCTCCATCGTTCACTATCAAGAACAGCACCCAATTTAGATCGCCGCTCTTCGTGGAACTTTTGAACAAATCGTGTCGCTTGACCCTGATAAAAATAATAATTAAAGTTTTACCCCAAATAAAATTGGTACTGAAATTAGGTTCTTTGCCTGGAAAGCTAATCTTAAACCAAGAGCTCGATGTCCACTAATTTTTTGGCAGTCATCAACAAATCGTTCGATTAGTTGGGCCAAAGCCACAAACTCTTGAGATGAGACGCGTTCTAATAGGGCACCGTCTTTGGTCCGGGATGACAGAAGACGACCGCACTGCTCGTGAGCCGAATCGCATATCGACTCCAGCATTTCTTTCAGCGATTGTTGCAACCTTTGTCGATCCTCTTCCGTGACCACAACCTTAATAAACCGATCATTGTTTTCATCATAAAAGAAAATTTTAATAAACATTCAGTAAAACCTCTTCTTGTCGGCCTGTCTCTAAAGCGACCACTTGGACCATTATGTCGTGAATAGCACGAATTCGGTTAAGCAAAGACGTCAGATTTGACATGCACTGCTCCATTAATTTAGTCCAAGCAGTAAAGTTAAGATGCTTGAGTTGCTCGTAGAGAAGACCTCGTTCGACGTCCGTGTCGTTGGCAGCCAAGGCCTCAACAATAGCCTGTTTCATCAATGCTTTCATGGCTGTCATAGCCTCTTCTACAAAGTAATATACAAAACAAAACTGTTAATTTGGCATAAAATAACATAAAAAAAAAAATAAAAAAACCTTTAAAGAGCTCGATAAAGTTGTAACGTCTTTGGCGCAACATTCCGTAGAGGACGGCCATCAAACGATCCTCTTCGGTCACTAAGATGTCTTCTTTAAGAGGTCGGTTCAGTTCGGCAGTAGTAAGGCGCTCAAATTCGGTAGAAAGCATCTTTTCAATCAAGTTTTCCATCTCTTTTAATTGAGAGCTCAGGTAACGGAAGCAGTGGACGTTCATCAATTCCTGCTGTACAACTTCTTGCGTGGTGCTTATCAAGTCTAATGCTCCGACAAAATCTGAGGTTGAGAGAAGGAGCTGAATTGTAGGTTGCGTTTGGTGGACCGTCGACATCAGATTTAGTTTACGGAGAACGGCTGCATAGTTCTGGCGACTAGCTTGGCATTGAAGCACTAAAATCAGAAGAATATACTTATTAAAAATGATTTTCAAATGATCATGAAAATTGATTTCGTCAAATACCTTTAAGTGAACCTTGGACTTGGGTAGTGTCAACCTGATTGACTTGTAGTCGCAGAGCTTTAACGGCAGTAAGAGCTTTGCCCAGCTCTTCTCGGACCGTATCGTGTGAAGCAACGGCCTGAAAGAAGGCATCCGACTTGTGGGAGATTTGGTGGGCAATCTGCATCTCAATCACATCCAAGTAACAGCTCAGCTTTTCTTGAAGTGATTTCCCGGAAGTGAGGACAGAAGGCATTCCGGCTTCTTTGATAAATGGAAATACTTTGAAGAATGTCTCTGACTGACTCAGATTGAAAGTGGGTTGCAGAAACTCTTTAGGTATACTATTTAAATCGGCATCACTGCCTTCTGAAACAGGAAAAGTGGTGATGAGAAACGGTAAATTAAGAAAAGAGTATTTTAAATTGTTTGTACCGCGGGATTTTGATCCATGCCTGGTTGGAATAAGATGAGATACTTCGCTCGAGGACATACTCGTCGTCCTCTTTGGAGATTTTTTATACCTCTTGGCAATTTTTTTTAAATAAGGACTAAAAGAAGCTTCATTCACTTCAGGAAGTAAGGGACTTTGTGGAATTTCATTGCTTTCTACAAAACTGTCTCCCCAAGTCCTTGTGAAAAAGTCTTTCTGCTTCCCTCTTTTAGGATCATTTAGAATAGCAGCCATATTCTGACAGGCAGCATTAACATTCCAGGCAGCTCCATCAGACAGTAAACTAAGTCTGTAAAGATGACCTTGCAAGGGGGATGGAGTCAAACCAGCCAGGCACCCTGTGATACAAGAAATCATCCATATTTATTATGTGAAATATTTAAAAGGAATAAAGATCAAGATGATTTACCTGAATCTTTCATATCTTGACTTTTAGTATGATGTTTTAATACATGTTCTTCATAATCTTTATCACTGACTCCTTCAACTGGCAGCGAAGTGCATACTCCATTGTAGCCATAATGGCAAACAAAAGATCCTCCTTCTTGGCTACAATGGTTGTCTCTCAAGTGTCTGAAACAGAATAACAAGTTGTTTATAAAATGTGACAGTAAGATTCAACTTTTGTAGTGTAAACCTTGTAAAGTCTTCAGATGATTTAAATATTTTGTTCGAACAGTAGCTGCAGCTCTTCCATGAAGGTAATGTAGTTGCACTGGAAGCATTCAACGACGAGTCTGTTGCATATCTTGGAACTGCCATCGTCATTATCACGATGATGTGGCAAGTGGATATCGAACACTGTGGCCGGTTGATTGGAATATTGAAGAGAACGAAACAGCAATTCGATCCGATTCAAAGCACAAAGAGAAGGGTAAACTTCCAAGACTAATGGGTTGCTTTGATCAGCAAAGCTGATGTTAAATATTTTATGGTGAGGGAAAGTTGTGGAATGATTTAACTGGACAAGTAGTTGTTTTCCTAGCAATCAGCTGGCCGATTCCCAACAAGACTGCAAGCAGAATAGCAGATCGAAAGTTCCAACAACATCAAATACGGGCAAGATACAATTGAAACCTCTTCTTGCTTTCTTCTTTCCAAAGATTTATCATTATCATTTATATTTTGGAAACAATTTAAATACCAGAATATACGGATAATAATAACGATAACGAAATAAACGAACTAAGCAGAGACGACTGAAGATTGATTTTTTAAAACCTTTTTATTTCTTGAATAGTAGTACAAAGTCTTGGGAGAAGAGAAAAGAAGTAAGAACGTGCGGAAAGGTCCAAGCAATGAGGAAAAGTAATTATTTTTACCGCTCATCACCAAACGGCCCATAGCGTAAAACAAGAACAGAACTGAATGTTCAATTGTGAAAAGAAATGTAAAAAGAAACTTGAAATGGCAATAAAAGATTTCCGAATTCCAAAACGTTAAATTAAGAAGAAAAATAAAAGGAAATGAATGAAATAAGCTTCATTCATACAAGCAGTAAAATGAGGGCAGTTAAGACAGTTTAGATTGTAGAATTCCCACTACCGCACCAGATTACGCAGCCAAGTATTAATTGAAGTGTTGGTAAACAGGAAAGCCAAGCAGTTCATCAGAATTCGAAATCAACGATTTACCTTTAATTTCTAAGAAGGCATACAGTACCAAGAAATGTAATTAATTGAGAAAGTATCACACAAATATTCCATTGATTGTTTAGTATCTTACCTTCAATGGCAGCCATCATGAGCTGTCGAGCGCGGAAGGGGACGACTCCAACAGCCTTTAGATCTTCGTCTCCTAGAGTGGTGAACATGGCAAGATCCACTTCATTGGCCAGGAACAATTCTAAAATAAAAAATGTGTTTTGATACTAGTTTACTATTAAGCGCATAGGTAAAGTCACCATTGTATTCGGATAGTCGTAACTCGTTCATTAGTTGACACAACTGTCGGTAAGACTGAGCATCAAACTTTAAAGAGCAGAGCGAAGCGGGAATCGTCGGAGTGGACGGAGTCACATCAACTCCCACGGCATAATCAAAATTGACTAATTTTAAAGATAAAAAGGTAAGATTTTCTCGAATGGTAAAAATGATACTACGTACTTGGCAGTTTTTCAATCGGGGGTGAAATAGAATGAGAAATTGGAACGTTTCCAACCATTTCCCTGAATCTAGGCTGCGAATTCAATGTTTGAGCAGAGGACACTAAACAAAGCAAAGTCATAATTTTTTAAAAAGAAGAGTGAAAAGAAAAATTCGAATAGCTTACAGAGTGTTCGTTGAGGTTCTTGAATTTTAGGGAAAGCCAGCAACTGGCTCACCGGAGCAAGACCGTTTGGATTCGGGAGACGCAGAATTTGACGGCGGAACTCGTAAATATTACCTTCAAATTTTACGAAAAGATTAGGCTGTTAATCAAATAAGATTTTAAGCAGAGTTGTTTTACCAGCGTTCTTCTCGTAACTGGAGATGTGAAGAAGGAAGCTGTGCGGTTTGGAACTAGCCTCCATTTTCACGGCAACATCTAAACGCTTGGCCAATTTCCGCTCATTCACGCCAAAGTGCAAGTGTGAAGCATGAACGTGAAACATCAATTTCAGCGGCAGCAGTTCCTGTAAAAGAGACTAAATTAGATATTTAAATCATAACTTGCTAATCTAAATAATTTACCATTAAGGCCGTTTTGGCTAGGTAAACTGCGTCCATGCAGCCGCGAATCCAAACCACCTTATGATCCTCACGCTCGTGAGTCAACTGGAAGCTGTGAAAACTCGTCAAATAGTTCTTCTCCAAAATGGGAAAACAAGACTCGATAGCCAGCAAAGTATCGCTCGAAATTTCCATTTTCATAGACACCAAAGCATCCTGAAAATCAAAATTCAATTTAAAACTGAAAATGGCTCTTTACTTTACAACTATTACGGTATTGTTGCAAATCTTCAACAGGTGTTTGACGGCGTCTTTCAGACGATGGAGCTCTTCTTGAGTACCGCGCAGGCTGACGGAGCTGTGGGAGGCTCCGAACAGACTCTTCTCATTCATACGAACGAGCACGCCGTGAATCAACCCAAAATCATGGATGATGGACAAACGGCCGTAGAAATCCAGCAAATCCGAACGGCATTCGACAACATATTCCACCGGAATGGAAGACTGTAAAAGCAATACATAATTTTGTAGTGTTAACTTTGAATTTATTACGTAAATCGGCGATTATTATTACACGAATGCGTCGACGAGCCGTCTCGACGCCCACCAATTCTCCCGAAATGGTAACTTCGTTGCTCTTTTTCTCTCCCACCAAGCGATTTTCGTCGGGGAGATGAATCTTGGTATTCGTCTCATTCATAATAGAATTGATACATTGTCCTCCTCGCCCGATGATGTGCGAGTGACACGTGAAGCTCACTTCCATGGACATCTTGACCGGATAATACTTTTGGAATAGAACATAAAATTAAGAATTATACGATTTCCCAAACATTTTCTCAAGAGAATATTAAAAAGCGGTTTCCCAAGCGCAGAAAATAAGGATTACGGAAACTGTTGCGATATTGCGTAACTGAGAAAAATAACACTTCCCCCTTTTTCTATCGCCCTTGTTGAGCCCCATTTCCCATCAAACAAATAGTTTGAAACAATATGAATAATATTCAGAGGTTAAGTCTTTCAGTGACATTAATACTACGATTTCGAGCAAAGTTGAAAGTATTTTAGAGCTTACCCGCGTGTTGGAAGAATTTTTCTGCATGGTGAAAAAAAAATGGAAAAAAAAAATTCCCCAAGCAAGATAAGTCGGTGAGGTGTTAATAAAAGGACGCAGAAATTGCTGAAATAAATTAACAGCTCCCGCAAGGTAGTCAACAAATAAAAAAATAAAACAAGAGGCAGTTCAACAAAAGTCAACAGGAAGGTTCGGAAGGCAACGAAATACTGAATCTTGCTCTAATTTTTTTCTATTTTTCAAAGGGGATTGGGGCCTCAGGGATGATCGGGTGAGAAAGAAGAGGGAAACACATGGAGCAGAGTGGGTTACTGGTTTTGTTCTAAACTTGACCTTGACCTAGACAGTTTTTTTCTTCTTCCGTCTCGTCATTTTCTAACAATAGATGAAAAATGAAGCAACATATAAAATTGTTAATTGGGTCATATTATTTAGATTTAGAACTTGGACAATTTGTTATTCTAAAATATTAAGATTTATTGATAAATCACAATGATTGGTCAAACATACGAATCAGTTAATCAATATGGTTCATCTTGTAGGCCTAATTTTGTTTTCTTGCTGCGACCATTCTGATTGGCATTCCCCGTTGTTATTGCCCCACAGGCCTTGAGAGAGTCTGGCTTCCGGTTGACAACTTGGTTACCGGTGCGTACCGTATTTTTAAATTGTTTGTTTGAATTAAAAATTGTTCTTTTATTGAATTTAACGATTAAAAGAATTCTTCAAACATATTTTAGGAGAAATATGCCTCACTTTTGTTATGATCATGCAGATGTAATCACGTCTTCATATGTCTATCAATCTGGTTCCTATTGAGATGCTAAACGTCACCATATTTAAAATTGCACAGCGGACAGTGGGGATGCAAAACTATTTTAGGTTATGCATTTATGTGGATTAAGCCATCGGTGTCCTCTAGACACAGGATAGTACGACATTATCCTCATGAGGAGGCTTGATAGAAAGATTATGTAGCACTTGTTAGTCCTTGTTACACAACATGCTGTAATCATCCGTGTGCTAGCTGTTACAAGATGCTGCTCATTCGACAGTGTTTGCCAGCCGTTACCGCAGTATCAATCGTTCCTTTTTAATTTGTCTTATTTAATTCCGTGGTTATTCAATCGCCGTCATTATGAAAGTGTTTATCGTCGTCAGCTTTAAAAACTTAGAGAACAGAAGAGACAAAGAGCCGATCTTCATAGTATGGTTTCTATATTCCACTTCTTCTTGACGATGACCACTGATACTTGGATGATTACCATGAAGCTGATGATCATATATCATTATAAATATCCTTTAGGCTTAATATTGTACAGATTACAGACTTTAATCGTACGTGGCAGTTGAAAATTAAAATAATAACCACACCAATTTAATGTAGTTCATTTGCTCGTTATTTTTTTAAAGACATATCTTCGGTAAAAAAATTGTGTTATTATTAATTTATAAAAAGTTTCGCCAAAATTAAGTATCCCGTGTAATTTAGCGCCTTGATCTCGCCGAAACACCAAGGATTGTTATTAGAATTATATCGAACCATCCCATCATCTTCGGTCAACTTTAAAATAGAGACGTAACGACGATAGGTACGGTACTAAAGGTGCGTCCACACTAGAGCGTTTTAGCTCTTACATTACCTTACGGAAAAATTCGTCTGCTAGCCAATGTTAATAGATAGGGAATGCAGACGAATTTTTCCGTAAGACAGAAGTTTTAAGAAGTTTTTGCTTAAAACAGCTCTAGTGTGAACGCACCTTAACGTCTTCTTCGGGAGAAGGTATAAAGTTGTATTCCATCCCAAGTTGTCGCACTCTTTTAAACATCCCAGACTGGACAATTTGTGGGATATAATTGACCACTCGTTCCTTTCAATGTCGATTTTCAGGTAGTCTATAAAGACATCACTGTGTTTTTCTTTAAATCGGTTGTAGAGTGTTGATAGAGGACGGGTCTTGTCCTCTCGTCAGCGGAACTAAGAGCCGAATTGTATTAATGAATTTTGGGTCCTCGGGCAAAATCGCTTTGATTCAGTAAAGGGTCGAAGGCGTAGACTTCACAGCCGTACAAAGCCATAGCATCGTCAAAACTCCATTCATCGTTGATCCCGAAAGAGTAGACTAAGCAGTCATTATTCAATTGAGGAGCCACTTGAGGAGGATCCAAACAAATGGAATACTGTCCGTCTATTCCAATGGGAACGAATCCCAATCGAAAACAACTTTGGTCTGAAAATCTGACAAATCTTTTTATCAAATCCCGGGTCATCATGATACCAGCACCAAAATAATGAGCTAATCAACAAGCTGTCGAATTGTTAAAATATAAATTGTCGATGATCTGCTCAGTTGAGAGAGAATTGACGTCTATTGTCCTCAAGTCGATCGTGCTGGTAGAGCCTTTTAAGCACTTCCACATTTTTTGTTGCAATCGATGTAATAAGTATTGATTTATGTACTTTTTTCACTCTGTAATTTTAATATCTATCAGCGTCAATATCGATCATTACAACGCGCTTGTTAAAGGTAATACAGCTACGTTACATTTTGCTACATAAAATTGATCCTTTTTTTTTTATTTGAATTTTTTAAAATATAGAGTATTGTCATTAAATTTCAAATACAAAATAAAATAAAACCTTGCAGAATGATAAAAATGGGCATTTACTTGTTGTCGTTAGCAAATAACTATTACGCGACCAATAAAAACACCAAACAGAGACAATTATTGTTTTACTTCTGGGAGAAATTTCTGTTTCTATGAAGGCCATTGGCGTCACGGTGGTTCCTCAGGAGATCAAGTTAAAAAAAGGGAGGTGGCTATGAAAATAATTGTTGATTGCTTGATTTACATATTTGTTAGATACAGGCTGCATGACGTAACAAGGCTCATGATCTCCACGGGTTACCCAATACTTTGGGAAGCTCGTTGCCCTCCACTTATTAAAAATTGTACAAAAAAATAAAATAGTTTTCTTATCTACTAACCATTCTAGGATGTATAGACAATGATGTATTGTATAGTTCTAAGAGAATTCGTACATCTACTGCTTGATAGAGAAATAATACTCGAGAAAAAAAAAAGTCTTTTCCGAAGCGAAATAATTTTTCCGAATTGAAATATTTTTTTCCGGAAACTTTGGGTACAATCGGCCCGCCATATTATTAAGGTTGCTCAATAGTTTAAGCATATTACAAATTTATACACCAAATCAAGTCGGCTTTCCGTCTTCGTTAAGAGTGGCTTCTATTAAATCCTTATCACGATTTTGTGTCTTTAATTTGGTTGGACAACGTTATATTTATAACATTATATAAAAATAACACAATTTATGCAGTGACATTTTAAAAAAAAGTTTGATTTCAATACTTCGTTTTCATACACAGCTATTGAGGAAATTCTTGGTACCAAGTCATTGCAAAACACTTGACAGGCAACACAATTTGATGATCTTCAGGCGATTTTTCTTGAAATCCCGAATAAGAACAGGGTGTCTGTTTCGAATGAAACCGAATCATTCCTGCCTTTTCAAGTGCTTGAATCTTTACAGCTATTTTTCGATAATACTCAAGATCGTCTTTAAAAAAGTGAAGCTCCACACCCAATTGGCGGATTTGTGAAATGATTCCGGATTCAAGCATCAATGGAATGACGTCCCACTCCTCTCCTTCGATGTCAAGCTTCATATAGTCGATTATGTGTTGTTCATCTTCATCTAGAAGGCGATCCATGACGCGATAGATGGACTCGAACGTTCTCGGTATCTTTCCTCTGGGTTTCTTACTGATACTGCCGGGTGGTTTCATGATTTTAAACTCTTCACGACCCTTCCAGTTTTCGATTTTTGTTTCAAGGATAGAAGGATCGAAATTGAAGACATGGCAGTTGAAGCCTTTTATCTCGTTTTCAAAATACCAATCATGCAAGAAATCAAAAGAATATACGAGGCAGAATTCTCGAGGGACAGCGGGTGGATCAAGGCATAGAGAGTGTCCCGTTTTTCCACCCATTAAATGAGACCGTTGACAACTTTGCTTGTTCGTCCAGCTGAAATAATCCATCACAATGTTTTTACTGTCGATTGTTCTAAAGTCGACATTGGTCCAATCGATGCGATTTTCTGATTTTTGGTTGGTCGGAATAATTTTTTCACGATATGAGTTCCGTTCGTAGATGAGAACTACAAATAAAGAGGTGATTGTAAGGAGAAGAATAAACTTTTCGGCGTATCGGGCCCGTATTCTCGACATGGATGCCCTAATTTGCAATACGAAAATAAACAAAATAATTAGTGTTATACCGTATTTATTTTGAATTGACGTGGTTTAAACCGATGATCTCTTTAAAAAATATTAATTTAAATGAAATGTGTGCAATGTAGTAATGAAGATCAATAAACAAGAATTACATGGAATTGCCGTTGAACCAAAAGAACTGCAATACAAACTATATTGATACTTTTAATCAAAAGCTGTATAGAAGCTACAGTCAATGGAGCCAGAAGAACAAAGACTAATAATATGGATCACTTAAAGCAAAGATGGTTATAAAATTACGTGTCCCTCATTTCGCTCGGAGGGGTACGTGTAATATTACATAACCGGCGCACTTGCTTGAAATGGATTCTGATATTACGAGGCGGAGCTGCATGTGGCTTTAGTGCAGGGATTATGTTTCCAACATTAAGATTATTATTTTAAGAAAAAATGTAAAACAATACTATACTAATATGATTGTTTACGGTTTCAGTACGTTTTGCTCCATACGATAAGTATATATATATATATTTAAACATATGATTACCTTATTCTTAAAAAGATTTAAATACGTTTTCACATTCATTTTAAAGTTGGAACTTAAACTTATTGTATTTTCAAATTGTACCTTTGAATGGGTTAAGGGGCTAACCATTTTGTTCTAATAAATACACCTATACGTACAATTTTAAGGGTAGATAACGGAGTAGGCAAAAGGTCTAGCCTCCATAATTTCGTTTGTGACCATAATAACCATATAATAATGGTTTGCCTTGATAAGCCTTTTTTTTAAACACGGATGCTACAATGAAAGAGAGAAAGCGCTGGACCTTATTATTAATAATTTAGGCATCTATTGTACCAAAAATTCAAAATTTACACTAATAGTATTTCCCTGTCAAGAACGAAATAGATGTTTAAAATCCGACTTTCGAGGAAGCATATTTTATAGTTGATTTACTTGCCTAAACAATTAATATAATAAATACACCATGTCGTTCAGAGATGGTGTATATGAGATATAATCTCATATCTCTATGTCGTAACCACTAATTCATCATACATATCACGGAACATCGTTTCTCTCTAAGAGGTATAACAACCACGCGCGGATAACATTATAATGGATCTTTCTCGTGTGGGATTTAAAAAAAGATCAGCACCATTGCTCGAAGCCAGGAAGATTAACATAATCCAACTACTCACCAATCGAAATAAAACTAGAATGGTGGGGACATGATTGGAAATGTAAGGTTCTTAAAGTAACAACCATATAATAATAGTTTAATTAAGAAGAAATCATGCGGCAGAAAATTAAATTATCATATTGATTATTTACATTTTGCCATTATTTTTTTTATATTTTAAAATTTATACTTGCTTTCTTAAAACATTGATAAGTACTATCCGACAATTCACAGGGTTAATACCTAATCCATTTGGAATAGAATTTATATTTTGCGCAAATCATTTCACGGCAATGAAGTTCACTAATGCGCTGTGAGCCTTGCGCGTCAAATATCTTAAAAGGATTCACTACGGTACTTAAGTAGTAAAAAAATGACTACTTAAGAAAAAAAAACAATCTAGGACACCCATGAAGTTTAATTCATGAACGCAGAATGAGTGCGATGATCTCATGCACAATAATATAAACCAAGCATTTTCCAAGTTCTGTAACACATTTTATATATAACCCTATCAGTTATACCTGAACCTGAGGAGCATATTGTTAGAAACATGCTATTAAGCTGCAGGACTCGGTCAAAAAATGTCGGAACAAAAAAAAACGTGAGTATAATATCTTTTAAGGAGGTTAGTACTCTTCTGACCGCTTTATATCTAGTAGAGGTAATCGGTTTATGAACTTGGTGTAAGAGAATAATTAAATCAAAGCGCCGATGGTGACAGGAAAAGAATAATATATTTAAAAAATTTAATGGGCACATAATTTACTTAATGATAACATCACGAACATTTAAAACAAATCACTCAATCAAAAGCACGAACTTTTTTTATCAATGCTGAGATGCATCACAATCACCACAATACAATAATTGTTGATGAGACTTTCTCGTGCTGGCTTAAAAAGAATCGTCTTTAAAATGAAGACTGACTTGATAGCTAGCCTGGTTTGAAGAAATTGTTGAAGAAATTACGACTAGAAACGTGAGAACACTGGAATAGAGATGCAATGTGCATAATATGATATCTATCTATCAATCTATATTTTGAATAAGAAATTCACTTTTGATGATCTTATCACGTATTTTAAGTAAATATGTTGTCCCGGATGGGATCGAATTTATTCGATACCGGAGGTTCTACTCCTTCTTATTTCTTGCTGGAGCGAGTCTCAAAACCTTTATTTCCCCCTTCCTCGCTTCTGATTGGTCGCCCCTTATGTCCTTATGTCCTAATGTCCCTATGTCCTTTTGCTATTATTCCTTATACTCCATACTCCATATTCTTTTTTTTTCTTCTTCTTCTTTCGTCTTCTTTTTTAATTCTTCTCCAATTAATCTAAAAACTAAAAAAAAAATCCGTCCCATCCGGTCGATACGAGGAGCGGATCTTGTTTGGAAGCTTCAATGGTTCCATTTGTAATCACGAGCAACACCTATTATTTTAATATCCCTTCAAATTTTAAATAAAAAGACGAATGCAATTAATCATTTTATTGAATAAGGTAAAAAAAATCAAGGGGAATTAACATGGAGAATTTTTTTAATTTTTAATCTGTGTAAATCCCATCAAAACTTGCACGTTTGCACTCGGAATCGTCTATCCACCACTTGATCAAGTCAGGATACGTTTTCTTAACACTTTGACGAGAAGGATCGTGAAGAGCGGCACACAAATTACAAAAATTCTTGTAGAATATTCCAGATAGTAAACTGTTTCTTATTGTAAAGTGCTTCTTCCACCAAAAGTATTCATTATAGAGCTTATCGTCTCCATCTAATTTGATTAAATAGTCAGCCAATGCAGAAGTCGAAGGGAAATCCAAGGCATTTATGTAAGAATGAGGAGGCGCCGCCTTTGCGTGATTCCCGTGAGCATCCATTACCACCAAAACGATTGGGTACCGCATCAAAGCGTAGAATCTATTATGGTTTTACCAAAACATATTATTTAAAACGTCAGATTATTCTTTTATTATATTGTATGAAATTAAATAAATTACTCAATATCCATACTTTTCTGTTACATAGTCGATGCAAAGAGAGTTTTCCAATGCAAAATAAAACTTATATTTTGCGCTAATCATTTCACGGCATGGTTCATCAGTATCGTCCGTTTTGGAATTTCCATTGACGTGGTACTCGAATATTCCGCAAGTTAAATTGCCACATGCGCCATATACGTCCACGTCGATCCCGTGCTCTATCAACTGTATTATGAGATCGTTCCGTCCACTATCTGCTTCACAATTAGTTACCATCCAGGCTCCAAGTTTCGTTTTACCGGTCGCATAGTTCACTTCTAAGGGCTCCGCAACCAACCGTTCATACTCTTCTTCATTCGGATGAAGCGGGACGGTACCATTAGGCTCGATCCACCCGTAAGGGTGTACCACATCAGAATCCCAGCGAAAAGTCATAGTCCAGTTAAAAAAATATTTCATCATATCGGGAGCGAAGAATCCAAAACTTGATCTGTTGAAAGCCGGTGGTTCAGTCTCGAAAAAAACATAACGCTGATGTGGGTAACGAGTTTTAGGCAAACCCCATCCTTGGAATGTTATGTAATGAAAAAGTACTGCATCGTACTGGCTCAGATTCGAACGATCCTGGCTGGTTTCACATTGCCACACTGGGCAGCCTGCTCGTCGGTAGACATTTTGCCCAACTCCGAGACCATATAGCTCTGGAAAAGCTTTATTCAAAATGAATACGGGAGACCAATAAAGAATCTTTTTATATCGTACTTCTTCTTTTCCTTCGAGAAAATATGAAGGGTTTAATTTCGAAGAAGATTGTTTTGACATGATTTGATGGAGTTCCGGTTTGGATGAAGATCTTTTTTCACTCAAGAGCATTTGAAATCGGTGAGATTCTAATTGAGTGTGATATTCGTATTTTCTTCGATTGTAAGATCTGCTGTAGGTGGGAAGCAAGAAGTGATGATTTGAAATGTACCCAGCATCTTTTTCTATATTACGCTGCGTCCAAATACTAGTTGATGATGAGATGAAAAAGATTGAAACCACAAAAATAAAAAGGCCTAATATTCCAACTCCATAATCGTTACGAACCCGTTTGAATTTCTTTATCCATGCTGATGCTATATTGAGTCCCTTTCTTATAGCATACATAATTCTTAATATAAACCACTCGATATGCTTGACTACCCTTATGCAATATTTGTAGACTACTAACTTGAACGTTTCAGTCATGATAGAAAAGCATTAGTATAGAACTTGTCCTCTGGCAACTTAGAAGTTAGAGTCAAGCGTAAGTAGATGGCGCGAAAGAAAGTTCAAACTGACCAACTGTAATTCTCTGTATTAAAAGTAAGATACACAAATTATACTTTCAATTTACTTCATTAACAGCTTTTCAATAAAACTCGTATATATTTTTTGTTTACCGTTCCTGGTTAAAATTTATTGTTTTTCCCCTAAAAGAAAATTAGATAAACTAATCAAATAAGCCAGGTGACATTAAGCTGAATTTTCTGTTAGTAGACGGAAGATAGCAAGGAATAATTCGATCTGAGAAATTCCATAAATAAATTTTTTTTTTCCGAACGGGGAAATGTATACAATATAAGTGGTTGTTTGAATTAGTAAGAACTAAGAATATATTCAAAATATGTAGCTGGATTTAAAAAATAATCAATTACCGTAATGTAAGCGGAGGAAGGGATATCAGTTATCCTAAATACTATACAATAATTCAGTAAGATTTTAATTTTTAGCGTTTACAATAGTCAAGTTTCCTTTATGCTGTCCATCTATTTGAAAATTCAACCGGATATCCATTTAATTCAATTTTAAAATGCTAAATACCAAGATTAGATATAAGGTATGTGTATTTCCATTTTTTGCTCTCAGCTAGCATAAAGCCCATTGAAACTTGCAGACTTACACTCCGACTCGTCTATCCACCACTTAATCATATCAGCATAAGATTTCTTAGTATTTCGACGTAAAGGATCGTGAAGAGCAGCACATAAATTACAAAAATTCTTGTAAAACATTCCAGATAATAGACTATTTCGTATTGTGAAGTGCTTTTTCCACCAGAAATATTCATTATAGAGCTTATCGTCTCCATCTAATTTGATCAAATAATCAGCTAATGCAGCAGTCGAAGGGAAATCCAAGGCATTGATGTAGGAATGGGGAGGCGCCGCTCTTGCGTGATTCCCGTGAGCATCCATAACCACCAAAACGATTGGGTATCGCATCATTGCATAAAATCTATATATTTGTATTCCAATAATGTTGTGATGTAATTATTTGCTAAAAAAGTATATTTTAGTGAACTATAAAATATATTATACATACTTTTCTGTAACATAGTCGATACAAAGAGAATTTTCCAATGATAAATAGAATTTATAATTAGTTGAAATCATTTCACGGCAAGACTCATCAGTGTGATCCGTTTTGAATTTTCCTTTTTGGTAATTAAAGATTCCACAAGTCCTATTACCACAGAGTCCGAACACGTCCACATCGATCCCTTGATTTACCAGATCTATGACGAGGTCGTTCCGGCCGCTCGAAGAATTACACATGCTTACCATCCAGGCAGCTATTTTAGTTTTACCGGCCGCATAGTTCACTTCTGAGGGTTCCGCTACCAGTCGTTCGTACTCTTCTTCATTAAGATGAATTGGAACTGATCCTTTAGGTTCGATCCATCCGTAAGGGTGTACCACATCAGAATCCCAGCGAAAAGTCATGGTCCAGTTGAAGAAATTTTTCATCATATCGGATACGAAGAATCCCAGACCGGATGCATCGTACATCTGCGATTCATACTCGAAGAAAACGTAGCGCTGCTCTGGCCAGCGAGTTTTTGGCAAATCCCAGCCGTTGAAAAGGTTGTGATGAAAAAGTACTGCGTCGTACTGACTGAGATTCGAACGATCTTGACTGGTTTCACACTGCCACACCGGACAGCCTGCTCGCTGGTATACATCACGGCCAACTCCTAGGCCAAATGGCTCTGGAAAGGCAGAAACCATGGCGTAACCGGTCCAATAGAGGATCTTTTTGTATGGAACTTCTTCTTTTCCCTCATTAAGATCGTGTGGGAATAGCGCAGCATTTTGTCTCGACATTATTTGATGATGTTCTGGTGTGGGTGAAGATTCATTACTTAAAAGCATTTGCAGTCGGTGAGATTCCAGCTGAGTGTGATGTTCGTATTTATTTCGATTATAAGATCGGCTACTGGGATATGGGATGGGCTCATGGGCGTCATCATTTCGCCCCTTCCAGATTATAAGTGATGATATAAAAATGGTGGAAATCAGCAGTAGGCCTACTATACCAACTCGATAATTTTTATTAATCCGTTTGAATTTCCTTCTCCAGGCTGATATTACGTCGCATCCTTTCCTTAGATAAACCATGAAGGCGAGTGAGAAAAACCCCATGTTGTATTTACCCACTATTTTGCTTAATATTCGATGCATAGATTTGTTATTGAGAATACAAATAACAGGACGCACTTTTACGGATGGACCACTAGGTATACGTGACTGCTTCTATACAATACAAGTACACTACTATTTTTAGCGTTTCAGTCATGTTAGAAAAGCATCAGTATATAAATTAAGATGATCTTGTCTTCTGGCAACTTGGAAGTTAGAGTCAAGCGCAAGTAGAAGACGTCAAAGAAAAGTTTAAACTGACCAACTGTAATTCTATATAGTAAAAATAAGATGCATAAATTCTACTTTCAATTTATTTTATTAGATCAGCTGTGAAAGAACTTAGTAGCAGTAGTAAAGTAAAACTTAGTAATAGTAGTAAAATAATGTTTGATGCCATCATCACTAAACTTATTGATTAAAAGAAAAAGAAATAAACCATAAAAAGTTATAAATGATTAAAAATGAGTTTTTCTCCGCCAAAACCAACTCCAATAATGGATTCAAAATATATAGAAATTGATTCAACAGATAATTAAAAAGGAATTTCAACAGCCTGTTGGTTTATTTGCATCGTAATGCCTGTCCGGTCCATTGTGGCAGAGTGAACCGACATCTTGTCAATTCCCTAGATAATGAATGGTTTTACAATCAATTAACCCTTTGAGTTCATAAATGACACGGGAAAAGGAATCATACCTTAACAGAGAAAACTATATTCTCAATGAGAGCTCTATCAGAATTCTCTTTCAAAAGAGCAAAATAAAATCCTCCACCACCGGCTCCTGCAAGACTTTGCCCGTAAACATGAGGAGCCATGCGATCCATCAGTTCTCTAACAAATTGCGGTTCCGAACCCGGAGCAAGAGTCCTCTTCTGGGACCAATACATGTCGATGGCGCGACCCACTCCAGGCAAATCCCCTATTAACGAATAGAATTCATAAAGTTACTGCGCATAAATTTCAAAACTAAGATCAGAGTACCGTCAATGAGGGCCCGACGACATTTAGCAGAGTTGTCAGTCAGTGAACGGAAGATGGCAAGGATAGATTCGTCTCGAGCATACCATTGACGAATGACGTTCTGCAAAAGATTGCGCCCAAGTCTCACTTTGCCAGTATGAACCAATAATATATTTTGATTGATATTAGCAGCAAAGCTATCAGCAAGAGGCAGCGGTTCTATTTGAACCCGAATGCTTGAACCGGCGGGTGAGTGAATGTATTTGCAACCGCCAACGATCCCGCCAACTGGATCCTGCCATCCAGCGCCACTGGTTAGTAACTGCTCTGCGTATAGCACCTATCAAAAGTATATTAATCAGGTGAAAGTTATATACCATTATGTAATAGATTCTTACTGCATTGACGAGATCAGTCCGATTGAAAGGAATTCCCATGCAAGTATAGATGACTGCAAAAAGAGCGGAGGCCAATATGCTACTCGTCCCCAGTCCAGATCCTTGCGGTAGTAAAGACCAGCTTTCTAGCTCTAAACCACCTCCAAGTGTCTATTATAACCAACAGTGTTCAATCAGTTATCACATTATAAAGAGAGATAATCATAGAAATAATTCAATAAACCTCGAGTAACTGTTGCTTAAAGTCTAATTTCGAGTCCTTGCGTACGACACCAGCGCAGACAAGAGCCACTTTCAACAACGCTCCTGGAGCGGAAGGATTGTTGTAGTTCATTACATCGTCGATTGAAGTAATGATCAACGGTTCAAATTGATCTGACGAAAGAACCAATTGACATTGTTCCAATCTTCTTCCTCTAGCTCCAATCGGTTTCTATAGTTTGAACTAATATCTATTACATAAGATACGGATTAATTGTTTTCGTGAAAATACCTTTCCATTGATTAGGACTGCCATATTAACAGCAGCACCTCCCATTTCGTAACAAATTGGAGGATTATCCGACCAACCTCCGGCAAAATCGATACGAGCTGCACATTCCGTTTCCACCCAATGCCCTGTAAAGATGCGAATCTTTAAAAATTATATTCTTTACCTAGTATCAATATTATGTTTTAGTAAATGTAAGAACCAAAGGAAGGTCGTGAAGCTCCAGTTAAATCGATTTTCGGTTTTTGAATGCCTTTGACAACTTGTCGGATCATTATGTTGACGGCTTTCTCGTAATGGCGAGCGGCACGGATTAAGCGCTCTGGGGTGTCCATCCATTTAGCTCTTTTGCTCGCCAGAGCATAAACGCCTTCTTCGACTGATACATTCTTTTTTGTGGAAAGTAAGTATACATTTGTTTTCTTACAAAATTAGATTCAACATATACCTCTAAAAGATAGAAAGCATGAAGCCATTCTTTATTTGAAGCAGGTCCACTACGTAGTCTACCTTCCGGACCAGCTAGAGTGCCTAGTAGATCAGCAATAGCCATCAAAGCTCGAGATACTTTGACACCGGCCTCTTCTCTTGCAGCAATTCTATCAAGGGCTTGAAACAAAGTGTTGCTCCAATTTTCTGGAACACAGAAAATCGTAATAAAATTCTATTTTGATAAGTGACAAAAATAATTCAATTACCTGCACAAGCTCGGCGCAAGTAAGGTAATAATGATCCCTGCCACTCAGAAATGGATCGACACACAGCTGTAGAGACCGTCTGGCGATACTGGTGAAGAGCAGAAACTGGATCACTTAATTGAATAAAATCGGCCATGGAGTATCTCTTGCTAATCCGCCAGCTCTCCAAGCGTTGAAGAGAATCCAATGTCCCGGAACAGTCTTGAAGCCAGAGAAAATTACGCCAGCTGGTCAGGTCTTCTGTAAGAGGATACAGTTTTGCCGTAGACAATGATTGGCATTCAGAATCCCATAAATCTTCAGGTGAGATTCCTTTCAATTCAAGGTAGCGATCCCAACTCATTCCGAAAATGGTAGCCAGCGGATGATTTCTATCCAGCAACGGAATATCAGAGGCCGAAAAAACTGCTCGACCTTCTTTCAATTCATTTTCTTTAGTTCGGATGCAATAGCCAACAAGGCAGTGATTATCACCCAAATAAAACTCTGGCACCTTAAAAATAAAAAATAAATTTTGTATTGCCTTTTTTTTTTTAATAAAAGAAGTAGTTGAAAAGGAATTACCTCATCAATGTTTAACTGTGCGCTGATAATAAAGGCTTTTCCTCTTAAATTTAACTTTTGGTTTGCGGCAGATTTAATGTAGGAAGAAATGACAATTAAATCCTTTTGGTCTTCTAAATCTATATTGGGATCGATGATGCTGTTGGCACAAATAAGAGACGCATTTGAATACTTTGTGAAGCTATGTAAAACTTTTCTTGGTTGCATAATGGAGGAACGGTGAACATTTCCGAGAATTTGTTCCACAGAAAGCCGATCTGTCCAATAGCATTGACGCAATCCTTTAGCTATAAAAGCGGTAAGTTTAAAGCTATTCAATTGCTCCCAAATCAAAGATCTAAATAATAAAATTTCATATAATTTTCTCTCCACCATCCATCCATAAAGATTCATTGATTTTCTTTTTACCTGGTCTTGCATCTTTGTCCATTCACTTCTTCTGAGTAATTTTCAAAAAATTTCTCGTACGAAGAACTGAAGTTGCCGCATAAGAATTTAGATTTTTCAACACCACAGTACAATGGCCCAAGTAAATCAAAATATAAAGATAGCTGCGCAAGAGGTTTTAGCTCAGAAACAATGCATTACAGCAAAAACATCTAATATACAAGTTACCTGTTGAGCCTTGTCTCCGCTATCTGAGCCCACGTATGTGCATGAGTCTAACTCAGTCATGTTACTCAAAGATAGCATGATTTCGGCCACTTCCGTCTTCAAGTAAACAACTCCACCGACGACGTTTACTTCTTCCATGCTGTTTCCGTCATTGGAGTTGTATAATATTTCACGTACAGTACCATTCGCGTCTATTTGAACGATTCCACAGTAATCGGCATCCATTTTCCGACACGGAACGGCTACCAAGAGTGCATCCGGATTCGCGCTACTCCAATTAAAGTTGTTTTCCAAAGTTCCGTGAAGCATCACATCGGTGGAAGCTACCCATATGCCGGAAGGAGCATTTTCTTTCAACTACTTCACGAAATATGCGAATTAAATTAAAATCTCATTATAGGAATCTCTATGAATAACAATTACCTGTGAGCAAAAACCAATTACGCTTTCCAAGTATGTCTTTAAACCTGAGCTATCCGACCTTTCATTTTCAACGGGCAAGAAGGCTTTCCCGTTTGGCCAGTAGCAAGAATTTCTTCCTTGATGGACAATCAAGATATTTGCGCCTTTCAATACGTCGGCAGTAGCCTATACGTTAAAAGAGAGTTGAGTTGATTCATCCTTATTACTATATTTGGTTTTTTAAAATCTTACTGCTAGATGGCCTTGAATGCTACTAAGTTTTTCTACAGTAACGAGGAGAGCATTAAGTGTAGCTCCTCCGCTTCCAACAGTTCCGGAAGGATCCTCTAAAACCAAACAGAGCAGCTCAGGATTGATTAATTTTTGCTCTTTAAGTATGGCCAATTCTTCTCTTAGAGCCTTGGCCCAGCGAGGATCACAACAAGTCAGTACCACGCAAGTCCACATCCCGCGAGTTAAATTTCTCTGTTAATGGAAAAAAATAATAGTTAATTAATTTATTCAAATGGAAAATGTGTCTACGTTACGTGTGTGGAAAATGAGTGTATACGTTTTATCTTGGAGTAGTAGACAAAGTCTTAGACCTTAAGTCTCTAGCAAGAGCAACCGCAACCGATCGCTGCTTTTATACAGTCTTCTCTTAAAAACCGGATCTTGTGTATTCGAATGTGTACAAGGACGAAAGAAGATAGCCTGAAGCAGTTTTTCCACTTTTTCTAAGATGAGAGTTAGAGAGTTCATCATGCTGTCAAATCGTTGATAAATTGAGTATATAGAATCACGCGTCATGGAAAAAAACACGTCTGTTGCTAGTGGGTGTGTTACATCTTTTAGCCTAGAGAAACATATATTTTGATCGACATTCGCCCAAGAGCATATACGGCTATGTAATCCCGGCCATGATCTTGACCTTCAAATATATTTTAAAATTCAAAATCAAATATGTATATATGGCTCTTGGGCAGTTCTAGTATAATTTGTGCCGACGTGTCCTCCATGAGCAGTGTTTGAACGGTTGTTTCACATTTTTATCAAGGACGATACTGTTTTAACATATTTTTTGAATTAGGAAATTCGAGTGGTGTTGGCTATTTCATTGCTCTTTTAAGGCCTTATCAAGATTTTAAAATTGTGGTTTCCTATGAATTATTTGAGCTCGTTTTACATGGGCCATCACATACTATATCTATGACTAAATACGGACAAACTTGTGAGGCGCAAACATGTTTCCACTTCACACCATAACTGGTTTATAACTTGTATGATGATTTTTTTAACGAAGTTGCTGAATTTTTAAACAGGTGAATATATAAAATAAAATAAGAACTCTTTGAAATCAAGGTCAACAGATTCGAGTTCCTTAAAATATTAATTTACATCGAAGAAGGCAATAATTTTTCATTGAACGACGAATGTGTCTTTTAAAATAAGTAAATGCTATTATTTTTTGTAATGTCACCGTTAAAAATTTTAAACGGTAAATGAATGGAATCATATATACTATCATTCGTCACTAAGTAACATAATATAAGCCAATTAATGGAGGGAACATCACCCAGATATAGAATAAAGAAAGAAAACAAGGAATGCAAAACAGTTTCAAGTCGGAATATGTGTTGAATGTTTGTTGATACGCATACTGATTCCTGTTTGGTCCAACTCTGCAGAATAAATCACCATTTTATCCGCTCCCTTAAAATAAAAATTATAGTTGTAAAATTAATAAAATTGTTGGAAGATGAAGAAAGTTCTACCTTCACGGATGAAATAACATTTTCAATCAAGTTTCTATCAGAATCCTCCTTCAACAAAGCAAAATAGAACCCTCCACCACCGGCTCCTGCAAGACTTTGCCCGTAAACATGAGGCACCATCCGATCCATCAGTTCTCTAACAAACAGTGGCTCGGATCCCGGAGCGATAGCCCTCTTCTGGGACCAATAAGTGTCGATAGCACGTCCTAATGCCGGAATATCCCCTGTACCAAATATTTAATTGAACTATATTAAGTATTTACAGTGGAGAGAGGATTTAATTTTACCCTGAATGAGAGCTTGTCGACATTTCTCTGCGTTTTCTATTAGAGAACGGAAACAGGCAACGATAGTCTCGTCTCGAGCGTACCATTGACGAATAACGTTCTGAAGAAGATTACGAGCTAAACGAACTTTCCCAGTGTGAACCAGCAAAAAATTGAGGTTCTTGGAAGTGGCATCAGTCACAGGTAGAGGCTCAACGTGAACCTGAACGTTGATATCTGCCGGTGAATGTCCTCGGTTGCATCCGCCCATGATCCCGCCAACTTGATCCTGCCATCCGCCTCCAGTGGTTAACAATTGTTCAATGTACAGTACCTAAACGAATTAATTTGAGTATTATTTCTGAATTCGACAATAATGCGTTTTAAGCGACATACAGCGTGAATAAGTTGAGCGCGATTGAAAGCGACCCCCATGCAAGAGTAGATGACTGCCAAGAGAGCGGATGCCAATATGCTGCTGGTACCTAATCCCGATCCTTGGGGTAATAAAGACCAACCGTGCAGCTCCAATCCTCCTCCTAGAGTCTATATTGGCAAACAGTATATTAAAGACAATAATGAAAATAGCCATGAGAGTAATATAAATTTTTACCTCGAGCAGTTGTTGGGAGAAATTTTTGCTCGATTCCTTCCGTACAACACCGGCGCATACCAAAGCTGCTTTCAGCAAAGCTCCGGGAGCCGTAGGATTAGTATAAGTCATAACGTCTTCCAGCGAAGTAATAACGAGTGGTTCGGATTGGCCCTCTGAACATAATACCAGTTGCAGTTCCTCTAATCGTCTGCCACGTGCGCCAATCGGCTTCTATAAATTATTTGTTAAAACTCATTTGTAATATTTTAATGATAATGTGTATTATTGTACCTTTCCATTGACCAGGATTGCCATGTTAACTACGGAGCCACCCATTTCGTAACAAATTGGCGGCGTGTCGGACCAACCTCCAGAAAGATCGATACGCGCTGGACATTCTGCTTCAACCCAGTGTCCTATTGACGATTACAACACCATGAATAAAATATTATCAACACCTTTTAAAATTAATGTACCCATAGAAGGGCGGGAAGAGTTTCCAACCCCATTCAAATCGATCATATGCGCTTGAACACTTTGAACAACTTGTCGTATCATAATGTGAACGGCTCGTTCGTAATGTCGAGCAGCTCTAATTAGGCGCTCCGGAGTGTTCATCCATTTAGCTCTCTGGCTAGCTAGAGCGTAAACACCTTCCTCTACTGAGACGTTCTATAAAATTTACAAAATAACAGTCATTTGTCTTCATTCAAATAGGTAAAAAATTGGGTGTCACCTCTAGTAGATGGAAAGCATGAAGCCATTCGATATTTGAAGCTGGTCCACTGCGCAAACCACCTTCAGGGCCGGCAAGAAAACCTAAAAGATCAGCAACAGTAGCTAATGCCCGAGATGCTTTAGTCCTATTCTCCTTCGCTGCAATCCGATCCAGGACTTCAAACAAAACTCCACTCCATTTCTCTACAAATATAATCTTTAGTTAACTAATAACATCCATTTCCGGAATGTAGTAATTGATTTACCGGTGCAAGCGCGTTGCAAATAAGGAATCAAAGATCCCTGCCACTCAGAAATGGATTGGCACACTGACAAAGAGCTAATCTGACGCCTTTGATGAAGAGCTGCAACGGGATCATTAAATTGAATGAACTCGGCCATGGAGTATCTCTTGCTAATCCGCCAGCTCTCCAAACGGTGAGTAGAGTAAGGCGAATTTGATAAGTCTTGAAGCCAGAGAAAATTACGCCAGCTGGTTAGATCTTCCGTAAGAGGAAACAGTTTTGCCGTCAACAATGATTGGCTTTCAGAATTCCATAAATCATCAGGCAAGATTCCTTTTAATGCAAGGTAGCGATCCCAACTCATTCCAAAAACGGTGGCCAGCGGATGATTTCTATCCAGCAACGGAACGTCAGAAGCAGAGAAAACTGCTCGACCTTCTTTCAATTCATTTTCTTTAGTTCGGATGCAATAGCCAACAAGGCAGTGGTTATCGCCCAAATAAAATTCCGGCACCTAAAATGACAAATATATAATTTCTTTGTAGTTATGGTTTAAAATAAAGGAAGAAAAATCTTATTACCTCATCGATATCAAAATGTGCGCTGATGATAAAGGCCTTCCCTCTTAAATTTAAAGTTTTGTTTTCCACCGATTTAATAGATGATGAAATGACAATCAAATCCTTCCTGTTTTCGAAATCCAAGTGGGCTTCGATGGTGCTGTTGGTACATTTTAACGATGCCTTTGGATACTTTGCGAAGCTATGCAACACTTTCCCCGGTTGCATAATAGAAGAGGTATAATGAAACTTTCCAAGAATTCGTTCCAAAGGAAGCCGATCTGTCCAATAGCAGTGATGCGATCCTTTTGCTGAAAAAGCAGCAAGTTTGAAAGTGTTCAAGTTCTCCCAAATCAATAACCTGTAATCCAATCCAAACCGAGATTACTTTATTAGCTGCCAATATTTTAGTGCTAATATTCATAGTTTACTTTGATTTTAGTTTTTCTCTATGAACTTGGTCTACAGGTATTCCAAATATACGATTATAGGAAGATCCATAGTCCCCCGATAAGAACCGTGACTTTTCAACATCTGAACACATTGGCCCAAGTAAATCAAAATAGAGAGACAGCTGGAAAAAAGTATCAGTTTAAAATAAGCATAAAATAAAGGCACTCATGATACATTTTAAAAACCACCTGTTGAGCCCTGCCTCCATTATCAGAGCCTATATACGTGTAAGAGTCTAACTCTGGCAAACTGCTTAGCGAGAGCACGGATTCTGCGACTTCCGTCTTCAAGTAAACGATTCCAGCGACAATGCTGATCTCTTCCTCGCTGTTTGCTTCATCCAAGGGATTGTAGGAGATTGCACGTACAGTGCCATCTGCGTTCGATTGAACAACTCCGCAAAATTCTGCATCTTGTTTCCGGCAAGGAAGGGTTATTAAAAGTGCATCCGGACTCGAATTAGTCCAATTAAATTTGCTTTCCAAATTTCCGTGAAGCATCACATCGGCAGAAGCTATCCACACGCCGGCAGGAGCATTTTCCTTCAGCTAATCCCAAAGATTGTACAATAGTTAATTGATTACTAAATCAAATTGTATGGCTAGAAATTTAGTTAATTATGAATGGGTATTACCTGGGAACATATATTTATTACATATTCTAAATATGTTTTCAAACCAGAGCCATCAGACCTCTCTTCTTGAATAGGTAGAAATGTTTTACCACAGGGCCAATAGCATGAGCTCCTTCCTTGGTGGATTATCAAAATATTGGCATTTGCCAAAACATCTGATGTTACCTAAAAATATGTTAAAATTAGCAACAATTAGAACTGTAGTCTAGCTAAATTTAACAATAATATTTTAATACTGTTGAATGTCCTTTGATAGTACAAAGCTTCTCTACTGTAACTAAGAGGGCATTTAATGTGGCTCCTCCACTTCCAATGGTTCCTGTTGGATCTTCTATAACAAAACAAGGTATTTGAGGATCAATTGCTTTTTGTTCCTTGAGAATTGAAAGTTCTTCTCGGAGGGCTTGAGCCAACCGAGAGCTGCAACATGTCAGCACTACGCAAGTCCACATTTATTCTTGTGATTATACTGTGTTAAGTTTGCATCAAATATACTGTACAGTATATATTGATCAATAATTTTCAAGTTCGTCGTTGCAGGGAAAGTCGATTTCCTATGCAGTTGGAACTTCGAAAGCACAGTTATAGCTTTAAAAATTGATAAGGGCCAAAAGTGGAATGAAACAGATAAATAGTTAATAAGCTTCGGCACCATTCGGCACTCAGTATCAAAGAACACGTTGACATTTGTTGTTAAGAGTACAGCGTATCGTCTGCTGCATATTCTGCTTCGGAGCATTTGTAAACAACATGCTAGGAACCCTGCTTCACAGTGTTTCCCAAAAACTTGCGCGGAACCGAGTCAAACGACTGGTAGTTTAGCGCGTTGTAGTTAAGTTAATGCTGGATGTTGGAGGTAAAATCCGATAGTATGATCAACTTTAAAAACAGTGCGCCCATCATACAATGATACCTTAATATTCAAAAAAAAAAAAAAAAAATCTGACGTACATATAACAAGAGTTCTCCTTCAAAATTAGGAATGAGATGTAGAAAGGAAAAAAAACAACACAGAATTCCAATTTCTTTATTTTAAATATGTACAGTACAACACAACGAATCACCATTAATGCGAGAAGGAAAATTTAGAGCTGAAAAAAGATATCGGACATATCGAAATTCAGGTCGAACTTGTCACCAAATCCCATCAGCTGTACAAATACAAGACAGTCACAAAAGTAAAGAAAAAAGTATATATCTCCATTATCACAACGAAACAAAGCAAGAAAGGGAGAGGGGCTGGCATAGGGGATAAAACTTTAAAAAATTGATTAACGTTGGATAACAGGGTGGGGGATCACGTGTTCCCGACTGGACGTGAGTAGATGATTTACAATTGATGGTAGCTATACTTTTGTTTGGATTTAATTGCAATATCATCAAGATCCGAGAAGCACTGCTCGATCTTCAATAGAGGAGCGACAAAGTGGACAGGATTCCAACTGTCGAGCACAAGCACTGCAGTAGCCCCTACAATTTGAAATAAGAATTATCAAACTGAATTCTGGCGTAAAAATAAATATAAAACAATTACTGATGATTGCAGGGTATTAGTGTTATAGTGGCTGGAGCGTCGCAGCACAATGTACAAGAATCCTCGTGAATGTTGGTCAACCTCAACTGCTCCAGCTTCTTGGATCTAGGGAACAGGTTAGTGAGTTGGTATTAACATGAGAGCCACAAAATAAAAATAAAATAAAAAAGCCACATACCTAGGTAAGATGATTTTCTGCTCTGCTGTCAGAACGGCGTGATCATTGAAAGAGGACACGACTATTCCTTTAGGAGGAAATCTGAAAGGCGCGCTCCCAAAATTGAATTCACACTGCTGAAATGACATGAAACTAGCAGCGGCAAAGAATCCACTCCTGCAATAATATATCAAACAAAAATGTATAATTATTGAAAATAATAAATAAAAATGAATTAGGCTTACTTGACAGAATTGAAAAGTTGGCGGTAAGGCGGGAGTGCGACTCCGTTTAAGGAGAAAATAACTTGTTCGCTCTCAATGTTCAATAGGCAACCGAGAATGTCACCTGGTTTCCACTGCTGGATCGGGTGAGGAGTACACTGTGCCTCGTACCAGATAAGATTCCGGCATCCATCGTACGCCAAAGAATACTCGTCGTCTCCGATTCCGTATCCTTCCTACAATGAATTTGAGATAAAGTGTGCTCATAAATACTTGTTAAAGGCGGCAAAAAGGGACGTACATAATTGAGGAATTTGCTCGACTTAGTGGCCCATCCAATTTGCATGATTCCTGCCGTCACGATGAGCGCTTCATAATACCTAATGGATGAACAAATCCTTAATAAAGAATTGACTCTTAAATAAGTAATTACGTTACGAAACGCACCATATACCCGAATCCACCTGGAAACTTGCACGGACGCTCTCAAACGAAGATGCGTCACATCGAGCTTCCAAACCGTTGGAGGCAATTTTCAAATATTCGCTAACATCCTGGCTATTCAACATGACGTTGATGGCACTATTGTCTGTCCGTTCGTATGTGAACGGTCGACCATCGCAAACGACTGAATACAAAATATAAAGAGTAAAATTATGCCATCCATTGATTTATAATAGTATACTTACAGAGGTTATCCAGGCACCACTCCGTGCAGAACCCGACTTGCCGCTTCACAGTATCTTCAGAAGACCTCCACTTCTCTAAAACTAAAAGAGGATGATGTGCTTCTTGATTCAAACGCTTGTTGAGGGTCATTTTGTTTTCACCTACATAGTAACAATTGAATACATAAAGGTATCTGTAGTATAGTATTTTAGAATATGTGACTTACTAGTCTGAGCGAACTTCTCGAGAGCAATAAGTGAGAACAAGACTACCGACGGATGATTGGATGGATCCTATAGAAGAACCGGATTATAAATTATTCTTTGCAATATAAAGAAAAGTGCACTTACAAGGTTAGCTATGAGATAATCCAAAGTGCTTTCTGTCAACAATGCGACGCTGGTGGGCCCAGCCAATTTTTCCGCAATGCAACCCAGCGCTATGCAAATGTTACGGTGACGATTCGGGTCTGATCGACCCCTTTTGCTGGACTTAGCCGACAACCAAAACATTCGAGGAATTTTTGTGATGGAATCCTGAATAAAGATAAGGAAAAATAAATTGCAGAAATTGTTGAAAATGTTGAATGTTAAATGATTACTTTAGCTGGCAAGGCACAGTCATCCAGAACCAGTGTGATGACAGCAGGTCCTAGAGGTTCATTGATTGGTATGACATTTACCATAGAGTGGAGTACCAAGAGCCAACCATGACCTTTATTAGAAAGGGCTTGTAGCCTCAGCATAGAAGGGGGTGTTTCTTGGTCACTGCAAAGGAAAAAGTAAATATATATGTTAAAATTATTGGTTTACAATAAAAAAAATGCAAGCATACTTCTCTACTAAATTTCCAATCACAGCAAGTGTTTGTAACACCAAGCTGTCAATATAGGGGAGCATTCTTCTAAGCTGCGACGCTTCAGAGGCTGGAATGACATGCGAGGGGAAACCCCTCTCCCTGTCAACGGCAGAAGTGATGCTAGGAGGTATTAGTGGACTGGCTGGAGTCCGTGATGAGTCCAACTGTGGGGCTGAGATGGATGGCGAGGTTTCTCCATCCTTTTCTTCACAGCAGAGGCACTGTCCCATTCTGGCTGGGAGACGAGAGCTACTCCTTCTGAAGGAAGCTGCTGGTACCTGATCACAATAGCAGGGGGATCTCCTTCTCATTGAATGCTGAGAACTCTATTTCTCCTGCTTCCCAAGGCTAATAGATACAGTTCCTATGTTTCATCATGACGATCGTGACTCAAGGGAAGAACGAAGCACAATAAATCATCCCTAACTAGTTCCACTTCCCCTTCTTTCCCTAATACCTGCTCTATTAGAGGCTCATTGCGGAAAAAGTAGGCGGCGACCAGTAATCATGACGAAATAACGCACTCATAATCCCCAGTACATTCGGGATTAGTAAGCAAACGTTATCTCGTCCAAAAATTTAAATAATACTGATACGAAATAGAAATTAGAACGTTATGCAAAGTGAGATGAGTACAGACTAAAGGTAAATTTTCACGAACGAAGAGTTGCTTTCTGAAACGACGGGCAACTTCACGTGGAAGCCCTGTCGCACCACACTGCGGCGGGCATGCGTATATGGAAAAATGGGAGGATTCGAATTTCGAGGAAGAAAATTACACGCGATTGCGTATTTGCTCACTTTGGACTTAAAAAAATACGCAATTACACCAAAAGAAGGACATTTTTTTTACAGTAAATAGAATTTGACTTCCTTAATCTCAAATATCGTGATGAATCTCACTACAAAAAAAAAATGAAAAGTGCTACAACCAGCGCAACGTTTCAAGGAAACCATATAGATTTATTTCAAAGAAACTGGGGCTTTGCCATCTGTTTAACAAATTTGAATATTTATTTTGGTTGTAGATTCGTTAACCGTCTCCTTGACTTTTGAACGTAACAGTGTTTCAAGGTTGTATTTTATGGTCAATAGTCTAGTCTACGATGTCTGACTGTCTAAGTGGTACGGTGTAATTTGTAATTCTACATTCGCCACTGACATAAACATAGCACTTGAAAGCAAGTAGAGAATGTTTATTAAACGTTACATCACAGCCTTCCGCAACACTTAAAAAGCCCATGGTTTACTCCTTCCCTCCTCTAAAGCAGTTTTTCTTTGTTTATGTGTAGCATTTTGAACATCCAGAGAAGAATTACGCGTTTCTGCGTAATTCAAGTTTGACCCGCGTTTATTGTAATATTCTTTTTATATCGGCTCTAATTCCTATGTTCTACGCCTGTGTGTTTTTTGAATATCAACACTCTTTTCAAATCAATGCCATTAAAAAATTTATCGTATAGCAAAAGCCATTACAAGCGCATATATATTTTAAGTGCTACATATCCATTGACCCAATTGCTAATAATGAACAGATAAATACCAATTAAAATGGAACAAAACGATTTTCGGGAGCAAGTTGAACGGCCTATTCTGTTATTTATCGCTCCACTTTTTGTGACCACCATATAATTGAGAATTTGTGTGCAGCATGGAAATAATAAATGTTGTCTCCAGTATACCACATACGGGCGTTGGTAATCGCAAATTTTCAGCAGAAAACACGCAGGTTTTTAACCATTTACAGGACTCCGCGACTTTCTCCCTTCAACACCAAAAACGAAAAATTACATTTAATCACATTATTACTTACGATATGCACACGACTCGAATTGCAGGTGTACAAGTTACCTTTTTTTCTCGACAAGTTACGAGGCCACTGGTTTCTTGTGTCACATTAGATACGCAGCGCGTGGATAATGTTTCATTATTTTCCCGCCTCTATTATAGTAATTGCAATCTGGCGACACCTTTCACATTTCTCGCGGCCTGTTCGTTCAGCCGTTCCCGCTATTAAGGTTGTTGCTGAGCGCATTATCGTTGACAATTTGTATCAAATTAATATCACCTTCGACATCAAATTGTTGTCACCAACAAGAACATCAATAACAAGTCATCTGCGTTACATCACAAAGTATTTTTAACCAATAACATAAGAAGCCTCTCAAATCCACGAAGAGAGACCATATTAATTAGATAATTCTTTACTGAGAAGGTAAAAAAAAGAGCTTACGTCATGACCTTCTACTAGGAATTAAGGACAGGCAACAAATGTTACCTAAGAAAGAGAGAGAGCTGAATTTGGACGGTAACTTCCGTCTGCGTGCCTATATAAATGCTGTAATATAGAGAGGAAAGAACTTGAAGCTGCAACAACTTTCATAGTCGCTACAAGTTTATGAACGATTATGATGATCTCATTTTAAATTTATCTAGACACAGTTAGTTTTCATTCCTACGACTTTATGGCTCCGTGCCAATCATTCCATGGCTAACAAAATGGACTTTTTCGATCGAGTTGTCATTGAACAATCTCCTTCAAACCTCGAAAAGTTTTGAAGGACGCCCGTTCACTGAAAGGTTTGCTTAAAACAAACTGTTACCATACGGCTTCGTCTGGACAGCGGACCTCTTTCCAACAGGCACAACCTGTTCGCGTGGATCTGCTCGATTTATTTTGAACTGAAAAGTTTTGTACGGATCGAGAGTCTCCGGATCTGACTATTAATAGTCTAGGGTAGCAAAAATACCTTTTGATAGGCTTCCGTACCCTTCAATCCCGAAATAGAACGATAAGAAGAAGAAAAAAACGAACCGCAGCATAGGGCGGTTTATATGTCGTCTGGAATGAAAACGATGTATTTTCCCTTTTTTTTACTCCACATTTTCCTTTACTCCTTTTTCCTCTTCACTTCAAAAGTAATTGAGCAGAAAACGCCCATCACTTTAGAAACAAATGAGGAAAAAAGTGTGCGGAAAGAAAACCGTTTTTTAAATGTTTGTCACACACTAAACTCGAGACACTATCGATTATAAAGATAGGGGAGCAATAGAGATAGAAAGGAAGAGTGAAAAGGACCATACGTGACGCCAACATCACATTGCCAATGAAGAGAGAGGGATGAACGAAAATATGATGAAAAACACTTAAAGATTGAGAGGAGGCATCAAATGAGGGGGAGTGATACATTCCAAGAAACGGGGATCATCGACAAACAACAAACAACCAAAAAAGGGGAAAAAAACAATTTCCTCCTTTAGTTCCTAAATTTTTTTTACCTCCTTTCATTCTTTCATTACTAATAACAAGCACGAAACGAATCTCTCCCAAATTCTGTCCCCCTCGACAAGACGAAAAAATGAAAGCCAATCAACAATGACAACGCTTTTCAATGGACCTAAAGTGAAACAAACACGCCAAAAGTTCCCCTTCTCCAAAGTTAAAAAAAAGAATAGAGAATAGTTTACAAAAAAAAAATAGAGGGAGAAGGGATAATTTTTCTTTTTACTAAAATTTTTGTAGAGGAGAAAAAAAAATCCATCTGGCTTTCTCATCCGAAAAAACAAGGCTTTGTTACACAATCCAAAATATTTTTGTTGCTAGGTTTTGCAAGAGTTTTGTTGTTTCTAATTTTGTTTCCGTTTCGAACGACCAGGAATCACCAAAAAAAGAAAAAAAAATCAAGGAGAGCTTTTCGGAAGGGGAAATAATTAATCACGAGCACACGGTGGGATCGTATTCATGTGGAAGAAAGCAACATAAAAAGTGAGCGAATCTTGATTTCTTTTTTTTTTTTCTCCTTCCAGTGCGGAGGCCGAGATGTACGCACAGACGGATGAAAGTGCGGTATCTGCCACTTTTCTGCATAGGCAGGGAGGGACGAAGGGAAAGCACGTGGTGTACCAGTTCGCCATTTCGTGGGATAAAGTGTTGGTTTTTTCCTGTCTTCTATGTACATTAGGGATTGAGGGAGGGTGAAAAGAATACGTTTGAACATGGTGTACAATCATGCGTGGCGTGGCGGAAGTAAAGCTTGAACACACCAAATCAAAAAGGCGGAGGAGGCTAGAGTGCTTTTGCAAAGACCACAAGACGCACAAATGAGGAAGAGCTCGAGAAAAGAAGAAAGAAAACAAAACAATTCCATTCATTCCAATTCAAAATAAAAAGATGGGAGGAGGGATCCCAGTAACAGTGAACGCCATTCGTTTGACACGCGGGAGGGAGGATGACGACATACATATTTCTGCTCGACCAACAAACAAACAAGAAAATTATAATGATGATCGTCTTTCATCTAGCGAATTATGCTCTTCCTCTATGATTCTACTTCTTTTTTCTTCTTCCTCTTCTCAAAATTTCCTATTTAATTCAAAGATGATTTTTATCACGCGACGACGGGCTCCGTGTTCAGCTCGCGGACAAGCTCGGCCGCAACGCCGTCGCTAGTATCCATGCTACTGTCGGAGCAGTCGAGAGATCCACCGGGAGCTGAGGCGTGTTGTTGCTGCGACTGGTGCTGCTGTTGAAATCCACAGCCAGCGCCGGCCAGGGCACTGTTTGCTAGACCGGATCCGGCAGCTGCTCCATTTTTGGCCGACCAGGCTGCACTGTAAGGTGCGGCCCGGGCTTCACGGCGGGCCCTCCGGCGGGCCCGTCGCTCCTCCATGACGACGCGCAGCTGTTCTAGCTTCCCACGTGTCGCTTGATTCTCCTCAGCCAGTCGACGAGTCTCTTCTGTTAAAATAAACAAATAATTAGTACGGCTCCTTCAAAGGATCACGCACAGGGGTAGAGGTGCATCAAAATGTACGTCTCTCTTTGTCTGTACTATACGTCAAAGACACGTTCACTCTAAGGAGAGCGTGAACGTGTCTTTGCAACTTTTGCAATAGGTCACCTCTAAGGAGTAGCAGGGTCGGCAGGCCTGCCTTACCCGGTGTCTTGCGGTGCAAAGCGGCGGCCATGTGGGCAGCAGCAGCAGTAGCGGATGCTGCCACCAAATCCGCAGCCTCGTCCTGCTCCATAGGTACAGAGGATGACGTCGATGGTTTGGCGCTGCCGGAGGAAGAGACCGGAGTGGTCGAGGGGGTGGTGGTGGCGGCTGCAGCCGCGGCGGCAGCGGCAGCAGCGTGGGCGCTCAATACGCGACGGTACTGCGGCGTAGCGCAGAGTAGATCGTTAAGGATGTGGATGATGGTGCTGATGTCTCGCTTTGGACGACCCTGACGATCTTGAAGAGCAGGATTCAACGTACCTACAAGCCGAAATCGAAAAAAGAAGATGACGTCACTGAATCTACAAAGAGCACTTGCAAAATAACGAAGGGGGCTGTCCATGACACGCCATGAAAAGAACACATTTTCGTTTCGTCTTCATCGACAAAAAGAAGAAAAAGGGTCACCTCTCCTACAGATTTTCTTTTTTTTCTCTCTCTTTAGCTGTGCGCTTTCTAGTGTCAAAGTGAATGTTTTATGGATATACCTGAGAAAGTCCCCGAATAGACGCCTTTTCCGTGGTGATGCATACTCTCAATAATGGCACCCTGACGTCTACGACTTCGGCCACTGCTTTCCTGCTTTTGTTGAACAAAAGAAAAAGAAGGGAAGGTATTATGTATTATTACATCCGGCAGCTGTTGCGTTCTGAACATACATTGGTGCTCCTGGAGGTGAGCACTTCCGATGAGAGCTGCTTGAGGGTCTGCGTCAGATTACGCGAGGCTTCAGCCAACGCCCGCGTGTCCAGCACGGGTCGGGTCGTCTCGCAGGCTTCGCAACCAAGGCAGCCACTGATACCACAAACGGAGGGTGTGGAGGGGAGGGTGGACGACGAAGATGATGAAGTTGAAGGAGTCGGAGTGGCCACTTTCTCCGTCTTCACCACCGGAGGAGTAGGGAGGGAGGCCGCTTTGGCCGCAGCAGCCAAAAGCGAAGGCGACGGTGAACGGGTCGTCGAAGGTGTAGCTGCTGCTGCCGTCGTAGCAGAGCTGGACGTGCGGAGGGGTGTGTTTAGCATGGCCGACAATCCCGGAGCCGCTGCGGAGGTGGAAGACGCACTGGACCGGCTCGATGATGATGTCGACGGCTGGTGGCTGACAGCAGGGCGTCGATGAGCTGACGACGACGAAGAGGAGGAGGACGTCGTGGGTGCGACAGCCGACAGTTGCAGCTGGATCAGCATCATGTGGTCACCGAGGCGCATCGTCAGGTTGAGCGGCGCTTTTCCTGACAGGAAATCGTTCACCTAAATTACAAAAAAAAGAAATAAACGTTATTAAAGATATGAAGAAGGTCCGTTCTTTCTTTTGTATTTTGAGCTGTTTGTGTGTGTGTTCAGGTGAGAAGAAACAGCCGTTCACCGACCAAAAAGGAGAGAGAGAAAAAAGGGAGCGAAGGCCGTTTCTATTTTTCTTCACTTGCATAAAAGGAGAAGGGCAAGCGACTGGGGGGATATATGCGTTCCTGACGTTGCGTCACATCGTGAGAAAAACGGCCTCGCTCTATGCGGCTCAAAATGCCCTCCTCCCCTCTCTCTTTCGAGTAGCCGTTAGGATTTTGCAACTATTCATCCACCCAAAGAAATAAAGGGGAGAGAAAGGAGGGTCTGTAATGTCACCTCAAAAAAAAAAAAAATATTGTATGCGAGTGCATCCCTGAAGTGGTGTGGGATCACATGTATACAACTGAGGATTAAACTTTTAATCATCGTTTGTAGTACAAATAAGGATTCAGGTCGATCATTTTCAGTAACCAATGTATGTCAGCAACGAAAAAAGAAGAAAGTTTCTTTTTTTTTCTCTCGCCTCTCACCCTTCTATTTGCCTCTATACCGCTCATGTTCACTGATGGAAGGAAAAGGAGCGCGACAGTCCATTTTCTGTGCCCAAGTGAAAACCCCCCTTGGAGCCGCGTCTGCGTGCGATACGTAACTCTCTCGAAAAGAAACGAGTCGACATGTTCACTCGTCTTGACGTCGACCAAAGGATCGGTCTACTCGCTTTCTCAAAGGACGGACCCCATCTTCTTCCATGACTCTCCACCAAAATTGGAGATCCCAGTCTCTCTCTCTCTTTTATACGAGAAACTCGTCGAGAACGGGTCAACCAGCCAGACGCGCAGCAATCAATGCGAGGCCCGGCGCAGGAGATCGATGAGCTCGGTCTCCTATTCCAAATAAGATCCTCATCGGGGATCCTATTCGTTTTTACTACAGTAGTTCTCATTTTCCTCAGCTGTAGGTACCTTAGTCTCTACTTAGCATTGTATGATGACGCTACCGAAAGAGGAATAGAAAAAAGATCTATAAATATATCAGACGGGCCCTGAAAGTTTCGGTTGAGCCTATTTTTGAGGTGGGCTTCCCCGTTCGACCACAGAGGGAAGGATCGACTGGAAGGGGAATATCGTGTGAAACATCCTCGTTCCCCCTCGCTTAACTTAATTTCAAAGAACCTAGGGGTAAAATGAATCCAGCAGATGGAGAGAGAGCTCTTCACCTTCAAAAAAAAAAAAAAAAACTAGCCAGATTTCTCTTTTCATCGTGACCTTCTCTCGGCCGACTCTCTCTGAGAGAGATTCACCTGCTGTCAGTCGAATCAAGGTTCTGAAAGAAATAAAATATATTTTAAAAAATTAGAAGAGAAAGGCGGCTCACGAATTCTTCGGCCGAACGACCAAGGGAGATCCGGACATTACCACCATCCCTCAAGGTCTTCTCAAAGAAAAAATCTGTATGTTGTGGAGCTCCTTTGTCTGTCGCTCTTTCGATCCGCGTCCTAAGCGATCGATCCAACACCAACTCTTCGCATCCAACAACGTGACATGGACATTTCCCGAACCCCCTCAACGAAAAAAAAAAACTCTCTTCCAGAACTATTTATTGACCAAACGGAGATGTGTAGAGCTGGATGGAGAAGAAGGAGGGGAAATGTGTTTCTTAATATACACCCCGCCCAGGCGCTGCGACTTTTCCCCATTTTTGGCGTGATCAGCTCGTGAGTCCGTGTTCTAAAATGTATTGATCTATCACAATGGATTGATGACGGTGACCGTGAAACAAAGCAGAGAAAAAGTATATAAACACACACTCGAAAAATCTCGCGCAGCAACAAAGGAGAGTTCTACCCTCACTCAAGGCCTTTGACTTTTGTTTTTTCTTTTAAAAACAAAATATAAAAATGAAAACATGGCAGCAGCAGGAGCGACAAAAGAGAGAAGGCCACTCTCTGGTTAGGTTTCTCTCCCTCCCTCTCCTTGTGTGTGACCGCCCCTGACCCCGGGAGAGTCGGGAGAATGTAACGAACATAGACGAGGAGAACTTATATATTTTTTTCTAAAAACTTTTCGAAAGGGAGCTAGGGAACCACTGAGAGTTAGATAAAAAAAAGGGGGGAAGCAAAACGAAACGCTCCGTAAAATTGAAGGCTTAGGGGAGAAGAGAGGATTGAACATTTCCTTAATATTCTGGATTCTCATTTGATTCGTTAAAATAAAATATGAAATGCTATAAGAAATTAAATTAAATGGTTCATTACAACAAAGTAGTTGCCAATAAAAATTGAGTTCTAGTTTGTTTGTGATCACTAATCGGCTATTTAAAAGGTATTATGGGTATCAACTCTTTGTGCTAGTTTTATTTTCTCTCTCTTTTTGACTCCATTCGGGAAAGAGACAAAGGAAGACCAAAAACCGAAACAAGTCCCGGCCTTGGCCGTGGGGCTGCTCTTGCTCACAAACCGGGCACGCACAGACAAGAGAGAGAGAGAAGGATATCCAGGGCCGTCTCTCTTTCTCCTTCCTTCTTCCCACCATGAAGAAATAAGGAGCCGGAGGGGAGAACGGACGGAAAGGAGAGAGAAAAGAGGGTCGTTTTCTTATATATATGAGTATATATGTTCTTTTAGATACTAGGCCGCCTGGCTGTCGACCAAGAGGAAGAAGAGAGAGAAATATTTTCTTCCCTTCTTTTCTCCCTCTTTTGGACGCTACGGACGCTGACTGGGTCCGCGTGTGCGCGGAGGAGAGCTCCCCCCTTAAAATACACACGAGGGGCCGAACCGATCCATAAGATGCAGTCCGCCGCCGATGCGGCCCTTGCGGCAGGGAAGGCAAGGGTTCACTGACTCCCGACTTAGGGGAGGTTTCTGATCAAGGACACGCAGTTGTTGGGAGCACTCATCATACGTCCTCCGCATTCAAGGCCGTGGATCGGTTTTTCTCTCTCTTTTGTCCCATTAAGAGGGACGGGCCCCAACCATTAAGTGTCTTCGCTTCCTAAATGACTCTAGTACGCATATCTATTTCTACTAGAAGAGAGAAGGGCAACTTGTTATTGTCCGTTTCTCGACCTGTCCACACCGTCAATGACCCTCTTCTTCTTCTTTCCTCCCTCGCTCTCTTTTGCAACGACTTTGTTTTGGTCTCAACTGGAAAAACAGGGGAGTGTAGTGACCTCGATCAAGCTGAGCGCATCGGGTAGCGATGATGAGGCAGGCGCAGAATCACATCCTACGACAAAGTAGAACGTGGAACGGAGGAGAGGAAAACACCGTTACGAAAAAAAGGTTCTTCTTTTTTCCTCCTCCCTTCACAAAAGCAAGAAAGGAAACCGTTGAGCAGAGGTCGTGTGTGTGTGTCGAGGGGCAGGTCTTCTCTCCATGCATAAACAGTTATGACGATCATGTACATACCTGGCCGTCGTTAAGGCTTTCCAGTGCTTGCATCACACTCTGCTCCGGACGCTGCGTCTGTAAAAGAATTGAAAAAAAAATTACATCATCAATTGATTATCGATAAGAGACTAAATATAGACTTAAAAAGAAGCACGTATAGACAGAGCTGTTCGCTCTAATAATAGAAAAAGGGACTCAGTCGAGGTTCAGCGATCCTAGTCGCCGACCCGAATCCTATGTGCTAGCAATCCAATTATACACACATACATTCGGGGCTCTAACAGTATACACCGGTGTCTGTATGTACCGTACTTTTAGATATATACCCAACCCATTGGTAAAGGGGGGAGAAGTACAAAAGAGAGATAATGTGCGTGTGTGTGAATGCGACCTGTTTCCCACCGTACTCGACGGTCCAATGACCTTTGTGTGCTCCTGCCAAAATACTTACAGAGGGCTAGGGTGGAGAAAATAACGCAAACACGGAAAAGGAGAGGGATCTTCTTTTTTTTTGCTAGCACGTTCTTATACTACGGTATATACTCCGCATTCCGCCACTCTTATCCATCCCCCTCTTGTTCCCACGAGTAGGACAGAAGCGATTATCAATCATTAACAGTGAAAAGAAAGCTCTCCTTTTTTTTCTCTCCCCACGGCGGCCCAATCACTATCTGTGCGTGCAAGCCTTGATGTTGCTACGTAACGCACCCCCTCTATGGACGTCAGTCGCTTCCCCATGGATCGATGGGAGCCAAAACAAAGGCAACACACTCATCCGCCGTGCAACGATCCGGGAGGGAAGCTCTTCTTGTATACATATCCAACAGAAAGGTCACCTACGACGCTGACACCAGAAACTCGTATACGGTACATCAAAGCCAGGAAATATTGAATAGCGGGTCAAGTAAACTGGCTGCCGCCTTCAGATACGAGCGGACCGGTTGAAGGGGCTAGCTGGCCCCATTGACACGATCCGGCTCCAGTTATGAAAAACCGTACGATTTAACTGAAGAAAACACCAAAAATATCGTTGGCCCCATTTTCAAATCGTGTTTTTTGAAAATAAAAAAAATATTTATTTATTTATTTTAAAGAAAATACTTGATGTGCCCTGACCGCCATTTGATTCGTGTCACCCACCCAAACGACCCCTTGGACTTGTTACTATCTTCTACAAAAATCTGGTTGGGTCGGTCGTGAACGTGGTCACGAGAAATGAGACACATCCACGAGCAGATTGATTGAGCCATGGAAGTAGAAGAACGGGAGAAATAGGGGATAGTATGCCACTCGAGTTCACAGCCAGGAACTGGTACATGTGGGCTCTCTCTCTCTCGCTGGATAGAAAAAGAGGGGCGCGTGACGACTAGGACCCAACAGAAAGAGAGAACTTCCGCGTCCGTGACGTCTATAAAGAGCGTACGGTCGGGATGATGACGTGGCCGCCCTCCCCCTAGAAAACGGTGTGGGAGGAGCTTCTCTCTTTACTCAGAGGAGCACAACAAAGGAGAAGGCCGCGACGACGACGTACTGTAGACGACAACCGTGGTTGGGGCTTCGTTCGTGAGGGGCAGGTTAATTATCTGGCAGGATAGGATAGGAAAAAAGGGGGAGAAAGAAATGGGTCAGATCGAGCGCCAGTGTGTAACGGCGGGTATCCCGGAGGAGGAGCCCTAGAATAAGAGCCCAGGTGATATTTTCCTTCTTCTCTCCCTTTTGTGTATATGTATGCTAGAACTCTTAAAAAAAAAAGAGAGGGGCTTCTCCTTCTTTTCCTTCTCCCCTACCAAATAAGAATCGATCACACAGACCCCAACGGCCAGCTACGCACACACACATACGAACAACCCCCCACCGGGTTTTCTCTTCACCGATCCGGGCCAGCTGCGCAACGAGCAAGATATTCTCGGCCACCCCAGAAAGAGAAATAACAAGGAAACTTGGTCAGACCAGAATACACAAAACCCAACTCGTGACCAGTTTTCTGCTCTGATATGCTCATCCTCGGGTCGGGTGTAATCCAGTCGGATCTAGACAGCAACATTAAGATAAAGAGCTCGGCTCCAAGGTGCAAAACGGCACCCCTCTCTCCTATGGCCTCTCCTTTGACCTTCAAATGGCACTGGACGGCGGCATATCATTCCCGACCGAAGAGTACAGAGTATAAAATAAAAATACTTGTTTTTGTCGCTCCCTTGCCTATTTTTAACGCTATAAACTGCGAGAGAAAGGTCGCTACCATTTCGTAAAAATGCTACGCTTTAATGTCGGTTTTCTTCAAGACTTTTTTTTTACAGCCCTTCTCTCCCCTATAGTAAATGTCTAGTCATTGGTGAGGGGAGAAAAGTCAAAATAAAAGAAGGGCCTCTCTCTCTTTCTCGTAGTCGTTTTTCCCCCCTTCTCCAAATGAAAGCGCCGCTCACTCGCGCGCAGGATTGAAGGGAGAGAAACTCTCTCGCCGGCGCAGACAACATCGTCGTCGTGAAAGCCAAACGGCGTTCCAAGGTCGGAGCTCATTTCAGCATATGTGTATGAATTACAAACACTATGAGCCATCCTCGGTGTAAACTTACCAATAGACCCGTTTCGACGCTGGGCAAAAGCGTAAGACGGCTTCCGTCGCAGACACCATGCTCGCGGAGTGTTCCATCACGCAAATGCCTGTACAAAGAGAAATAAAAATGCTTGGTTAATTCGAAGAGGATGCGGGTACACCTGAACTTGTCGACGTGGACGGACGCAGGTGAAGGAAGGAGAAGGATGTAAAATAAAATATATATTATAATAAATAAAGACGGTTGCGTGTGTGCGTGTTATGCCCCGAAACCTTGGAAAGAACACAAAAGACGTAACCATGGATAAAAGGACGAAGAAAGAGAGGGGGACAGAAAAGGGTTCACCCGGACAAAACTCTTTTTATTTTCTCTCTCTCTCTCTCTTTACAATCGTCTTGGCTCTCACGATGAGAATTCGTGCGCACGGCTCCTGTCCGCCTTCAGAGTGGGCTCGCCAGCGTCCTTCATTGTGTTTGTTCATGTTTTTCAGGTGAGACTCGATACGCTGTACAGTGTGTGTGTGTAGCGTGGAGTGGGCAACATGTGGCCCTCGCCGTCAAGGCAACTCACACAAACTCACGAAGTATGAAAAAGGTGCCGGAACGAGTGGACGCTACCCAAACCAGGATGAGGTATGAGAGAAAAAGAGGACGCTTGCTCGCTTCAGGGCGCAGAGCACGGACCCCCTCTGCTATTCAAAGTAGACGGAGGGGAGAGAACGTGAAAAGAGGAGTAGAAGAAGAAGAAGAAAAAAAAAAATCCCTTCTCCCCTTCACGGTCCGCCTACACTTCCTCCCCTCGAGGGAGCAGTCTCTCTCCCTTTTCCCGGAGTAGTTTTCATATTACGAAAACACACAACAACGAAAGAAGCAAGGCAAAAAAAAAGGAGACTTTGAAAGAAAGAAACCCACAGTAGCATCGTCCACAAGGACACTCTACGTCAGTGTAGTTTTCAGTAGGCGAGCAGCGTCAGCCTTCAGCTCTACCCACACGGCCTGGCAAAGTGTCGGCCATGTAACGCGTAGGGCGGAAGTTGGACCCTCCCGGGACCCGATACCGCTCACGCCGAGGGGAGGCGCGGCCGGGGGAACGATCCGCTTCCGTTGCGGAGGGAACAAAAGGGGAGGGAAGCTGCGGAGCCGTGTTTTGCGCTCTCTACCCGAGAGCAGCACGGCATTGATCTTTTGAGAGAGAAAGCTCCCCTCGTCGTCGTCGAGAGGGGAGCAGTCGATCCCCTCGTCTCCTCTCCTCTTTCTTCCTCCCTCTCTCTATCCCTCTCCCTGTCCTTTAGCTGTAAGAAGAAGAGCCGTTGCTGCCAACGCTGGCCCCGGTCGATCATGAAGCTTCTTTTCATCGTGGTGCGGATGCCAGACTCTCTCCCCTTATTGCACAACCTTTTAAATGCTGCATCCATCAACCGATGGAATGTCCGGCAAAGGGAAAGAGAGAAAACTCTCACAGGGGCGTCCCCCTCTTTTTCCTGTTCTTCTTCACGGAGAGGTAGTACCAGACCGAACTGGGTCCTGCTACCACCGCAGGCCAGTGGGGTTAGCTGTATACACGCTTGTCAACCGATTCCAACGGTTTCCCCCCTCCTGTTAGCCTCTAGAAAACGCCCTTTCTCCGCCTACCCCAGAAAGAATGAAAAAACAAGAGATCCCTCTCAGCCGATAACTGGCAGCGTAGACATAACTGTGTCCGTTTTTTTCTCGTCTTCCTTGCTATCAGAGGGGAGCAGATGATGAACATTCCCACCTTAATGCCGCTTCAGCTAGGTCACCTGGGAACGTGACCAACTTTAGCCATCACAGTTCTGCTGAGTCTGTATTATTTTTTTTAAACGGAGGATCTCGACGTCGTCGAACTCGTCAACAAGCTCCTTCCTGACTTGCCCGATGCTCCTTTCCGCCATTTTTGGTGTGTGTGTAATCCAAGTGGAACATTGCCCCACATCCCCATTCGAGATTACTAAACAAAGAGAGAGAGAAAAAAAACGAGCACGGAGAAAGAATCAAGTGAGCTCGTGAGGAGCGAGTGTGTCACGCGGCGGTGGCGCTACGGTCGTTCTTTCTCATGGTGGGTAGCGTATGCCCGCGTGGCTGTCTGGTCTTTTATTTCGTAAGGCAAGAGACGAGGAACGTATCAACGTGAAATAAGTGCAGGTGGGCTGTACATCGACCTTGGAGGGATCATTCCAATGATGAGGTATGAAAGGGATTCAAGGTGAGGTCAAAAGACTTGTGGCAGGAAGGAAAAAATGAGCTATTAGTATACTGCAAATTTACCTGTCCTTCCACAGGAGACATATCCGTTCTTTGGGCACTTTGAGGCGTTTTGAAATGGTCTTTTTCAAGTTGTCGATACTTTCGAGCTTGCTCACTTTGAGCTCAAACTGGCCGCCCGTGGTGGGCGCCACCGTCAGGGAGATGATGGCGGGCGGTGGTGCTGGGGCCGCTGTTGATGGATGCTGTTCGGATGACGCCGACGTAGGGCGATGGCCACAGAGGCAGGTGGGGGAGGCAGCGGCATTGCTTCTGCTCGTTGCTTCAGCAGTTTCGAGGACCTGATTTCGTCCCTTACTACTGCTGGCTTGCTCACTATCAAAAGACGCTGCTCCCTGATTCTTACTGGTGGATTCGTCGCTCGGCTCCATGCTGTCGAACCTTCACTTTTATACGAAGATTTCAAGCTTTCAATCTACCACTTTCAACTATTTTGTTGAAAACAAGAAAAAAATAACCACGACGATATATACTCGACAATAATCGAGAAGTGTGGATGGAGAAAGAAAACTAGACACGCACGAAATAAGCGACAAATTGGGAGAGACGGAAAGAAACAACTTCACCACTCGACGGCTCCCGGCCAACTGACAAGAGCTTGAGCTCGGAAACGGGCAAATGGGCTTTTCCCCCCTTTCTGAGCCAGCTCAGGGCCGTATGGGCGGCAGTGGGGCGGTGCCCGAAGGGGGCCTTCTACCCAAGGGAGACGAAAACAGCTGACGAGTAGGCGGTCTTTAAACAAACGAGTGTGCATTCGGCGCGTCATTGATTGTGTGCTGCTATCGACATATCGCACACCTTAACCAATTTTTACTTCGTCCCAAGTTATCCCGACATGAACGTTACAGTATATTATGAAATTTTTGTGGAAACTCATTAGCCTTGAGCAGGGCGCATAAACTGTTCTCTCACGCTCGGCCTCGGGAATTCAGCTACAAGGGAAACAGAAGCAAACAAAGCCGTCATGATTCCTACTGCTACTCGATGAAAATGTACCATGAGGGTGTCTAGTCCAACCATAGACTGTATATGCTTCTTGTGCCCTAAATCTGATGAAGGGGATCTCTCTCGTATCCCTCTGGCCAGCCTCGTCGTCATGGGCACAAACAACGGATGGGAATGTGGACGCCTTGTTGATCCAGTCCGGAAGAATGGACTATGGATTGAATGGACGCCAAACAACCCGTTTTCCAATAGCACTTGTTTGCTGCCAAGGGAATCCGGCATTCCGTGTCCAACCCAATGACAATCAGTTCGCTTTTCATAGAGCTGAAGTAGGCGGCCGATTGCTTAACAACAACAAATAGACCGGCTTCGTATCTATCTAAAGCGCCGTGATCATTTCGTACGTCGCCTAGCAGCAATGTACTCGACCTTTACTATTTCCTTCTCACAATATCTTTCTTTCCTTCACGCAGGCAGTAAGAGACGCACGTCATCACTTGGACGTTCTCCATAGAGACCCTAATCGACCCATGTTTCAACAGCTGTTTTCTTAAGTATGCAGAGTAAAAAAAGAACATTTCTTTCAAATTCCGCCTACCCGAGAGTGTTTGATTGCAACAGCTCCCCCAAGTGGTTCTTCGTCGTGGCATAATAGTCGCGATGCTCAAGAAACTTGATGCTCGAAACCTCCCCCCAGCATATACAGGGTGGATCATGAAAGAGAAACAGCAAGCAGTTGAAACTTTGCTCTCGAGGGTTCGAATGGGCTATATACTTTTTCTTGCCTCTTCTTTTCTTTAAAATCCTCTTTCTCTCTCGTCGTCCTTTCTGAAGGTGAGAAACAAACTGGCTGCTGACGAGAGGGCAATGGACACTGCAGCAGCAAAAGACTCCCCCCGGAGGAGGTAGGCGGTTTTTCTTCGTCTCGGTTGACCTTGACGCTCGACGTCCACCACCAATGAAGGGGTTATCCGAGTCCAATGCTGATGCTGGCTCGCCCGCTAGAGGTATTTCATATGTATAGGTGGACTGATTGAATACCAAACTGTAGCTACATCAGGGTCCGGCATCACAAGAGTGAAAGGAGAGAGAAAAATCTCTGCTGTCCATCATCTTGTCGACATTCTCTTCCAAGCCTCTGATTTCGTACTTATAGTTGAACAAAAGAGTTTCCCCTGATTTTTATCGGATTCAAAGTAACACGAGGACATAGCCCCTCTAGAGCTTCCCCTGCTTCCTGATGGCCGACACGGTCGAATGAGAACAATAATATCAATAATAATAATTAAAAAAATATGTAGAGAGAAGGGGAGAGACTGACAACGACGACGATCAGACGGAGGGCCTTCACTATGTGAATGTACAGTACCAAGGACATGCGACCTCGATATACATCCTTCCACACAAAGAGTTGGATGGATCGAGCTGTTGGCGTCACCACTGTTATTCGGCTGAAGATCATCCAGGACATGCAGTCGGGCCGAACGGAAGAAAAATACATGGAAGTGGCACAAGGCCATAATCGGATGTGGTTTTCTCTAAGAAGGGGGATCACAGCAAGTCTCTGATACAAGGCAAAATGGGCAGCACCTCCCCACTATAGAGGGGGAAAACAAAACCCAAACTTGAAGGAAAACAAACAATCTTTAACGATTTTTCAAGTTCACATTTCAACCGGCTCATTGCAGATTGTCCCACCGCACTCTTTCACCGCCGAGTAACGCAACACAGACATCCGTCGTCATCGGAAACGGGAAGGGCGGTATTCACTTTCTCAGTACATGTAATCAAGCTGAGCAGAGAGAAAAGGGAGAGATTGCAAAATCTCTTTTTCACCAAGTGTAACACTCATTGTCGTGGGCGTTGTTCCAAGGATTAATGGACCGCCTGCCTGTATGTTCCCTCTTTCCCCCTTCTTAATTCGTCTGAAAAACTAAGGATTGCGTCAATGAAATTTCAATGGTTGATATCTCTTTTCTCTTTCTCTGATAACCAAAAAAAGACAGAATCCAAATAATAGAGAAAGAGGAAGTGGGAAAATCAACCCAGAGAGAAAAGTGTACACGAAGAGAAAATAATCTACATAATAAGGCGTTTTTTTGTAGTCCAGCATGATGATATGAGCGGGTTCTCTAATCGAGTTACATGAAAAGTAGAGAGAAAAATCAACAAAGTCCACCACCAAATGAAGGATGATCAAAATCGAATAATGGATGATTTTTTAAATATATTCTAGAAATTTCGCTAATGCCCACTTGAAAAGAAAGCAATGAAAGTCCTACTGAAAGGAACTTAATGAAACTTGTCCACGTTTTATTTATGAGCCGAATTCAACGGTGTCCAGATCGATAGGTTTAAACTCGTAGCTCCCGCGACCATCCATGTGCAAGTAGAACTGTAGGAAAACAAGGTGATGAGTTTCGATCAATGAAACTTTTTTTTAATGACACTCGTTGCTCCTAGCGTACCTCGTGGTGTTTCCATAGCGACCGACGATGTGAGACAGTAAAGAGCGTGATTCCCGCTTCACGGCAGTATTGATACATGGAGCCTTCCACGTCTACACTCACGGCAGATGTGCATTCATCCAAAATAGCGAACTGGGGCTTGTGGTAAAACAGACGAGCCATCTACGAAGTGAAAACAACAAAAAAGTTAGTAGCGCCCAACAAGGTTATAAGAGAACATTTAAACCTTACAGCAATTCGTTGCTTCTCGCCACCACTGAGAACATCCATCCAGTCTGCGACGGCGTCCCAGCCGCCATCCCTTTCTTGGATGTAAGTCAATTTAACAAGATCGAGATATGTGAGCAGGTCGTCGTCCTTCTTGCCCTTGCGCAACATCTCTTCATAAGTATCCGGGTAAATAATCTGGTCGCGAAGTGTACTCAGTGTCATATAAGGCCGTTGCGGAATGTAAAACAGTTTACCCGGTCCAGGCTTAGTTAGAGTGCCTCCAAAGACTGGCCATAGCTGCAGGAAAGACAAAGAGTTAAGGAAAATAGACAGCTCAAGGAAGAAAATGGATCAACCTCTCCGAGGACGCGGAACAATGATGATTTCCCGCAGCCGTTGGGTCCGCAAACCAGTACATTCATTCCCGAATGAACCTCAAAAGACATGTCTTCAATTAGGACATCCCCATTGGGCGTCACCAGAGGCACGTGTTCAAAGTGAATGATGTTGTCCTTGTTGATGATGCGTCCAGCTCCAGGAATCAATGGGCCCCTGGCAGGAGCCTTCGAGTCACCTGCATCAATAAAATTAAGAACCCGTTACGACTGAACGTATGACACACATAAAATGATACTGTTTCATACCAAGATTCTCGCTGGTGACCATAGTACGTTGATAACGGCCGTTATTTAGATCCTTAAGAACTGTCATGAGTTCCGTCACGCGAGCTGTGAAACCAGCCAGACGAGTCAGTTCTCGCCCAGCCAACACCAAGCGACCGATGGCTTCAGCCAGTTTGACAAGCATTCTACCACTTTTGTAGTAATCCTAGATATAAAAGAGAGAAAAAGAAACAGTTCATCACTGATTCTCGGAAAGAAAATATCGGCCACTCACCTCCAAACGCTCGTTGGAGGAAGCGTTTGACAAGTAGTGTGTTGTGCTAAAAAACGGCCGGCTGATGACAAAAAACCCGACGACTGTCGCAAAATCTAATGAAGAAAAGTGGTAAGTGCGAGTTCAAGAACACGAAATTAGCAAATATCCATAGAACTTGCATTTAGCAATAATGTTGTCGACAAATCCCATGGTAAAACGGAATTCGAGGAATCGTCGGAGATGGCTAACCTGTAGTTAAAAAAGTACACAAAAAAAATTACCCTTTTATCATGTTTTAATTTGAATATTAAGCTGACATACTAAACGAGTAAAGGCTGTCAACATTGTCCGCTTCTCTCGAAGATTTCCTCGATAAAAGGCCACTTCCTCTGCGTTTGTGATGAGGCGTGAATTGACGTATCGAAATTCTCCTTCGAGCTGCTGTTCCGAAACGGTCATACGACTCACCGGGCGGCGCAAATGGGTGAGCAACGAGCCCGATAAAAACAAGTAGAGCATCATAATGCCGGGCCCCTTAATAAAAAAAAATATATATATATGTAATGCAACTTGACTAACAATTTTTTAATGGGCTACCTGTCCGCCGATAGTAAACGCCAGTTTCTGAACGTAAATCACTATGTCCAGCATAGGTTTACTTATATTTGAATATAGCTCTACTATGCTATTGCAGAATCTTTCCACATCTGTTGTAAGCAGTTGGTCCGGGTTGGTGATGCGATTGTCCAAATTATTCATTTTGTAGTATGTAAAATCCCTTTACATAAACAATACAGCGTTACTTGACCAAACTATTTTAATGTGAAGTTATTTGGGCTTACTTTAAGTATTCGTCGTACAAGTGACGAGTTAATCGAGTCCTGAATCGAAGTTTGAGCTCATCCAATCCAAGCTAAGAGTACAAAAAAGTTGTTAGAATTGCTGGATATCAAACGTAAAATTGATTATGATATATACAATTTTTGCTTACTTTCAAAACGTTGTTTATCATGGATATCTAAGAAATTTGGTGAACAAAGGAAATTTATTTTACTCAGTCTTATATTTGAATTCTAATAGTTAACTTACCATAGGCATTGCTGCTAGGAATTTGACAACGTGAATCTTAAATAGGCCCATGTTCCGACCGATGATTGCACTAGAAATAAAAGGGTTAATCTGGGGTAATCAAAACTTGACAAAATATTTACCTTTCAATGGAAGTTCCATTTTGGATGAGCCAAATGTCACAAATAGATCTACTTATGAGAGCAGCTGCTACTAGAAGCATGAATCCTGCTTCTTTGGAGAATATTCCAGGGTACTATGATCCGGAGAATGTCCTTCATTCGACCAAAAAAGACCCCATCGAATTGCGACCTTTTCTGTTGACCTCCGATTTTTCTATTTATATAATATAGTTATATAAATACAAAAGATTAGTAAATGATATCAAACTGTTATCAGGTACAAGTGTCCCTTCAACAATCAACATGTTTGAATTCCTATTTCATCTCACCTCATTGATAACATACTGGACTCGTTCAGCTGCAGCAGCCCTGTGAAAATTTTTATTGACAGGTCAAATGTGAACTTATAAGTTATTCAGAACATTTATTACTTTCGATTCTGATTTGTACGATGGACACTTGCGAGCCAAACGAGAAGAGCCAGTCCACCTCCGGTTAGAGCAAGAGGTTTACCCAATAAACCCACTAGGCTAGGGTTGTTGGAAACCAGTTTGCTCAAAACTGGAGCCATTAGAGGAAGAGGATAAATGAAAAGTTAGAAGAAACAGTAGACAGATATAAGGTTCAATGAATTTCACTGATATTTTGCCAAGAAATATGCCGAGTCACACAAGATTATTTGATTCGACTGCAGACTTATGAAAACATACCAACGACCTAAGGGCAAATTGCGGATGTTCACTTGCACCGTGCCGTTTCCGTGGAAAAGTAAAAAAAAACATCATTCACGACATCTATGATCCAAAACAACAAGTGCATATTGGATGCCTCAATCCTGGGACGAGTGTATGAGTCAGTTTTGGTGTTATTCCATTCTGTAAGTGGATCACTGAATCACCGATCACACAAAAGAATTCTATCATGGTAGATAAATTAGGTAAGAAAGTTTATAAATTTATATTCATAAAAAGTAATGTTTACTTCTGTTGCCCTGTCATTTTACTCCCTTGATTGTCGTATTTGTCTTACCGATCTTAAAGAACTACAGAAATGTTTGTTCTCAGACAGCCACTTAACTGTGTCAGTTGGTTGCAAGGACGTATAATCATTTCGTAATTGCTCTTTATTTTTGGAATCGTAGTCAACAGTGAAGCCAATGCCAGACGGATTGCCATGGTAGAGAACTGCTTCGGTAGTTCAGGACAGGTAAATTTAGCTGTGTAAATATGTTTAATTTCCAAGTATTAATATAACACTGGATAATTAATGTGTTTTTACTAGACACTTGGAATCCCTGGCAGAGTACTGGTTGGAGAAGGTGTTTTAACAAAAATGTGTAGGAAGAAACCTAAAGCACGACAGTTTTTCCTCTTCAATGACACATTGGTTTATGGCAATATTGTTATCAGTAAGAAAAAGGTTTGTTCATTCTCATTTAAAATTTTGTTATAGATTATTTGCCTAATTTTTTGTTTTTTTTATTTTTACAGTACAATAAGCAGCACATCATACCTTTAGAAGAAATTAAATTGCAGCCTCTTGAGGATGATGGACGTAAGTTGATATCCCTTTTCCTGGCAATTATAACTTCATACTTAGGTTTATTCTTGTTTTGTAGCCTATAAAAATGGCTGGCTCATCTGTACTGCCTCAAAATCCTTCGCCGTTTACGCTGCTACTGCCACAGAAAAAGCCGAATGGATTGCTCACATAAATAAATGTGTCGAAGATCTCCTTCGGAAAAGTAAACTTGAAATGACGTTGAACTGGATAGATCTTTTTTAAACTTTTCACTCACTGGTGCGTAGGTGGAAAGAAGCCATTAGGCCAGCATGCAGCCGTATGGGTCCCCGACGCCGAAGCTACTGTGTGTATGCACTGCAATAAATCTCAGTTCAATGTCCTCAACAGAAGGGTAAGAAACTATTGTTATGTTTTACTTCCTTTACTTGAGGAAAATGTCATTACATTGTTATCACGCGCAGCATCATTGTCGGAAATGCGGAGCTGTCGTATGCGGCCCATGCTCGAGCAAGAAGTTCCTTCTTCCGGTTCAATCAGCTAAACCTTTGAGAGTCTGCCTTACTTGCCACGACGTATTAACGAAATCAAAGAACATGGGAGCCACCGACTCATCACTCCGTACTATGAATAACGATTTTAAAAGTGATTACCTCAAGTCACATTTCGTTTTCTGTTTCTAGAAGCTAACTTAAATATGGATTCTTCCGGTGACGACGATGATGACGATGACGAAAATCCTGCCAACTTGTCCTCATCAAATGAAGTATACATTGTTTTAACTTACCCATTTAACTCAATGCAATATTTGATTTATTTGTTTCTTATTTTTAGGCCACTTTCTACGGCGAGATCCAAAAATAGAGGAAAACAGTGCGAATCAGCTCGTCAACCGAATCCATTTTTTAAACTAAAGAAAGCTTATTTTTTCGGTTAATATCGATCGTATTTAGTCACCAATGGCTCTTGAAATAGTCTCTTTTCGATTATTATTGTAAAAGCAAAATTGAATGAAATGATCCATAAATTCATAATAATATTCCTTTTTTTAACATTGTCGAGTTGTCTGTGCATGATCATTGCATTGGTTATGGAAAATAATCAATGAAGCTCAGTGTCCTCCAAAACTATTATTATTATTCCTTTTGCTTCAACTTTCTAGTGGAATCCTTTCACTTTCAGTGTGAAAGTATGTGCGTGCGTGCCTTCATGTCCATCCGTTTAGAGACGACGAGACCTGCATTAGTTATTTCCGAAAATGTTTCCTTTTTCCTTTTCTTCATCATTATTATGCTCCTCTCTCCTGCATCTTTTGTTTGACCAATGGAAATATATTGTGCCTGGCAATGACAACAATTTTGTTCACTTCTAAAAAAATCCATCCAGTTATCGTGACTTGGATCCCGCATGATGGGATGATCACGCGGTCAACAGTCCATCTCTCCGAGTCCGATCGATTGGACGGGGTATTGAATCGCTCTCTGTTAGTCTTTCTTCTTTTTTTACGTGTAAAACCTTATTTTGGTGTAGACGAGCAGAAATGCGGACAAGATTCAACTTAGAATATCGCCGCCGGTTAATTCTCCTTGTTTGGTTAGGAATAGTGGTTGACATGCTAAGAGTCAGTTGGAATTTCATTTATTTTAATGGGACCTCACCTCTTTCAGATGGTAATATAAAGGTTTTACCAGATTAAATCAATTGTATTATGCAAGTTACCATCTCTTTCAGAATCAGTATCTGAGGAATGGCGGAGAAAAGCCGGACGGCAGCGCCTTTTGTGCTGGATTTCATCTCCTACAAATACAAATCGAAAGGAACTCATTGAGAACACCTGGGGGAAACGTTGCGACATTCTTGTCTTTAAAGAAGCAGTAGGAGGTTATTGTTGAAGATAACGTTGTATTTTTCTATTTCCTTTTGTAAACACAATTTTATAATCCCCATAGAACGTGAGATCAAAGAGGGATGGAAAAACATCCACGATCAACAAATAAGAAATGCGAATTGGTTTTTAAAAACGGCCGATGACAGGTAATTGTTACGTTTTCTCCCCTTGAATTAAATGATTCGTAATCCGCTTTATTGTTGTGCCCTAGTTATATAGTAGTTGAACACCTAAAACGTTTTCTTTATCCGTTGGACGCCCATTTACCTCTACACTTTGGGCTTGCTGATACTTATCTGCTATCAAGAGAGTCTCTCCATCACGTAGTCGATCATAAAAAACTTTGCTACAATCCAGGTGATTACCTTTTTTTATTCATAATTCAAATTTGCATTTAATTCAGCAATTTTTTTAAGAATGCTGGAATGATGAGCTAGGCATCCAGTCTTTGGATTCGAAAGATGCTGAAGGATGTCACCGCTTCGTTCCGATTCCATTGACGTTGATGGAAGAAGTATAGTACAGTTTTTTAAAGTGTCTATACAGTAAATGAAATTTAAAATTTTTAAGGTTTTGAAAGAGGAATGCAGTTCCTCTACTGCGTTTACGTTCCCCAAAGTGAAGGATACGCACCTGCAAATTTACGAATTCCTAATTTACCACCTAAGAGTAGTTAATCTTTCTGACCCTCATCTTCCGACTCAACCTCTACTCACATACTATAATCAAGACTTTTGATTGTCAATCCATTAATTTATTTTATAATAAACACGCTTTAAAAAAAATGATATCCGCCCACTTCAATAAATTAGCGTGCAAAGTTTCGTACAAAGTTTTGAACAATGCACAGTAGCTTACTGTTACTAAGTTTTCGATCATTTCTACGATACTAAAATAATACATGTTGTTACCTGTATGTTTCAAACGGAAATGAAGTTCTGAAGAGAACTGTACAGCCAATGACGCAGGAGTTCTCAACTTCTTCCACCTCTCTACAACGTCAATGCGACAATGTACTTGTTATCTGCTTCATATAGTCTATTAGAAGCAAAGTTCTTAGTTGAGGGCCATTATATTTGATAACTTGATATTTAAATGGGCCATAAATCACTTGGAAAACGAAAAAAAAGTTGAAAACTTTACAGCCAATGACACGGAGTGCTAAACCTCTTCATCCTCTCTATAAGGTCAATGCGACAATGCACTTGACGCTTGTTATTTGCTTAATTTAATTTAACAGAAGCAAAGTTGAGGAGTATTATATTTGATAACTGTATATCTAAAGGGTTGTAAATTACGTCCAAAGATTTAAAAAAAAAAAAAAATTCTACAAGTGTAAAGAATATAATAATCACTTATAGGATTCAATAATTATCCCGTCTCGTACGATTAATCCGTAGTGGGGATTCACCATGTAACAATCAAGGTTCGATCATCGCCCCATAGGTGGGTTTAGTGTGGAATCACTCGAAAAGGAGCCAATCAATTTCAGTGGGAAAGAAGTATAAACTCAGTAGCGCCAAGGATACTTTTCCAACAACTTCTGCTATACGAATTCGGCCATTGTAAACATGTTACGCTTAAGCAGAAATGTAAAGAGGAGTCTAAAGCTTCTTGCGGGTGCATACCTTACGTTCAGTATCATTTCCCTCATCAAAGGATCCATTTGTAAGTAAATATGCTTCCTCCACCGTCATTATAATTATTTAAATCATAACAATTACAGCTTTCAATCATCATTTACCAGTCATCGTTGTGGAAGATGCCAACGTCGTCGAAAGAGCACCAGAAAACATCGAATTCAGTGAACCCGAAACTTTCTGTCCGCCTTATAAAAGCGGAATGGGTTACTCGGAGCGCATCATTTTCCTGGATGCGTCCGGAGAGCTATGTGTAAGGTTTTTAGATACATTATATTTTGCCGCACGCTTTCAAATCTATAAAGATCTATTACAGCTCACACCACGCGATATCTGCGGAATTGAATCTGCCGCCAGAGCTAATCCGCAAATGACGATCGATATCTTCCTTCACAGCGGCGACAATCCGGCCAAAAAACCGGCCAGTACGAAGAGCAGGAAAGCCCGGAGCTGTTCCATGACGGAGTCCCTATCTGAATGGTTCCCAAGTAACGTCCGTTTCCACCGAGAAGATCTCTATCAACATTTTATGGATAGCAAATTCAAGTCATTATTAGATGATGAGGGAATGTTAAACAGCACTTTTTCATTTATTCACTTTACGGATGCTTTGAAATTAATTCTCTTAAAAAAATACGGTGGGATCTATTTGGATACGAGTTTTCTTACGTTGAGGTCGTTGCACTGTCTCAACAACACCATGACCTTCGTTTCAGCTGATGGTGGCTATCAGCACCTCTCCAACGGTGTCATGGCACTTGAGAAGGATCACTCCTTTCTAGGATTCACAATTAGGTATCAGGTTGCCAAGTACCGACCAGACTGGAAGGGAGCATTGGGTGGCGCCGGGATGGGCGACTCTTTTCATATGTTCTGTCCGAACCAAAACATTAGTGAAGGACATCACGTCTGTTATAAAGATACCGCAATAGATCTGCTACCATCTAAATTATTTTTCCCCATCCGACGAAAGTACATCCCCGTCTTGTTCTCAAATAGTTATCAAAACTATTTACACTTGAAAAAGGACTTGTTAAAGGACAGTTTCACAGTGTACATTTTTGGCTCTCAATGGGGTTTACCCGTGCATCCAAAATCCTTGTACGCTTCTTTAGCTATGAAATATTGTCCCAAAACCTGGAAGAAATCATCCGAACTTGAGACGGGTTTCTGAGGGGGAAAAGTTATATTTATTGTTTTATTTGACTGCATCTTTGAATGACGCAAATATACGTGTTGACTCTCGATCAGAGGCTATTAGTAGACACTCAAGGTTTTAGCCTTGAACTTTATTGTTGAATTTCATCAGTTGGAAAATCAACAGTCACCCAAGTGGACGTGATTTATACACAGTGCTGAAAGAAGAAAAAGCATGCATTCGATCTTTTCCTTAATTTATCAACGGAAATGGTTCATTGGTATGTGTTTGGTGTGGATAACTATCCGTGTCATAATCTATTTTTCAGTCTCTACCAACGTTGGATCTTTTAGCGAAAATCAAAGCCTTGAAAGTGGTAAAAGAGCATTAATCCCGTCTCGCAAAAGTGGTAAGCTAAAACATACTGTAACGTCTCTTTTTTAAAGAGTGCTTACTTGAATTACAAGTAGAATAAGGTAGATTATTTGCAGTTTTCACACGCAATTGGCATTGGGACCGACGGTGCCATTAATATTTTTTTTATGTTGTGACTCCGCAGCTTCGGTCACTAATTTTACTAATTGCAATGGTAGCTGTCTTTAAAATTTACATTTAAAAAAATTTTAAAAATAGTAGAAATTGTTCCCTATTTTTAAAAAATTCTCATTTTGTCGTACTAATAGTGACATAATATAATGTGGTTCGATCGTACGTTATTCAGATCTTTTTCTTACGAATTTTATTGAAAAAAGGATCTAAAGATTTAAGGATTCTTTGCTGGATCACGACATCGCCGAAAAATAAATATCGAGCAGAACTCGTAAAAAATACTTGGGGTCGGCATTGCGACACTCTACTTTTCATGAGTTCTGAAGCGGGTAATATCACCTTTCTTATTTTAAAATCACCTCTATGCAAATAATAAGTTACGCAACTTGAAATAGTAGATGGAAATCTACCAACTGTCGTCTTACCCGTGAACGATTCTTACGCTACCTTATGGGGCAAGACTCAGGAAGCATTAAACCACATTTACAATCATCATTTAGGAGATGCGGAGTGGTTCTTTAAAGCCGACGACGATACGTAATGGAATTCAGATTCTAATTTTGGTCATTTTAAAGATAATAATAAGAGTACACGTGGAAGCTCAGGTACGCAGTGATGGATAATTTGAGATATTTCGTTCGAACTTTGAATCATTCATTACCTCTCTATTTGGGATCGAGACGACGCATTGATGGACACCTTTTATATGGATACTTCGAAGGAGGAGCTGGTCTGTTTACCGTACCCATTTGGACATTTCATTACGCAATGAAGAATTCCTTGAAATCTGTTGTGTTCTTTTTCCTATTGAAAATCAGGCTACCTCTTGTCCAGAGAATCCATCCGTCTTTTCATAGAATACGGATATAGGAGCGATTTTGCAATGTGCACTTCAGGACACGTGGGAGCTGAAGACGTCAATTTAGGTACAGGCGATTTACAATCTTTCATTACGCTACGATTTTGATATAATTTCGAAATGACAGGGGAGTGTCTTGAAAAGATAGGAGTGATTTTCGGTGAAAGCCAGGACCCACAAGGCCGCCACCGCTTCCTGCAATTTCCTTTGAATGAGTACTTTTTTTTTACTTCAATTATTGTCAAAATATCTGTCGTACAGTAGGCTGTAGTGATAAATCTTTATATTTTCCTTTACAGGCATTTTGTAGGAAATTACTGGTTGAACAATACTAATTATCATTTAAGTAAAACGGTAACATAATATTTTTCCTATTTTTTATGTTCGATGACTTATTATTATGCCACAGGGATTTGATTGCTGTTCCAATACAACAGTTTCCTTCCACAAGATAAAGGACGGACACTTGCTGGAGTACGACTACCTCATTCACAAGCTCTCAAAACCCAAATATGATAATAATAGTAAACGGGATAATGATTTAAAGAATAATCGCGATTTGTAATAAAAGGAAATTTTAAGAAAAAATTTTATTATTGAATTACAGTTATTAAATGACTATGTATATATATTATTTTATTGTAATTTTTTTAAATAAAAAAAGTAAAGGGTGCGCAATTTGTTTTCAAAAAGTGATGCTATAGGATCATTGAGAACATGATCGCAAGAACAATAATACTCAGAGTTTAAAACAATATGATACGACATAAGATGAACTATTAAATACATGGTAAAAGGAACCACATCTTACACAAATGTTCAAAATATATACGGCAATAACCTACTTTATACGACTTCTTCGAATACAAATGATTGAGCAATTCGATCAGATGCGCTAGAAAGTGTACATTCGGTAATGTTTTCCCGGTAACTTTCAGTAGCCAAATAAGAGGACGACATTTCGTCGTCTGAAAAAGTTTGCCATGTAATTGTATCACGAACGAAACAGGCATCCAAATAATCTTCGTGTGGTACCCGCGGAAAGAACATACTAAATTTACGTTTCAAAGATGAATTTTCAAGATTTTTAAAATATGTAGAACATAATACCGTTTATGGGACCAGAGTTTCACTAGTGCTTTCCTAGCACATAATCCAATCAAGTAGAGATCTTCAAACGGGACGAAAGGAGTCGTTTGAGCCGCCGCCAACAAGGGCTTTACGGCTCCTCTAGATAGGAGATAGCATCCACCGTAAACGTAAGGAGGAAAGTCAGGCCATGGCCATACATCGTAACTGATGTAATGCCTGTGCTCTGATATAATCAAACTATAAGTGTATATTTAATATTTTTTTTAAGAGGTGATCTGGTATTACCTGATGCTCTTTGGGGTTTATTATCCTCTGTTATATACGTCCCGTAGATGAATCGTTGAGAAGGATTCATCCTGTGTATAACCGATGCTAAATTATTCACATTGACGTAAACATCGTCATCGCACTTGAGAATGAATCGAGCACTGGGACAGAAATTTGTCACCCAGTGAAGTAGAGCCACCGTTTTCAGAGTCAAATTGGCGTAAGAATCCGTCATGTCCAGTTGAACAATATCCTGGAAGTATTTGCTCTCCGATCGAATCCTTTCTTCGACAGTCTCATTCTCCGTCCTACCAATAAAGAAAGCGTGTCCACCTTTCTGTTTTGGTAGATGTTGGAGCCAAGTCATGCGGAGCATGTTTCGTTTTTCAGAGTGATCCGGAGCCGAAATAACAAGTACAAAGACGTCCATAATATTGTCGGAATTTCTGTCACGGTACCTACGACGACATTTAGCCGATCCGGGTTCCTTGTAAGTATTGATAGTGTACTCAAAAGAAGTGACGTCATTAATGGGATCCCCCATTTCGGGACGAAGTGCTCGTTGATTTCGAAGTGGCTTCAATCCCAATCGTCCCACAGTGTAAGGAGTGTAGTTATCCATCGCTTTCGGTGGGTTCTGGTGCTGCAGATAATTGGTGTCAACAGCTTTGAACGATATTTCTTCGTCGATAGTATACAAATCATCATCTTTGGCTATCCTAATTAAGGCAATGAAGGGATAGACTACTAAAATGAGACCACAGAGAAGGATCTTCACCTGCTTTTTAGCCGACACCATGACGCTTACCTGGTCAATGCCCTACTGCCTGTTAGCGTCCCATTGCCCACGTCCTGTTGGTGCTGATAGTTTTCCCTCCTCCATTCAAGGGGGGGGGGGTCGTGATTACAGACTCATCGCCGCTAGTCTAAAGGTGGGTCGACTCTGTAACGGTTTGTTCATCTTGGTTGTGCAAGACTATATATTCAAGGTGAGTTTATCAGTTTAATCTACTAGTTTAATGATTTTCCTCTATGATTATTTAATTGAATTTTACTCAGATTCAATTGGTTTCACACAATGATTTTCAAAATAAGAAAAAAAAGGAGCATCGCAAGATTAATCTTGCCCACTTTATTGATGATGTACATCTCCATTCACGTCTTTTATGGCCCAATGGATGGAGACCGTAACAAAATTGATCAATCATTAGCAGGAAACCAAATGCATTTCCACATAACTACTTGGTCACTGAAAACAAATAAAGCAGACGATCGGAGAATATACTTTCACGAAACTAGTGGACGGCGCTTCTTGGATCTCCGACAAAGCTGTGCTGTCGAATCGGCTGCTAAAGAGAATCCAGGACGACCTATCCAACTTTTTATGCAGACAAATCGATTGGAAAAGAAGGGCCCTTGGCTCTCCATTCTAGATCAGTACAACAATATTCAAGTAATCCTTCTTAATGATACCGAATACTTTGCAAATACACCACTGGAGGCTTGGTATCGGCAAGGAGTTTGGCGGAGCAGTCCTTATCAGAGGGAGCACTTTTCAGACTACATCCGGATGCTTTCTCAACTCAGAGGAGGTGGACTCTACATGGATCTCGATTTCATCACACTTAAAGCTTTGGACGAGCAGATCCTTTGGAATTTCTTTCCCATCGAGGACAAATCTGCAATCCTTTTAACAGGATCTATCTTTCACTTGGAATCTGGACACTGGATAATGGAACCAATTACGAGGAAACTAGCGGCTGGGTACGATCCCAACATCTGGGCTGATTACGGGCCAAATCTCATAACTAAAACAATGGTAGAACATTGCGGATTTAAATTGAATGATGCGGAATCGAATGAATGCCGTGATGTCCAGCTCATTCCAAACTCGTTCTTCTATCCGATTCCGTACAGAAAATGGAAAACTTACTTCCAGGAGGCCAATGAGGACACAAAATCTCTCTTGGAAGGCAGCTACGGCGTTCATGTGTGGAACAAGCTGTCGTGGGAGTATCCACTCCTCATGGGCTCTAATCAGCTGTACGCTGTTTTGGCCGCAGAGCATTGCCCTCTAACCTTCATTAAAGCCTCAGAATTTCCTATAGATTAATGTGATTGTTCTCATTTTGTATTTATTCTGCATCATTTTTATTCATTTGTTATTTATTACTCGACCCTAAGTGTTTTCACAAGTTTAACTTTAAAAAATCATTGAAATGTATATCATGAAATGTTATGAATTAAAGATTTGGGACTAGTGAAAGCTGTGTATTGGTTTACTGATGAGATGGCCTTTTAAGTAGAAAAAATGTTTTCGAAGATGTCGTTGCATCTTGAGCGTGACTCGATGGATCTAATTTATTGGGAAAGAACTGATAGTGTTTGTAAAAGTGGTCATTTAAATTCAGAGATTCTAATCAGTGTCCTTGACTCTTTGACCATCGCCCAACCACCTATCCCTTATTTAATTCCGCTTATGTAGACAAAGCCAAGTAACAAACAAAGCGAAAATAATTATCTTTCTCTCTAAATTCGCGCACTTTCTTAGCTGCTATGATGCCTATTTTACTAATAATGTGATATCCAATTAGAAGTTAAATAAGTTTCAAACAGGCGTTCGAGTTTCAACATATACATAAATGTATTGACTTAAGAGTAAAAACGATCGTTATACCAAGTCAACTCTAAGCCGATGTAATCATCTCTATCTAGCAACTCGATGCGTCGTTTTAGCCAAGGGTTGGGTCGTGAGCTGAAGCGGACGAAGCCGGATCCTTCCAACAATCTCAGAACGCGGTAATAATGCTGAAAAGTTTCTAAAGGGTCGTCTTTAAGAAAGTGGATTTCGACGGCCAACTGCTTGACGTGCGATTGAAGGAAACCCGAATGAATCATCTGCGGGATGGCCTGCCATTCGGCAAATTCTACATCCATCTTAAGGACATCGATGACGACATCTCCGTGAAATGGAATCAGCATCTCGTGTATAGAGCTTAGAGTTTTCATGTTCCAGCCCTTATGTTGATCGTCTGGTCCATTCCTACCGGCCAGACCGATACTGTGGAAATGGATGTGTTCACTCCTATCGAAATCCTCTCTTCCCATTGAAGGATCGAATGAATGAACTTGACATCCAAACTGTTCCATGGCGTCGTCAAAGGCCCACTGATTGTTGATACCAAAGGAGTAGACCAGGCAGTTGTTGAAGGACGGTGCTACGCCGGGATCCAAGCAGACGGCTTTGTGCCCATCTGGGGCCGAAACGCCCTCACCGCTGTAGACCCAAAAGCCGAAATCGATACTCAAACGACAGGACAAACTGTTAGTCCAATGGAAATAGCCGAAAAGGTCTTCAATGCTGCTTTCCGAGAAGGTTGACGAGGATGAAGATGAGGAAACTGGAGCGGCTGGCGGGTATCCGGGCTGACAGGTCCAGTCGTTGCGATGGAGACACCACATCAGCGACATAATCACCAAGAAAAAGAAAAGCGTTAGCGTGCTTTTGTGGGAAGCCATAACGCTCACTACTAGAGAATAGATTTTAAAAACTAAAAGGGTCCAAATTCAAAAGTTGAGTTGAGCAAGATAGCGTGCTATGCATTTAGAGAGATGAACTTCATATTTTATTTCATATCTTGAATACAGATTACAGAGTGAGGCACAACTCCCGCCGCCCATCGGATTTAATAGGAAGCTTTCAACAGGTTCATTATTATTTTATGTTTCATAATGATTTTTTTTCTCGATGATTACATTCTGGCAAATTTCACTGGATGACGAATGAGCCAATGGCAATACAAGGAAAATTCATCAGAGGTTCTGTAGGTCATCAGACGGTAACCTACTATGAATTTCTTTTTGAAAGCTTCTTTTTGACCAATAGCATCACGATGAGAGTTTGAACTCCCTTGTGAGTGTATTCCGAGTACATTTTGTTTCACTAACGAGTTTTGTTCCCAAAAATAATTAGTGTAAATTCCAAGAAACAAGGCAAGACCTTGAAGACATTTTTTTCAACGTTGTCCTTTAAATATATATTATATTATACCCAATTGATTTTTAAACGAATCAGAAGTGGCTGAAGGTCTTTTCGGTTAGCATTACCTTTTACGAAGAATTCGATTGTCTTCTGGAAGGCAAGATAGTTGTTTTGAATAAACGCAACCCTAAGAATAAGCGCAGTTATTATTAGAAATCAAATACCTACATCGTCGCTCAATCGGGGATGGTGGCGGAGAACCAATAAAGTTTGCTCTTGCTTTTCCTTCTGCAACAATCAGAATGTTTCAATATTGTTCTCTTCTAAAAGTTCCCGAGTCCCTTGTCCTTGATGAAATTATAACATCAGCATCATTATAAGCCACGCGAAGTATTATTTATAAAACGCGACGCTGTCAAGCGTATTCTTGGTAGCGCTACATAATGGTGGGCGATATGCTGACTCTTTTAGAGACCGTACGATGCACTCTGGAGAACTCTCAATAGTCGAAATTGCTTAATTAGTTCACCAAATAACTTTAAAGAATTGAATTAAGAAACAAAGAAATTAATTTTTTACAATTTTATTTCTCGAAGAAAACACAATGCTGGATTTATTATGTTACTTCAAATAATATCGTCATGTACATAAGAAGCCATTCCAACTTCAAAAAAAAGAAATAGAAAAATTGACAAAAGTAAAAAAGTAAGGAAAATGAAATTATAAGAAAATCACAAATTAAAGAAATAATATAAAAATTAAGACAAGTCGGGGTTATGATCCATCAATCCATCAAGAAGACATGCAGAGGTGTGCGGGCTCAGCGTCGGAGTTCTGTTTTTAAAAAACAAAACAGATAAGATAACAGTTCCAACAACGTAAAATTAAAAAAAAAATTGTAAATACCATGAATGGCGTTCATCATAATTTTCCTGGCGCCGAAGGAGCTGATGCCGATGCTGACAAGGTCGGCGTCGTTGAGCGTCGTAAACATTGTGAAATCCACTTCGTTGGTCATGAACAAATCTGCATTACATTCAAATTTAATTAAATCACTAATTTGTAAAAATGAAATTATCTTACCAGTATAGTGCGTCAAACCGATGGTTTCCAGAAGCTGAGAAAGCTGTCGGAACGAGTTAACGTCGAAACGGGAGGCTGAAAGCGAAGCAGGAACCGTAGAGCTGCTGAAACTGCTGCTCGACGCCGCCGAAGTGGGAGAAGAGCCTGATAGCAACAAGAGAAATCCAATACTCGTTTCATAACAAAGCAGATTTATATAAATAAAGGCTTACGATGGGATGAAGTCGGGATAGATTCGAAGAAACTGAGAGAGGCCATCATTCCGCTGACATCCGAAGACTGGCTGCTGCGGGCTGGCGGTTTGGTGTTGTTTGATGACATGGCTGTATGAAGCTTCTTAGAGGAAGGCACTATACAATAAACATACAATTAGCATCTAAAAATAATTCAAGCAAGTTTTAAAAGTGCTCACGAAAAGATCGGTTGGTGTCTGACATGTCTTTCCAAGTAGGAGGCATGTTAGGTAGGATGCCTTGAGAGACTGGCAACTCCCAGCAAAGGCGAATCAACTCGTATAGGCTTCCTGCAAACAATATATATGTATGTATATCTACATAATGTATAAACGTACAATACTTTGAATTAAATAAGAGAACTAAGAAAAAAGTTACGAGCATTTCTCTCATAAGAGGTAAGTCGGATGGTAACTGAGTCGAGATTAGAGGGCTCAGATTGGAAGAGGACATCCAACTCGGCGGCAGCGGACAGAAGTCGTTGATCTAGCTGTCCGGAATTAGCCTGGAATGTGACTTGTAGAGGCAACAATGCCTACACAATATTAAAGAAAAGAGATGACATTAGACGACAGTCGTAACGTAATGGGAGCAGTTAGTAAAGAAAGGCACTTGAACTTGAAGCTTAGTACACCAAGGCCCTTGAACTTGCTAACAAATGAGTAGGAGTCTCATGAAGGAGATATTAACAAACAGGGCTTAAACATTTACATTTGACAATGTCAAGTTGGCACAAATGCTTTTATGGCGGCTCTTGACCCTGCACGAGCGTACATAGTCACAATTGAGTGGGAGTATATTAGCAAATTGCACTTACGCTCAACATTACAGAAGCAGATTGGACAGCGTCCATGCTCCCGCGAATCCAGACAGAGTACTTCTTGGGAAGCTCTTTAAGTGATGTTACATCCGGAAGTCGAATACCGGCACCGGACTTGGTGATGATGCTCTCAACATGGTCTCTGGCTAGCCAGACGTGATCAAAGGACGTCTCCATCTTCATCACCACCGATTCCTAAATAATAAATAAATAATTTATTAGAATTTTTTTGATTTTAAAGAAAGATTAAATTGATTACCAAAACATTTTGGGTGAGGAAACAGAATTGTTGAACAGCTTCCTTTAGTCGGCCGAAGAGTTCTTGCTGTCCTCGGATGTTCACTTGACAGTTGATGCCGTCTATCTTCGGGTAGAAACGGAGGAGAACGCCGTAAACGGTTGAGAAGTGATCCAAAAGTTTGGACTGGCCGATGATGTCGATTCGCTCAATACGACACTCGATCACAAACTCTATCGGCGTGGTTTTCTATTATTATAAAAATAAAGTGTGTAAATATTGTTAAGCAATGTATGACAGTAGGAATGACTTACTCGAATACGTTGACGAACGTTTTCAACGGCAGCCATTGCTCCACGGACGACAACAGTATTGCTCTTGAGGTGTCCAGCTACACGGTTAGTATCCGGAAAGTGGATACGCGTTCCACTTTGCTCCATCAGCTGGTTAACGTTCTGTCCCGAACGGCCGATAAGATGCGAGTGGAACGGGTAGCTCACTTCCATGGACAGCGTGATGGCCGAGGAAGCCTGGAATCGAAATAAAATATTCAGTTAGTTGCAGCTTACAAGAACGATGATTAAGGTAAAATTAAATTACTTTATTGGTGGATGTGAGAAGGTCCATTATGCGACTGGCTGCTGGATGATTCAGAACAGTAAATGAAGGTTTACGTGTACAGAGAGAGAGATAGTCCTTTATGAAGGGTTAAACGACCTTGCGAGGTCAAATGAGGTAGAGATGGTGAACTCCTCCCTCTTCATGACCTGAGGTAATGCTGACCAATCTCTTCTACAAAAAAAAAAAAGAATCACTCTCTTTTTTCCACTATTGAGCTGTTCCAAAGTTATTTATTGGATGATGAAGAAAAGTTTTTTGTCTCCATTGTATCAGCTAGACACAGAATTTGTTAAATAACTATTTTTAGTTACATCAAATTATTTATCACATCAAATCATTATCGTTTTCATCATCCATGCAAGAGTGTTTTGATCAATTCAATGGAATCTTTGGAGGGAGACACAATGCTGTACTTGGAAAGTTAGATAGCGACGATCATTCATTAAAAAACAATCCAAGGACGCTCTTAATATCGCCAAGGACGAAGTGTATCACCGTAGACGGTTATTCAGACGTCACCCAAGCTCTTGTAGATCACAGTATGTGGGAAGCTTCGTAGTTTTTGCAAATTGAATGTCCAAGGCGCATATCAAATCGGAAGAGGAGCGAGAAACACAGTTAATTAAACAACTCGCTCAAGCTCTTTCACATTGGCCTAGAATCGATGGTGGGCGAGCACATATCCATTATATTCACATCATAAATTAAATTTAGTTTTAAGGTTTCAACTCATTCTAATTGTACCTATACGTTTTTCATTTACAATGAATATTGTCAGCAATTTACCGAATACGTGTAGGAGGTGTTGGCTCCGGTATTGGCTTACCGTTTGTTCTTGTGTCAATAACAAATGCTCTTCACCAAACAGGCACCGTTGAATGTAATCTGTTACTCCAGAATCGCGTGGAGCACCTGGCACGGTGGCGTAAAGAATTAAGCATATAAAGAGAATTCCCCGCTCATCATACAGGTGGGAGTTGAAAGGTGACCTTTCCTTCCTACGGAGGGAGACGAAACTGCGGTATTGTACCAAAGCAAGTGTATTTATTTTTGAAAGAATTGAAAGCAAGAGAAACATTTCGAAAGAAAAAGTCAAGCTACTGTTATAGGTACTGATACGTTCTTACTTCTAAGAATTGCCTACAATATACGGTGAGGTTTACTCCCACGTAGGCCTAGCACTAGGCTTTTGGTTATTCATAACAAGTTTTTCGCTTGAGGTTAAGTTCCAATTTATTTTTATTTAAGAAATACATGAAAAAAACTTCGCATAAAAAAAACAGTTAGCCAACATGAAAACAATCGCGAATAAACTACAATTACTAACAGAATGCGCTATGGTAAATTTTTAGAAATATGTTATCATCGTGTGATGTTTGGATAAGGCTTCTACGTGACCATGGAAATAAGACTACCTTTACCGTAGGCTACAAGCTTTTCAGAAAACTAAATATATCCCATGTTTTTTGTGTGTTTTTTTTCTTTGGAATGATTCCGTGCGAAATCATTGAAATGCCGGACGTTCACAGGAAACCGCCGTGATATGTAAGAATAAAAGAGGAATAAGTAAGAGTTGATTTGCAATCTTGATTATGACGTGTATTTACAAACAAACAATGCATTATCTCGTTATTCTAATTGACTGTGCTGGACTAAATACAAATTAAAGAATTCTTAAGTATTAATAGGGTCAACCTTGTCCTCCGTGTTTTTCACTGTACTCCCAAAAGGAGTTTTCTCCTTTGAGAATTTCAGAAAGAGTAACGAGGAGATACAGCTGGGCGATGGTGCTCCCTGAGCGACTGTGATCCTGCTTTAGTTCTTATTTATTTGCACCAAGGAATTAAGAGTAATAGTGTAATAACGGAGTTTTCATAAGAATTTTGTAAAAAGTTTTTATCATATTTGTAGTATTCTATTTTGTATTCGAGCTGAGCTGGATATATGCGAAATTTATAGTGCTTGATGATGATATTTGACATGCAAAGTAATCGTTTTTATATACACTCACTGTAGTTTAAAGATCATTAAAAATGGAAGAATTCCAAACAACAACAAATTGGGAAGCAGTTTTTTGTGGAATACAGTTATAACTTTCCTACTGGCTACTCTGGTTAAGGTAAGTTTTTTTTTTTTCTTGTCCGGATAGGAGAGTTGCTAGAAACCGGTCCAATTATTTTATGATTCATCATTACATTTTTATTGTTCAAGGCCGACTTTTAACCCTGCTTAAAAACCGCATTATATAACTGATTCTTGAGAAGTATCCATGAAACGCCTAGTTGATGTAATAAATGCTTTAAATGGGGTTTTCACCTTGTTAATGATCGCCAAGGTGAAGGAATTAAAGCAAAAGATCCATATCGTATATAAAATTTTGATCGTTTTGTAAAATCAGCGCTATTGCTTCAAACCCCTTTAAGCAAAAATCATGTCTAAGCTTCATTGGAACTACTTGAAAAGATGAGTCATAGAAAGTCAATCTCTGAGGAGGAAAATGTTTTCTGAAATCTAACACCTGTTTCAAAGAGTGTATATTATAAAATAAAAACCATCCTTCGTTTGTACTGCAGCTCAAAATGAACTCCCTCTCCACGGAGAGAGGTTTCAATGTTGTCATTCTGAATGAAAGAGATGTGGATGTATGAACCTCATAGGTACCTACCATACTATGATGACGTCGCTGCGCTTATACGACACCGAAGTAGTCCCGTCTGCGCTTCCACCCACGGATCTTCGGAGATGTATAACTAGCCGGCGACGAATATTTATGTCTCTGTATCAAAGATATCACGACAGCATTTGAAAGTCTCCTTCAAATAAAACTGTCCATTACTCTCTCTCTATTTGAGACGAAGATCCTTTTACTAAATTTAAGTATCCTATCACCTCATCGCGCATCAATAGTCACGATGGTCTTACTGAAAGTGATCATGATTTGCCTCCTCCTCAAGTGTGAGTATTTCTTTATTCCTTTAATTACTTTTTTTAAATCATTTTTTAAATCTTTTAACTCACTATTTTGTCTATAGGTTGCACGACCTCGCCCTTGACCAGCGCTCTAAACAGCAGCAGCAGCAGCAGCGCTACCGGGAGCACCTTATTATCCTCTTCCTTGCGGCAATATCGACAACAAGCGTTAACCGACATCCTCCTCCGCTTCCCCTTTGTCAACTTCCTGGTCAACCCCTGCGGTCTCATGGTCTCTTCCGGTGGTGTTATGAGTCCATCGAACCCCGAATGGCCCGGCGTCGTTACGGCTCGCCCTGTAAGTTCGAGAGATAATTTTAATGGAGATTTGGCTCCACCGCCACCGATGAGGACCCTCGCTTCCGACGGGATCCCGATAGTCCAGCAGGCGCGCGACTTTTTGATACCTTTCCGGGATTTCTACGTAATGCGTAGCAGGAACCAGACGTCGGAAGAAAGGGCCACTCTCTCCCAGGAGCTGCACCAGGCCGTTCTGGTAGCAAAACATTTGGCACGACATGTCTATCAGCCTACGGTAAGTGTTACAACTATTGTCATTCTTCAATAGCTAAATTTAAAATTTGCATTGCGAATATAGACTTTGACTAAATGCGATGGCCTTCAACTTCAATCTCTCCCACTGGATTCAGCTTTAGTCTCACCAACTACGGTAACTATAGAGTAAAGCTAGTCTATTTTGCTTTCGAGGATTTTAAAGGGATTGTGTGTTGTTTGACTAATCTAGGGAGAAATCCTATTGCCCGAGGTTTACCGTGGCCTCTTGATCTCTGCAGCTCATCTCCACTTGATGATTCGAGACGCTTACGATTCCGCTCGTTACTGTCCCTCTGAAAACAGGGCTCAGCATCAGAACATTCGACAGTAAGAGACTAATCTTCAATTATTCAGTACTTGGTCATAATTTAAAATGTGTTGTATAAAATAGATTAACCGGAAAAATTGAGACTTTGATGTGTCTAATGCTCCATTCGGCCGTCGGTCCCGAGGATTACGACACTTTGAATTTCTACTACGTAGCCCAGCGAGCCGTCCAATCTACTGTGAACCGATATTATGACTGCTCCGCAAGGTGAAAATTAAATTTAAAAAAAAAAGGTGTTTCAAAACTTTACTCAATAAATGCATTTCTAAATTGAACAGGGAGATCCGGGGCTGTCTCGTGATTCGCTACCTGGATCGCATCTTGGGTGGCGTTGAAGTTCTCAATAACAATAACAATGGTACCACCCAGCAATCACAATAAGAAGGAAATAACAGCGACAACTCCAGATCAACAGCGATAATGTCGTTCTGTTATAAGCACGCCAAAATTTACATATATTTAACAGATGAAAATCTTTATTATTCTCTATTTAATTTTTTCACATAAAAGCAGTAATGTACATGCATTAGTCACTAAGTCTTGTCATTTCGCTTATGTGTATACATTTATAAATAAATATAAATTATTAGTATGCCGATGTGACGATTTGTAATAAATATGATTATTATATGCCATATGTACTTATGTTGTCGATTAACAATATGAAATATAAAATACATTATTAAAGCAATTAAAGCTTCTAATCCATGATACTGTACCTTTTAGTCGATCGCTACGCTTCGTCTACTTTGCAATTTGCATTCACATGCAAAGCTTTAACTACTGACTTCTCTCTATACAACTTACAGGAACCATTAGTACTAGCCTTGAAAGTTGAAGTTAAATCCTCCGCGGTCCTCTCATGATGATCTCGTACCCGGTAAGCGCATTGATTTAACCATTTATAAGGATTTGCATTATACTATATTATGCATAGGCCTATAATATATGTTCCATTAAGTAGATCTGTGCAATTCTACATCAAGATTATAGCTATAAAGCTTATTGCTCTTTAGCTCGCATCATTGACCAAATGAATCAGCTAGAACTTGAATAACACCCCCGTTACAATAGGATTTAAGAAATGATCAGTTTATTCTTGTCTGTATTTCTACTGCGAACATACCTGTGCACATTTGTTCACCAAAAAAAAGGAAATTTAAATGATAAAACGATCGACGATTATTTCAAATTGACCGAGTAATTGTAATTTAACGCGCGGGAAGAAAGTGAAGTAAAGTCGGGAGGGGCTAATGAAGTTTACCATATATTTGAAGTGATGCAATAAAGAAAATAAAACATGTTCACTAGTTATCGACACTATAATAAGTAGTATGGGAAGTAAATAAATTATTTCAAAACTCTACATTGAATAAAACATGCAAAATCACAGCCAAATGTTCAAATACATTATTTTTTAGCTTACATTCACGAATTACAAAAAAAATACCTTTAACTTCAGACACCTTGGGATTTGGAAAAAAATAAGACGCGGAGAACGTCATTGAATGAATAACTGTTACATAAAATGAATGGGCCTACTCGTGCGTCATTACATAAAGTTGTACAATAACTTTAACCCAGGTTGAACAGTCCATCGTGATAATAAATTTATAATCGCTCATTGCTGGTCAGATAATTACAAACTCATTTCCTCTCCAAGAACTCCAAGCTGTTCTTTGTCAACCGGTAGGGCGTAGGAGGCTATAATCCGGAATCGACAATGACTACTATATACATTAACAAGCTGTCTTATCACTTTCCTCCCATGGTAGACAAGTCTACACCAAGGCTGTCTGGGAACGACTTGGTCGATAAGGGTTCTGAAATAAAACAAGCAAAAAATGAGTATAGAGTGGTGTGAATCATAGCGGTGATGACTATGGGACCGATATTGTAGTGCGATAGTCGGGTTAATAGTAGAGGTCCTATTTTTTCTTCAAATATACCGTTTATTTAAAGAACAAAAAAATCGGACCTCTATTAACCTTGACAGTTTTTCATCAAAATATAATACGGTTGGGAACTTTTATATTCTCTACTTGGTAATTTTTATTCATTCTTACAAAAAAAAAAAGAAATATTAAAAAAGCTCTTTGATATGAGTGACCAACTTTAAAGATGTTGGCTTACTCTCTTATTACAGTATAGGAGAAATAGATAATGACAAAGTTACCAGTTGTCTATATACCTTGTCTCTGAGTAGAAGGATTCCACGGATGATGGACCATTTCTCCAACTCTATTGGTAGGTAGACGATTTTTAATCGCATTAATGTACTGACAGCGGGGGCCGGAGAAACCTTCAGAGCAATTACACACGGTCATGTTCGTCCCCTCTTTCATCAATGAATCAAAGCATGTGCCTCCGTTCAGACAAAAGGCTTCCCCAACATCTTTTTTAAAGGAACAGCAAGCGGATATTTCTGTGCGAAAAAAAATCTACTAGAACTAGTTTTAAATGAAAATATCGATGAAGCTAATTTAGAAAAGTGTTATTAATCATCTTTTTGCAGATGAGACAAATCATGTAACAATCAAGTCACTTATATTCAATACCTTGTCCAAAGATAGAAGCATTCCAAGGAAGTCGCGTTATTCCTCCGAATCCGTCGACTGGCAGACTAGTTTTAGTAATTGCGTTGTTATACTGACAGCGAGAGCCGGAGAAGCCTTCAGAACAATTACATAACATGGTCATATTCCTCCCTTCTTTCATCAATGAATCAAAGCAGATTCCTCCATTGAGACAATAGGATTCTCCAGTATCACTTTTGAAGGAGTCGCAAGTGGATATTTCTATCGAAAATAATAACTGTTTATGTCATTATACGATCATAAAATGTTTCATTTTAAATACAGGGTACCCACTCTGATCACAGAGGAAACCAGTCCAACCGGGCTGACAACGGCATTCCCATGGTTTTTGGCATGTTCCATGTACGCATCCAGGGTATGGATAGCAAACATCGCAGTTATCACCCCACCAGCCAACTCGGCATCTATATTAGAAAATAACATTTATTCAAAGCTTTATTTATCTATTTATTTTCAAAAGTTATTTTCATAGCGGATATTTAATTTTCACCTGCATTGATCCGGTGCTTCACAGTAGGCGTGATCAAGATTGCATCCTTTCCTACATACAGCTAAAACGTCATATTGTTATTAGTTCTTCGTTGTAATTATACTGTTAAAATAATTTTATTTTTACGATTTTGGCAAAGCAAGCCGATCCAGCCAGGTTTACAAAGACAATCAAGAGGTTTTTTGCAATATCTGAAATAATATGAATATTTTGAACAAACACCATCTTTCAGATAATAACATTTATGGAATATTATTTTTACCCATTTTTGCAGCCGGGTACTACTTGGCATTCAGTGCAGTTCTCTCCAGACCAACCAAGTCTACATCTATAAAATATTGTCCTTCAGTCAAGTCTTTAAAATATTCCAAAATAGAAGTACTATTTTGTATAATTGAAAAAGCTCACCTGCACTCTCCAGGAATCTCACAGAAACCTCGAATATTATGGCATCCTTCTTTGCAAATAGCTTTTAAAATGGTCACAGTGTCAGCATAGAATATTCAAACATTAACAGTACTTGGAAACTGTACCCTGTGAGCAAAACAGACCGTCCCATCCCGGTTGACAAATGCATTCGAAGCTCTTGTTGCAAGTGCCGTGATGGCATCCTGGAAGAAGGGCGCATCGATCGCACAACTCTCCAGCAAATCCTTTCAAGGTTAGATATTTCGTAGTGTAGGTGGATTCCATTATTATGAATGAAAGTTATTATTGAATCCGTGTGACCATGAAACTGACAGCAGCCAACGTACCTAAGCGACAGCGACATTCCCCTGGCATGTTGCAGTAACCGTGTTGAGGATCACATCCTGTAATTCATATATCATTCAATTGTTTGTGAATATTAATTTAAATTCTTGGAAAACACAGCTAAACTCTTCGTGGCGGGATGTAGACTGCAAGTACCCAATAATTTATAAGCTAATTATAGTTAAGTAATTGACACCTAGTGCAGTACATAGGACATAGAACAAAAGTTTCTAAATTGGATGCTCTATACACATTACGTTTTCATTTACATAGGAGTTCGATGACGATAGTATACATACTAATACCTTTCTTACAAATTGGAACGTTGCAAAGGTCACCTGATGTAGACGTATAAATTAATCGGGTTTTAAATGCTTATTAATCAGTATTTATTACTATACCAGTCCATCCAAGGTTACAACGAACTTCACCGTCTAAAGAGCAAGAATAACGGGCATTGGCACTCTGTTCTTTTCCTTCTTTCCCTTCGCAAGCCTTATAATAAAAAGGTGCTGTATAAGAAATAAATCTAGGTTAGAATAGTTTTGAGTGTAAAAAACCTGTCTCTTCCATGAAGGGAGCTGTTTAACTCTATTTCCATTCGCAATATTCCCAGCTTCACTAATTATTATTAATGTCAATAAGAAAACTATGTAAATCCAGCTAGTATTCATCATGAGATGAAGCGCCAGTGTCACTAATACACGACCCTTTTAAAAAGACTAAATAAGCTCGTTCATAATCACGATGCTCGGGCGACAGCCGTTGAAAGTAGGTTGCGATGTTTCCCCTCAAGGCTTCCTGCTTTTTCTTATACCCTGGAATTTGTATAATTTTTATTTTTTCTTATTTACAACACAGGTGAAAAGAATGTAACGACCGGATGGTGCGACTGACACCGTTACACATTGCATCAGTGAAAGAGGATGCACAACTGGGCAGAGAGAAATCGAGACAACACATAGCAGGGTATTGATTAACCAAGAAAGTTCATTGCACCGAGACACAATTTAATGCCCGTTAGAATGGCTTCGCCGTAAGATAGTGCTAAAGTAATGGAGTGCAAAATATCGATGACGAGGCCTAAGATGTCGGACATCTCATTGGTAAATCGTCGATCGCTGTCTTTCTGTTCAGTATGGTTATAATTAGATGTTAAATTCGTCAATTTCTATAAATAAAAAAGGGACAAATTTAGTAGATTTTTCTTTCCAAATTAGTGGGTAAATTACCTGATTGAGCTTGACAACTATTTGATGCAAAGAAGAGGGGACAACTCCATCTGATTCTCTATTTGAAGACCTGGAGTGCGATGGCTTAAATGTTGATGATCGGTATACTTGCCCTGAAATTTGCTGATCAATGAATCGTATATTAGTGCACGATAAGAAAATTAAATAATAATCTCTCACCTTGAAGAAAAAAGAAGTCATACAAATGAGAATAAAAAAACGGACCCACATTTCAAAAATATAGAAATCATTTTCTCTAACAGTGACTTAAATTCTTAGAATCTCTTTAGAAATAGTGTGAACGCGCTTGAATCAGAACTACATGTGCTTAGTACATCAATAGAATGAAACAAAAGATTTTTCCGTTACCGGCAACACACCAATAAAGTAAAAATAGTGTAGTTTTTCCTCATTGATGTCATATACTTTTGAAGAGTTAGCAGGACGTATCTGTTATTTGAGCAGGAACTTGAGACAAGACCAGAGACACCCACTGAATGAGAAGGAAAAAAAGTTTTTTTTCCCCATTATTTTCTTTATTTATTTGAAATAGTGTTTGTGAATACTTTTGTTTAGCTTGTTGCCAGCACAGTAAAAATTGGCATGACTTTTTTTATTCTTTTGTTTGCCACGCCTTTTTTCTTGTAAAAAAAGGCCCCTTTGAATGATCACTCGCTAATAGGCTTCTATCCCACGCAGTAGTTTAAGAATCCTTATTATGCAACAAGTGTTCACCGGTACACAACTACCTAGAATTCGCCTATAAATGTAATATCAGGAATGAGTCGGTTCATACTTTAAAGGTTTTGCGACACATTTAATTTTTGAAACAAAAACATGCGAATGGGTTGAATAGCTTTTGTTTCAAAAATTAAATGTGTAGCATAAAAATAACTTTGTGGCTTTAATAAATCAATAATGTCAATTTAGTCGGCTTGTATACAGATTTGGACAACGAATGAAATTTAGTTCATGTGTATTCAACTCGCTATGCGTTAGCACGTATGAATTCAAGTTCTTATTTCCATCACGGTGCCCTAGAGGTGAACGGCTGAAAATGATGAACCAACAATAGCTTATTTTAGGTACTGTTGAGAGGAACTGGATCAGCATATTCCTTTAATTCACTGAGGTCAGCTACCTCACTCCAATTCAACTATCATTATTCACAACGGGTGTATATCACTTTAAAATTGGTCATCATGTCCATCAGAACTCAGAAGGATGCGCATTGCATTCTATGATGCTGATAATTTACATAGAACGAAATTATAGAAAATTTTTATGGACGAATTATAATAGCTTTAAGTTCATTCAACCCGAATTAAACTTCAAGAAATAATTATTGGGAGTCCGCACTGGGAAGGTGTACGCATCATCTGAGCAAACTATCCAAGTACTCAAAATCTCTATATATAAGCTTCATAAAAATAGAAAAATATATCCCAATCGGTTCAGGTGATTCTGGCAAAGATGAGGTCTTCGTTGTTCTCTCTCATTTCCCTTATCGCTATGATGGCAATGAGTTGGATCGCTTCATCGGAAGCCCAGCAGTACAGCTATGGCTATCCTTATTTCATGCCTACGAATTCGTACAACTACTTCCGCAGCGGATTGCCACAGCCGTCCTATGATTTTCCGGGAACCGACGTTGGAACAGGAACCGGGCAAGAAATCGACACTCTGGGCCGTTTCTTCTTCACCACTTTAAAAATAACGCTCGCAACATCAACTTCCACTACAACCATCACCACTACCACCGTTTGCACCACTTCCACATCCGCACTAAAATCTTGCACTCCATCGGGACGTCGTCGACGTGGTATGTCCACGGGGAACAAAGAAGGGTACGGACTCTTTTACGACGACCAGGAAGAAGAAGGTGAGGATGGCAACATCTTTTTACCATCACCAAAGAAAGAGTACGTATTAATATAGTTCTATGAGAAGTAAATGTTCCTATTTCATTAAGGATTTTTGTTTCGTCTGCAGATCTACCCCTGAGATTAAGCAGGAACCTGTTGAATTGGACCGTGTTGTTCGCAATACTCCTTCCGTTCCTTTCGTCGTGCAGCCCGGCTTCGAGCCCCCGAAAGAAACCGGTAATGCCCGTTTCTTGGTCGCCTTTGCTACGAAGACGACGACTTTCACGACAACTAGCACTCTCATTTCGTCCTTGACGGCCACTTGCAAATCCACCACTGCGTTCCAGACCTGTGGATCCACTGGAAAATAATTATTTTATCATATTTTTGTTGCTGTTTATTTGAGTTGAGCTATCTTAATCTTATACTTAATCTCTAAAAATAGTAAAAATAAACGACGCTTCCTAAATTTGTGCAAGCGTTGCCGTGCGTTGTTTAATTGATGTACTTTCAAGGGCGCGTTGCAATGAACCGAAAATAAGATACAATGTCCCATTGACGCAATTTTGCTATCAGAAGTTTTCATTGTTGTTTCATTTCATTAACTACACCAGAGTTTTGCTACATATGCAAATTAATAAAAATAGAACATCAGTCAGAATCGCGAATCAAGGGATTGACGTCAATAAAAATTTTTGCTTCAAGAACACATGCTTAGTGATAATATTGTGGCAGCTTAATATATACACATCGAGTAGTCAAGCTACAATTTGTCTACATATAAACCCGTCATATTTACGTTTGATTAATTAATAAAATAAAGTAAAATTCTTTTATGTCATTATTATCAGTACACAGCAATAGTATTGAGATTCTTTCAAAATGGGTCTAATAATTTCATTTTAATTTTTACATATCTTTTTCCCTTACTTTTGTCTTTCAAGGTCAATAAAAGTGAAGGTAATAACTAGCAGTTTATTCGTAGACATGGTTCGATAACTTCACAGCACATTAGCCACTAGCCAGCTACCGGTAAATAGTTGATAATGTACAGGTTTTGTAAGATGATTAAGGTATCTTACAATTTTTTTCTGCAATCGATTGAAACCAAATAATTATCAAAATTAAAGAAATTCTGGGACACATTGGGTTGGATTAACGGAGTTTTGATGAATGATGCGATTTCCATTTATATTTTATAGATGCGAGGGGTTGTCCGCTAAAAAAAAATGTCGTACACCCCAAAAGATCTATGCCAAACCCGAAAAAAATATCCAAAAATTCATCGGATAAAATTCCAAAAAATACAAAAATCTTGAAATTTTTTGGAAAATCATGATTTTTTCTCATTTTTAGATTTATATCCTCGTACACCCTAATCTAGAGTGGTCAACCCCTCGCATAGATGCTCTTATTTTTTAGACAGTGAAAAAAAACAATCCTTTAAACCTGGTTCACACTAGAGAGTTTGGACCTCAAATTTAAGAAAACTACTAAACGAATTGGTTTTATTTTTCTAACATGAGTTAATCTCTGCTAGAGTAGATTGCCTACCAAGTTTGAAAGCAATTGATTTAGTTATTTTCTTATAATCGAGGTCCAAAGTCTCTAGTGTGAACCAGGCTTTACATGCAGTACTCTAATAAAGTATCTTCATTTTATACTATTACCTTTATAAAGAATATACAAATGTAAAAAGCAACAACGAAACAACGCTTCTTAAATTGTTCACACAAGCGTTGCCGTGCATTGTTTAATTGATGCACACTTTTAAGTGCGTTGAAATGAACATCAGATAATAAGAAGCTGCAATCTATATACATCGTATTGCCACGTAGATTTGTTCTACAGTGAATTCGACATAAAATTCTATAGTGCTACTTTTTGTTTTGGGGCAGTATTGCACATGCAAATTGGCCGTTAAAAGTGCCATTTTGGCCTCTACGAAAAGGGCCACTTTTTCGAAGCCAACGAATTTCGGTCATTCCGAAAATTTCCGAGTGTCCCTTTAAATAGGTAAAAGTTTACCGGTTCTAGGCTCCGCACTCAGGAAGGGGCTAGAAAATCAGATTTTTGTTCGTACGTATAGCAGGTGGAAACATCGTTTATGTCTCTTTATATTTGCTGATTGCTGAAAGATTTCCCTTTAAATAAATGCAGCAAAATGGGAGTTTCACTGGTTTAAATGTGATCAAATTGGTTTAAACGGTAGCCTGGGTGAATTCTATCAAGGTTGCTTGGATCAAATTCAAATAGGGACCGCTTATCTTTCCGGACTCAAGGGACGATATGGTGAAGGTTATGGCTAAGAACTAAAAAATAGTACTGTAGCGACAAAGCCCCAGAAGTCTGAGCACCCTCTCATTACTTATGTCCTTCGAATTAATCGAGAAATTCCCGCTGCGTTGAATATATATTGGCAATTGTGTTAATTACCATTTTTACAATGCCGAATTAAACTTGAATTTTGCCGAATCTCGAAATCAAAAACTATTTCGGCAACAAATTGGACAAACTCGAATTCTTTCGTTTTCGATCGTCGTTCCGTTTTCAGGGCCCTTCCATGCCATTAACTACACCAGAGTTTTGCTACCTATGCTGCTATAAGTAACAAAAATTAACTTGTCAGAATCTCGAATCAGGGGATTGACGTCAATAATCATTTTTGCTTCAAGAACATATGCTTAGCGAGAGTAGTTCGGTAGCCTAAAATACATATGGAGCAGTCAAGCTGTACTTGTCCAATATAAAATTATCGTATTGATTTCATTATACAGTTTAGTTTATTATTAGTTATTATCAGTCGACCAGCAGATAGATATCATCCAATTGAGATGAGTTCTATAGGTGTGAACTGATTATAATATAATAACTAATAATAATAATAATAACTAAAATCAATTTGACTATACTTAATTTTTTAATATATTTGAAACAATAATAAATAGCCCTTATCTTTTTGTGGGGATTTCAAGTTGAAGTGAGCCAAAAAACTGCAATACAATATAATAAAGCTCCAAAATTTCGTTGTGTGCAGTAAGGTTATTATATACGTACTGTATGCACGTCAAAGTTTTGTCATAGTTTGCTTTGTTGTTCCAGGTCGTTAGCTACACTGAAGTTAACCTACTATAATGCTATATAAAAATAGAATTTGCTAGGGAGTCGACAGGATTGACGTCATTGATCATTTTTGTTTCAAGAATGTATGCTTTCTAGACAGTAGTTCGGTAGGTAGATAAATATTTATGCAACTAGATTTCTTATAAAACTGCTATAATTTTTTATTAAATGCTATAGTTTATAAAAAATCTATAGCACACCGTTCCACGCTATCATCATTCACTGTGACTTTGAAAACGGAAGTTGTTCTAATTAATTGACGTCGTAGTAGAGAGGTAGAAGAGCTTAATATAATTTGTCACATTGTTATTCTCAACTTTTCACTAGTAGGCCTACGTGTCGTAAATATCAAAGAAAACTAGCAGGTAACAAAGCGCACTGCACTGCAGTAGTTTTCTCGTACAGATGGTCGAGAACTTTCATTTATTAACAGCGCCACAGTAAATCTATCTGTGTACAACCTTTCAAACTTTTCACTGCAGTTCAAGACCCTCATCGCACCATGAGCTGTTCCCATTATCTTTGAAACGGAAAATCAAAACACTTGCTACGTATAAATTCGGCTGGATTACGTAGTTCTGATGAGGTATGATTATTATATTCATAGATTTGTTTGGATTGAGAACAAAAGTACCGAAACAATCCCAATTCACCTGCTGTGATAAAGAGATGGATAAAGAGAAAACTTCGTGGTACCTGTGTTGAACGTAAAAACAAAGTACGGTAGCAGTGGTAGCTACTTGGATCGCAACTAATTAACGCAGTCAAACAATCACTGCCATTTAATAATAAATAACGAACGAAGATAGCTAAACCAATTTTTTGTTTACCTTTCCGTCACATCAATTGACTTTCATTCCTTAAAACTGTTTGCGTTGCTGCTAGTTGCTGCTGATGCACTTCGCAGAATCAATCATTCCAATGATGGATTATACTAACAGTGATAAAAAAAATCTCCTCTTCACTTAATACAATAGAATATAAGATTTTAAAATTATCGTTACTTCCCAAAGGCAATATATGCAACACGCAATTACCGCTGATGTTATGAAATCGGGATCCATTAAAGTTCACTCAACTCTCCACGAATGATGATCCAGCCCACGGATACACCCCAAGTCCTTACATCTTTCAGAGTAGTTCATATTTATATGTAGAGTACATTTACTTTCTGCGTTTATAAAAGAGCGTGATCAACAGCGGTGAGCGATTTCATTTGGGATCATCCCGGACGTAATCGAGATGCCTTCCACGCTTCAATTTGTTCTATTCGTCACCTTGGTAGCATCTTACGTTCAATCGTATCAACATGGATTCGGCTATTACAACCCCTATTACTACTATCCATCAGCCTCATCCCCATCAAGTTATTTCCGTTCAGGTTTACCTCAGTCTTCTATAGATACTCAGGCAGCTTCCTTCAATCCTGAATTGGATGATGGTCGATTCTTTCTCGGACAGCTGACAATCACTTTGGCCAGTTCGACCTCTACTACGACAGTAACATCGACGACTGTTTGTACTACATCCACGTCCGCTCTCAAGTCCTGCACTCCATCAGGACGTCGTCGACGTGGTATGTCTTTGGGAGACAATGGAAAATACGGTGGTCTCTTTTATGACGATCAAGAAGGAGACAGTGAGGATGGCAGCATCTTCTTACCATCGCCAAAAAAGTAGGTTTCTAATTCTAAGAAGCGCATTATTGTTGAATAATTTTTTTAATTCAAATTATAGGACTGAAGAGGAGGCAGTGGTGAAACCCGAACAACCGGAGCGCTCCACTCGACAAGTTATACAGGTACCTTACATTGTCCAACCGGGATTTCAAGTCCCGCGAGAGCTAGGCAACGGCCGATATTTACTGGCTTTCACCTCATCCATTACTACGGTGACAAGCACGACTACTTCGACTTCAACTTTGACGGCCACTTGCTCATCGACAACGGCATTCCAAACGTGCGGATCTACTGGCAAATAGAATGATTTCGATGACGGGCTTTTTATTTTCTTCCATGCACATTTTTTATTATTATCTCATGCATTTATAATATACACAATGATTCGTGATGAAATAAAGACAAACTAAATATTTTAATAAACTTTTCTCAATAATTTATCAGAACTTCTTTAAAATAAATTTCTATGCTATTGAAATTAGAATGAATGCTGATAAATATAAAATAAAACAAAGAAATATGCTGATATTGAATATAGAAAAGTGGCAATCGATACATAAAAATTGTACCACGAGTGAATTAGTTTTATACTCAAAAGAAGTCCTTTAAGAGGGCTAAAATTCCATTGAGCAAGGTTCAGATGAGAATCAAGAATGATTATAAATAGATTAATTGATCTAAACAAAAAACGTCTCAACATCTTTACAGTATTTGCAAGAGCGCTTTTATTGATATATTCTATCTTTGAGAGTATAATGTACCGAAGAGATTGACTTCAATACGAATAAATTATAGCGATCTATCACCATAGGGAATATAAGAATGAATCAACATAAAAAAAATGTGAAACTCCCTTCCAGCAAGAAAATGATCTGAACTCCATGAAGATGCATGCTCCTCACCGATTGCATAACAGATTCGTATGCTATTAAGTTCTGACAATTATCTAACTCTATAAAAGATGTAAAAACTTTTCCATGGATCTCACAGTTCATCTGAAAACTTGAAAACGATGCATTTCGTTCCCACAAATTTGATGCTGGTCCTGCTGGCTTCAATTGCCACAGCCCAATATTATCAGTATGGATTTAACTCGTACTGGCAACCTTCTCCCCAAGATTACTTCCGATCATCCGGATCGTTATCGAAACCGTCCATCAATAATCCAATTGCCAATCCTCAGCAAGATCCTCGATTCTTATTCTCCACTCTGAAAGTGACGATCGCCACTTCGACCTCCACTTCAACCGTCACCACGACTACCGTATGCACCACATCCACGACCACACTTAAGTCCTGCACTCCATCAGGACGTCGTCGACGTGGAATGTCCGTCGGAGGCAAAGAAGGACGCGGACTCTTTTACGACGACCAGGAAGAAGAGAGCGATGATGGCAATATCTTCCTTCCATCAAAGTATGAAAATGAATCTATCAAATTTTTAATCCTTCAAACTAATTCAGTTTTTCTTATTCAGGTCTGAAGAGCCTAAAGTTGAGGCAAAGGTACCTGAACGTGTCGTTCGGGAGAGTCCTCCAGTCCCTTACGTGATCGAGCCAGGATTTGAGGTTCCAAATGGGCAAGGGTATCCTCGATTCTTAGTAGGATTTGCCACCACCACTACGACCATAACTACCACTTCGACGTCGATTTCCAGCCTAACGGCCACTTGCTCCTCAACGACCGGCTTCCAAACCTGTGGCTCTACCGGCAAATAGTTGTCCCAGCGAAGAGATCCAATAATAAATATTTTAAAGATATTTTAGTTATTCTATGATGCCCTATATTATATATTATTTGAAATACAATTATTCTCAGCATGATAACTGAATTGCATTAGTTTTTTCAATCGAATTATTCTAAAATACTGCAGTAACGAATGAATTACATTTTAAGTGGAATACCCTAGTTTTCTATATCGATAAATTCATGGAAACATATGTATTCTATAATACTTTGAAAGAAAAACCCGGTTAACGGTAAAATAAAATCAACCTTAAATCGGCATCATCTTCGCATAATTTCATTATACCCCGTTATCACGCTTGATGATCACATTGAACTCAAAAATTACAAATAAAAATTATCCCGAGATCAGTCATCTAGATGATGGTCATCGACCCCAATTTGAAAAAAAAAAATCCGTTACATCACATGCTACCGACTTGGTTGCATCATTTGGATCCATCATTCGCTCATCAATCATCGACATCTATACCATCAAAAATCGAGGATTCAATCCTTTCGGCTGCATTTGGGATCATCAGTCGATTGCACTACGGGATAATAATGAGCCACTGAAATTTGAAATTGAGGAGATCAACGAAACAAGAATGAAGAGCTACTGAAACGGGAGCAACACCATCTAAAATGATTAAAACTTCATCAAGCCGTAAGCCAATAATGAGACCAACAAACAGCTCCAGCATCAAGACGTATAAAAGAACAGGTCAAGTCAGGAGGCTCAGCGATATCTCGGCCGAGTCTTCATTCATTCAGCACATTTCAAAATTAATATCTGCTGAAAAATGCGTCCAGATGTCATTTCACTGCTCGTTCTGAGCGTCTTACTGGCTTATGCTGAAGCCCAGTACGGTTATTATCCAGCTCCTATGAACAACTACTTCCGTGCCGGTCTTCCTCATTCATCTTTCCCGGAAGAGAGGGAGTCATCTACTGCAAGTTTGAATCCTGACGGCCGTTTCTTTTTCTCCACCGTCACAGTGGTAAGTATCGCATAACTTTGGCCAAAATATTAATCTTTGTTTTCAAATTGTTTTCTATAATAATACAGACGATCGCTACGACTACTTCCACTTCCACGTCGACCGTTTCCACCACTTGTACCACGTCGACTGCCACCCTGAGGACTTGCTCACCTTCCGGACGTCGCCGTCGTGGTATGAGCCTTACTGGCAACAAAGAAGGACGCGGAATCTTCTACAACGAGGAAGATCACGAGCACGCTGACGGAAGCATCTTCCTCCCCATTAAAAAGTAAATAATTTATATCAGATGGCTATAGATATTTGTAACTAATCATTGTAATTAATTATAAAGGATTGAGGAGCCAAAGGAATCTGAGCGCATTGCTCGCGCCGCTCCGGAGACTTCCGTGGCGGTCCCTTACGTCGTTCAGCCCGGATTCAACTTACCCCAGGGTCTAGGAAACGGTCGTTTCTTGTTGGCCTTCGGTACGTCTACTGTGACCACCGTGACGACATCCACTTACACGGCTATCTTGACGGCTACTTGCTCCAGCACCACTGGATTCTCTTCCTGCGCCTCTTCCGGCTAATTTCTATTTTTTTATTTATGGTTATCCCAGATTTGATATCGCGATGTTTCGTCTGGGTGCTCATTTATTTTATATTTGTCTGTTGATTTAAAAAAAGAAAACAGTTATATGGTAGTTGTCCATCTCGTAGTTTCCAATTAAAAGATTAACAAATCTGATATCTTTGTTGGTTTCATTTTCTTTAAATAAAAAGAAGGGAATAAAATTCTAAATTTAGGATACAATATTTGATAAGTAGGACACGTTCCTCGAATGTGATACGGTAACCATAATTTTACGAAAATGTTTTGACTAATTCGTGCCACAGCCCACCAGCAGAAGTTCAGTGGATAATATGAATATTCTAGGAAATCTATCAACAGGCTTTTTGATGTGATCCAATATCAATTTCCCAGAGATCAATCGATAGGAAGAGACCCAGATTCTGGCGAGACTGACGAGTCTGTTTCTATGAAATTTTATTGATCAACCTATATGAAGTAAGCTAATTTAAAGGGTTTTACAGTCGTAGTTTTTCTACATTGGTTGATGTGTGTATACAGTTTCCAAATTTCCGGAAAGGGTGAATAAAAATGGTACGGAAGGTGTTTGCCAAATTTTGTAAGAATGGTCACGAGAAATAACGTTCAATAATCGAAATATTGTTTTGCACGATTTTTTCTTCACGCGACGCAATAGGCTATACCTATATTTTTTATAACTATGAAAAATCATATGAAGATGTTGCAATCGATACTGCAAATCGATGCATTCAAAATATCATAAAAATCAACTGTAATCACAAGAACTGCATTTTATATTATGTTGGAAGACGCACAATGTTATTGCAATTCGTTAGTTCTAGTGACGACAACATAGGTAAAATACTATAATGGTCTAGTTGATCACCTGATGTACCTGCTGAAGAAATCCGCTAAGGACGGCCGAAACACTAAGCATTTTAAAGTATAGCAGGTAACCTACCGTATGGACCGCCACGGCAATAGTATTTTCGCAAAATATTCTGCATTCATATGATAATATTCTGTGGATTTGCCAAATTTTAGCTTTTTTAAATCATATTATATGACCGGAATTCTCTCGGGAATTCTAATCAAAGGCTCGAAAAGGAAATATTGGTGACCAAGTTCTCCTAATCTGTTTTCTCACTTTACGATAGGGAAAATTAATAGAAAAATTCTCCAAGACAGATTAAAGCATTATGAAGCTAATTCAAACAGAACAACAAGTAGTGATCATTTCAAGATAAACGTTTGGAGTAGGCCCTATATTGGGATAAGAGCATTCATTCTAATAAACACTAAAAAAGTTTAAGGCCCGTATTAGATAATTTCCGTTGTATTATGAAAAAAATGAATGGGTATTGGACAGAAGAAAAAGTTATTTTTAGAGCGAGTTCGGAAATAGACAGAATACAAGAATAACGTAATGCCCTAGACCGCCCCGACAATTAAGATCTAGACATGGATAGTCTAGAAATTCTATACACTCTATAAATGGGCTTTGATGGTCGTTGCTGCCAGATAATAAGTGATGGAGAACAATTTTAGGAAGAGTTCTAAAGAAGCCCACGCAGTTTGAATTTTGTTTTGAATGGAAAATTTATGTTCTACGACGTTAATTTTTTTCCGATAAGAGATTTATAAAGATAGAAGGGTGTAGGCAAACTAAATCCGTGCGACCACTTCGCCAGGATGAGGGGTGTAGAGCAAGCTGCGCTTTCAGATTTTGCCTGATTATGCGTATTTAACACCCGTCTAAGACCACTTGGGATTGCTGGCGCGACGGGTTTCAAGGGGGAAAAATGAACTTTTTTCATTTCGATTTTTGGACAGTTATAAGTTTTATTAAATATAGTATCGGAAATTAAAATCTGATTTTTCTCTCCTTTTTTACCACTGACACACATTTTAAAGCTCCCCTTGCCCTTAGATGAAAAGAAAAATCATTTAAAGGAATGTTCCAATTATAGTACCGGTAGCAAGAAGTAGCGATATCAAAGGCTTCTTCCTGCGGGCTATTTATAGAGATCCGGTACCGTACGGTAGTAACATGTATGTCTCAATTTGTGTATTAATTTATTTCTTGTATCGAACGGCTCGATTTTACTCCTTTTTTAAAAATCAATGATGCCACAAAATTTTAAAATTTCGTTTTGAAGCATATTATTTTTTAACAGGTTGCCCAATAGGAAGTAGAGTTAGTGCGATAGTAAACTTAATTCATCAAAGATTTGGAAAAAGGGAAAGAAACAAAAAAATGCAGAAAATTAGAAAAATGAAGTATATTACTGCACGTATCGAACGTAAAAGAAGTAAGGGGACCTAATAGGTGATTTGCGTTTTATTAAGATTTAAAATCCACTCAGAGCAATAAGCCGATTGAAAATGCAAATATTTATGGAACACCAAAGCTGCCAAATTGTTTTGTTATTATTCTTTTTTAATATCATATCACCAGTTTTCATATCTTCATTATAAATCTTAATTAAATTTTATATGATTATTAATGTATACTGTACCATTACATTTTTATTTGCAATCACATTTTTACTTGAAAAATTTCATTTACTAAATAAAAAAAAAAAAACGAAGGCAGATGAATAGAAAAATTAGATGTATTTTAAATGAGCGTAAAAAAGTAATATATATATTCAGTTCGTGCGTTGTTGAAAAAGATCAATTAAAATTTTTCAACCATTTGTAATTAAATAAAAGGGAAAAAGCTAGAATCGAATTTTATTCATTGACCTACTTTTCATTATGGGATTTTAAAATCATACAAGACGGAAGTTTCTACAACCATTGGAACCTAAAATAGGACAAGTTCTTAGAAATCTATGCAATGACGGTCGGCATAGAAATGCATGAAATATGAAAAATATGGAATAAAAAGAAAAAGAAACATTTATGGGTCTCGGATGTAGGTCTCAAAATTACGGCTAAACAAATTATATAACTACCGGAATATAAGCAATAATCCAGCGGGTGGTTTACCTCTCTTGAGATATTAATTCTTGGAAGTCGCATAGCCAAGACGCGTAGGCTTTGATGTATATCCTTCATGCGCCCATTCAATGGTCAAACAGAAAAAGGACGGATTTTAATTCACTAATTTTCTTCGTCAAGCCACTGCTTGACCTCAAAATATTCCGCGAAGATGGCCTCTTTTCTGTGAAAAATAGGGAGCGCCTTGCTACCCTAAATCTAAATCTAAATGTGCGGATTTACCTCGATTAACGTTATTGCTACAGCTCACTAATTCGTGCACTTACTACTCTATTGGTAGTGTCACAAGATTGCGCTGTCGAAATATAAGAGCAACTTCATTGAATAGTGATTCATAGAGCCCGCTCTTTTTAGAAGATGCAGGATTTCATTTTAACTAAGAGTTTAAAACGAAGTCGACTTGGTTCTATTGTTAATTTTAACACAAGTAGGCCTACTTTCTTTCCGTGGTTCTATAAAATATACTAATGACAGTTTTTAAGTCTATCAAATATTATCATATTTAGATTACTTCCAGAAGATGGTATTTTTTGGTAGAAGTTTTTCGACGTCTTCATAAGAAAAAGAAAATGAATTTTTAAGGAAAAGAAAAAGAGTCATTGCCCTTCATAACTAGTCCGAATAAGTTACTTCACTTTCTGCGACTTTGGCACCAAGTTTAGAGTACTTCTTCTTGGGGCTTTTTAAAAAGTTGGCATAAGGCATTGCAGTCATATTAATGAGATGAAGCAGGTGAATGCCCTCTATCTCAGTCCGAGCATTTGGGTTTCGGGATTCCTTCTATAAATCTTTGTTGGACTATTGTTTTCTGCGTTACGACTATTCTACAAAGGTAAAAACCATAATATCCTTTGAACGTAAAAACTAATCATCTAATACTCTATTATTTTAATTGGTACACTTTAGGACTGTTACGCAACTTGAAAACATTTGTTGTGACTAAGAGAAGTTTACTAACTAGGCTAACTTTAACAGCTAGACTGCACCCTGTGACTGCAATAACTGCAACTTGAAAAAGGTGGGCTGTGCTCTCGTAAAAATAAAAATAACAATTCAATCAAATCCAGCGCAACATATCGTTGTGTCTTTGATTGTATGAATGCATCAAATGATTATCTCATTAATTATATCATATTTTTAACAGTTAAAACTGGATAGGGTGCGGTTTTTCCATCATTATTTCTTATACTTAATAAGAGGGCCTACGTTAGTTGATCAATTAGTTAAAATTTAGTTTACTGAAAAACCTATTCCGCAACTCCTAACGTAAGAATCATGATTTTTTTAATCTTTAATCGATTTAAAATAAGAACGAACTCCTGCCCTCTAGTGGTAACTCTTTCTACTCTATAAAGCAATTTGATCGTCTCGCGTTTGAATTCAAATTTTGTTCATGGTTTTTTTTCATCACTTCCTTTGCTGCGGTATACATCGTGCGAACTCCAACTCTGCTTTGATTTTTTAAAATGTGCTTATACAACGAGATCTTGATTTTAGAAATAAATGCAATAAGTCACAATAATTTTGTGGGCCAGTTTAGTTTTATTTCATTTTAAATTTTACGCACTTTCGATTCTCGAATTTTTTCTAATTATTACTTCTTCCGCCTACTAAAAACAAGTTAATAACTGGTATAGGAAGAAGTAGGGTTTCATGAATAAATTCTTTAGTTTATTGATCAAGGAATAATTTGGCGATTAAACTATTTTAATACAAAGCCTTATTAATTAATACCTGGATTATGAAGACGAACACGCATTTAGAAAACGCACAGTCACGCATCTAGCCTTACTGAGAGGGGAAAGAAAATTTATCTAAATACATTTATAAGGATTTCAACATTTATTCTTGATACTAAGCCTTTTTTGTTAAAATCTTTGCCGTATACGGAAATAGATGACTTTCCGAGCAATTTTTCTTCTAAATTTCGTCAATATTTTGCGTAACTAATTTAATGCCCAATTTTTTATATTTAAACATTTTTTCGAAAAAATGTAGTCTTATTATCCATAGAACAAATGGATTTTCTAAAAAAAAAATCATGAAAAATTAAGTAAAGAAAACGCGAATGAGTCCCTTTTCAACCGCTCTTCTGGCAATGCATGTTTTTCCATGGGTCTTCGAACTACCTGTGGGCCTGCGTGGCTCTTTGAAAACCTTGAAAGTGGCGCCACTGAACGATGGGAATTGAAACTGCTTTCAATTTTCTTTTACTTTGCCTTATCGGTTTACCAATATTTGCACATTTCAAATTTCGTTTTAATACATAGCAAAAATAAGAACATGATAAGTCTCATTAATATGTTTTTTCAAATGTTAATCAATCTTTAAGATTTTACATTTCAATGAGTTCCTATAAAAAAAAATACCCTAAATTATATTTGGGTAAGTTGAAGCAATAAAGGTAAGGCCAATGTTAAAATAGTGAAAAATGCTTTTGCCCATGTTATGTTATGAAATTGGATAGATAGGAGCGCACTTCATAAAAATAAATAAGGAGCGCAAAAGTAAGGGATTATGTTTGTAATTTCCACACGAGCCTTATGAAACTCTGATAAAACCAAATGATTTATTACCCGATTTATTTTTTTCAGCAGGGCTGGTACATCAAGGAGAAATTTCACAAAGCTGCAGGAAAATTATTAAAACGGTTTCTAAACTCCGATAATGGTCGGGATCAGATCATGCGGTTTATGAAAGATGTAATTTAGAGCACATAGGAGTCCAGTTCATCTCATCGCATTATGACCTAAAAATTTACGATACCAATATTATAATTTTGTTTTTTAATTTACCAAGTGATTTATTATTGCCACGGTCCGCATCGCTAAACCTGTTTTCCACCAATGGAAAACGAAATAAAAATAAAAATAGATCGTATGTTTCTAGCCAACTTGCATATTTTATTGTCTCCGGACAGAGATGGATTAACTTGATCAGAGATCTACCAAATCATTGATTTTAATCTATTTCAGTAGAAAAGAAAAATAGATCTTGGAACAAAATCAACTGCGGTACTATACACTCTTTAGAACAACATCAACATTTTTGGATACGTTTCTTATGGAAATATGCAGATTTCACGCGGGACCCTGCATGTTTGACAAGGTCCCAGCAGTGAACGAACGCCGCCTAAAAGCTATCCAACGACACATAAGAAGAAAGATAGAGAAAACAAAACAAAACAAAAGGTTTTCCAGCCATCTCTTTAACTGACACCATGCCCGTTTTTTTCCAGACTTGCAAGGTAATCCGCCCAGGTAAGAGGCACAACGCCCTAGATGGCTCCCATTTGCGTTTCTACAGCAGCACTGCAGACGAAAGATTTTCACTTTAGACTTGGCAATTAATCTTTCAAGTTTTTTTTTTCTTCTTCTTAACCGGTCAGCTTGTTTTGAGATGCGCGAATGTAAACATTTCGTCTAAATAAATCTCGACATGAAAGGCCATTCATTATTTAAATGACGACGACGCTGCTGGGGTGGTCTCTTCTGATTTCTAGTTAATCGAAACAGCATTTTTAATTAAATAACTTGATTTCCTTGATTCTTGCTGTGACCGACACTTTGAAAGATGAAGGACAGAGCACCGGTTTCAGGTGTTCTTCTCTTTTTCCTTTCGTGTTGCCCGTCTCTCCACAGGTGGGCAGTCCCAGAGAGACCGAGGGGGGAGCAGAGAGACGAAATAACAATGATACAAAAGGGACATATACACCCTTCTCTCGTAGTTCCCAGTGAGCATTTCAAATCGAGAGAGAAGAAGAAAAGCATAAAAAAGGAAGGTGTGAATAGATCCACACCTGCATGAAGGAGAGAATCAGGTGACTTTTCTTTTGATTCGTTTCATTTCCCAAGCATATAGTCAGCTAGGGAGGTCGCGTCGATGCCGGAATGTTTTTTCTTCTTCTACTTCTTTCTGCTTGGCTTGATATACAACCCAATATAACAATAGACTATTCAAGAAAGGAAGAAAAAAAACTTCGATTGTGTGTGTCACCCAGACACTAACAAATATAAACGTTCTGCTCGAAAAAGTCTATTTGCATTTTTTTGAAGAATCATTCTCAATTAAGGTTTGTACTACCTAGAAAAGGGCATGGCTGGACATTTCTCTATTTTGCACAGGTGTGTTTCTCTCTGCCCCCACACGTTTTTTATTTTATTTTTATGAATACAACAAGAAGTTGAATCGAGAACTGCGCTGGACACACATTCAGCCACCTGGGTCCCAATGATTTATGCCTCCACCATCAAAGAACTATTTCTTTTCTTTTCCCCCTTTTGCGTATAGTGCTTCTGGACTGGTCTTGGAAGTCGTTTATTATATACATCTTATATAGCATTTTTTTGTGGGGAGAAACATAAACGTGAGACGGCGGGCGACGTTTCCGCTGTGGCGTCTCCAGATCTACAAAAGAATTGTTTTTTTTTCTTCTTATGGTTGTTATTTCTCTCTCATAACAAGAAAATAAATGTAGTTATAGGTGCAGTTCCAACGAACTAAGCACTTTTTGTTATCCAACGCCATCAGTTTCGCTCGAAAGGATCCGAACAAAAACTAAAGAAAATCCCCCTTATTTGTAATTTCTTTTCCTTTAATAGAAACTACTGGGTATTTCTTTCTTTTTATTATCGCGGTGTCTTCCTCTTGAGGTATGTTAATAACCACTAGTTAAGGATTTAACTGCAGCTTGAATGATGCTCAAGTATGCATAATAAGATTCCATATCAAGAGATTTTTATTTATGTTATACTCCTCTTTTAATGTTCATCGTCGTCTTCTCGACGAATAAAAAGGAGCATATTTATGTGATTGCATTATAGTCCACAGGTGGATGAAGCAGACCAGGTGGCTTCCCACAATCATAATAACAGAAAGGAAATGTATAAATATAAAAAAGAACTGAAAGAAAGAAAAAAAAAAGTCAGTGACAGATTCGGGTAGAAAAAAACGAGGGAGCGAAGCGAGCTAATTACGATGATTGCGCCTAGTACTGACCCCACGCTGAGCTCCTTTTCAACGGCCTCTCCTTGCCCTGTGCAGCGTAGAAAAAAAGGTAACATAATTAACTTAGAGGACGACTTACTCCTCGGTCTCTAGCAGAGATCAGCTCATCCGCAACGGACACCTCCCGTTGCGACAAGAAGACGGAGCAATTCAAGATAATATAATTTTATTTTCAATCAGAAAGGTAAAAGAGAAAACTGCTGGCCATCTGCGAGTCCACCACCATCATGATTGCGATTTATGAGCTGAAAAATATGTTTAAAAAGAAAAGGGACGGTTACATGTGTATGTATTCTAGTGTTTCCATCATCTTCGTAGGCGGGATAATATGCAGAGGTCAGCACCTCTCTCACTCTCCTTTTATTGTTAAGGCCCGCATAAAAAACGTTTATACATTCCAAACGTTGTGATTTTGGAGAGATCCAGCTGAGGATGAAATCCGATATTCATCCTCGTGATTTATGACCGCGTGAAATATATATCTATACTGCATGATCAGCGGTACAGCTAATAAAAGTCTTGTATTCTGTTATGATTTGAAAAATTTCGAATTAAAAGCTAATTTTCTTTTTTTTCCACATCTGTAACTTGATGAATGTTTTTTTTTTCATATCTTCAGGGACCGAATCCGAAGTGAGAGAGAAAAAAAAGGGTTCTCAAGTCAATAAATCAGGTGAAAGGCGCCGTCGGGAAAGGAGAGAAACATATAGGAATGGGCCAAGTTGATAATTACAACGACAGGAAGTGGACGCGTACTGCTGAACGAGTCTTTACAACTTGGGAAACACGCCTTGATTAAAGGTACTACATTTTATACACAATTTCGTATATATATATATTTGATGATCGAGGTGAGGCCTCGCGTCGCCTTCACACATCACCACCTGCTGAGAACGTGTTATTACCAACCGACGAAACCCAAACCCATCATTTAAAAACTGGCTGTCTAAAAATGGAGTGATGGTATATTTTTATCTAAAAAAAATATATACTCTTAATTTTTTTTAGATCAAAATATAATCGAAAATCTACCCAAAGAAAGATTTTTCCTTTTTTAAATGCCATTAAAAGACGGCATCCGGAAGGTGGCGCTGGTATCGCTGTTTAATTTTTTTCGATCTGGCAACACCGGACCCATTGTCAATATGGCCACGGAGGTATGGCGTTGGTTAAAACTGTGTGATGCGGAGTCTACATGACAGTAGTTTGCTCCGACATTTCGTCCGTGAAACATAAACATTGTGAGATCGTTTCGGATTAATCCAACTCATCACAACATTACCAGTGCCGACAAACTTAAATGTGGTTATTGTAATTAGCAATGAACACATTGATCGCCACTTCAGCATCTAAAAGGACGGGGTGAAGTTTTAGTGAAATTGTGGCGCCTTTCCCTCATCACTGCAAGCTGAAGAAGCAAAACAATTGTTTACAATCTTAAATAGAATGGGTCTTTGGCCCAAAAAGACATTGCAGCTGCAATTAGCTGCTGGGATCAAGATGAGTGTGTGGTGTTTCATCACTTTTGTGCTCATCACAGTTCCCTCGCTGTCAGGTGCCCAGGCAAACGCCTGCCCGAGCAAGTGCTCCTGTCTTGGAACTCTTGTCGACTGCAGCAAGCAGGGTTTGAGCGAAGTTCCAAAAGACTTGCCACACTGGACAGAAGTTTTGTAAGTTGCCAACTTATTATATTCTAACATTACTAGATTATAAAAATTAGTCCAATGTTTACTAATCAGCTATTTTCCAGTTTCAAGTCAACTTAATATTATTGTTACCAAAGTCTGAATATAAACTAATTCAATCTTGTTTATTATTGTATTACAGGGAACTGCAAGAAAATTCCATCACAACATTTAGTTCCTACCACTTCAGCCACCTGAAGAATCTACAACAATTGTAAGTACTATTTATCTATGTATCTAACATAAGAAAGGAATGAAAAACTGTACGCTTTAATATGAAAGGCGTATCATTTGAAGTAGATAAATGTACTTTATTTTACGGAACAGTTTATTGGAGAAGAAAGAGAGAAATTTGTTATATTCAGTTGGAAATACCGTGGACAAAGCATTCGTCATAGAAAGTCAACAATAGAAGAATTATAAAAAAGAGGGAAAAAGATGGAGAATGGACACATTTTCCATCTCTACTTCGAAGAAGGGAGTTTTTTTTTCTTTTCATTTTTTTATGCGTATGTATGCCGGGGTTGCTGGATGGTGTGGTCCCCCGTGGTGTCAGTCCCGCACCTTTTGAGGCCCCTTCCAAGACGGAAAAAAAGAAGGGGACTCCTCGCTGAGTGCCCTCGTCGTCTGTGCACTTCCCCCTCTTCTACGTTTCCCCCCTCTATTTCAAAATACAAAAGACTGCTGTGATGAAGAAGAAGAAGAAACTTTACTTGGAGCAGCTCGCTGCTTGTGGCCACCCTATCCTCCACCCCCAATATACAGACGAGAGAGGGAGAAGAAGAGGTGTCGGTAGAGAATGAGGCTTATAACTTCTCTCCCCTCTCATTTTGACCATGTCCAAAGTGGGGTGATACAAGCATTCCAACACCTTTTTCTCCCCCCTCTCCGGAAAAAAAAGGTTCTGGTTGATGTGCGCGCACCGAGGAAATGAGTTTTCCAGTCGGGGGGAGCAAGCCGAAGAAAAATATGATTCCGTCTAGAATGGCAAAAAAGGGGAACCATTTGCCATTTGATTCCTGTCGTACACAATAACGAATGGGCTTGTTTTTCGTGTTTCCCTTTTTTTTTTGTTTCTTCCACTGAAATTTTTGCTTTGTAATGATTCCGTTCACACTCGACCGTATTTTTTCTTAATCGATCATTTCCGTTTGTGTATTAAAAAAAGGGGAGAGAGAAGGAGGGCGGTAGGTGTAATCGATTAATGGTCGAGGAGGGAATCCGTTCCAGCCGAATAAGGACGGATCATTTGTGTAGTCGCTCAATCGTAAAGAATCGAATCCCTTTTTCGGGATGGCAATCATGCAAAGGGTCAAACACCGAGGCGGCGAATCGTCACTCATCCCTAGATGATTTCCTCAGAAACAGATCAAAAGGAGAGAGAGAGAGAGCCTTGGGGGAAACTCTTGTTCTTTTTATTATTATATGGTGGCTTGTCACCCAGGTAGTGTGGTATAGTAGCATGTGCATCGGTGTCTCTTTAAATGGAGGGTGTAAGTTGGTGGTGGAACAAGCGGAGGGAGAGAAAAGAAAAGGGGTTCGTTCACACCTCGACTTGATGCCTTTTCCTCTCCTCCTCCCCCTTGTCCTTATTTCCCCCCCTCCGGCTGGATGGATGGATGGAAAACGTCGTGCTCTTTTGTGAAGCCGGCGGATTCCCTCACTCTCGAGAGAGAGCCCATGTGACCCTATGGGGGCTCTTCTATCGGAGCTAGTTTAATGTGTGTATGTGCACTCATGGGTTTCTCCCTTTTTATTTTTACACCCTTTGATGCAGCTGGAGAATCGAAGGACCCAGCAAACTTCATCTTTCCGTTTTGAGGTTTTTTTTTTGTATAAAGTTATACCGCAACAGGTGTTGGAATGCGCTCGTTGATTAGTCTCAAGGACCGGGAGGAGAGAGAGAGCAAGATATATATTTATATACATAAAAATAATGACACTATATACCCCTTTTTCTTCTTAAGTACCCTGCTTGATGATGCCCTAAAGCGGATGCTTCTGAGCCCGGAACGTTTAATTGGGTATATGGAGGAGTTCACTAGAAAGGAAGGAAAACCGTTTGGGGCACTAGATATTATTTTTTTGGTAGGAAAGAAAACGTCGAGGCGAGTGATAGATTGGTCCAGCCTTTGGTAATTACATCGAGCCAAAGTTTATATTTTTTCTATGGAGAGGAGAAAATGATTGTAGCTTGAATCTAACATATGTGGTTAATTCCAAGAATTTTTTTTTCTTTCTGTTTTTGAAATTTATTCATCGTGATGAAGTAGTATAGAAATTCGAAGAGAAGTAATTTCTCTTTTTTATATATCGAAGATGAATAGGAAGAATGTATCTTGGTAATCCATAACCCTTTTAGACAGACCTTGCGTGAGTTAATTGATCTCCAACAAGAGAAAATGACTCAATGAGATAGTTAACTCGATTCATCTTTTAGTGCATATAAAAAATGTAGAAGGATGTAAACCCCATATCGTCTTCCTCTTTTAACCCCCTTGTTGATATTCAGACTGAATGTTTGTGTTGATATACGGGTGATGTGGGATATATCCTTTTGAATTATTCATTGAATAAATCTCTCTCTCTAGTTTGATTTGTATAGATGTTTGAATATAAAGATGATTGTCGAGCTGTCACAGTCACATGTCATTCTAACTTTGTCTTCTTTCTTCTTCTTTTACAGGGATCTCAGTAATAACAGAATAAAGTTTATCGTCCCTGGATCCTTGGCATCCCTGTCTCATCTGAGTGAACTGTAAGTACACGCAAAATAGTGATTCATCAGTTATTATTCATTTCGATTCGCCTGATTTATCCTCGGCTGTCAATAGACTCTGGATATTCGCTCCTCCTTTTCCTTTGCATAATTTGCTAGCGCCGATTCATGACTAAAAGATGACGGCAATTTATGATGGAAGACTGTATTAATCATTTAACGTGAGGGGCATGACTTTGTGTAACGATATAGAAAAAGAAAAACCCAACTGTAGGTAGATCATGAATAAGTCAAGAGTTGTTTCTTTAGAAGGGTAGTCATTGGAAAATTAGTTTGGTTAGGTTTTTTCAGTTCGTGGGCAAGTTGAACAAAAGAAAAGAAGAAGAAAAAAAAAACAGGCCGAGATCTTATCTCGGATTCTTGTTTGATGTTGACAAGGGCCACAAGAGAGTCAACATGCAGTCCTACACCTTCCCAGCAACAACTCTTTGGCCTTGCTCTCTCATATCCATCTGGGAAAGGGGCGCACCTTTATTAAACAAATCTCGGAACACGATTTCTTCTTTCTATGCTGTTGGTGGTTCAGCTGCTACCAGTCGGGGCTCTGTGGGCTTGGCAGCTTTATGGAGTGGAGAAGTCTATCTCTCTATATGTGAAATGAAAATATTCTTAAAAAAAAAAGAAGGGACAAGGTTTCCTGACATCCCTTTTTTGATTAAATTTCGAGGTTCTCCTTCTTTCTCTACTAGGGACCTGTCAACGCTTAAAAAGAAAGACAAAAACAAATGCGCGACTTATAACTAACCGGTTTTTTTTCTCTCTCCTCCTTTTTGTTTCGTTATTAAATCAACAACAGGAAACTAAATCACAACCAGCTTATGGAAATTCCCGACCTGGGGCCCGTCGTGAATTTATCAACGTTGAGTTTGTAAGTCATCCGTTTCGTTTTTCAAAACATTGTTTAATTTTTTCTCATAGTTAATGAAGAATAGTTTCTTAATTAGCCTCTTTCCTTTTTGTTCACAGAGCTCACAATGAGATACTGTCCCTGAACGGATCGTGGCTGTCGCAGGCTAAAGGAGCCCTCAAAAATCTGGACTTGAGCCACAACAAGATCTCGGAATTCCCGGCCGGCATCTTTTCCAACGGCAGTCGCCTTCAAATCTTGTAAGAAAAATATAAAAAAATTAAAAAGAGAAAAACACGCTCACACACACATAGGAAAGAAAAAAAATTATATAAGGCTAGTCAGAGAGACGGAACGACAAAGACGGGGACAAGAAGGTTTTCTTTTTGACAAGCGATGAATGAGCATACCACGTAGCGGCCAAGTCGTAGGGGGAAGGACCGGCCGTTGGATTAGAGCAGCGATAAAGTCTTTTTCTTTCTGTCTGTCTGTCTCTCTGCCCCTCAACCGTGTACGTGCTCGGCGGTCGGAAGCGAGGGATTTGTATAAACGTCCCTCTATATATCTTGTTCTCTGTTCCGTGTAAAAGAAGAAGAAAAGAAAAGAGGGGTGCCATCCGATTCCTTGTTTACAACATTGTAACTGTTTCGAGTTAAATTGGGGGGGAATTCTCAACGTGATGCGCCGGCTTGTCGGCAGGCTTTAATTTTGTATTTGGAATACATTGCCAGATTTCCAAGCTTTTTTCCGAAAGTGTCGTATACACTAAACCCCGACTCACACGGCTGGGAATGAGAGATAAATCATTTTGATGACCTCGTCGATGTGTATGTCTGCTCAGCTCTCTCTGGACGATTCAATATGAGCTTCGAGGATTGATTGTGCATTTCATCAACATGCTAACTCTTTTCTATTTATTTGCCTTCGTGTCTGACCTACTAGGAATTTGAGTAACAACCGACTCCACCATCTGGACAAGGGATGCCTGTATAACCTGACCGCCTTGGTGGATCTGAAACTTGGACGCAACCGGATCGCTACCCTCCCGAAAGAGCTGTTCAAGCGGCTATCGGCCCTTAAAACTCTGTAAGTAGCTGAAAAGAAGACCGGATGCGCTTGATTTCAAAGGAAGCGTTTTATTAACTGTCTTTATTTGTTTGTTTTTTCGCAGCGAGTTGAATCGCAATCGACTCACTAAGATCGAAGGACTGACCTTCGACGGCCTTTCATCCCTGACTGCTCTGCGGCTGCGACGAAACGAGATCAGCCAACTATTTGATGGAGCTTTCTTTGGACTCTCCTCGAGCCAGCAGCTGTAATTACATACTTAAAACTTCCGGGGAACTAAACCGGATGGAACGATTTTGATTTCTCATTTCCTCTTTCACACAGGCAATTGGATTTCAATAACATCTCGACGGTGACCAAAGCCTGGCTCTACGGTCTCAGCTCTCTTCAGCAATTGGGCCTCAGCAACAACCGCATCTCATCCATCGATAAAGATGCCTGGGAGTTTTGCCAGCAACTCTCTGAGCTGTAAGAAATCAAATACCCATTCTAGAATATCTTATTAGTGCAGCAAGTGAGGTGTATTAGAGTGAACTCCTTATGAGTGGAAATTTATGCTACATCAGGTTTCATTTGTAAATTGTTGGAAAACAGCATTTGATCACGTCTCGTGAGAACGTGATGACGCAGTCGTATTTTCCGAGTCAATTAGAGACTCCTATTTTAAATGTTTTATTCATAATTTTGAGGGACTCCGACGAAGCGTCGAAAGTCCGGGTTCCAAAGATTATGTGCTGGGTATGTCTTGATGGCCATACCCCTAACATCCAACCCTTGATTTACAAGAAGTCATGATGTGTGTACCATGTGTGAGTAAGCACCCTTTTTTGCCGTAAGAGGGCTACTAAGGTCCAGTACTTATATGGACGACTCGACAGAACTTGATATGTATTTTCAAAGTCGGAAGAAAAAATTTATTAGGGAATGGTAGTCAAGTTTTGGTTTCATTTGACTTGTTTCGGGTTCGCTGTAGTTATAATTGCATAGTTCATTTTACCGTTTTTGTAAAACAATCGAGCTGATGATTTTATTCCTCCTTTTACAGCGATTTGACGCACAATAACTTGGTGTCTGTGGAGAAGACGACCCTTACCAAGCTACCCAAGCTGAAGCAGCTGTTGCTGGATCACAACAAGATCTCTTACGTTGAAGAAGGATCTTTCGCACACCTCCCATCTTTACAAACACTGTAAGGGTTTTGAATGTTCTAAAATTATATTATTTTTTTTCAGAATATTTATTTTTACATTTTATTGTTTTACAGTGAACTCAATCATAACGAGATCTCTTGGACGATTGAAGACACGAATGGAACGTTCACAGAGCTTAACCAAGTGAGCAAGCTTGGCCTGGCTGCCAATCGCATTAAATCCGTAGCTCGCAAAGCCTTTTCTGGCATGCAAGGACTCAAAATCTTAGACCTGAAAGACAACGCCATCGCAACTATTCAAGATGGTGCCTTCTCAGAACTCCCTTCTTTAGAAGAGCTGAGGCTCAACAGCAGCAGCCTGCTTTGCGATTGTCAACTTAAATGGATTCCGGCCTGGATGGAAGCCAGTCGCGGACTAGTCGCAACTGCTGATCTCAAATGCGGACATCCTGAAACGCTCGTTGGATTAGTCGTCCAGAACGTACCGGCGGAGAACTTCACTTGTGGTACGTTACGCTGTTTAACACTGATGCCGAACTCAAGTCCAGTTTAATAACGTACTTCTATTTTGTTTCTTCAGATGATTTTCCTAAGCCTTATATTACGGAAGAGCCCATCACCAAAGTAGCTCTTAAAGAAGAGAATGTGACGTTGACATGCAAAGCTGAATCTACGGCCGCTTCTCCCATGAGCGCCGTTTGGAAGAAGGACAACTTAGTTTACAAAGGCAGCCAAGTTGTAACGCTAGCCCGGTCACTCGATGGTCGAACCAGTTTTATGACCTCTGAGCTTCTGTTACAAAACATTACCGATGAGGACGCTGGGCGTTATCAGTGCGTTGTGTCCAATGATTTTGGATCCACCTACTCGTCTCGAGCCAAAATCACCGTCCATGGTGAGTTATATTGAAAGTAATTTATTCCGTTCTGATTCAATTTTTATTGATACATTTTTTATTTGCATAGTGTTTCCTACTTTCACGAAGACACCGTCTGATATTCGCGTGAAAGCTGGCAATACAGCCCGGCTCGAATGTCACGCGGAAGGATCACCGCCACCCGAGATTGCCTGGAAGAAAGATGGGGGTGACGACTTTCCTGCTGCTCGCGAAAGACGGATGCACGTCATGTCCAACGATGATGTCTTTTTTATCGTCAACGTGAAAGCGGCGGATATGGGTGTCTATTCTTGCACTGCACAAAATGTTGCTGGAGTCATTGTAGCCAATGCGACTCTCACTGTTCTCGGTAATACTTTTTTTTGTCGATATCTCATGATAGTCAATGACTAAACAAATTCTTCTATTGGCTCTTTACAGAAACGCCTTCATTTGTTAAACCTATGGAGGATAAAGAGACGGTAGCGGGCGAGACGACGGTGCTAGAATGCATGGCATCTGGATCTCCGAAACCGAGGCTCAACTGGACCAAAGATGGAGGTCCTTTAGTGGCAACTGAAAGGCACTTTTTCACCGCCGATAGCCAGCTCCTTATTATCGTGCATACGAAAACGTCGGATGCCGGTCGTTACGAGTGCGAGATGTCAAATCCACTGGGCACGGAAAGGGACTCTACTATGCTGACCGTCATCCCTCTCTCATTGGCTTCCGGCGCCGGAGTTCTTGACGATGACTCTGCAACTATCGGCATCATAATCATCGCCGTGGTTTGCTGCGTCGTTGGAACATCCATCATTTGGGTCATCATTATTTACCAGACTCGGAAGAAGGCTCGCAACGCTCCTGGTTCCCCTTCATCAGGACTTCCTGGAGCTCAACCCACACTTGGGACACCCACCGTACCTTTCCCCGGAGTGGATTTCATGGCAACCGAGACTGAAGACCCAGATATCAACATCGACATTGATAACGTGCCCACTACGATACTCTATCCGCCTGACATGGAAATTCTTGCCTACAAAGGAGGCTCCACTCAACATCTCTACACCTACTTAGCTGACCACCATTCGGATTCGGAGCATTCTAGCAGCAAAGACAGTGGAACGGGTGATTCCGGCCGGCGTAGCAACAGTAATGAAGATGTTGGAGCCATGTGCGTGGACAACGCCGTTGGACACAGTCAGCACAGCTTAAATACTGCCGGGGCACCTAGTGAAGTGTCTGGTAGTGAAGCTGGTGCCAGCACTGTCTCATCCGGAATGCCTTGCATCCGCACAAATCATCCTCGGAGGAACTACTCAACCAGCAGCTACACAAGGACACTGAGTACATTCGTCCCAATACCTCAACCGAGACCTAATAATATTCCGCCCACTGAGGTTGATCCTCGCTCCCGAATGTCGCTGTATGAAGATCGACGAACGCGCAGCTCGAGAGCATCTATGGGATCTCCAGTAACAAACTACAGCCTTGCCCGACATGAAGTCTAAAATAATGTAAATTGTGAATGTTAAATTGCCTTTTTTTAAAACCCCGAAAAAGTTGCTGATTTTAAATTATTGTTAACGATAAAGAGAGAGCGGAGCAGTATAATATAGTATTGGCTCACTGGTACAGTGTTTTCTATAGTTACCAGAAGCTCAACTAGTCCCGTTTTTTATGTATCGGTGCCTTTGCTGAGGCTACTTTGTCGGTGCTGCATCGTCAACTCATCAAATTGTTACTAGCATAACAAATTTCCTGTGCGCTGTGAGTATTGACGAGTTGATGAATGTCGTGCCGAATGTTAATATTATTGCAATCGACTGATTTCATGTTGTCATTACGAGCTTTTTTGGTGCACTGCATGTATTGATTGTTGAACTGCAGCAGTTGATTTTATGCCGATCACTGTAAATATCCTTTGTCTGTTGATCATGTACCGACTCGTTAACTGTGAGATTCGAGTAAGCTGTGTTGCCCTAAATTTGTCTAAACAACGACGATGAATACAGATTTTAAAAGTATCATTTCTTTTCTCATAGTCATTATCTCCTTTAGTGAATATACGACCAAGGGTATCGCAATAGTTTATTTCAATATACTGAAACATTAACTCAACTATTTAACTTATCCAGGACACACATTTAAGATTTATATATATTTCACAATGCAAGAAGAACTGTCAGTGCAATGTCCAAGGCAAGTGTGCACTTTGACATGAATTGATTATTTTTCATCACAGATTCTTGAAGAAGGGGTGCTCCTTTACATAAACTATGGATATGGTAAACGAACATCATAGACAAGCCCTGTGTAAAGTTAAAAAATGTTAGCTATTTTTTATCAATTGATGATTAGGTTCAACGAACAGCAGTGCTATGAAATTTTATTTTTAATATGGTGATTTAGTTAGTTACCGACAGAGCTAGAATGCACGCTCCGATTATGTGAACGAACCCATGCAAATAATGCGGCGCATTTTCATGAATTAAAGGCCCGTATAGTTTCACATATTGATTGCGTTGAGTGATGGTGGCCATAAATGTAACAAGAGCCCAGCATCCTTGTAGTAACAAAAAATGAGAAATGAAATCTTGTCCAGTTACAATACAGAGAATATTACTGTTTATTTTTCTAATCTGAATTTTTGGCAATTCCTCTTAATTTCATTTTGCTACATCATGTTTATAAAAAAATCTTTAATGTTAGCTTAACTAGGATAGAAACTAAAACAGATAGGGTACCTAAAGCTTTCGACCATCTTTCGAAATGCTTGCTGTCTTTCAGTGTATTTTCCGATTCCTCCACCACTGTGCTAAGATTAATGAAAGAGCTCATTTTGTATGGATTCAATTTGATGTCCTTCTTCAACTGATATCCACATACGACTGATGACAGAAAAATATTTTGGTTGATTGTCAAAACCATTGAACCAGTGATAAGAGAACGTCTTCTATTTCCCAAGGTTCATTCATGAAAACAATTGATTCATCCCAGGAGGAATACATTTTTTCTCAAAATACGTTATCGTACCGGATATATATAAAATTAGGGCGAAACCCAGGTAACACCGAGAGTAGCGAGCGTCAACAAGTTACATCAAAAAATCAAAAAATCAAACTTATCATGATAAAAAAAATCTGAATTATTTGGTTGTAGATACGTTATTGAATCTGATTAAGGATGTCATTAAAAATAACAATTTTACGTTATTGAATATCAAGTTATCCATTATTCGCTTCAGTTTGCGGATTATCAACGGTTCAGCTATGAAGATAGCATAAAAATAAAAAAATAAAAATAAAGAGAAATATTCTGACAGAACAATTAATTTAACACATTTTACATCTTCTAACTCAATTTCATACATTTCGGCCAATTTCATAGAATCGTGTCAAGGTTCGTGATTTTTTACTGGTATTTCACGTCAAGTCTACTAATAATTATGAGGGCCGCCAAGGTCCGCGTCTGCCTATTAGTCTGTACCATTTTAAGTATAAAGCCTAGATTTAAAGAAATCGTATAATATTAAATATTACATACGTGATGCTGATTGATAGATTTTAAATTTAATTCGTTTTATCATTCCCCATCCTCCCATATTACAGTATCACGCTAAAGAACTCAAGACGACGGTGCGGAAAGAATTATCCATTTAAAAATAGTAAGTAACCATTTAAAGGATTACTTTATGTTCTGTATTTTATCATCATTCATCACATCAGAAAGCGAGAATAACCGTCAGTGCAATGCTTAAGGTTGGCGTGCACCAAGACATGTTTTGAACACTTTTCATCATGGATTCTTGAGAATAAGGGTCTCCTTTCGACGAAGTATTTATACATAAAGCGAATGCAATTGTCAATCCCTGTATGAAAAAAAAATATCTTTTGTCGATAAGGATTTTTAGCGTTAACTTTTTAAGATAATGTATAATTTTTTATATACCGATAGAGCTAAAATAAGCCCTCCGATGATGAAAATGGATAACAAGTAATAATTCGTTACAACATCATGAGATGGGTTCAGTCGTATATATTGATTGCGTTGAGTGATGGTAGCCATCAACGTAACAAGGGCCCAACATCCTAGTATAAAACAACGAGCCAGTAAGTTTTGTCCTTCGTTTACATTAAAGAGCATTTGAGCGTTTAATCCTTTATAATATATTGTTTCTTCTCATTTTTATTTTTCTGTCAAAGTTTAAAAATATCAACTGGGAGAGGAATTAAATGCAATAAATACCTAAAGCTTTGGACGATCTTTCGAGATGCTTAGTGTCAACCAGGGTTTTCTCCGATTTCTCCTCAAGTGCACCAATATTAATGAAAGAGCTCATGTTAGATGAATCCAATGTGATGACCTATCCTTCTTTGACTGAAATCCACTAGCAATTGTGTAATGGCACAACTATTTGGGTTAGATTGCTTAGACCGTTGTAGCGTCGATAAGAAAACGTCTTGTACTCCCAAAGGTTTATTCTTGGAAAGAATACTCATCTCAGGGGCAAAAACAAACTCAATGAAAAAAACCTTGGCCAAAAAACAAACTTCATCCTGGACACATCAGAGGAATTTTGTAAAATTTGTCGTATTTAGATTTTTCTGCCGACAGTTGGAAAAATTGGAATAGTGGTGTAGAATTTTACGGAGAATCTTAAAATTTCAAAATTTTAATTTTTTAAAATGAAAAATCTGTTCGGATTAGTTATGTGGATAAACCGCTTTGGTTTGCGGATGATCACCGGTTTTGATAGGTCAAGTTTTAAAAAATTCCGAAAGAGCACATATATGCTCCATGAATTATTATTTTTCTTTCATTTTTGACAAAAATCGATTATTTAGCTTAAATCATGAAAGAAATTTGATACATAAAATGGTAAATTTTCATTGTTGTTTAATTACAGGTGATTCTCTTCTTGTAGAATTTTACAAAAAACTTATTCTTACTGTCATTTAGTTACTGAAACAGTTGGCAAAGATAACAGAAAAGAGTTATTGAAATTTAGTTATTAATAGACTGGAGGATACCTAAATATATGACAAACTTTCAGTAAGGGACAAATAATTGAAGGAAGTATGAAATCAATTATTTTTATTTTCCCAAGAATCATACACAGCAAATTGTTGCAATATGATATGAAGTCATACAATCGGATGGCCCGTAAACTTCTTTAAAATTGCCACTCGGATTCGCGAGGGCATTCAGGATGGTGAACGTGAAGGCGACGAAGGGTTGGACGAGTCCGAGCCTTGAGCAGCGTGACGACGCATTCGCTCTCTTTTGCAAATGAAAACAAATACAAATCCATAAAAGGATACTTTTTCATAACAATCATATTATGAATGTGCTTACTTGCGGCGCAATCGGAGAGCCAATTCTCGCATTTCCTCTTCGCGGTTCAGCCGCTCTTGTTCGACTTTTTCAAGCTTTTCCTTTTCAGCTCTCTTATCCGCCTTGTCTGTAAAATCCAATCAAACGAATCAAATTAAAAAGCTTTACGAAAAAAAAAATTAAAACAGGAAATAGATTACATTGTTTGTTGAGTGCGGCTTGCATTTTCCTCTTCAACTTCTCCTGGGGCGTCAGCGAACTCTGCACATCAAACCAGAAATTGAAAAATAGAACCAAAAACCAATTAAACAACGATACATTGCAAAACTGTAGAAAGTTTCCTGCAGGCAAATAACAAGTTATTATTCAAAGAGCTTAATAAAACTAATTTAAATTAACAATTTTAGAGGCAACTGATACTGCAACTGATCCTACTAGTAATATCTTACTGACTTTGGCTGCCCCAGTGCGAGAAGCACTGGAACCTGAATTAGACATCATTTGAGCTGAAGACCTGTGAATAAACAGATGAAATCACAAAATTTTTAGCTGTAACCCAAAATAACAATTTCAAGGAAATATTACTTGGAGGCAGAAGAGGAGGACGGTTTAATTGAAGGCTCGTCATCCGAAAGAGATAATTCTGAATCGCTCTTTTGTCGGCCATAATAGCGACGGATAGGCGGGGCTGGAGGTGGAACGGGGGCCGGAGGTGAAGGAGGTGGACGTTGGTCCCTGACTACTACTGCAGGTGCTGCTGTCGCTTCAGAGGAGCTACTAGAAGATGTAGAAGATTTGCGAGAAAGTGCGGATGATGAACTGGATGACGAGCTAGAAGATGAAGTGGATGACGACCTTCTTCTATGGCGTTCCCTACCATATAAAACAAAATTATTATGAATGATATGAATGAATGAAAGAAAGGAATGGAATGTCATACCTTGATCGCTGACCGATCCGTATTCCGTCTACTGCTTCGAGGTGAACGGGATCTCGAATGTCGAGAGCGATACGACCGAGACCTGGAAGAACTCCGTCGAGAACGATCCCTAGATGGGCTCCGACGCGACCGGTCCCTCGATCTGCGTCTTGAACGAGACCTAGACCGCCTCCGTAATTTGGATCGTGAGCGGGACCGCCTAGAATATCGACGACGCTCTCTCGAAGAAGACCGTGCTCTCCGATCTCTTGACCTAGAGCGTTTTTCTCTTGATTTGGTTGTTTGATCTCGTGAAGGAAGGGCAGTAGTGACCCGACTTGTTTTCTCCTTGGAAGGGGTGACGACTATCGGTGCTTTCCTGCTTGATGCTGCCTCCCTTTCTCGGCTCTTGATTGGGGACACGATAGAGGAAGGAAGTCTTAGCCCCTTTGGCCGCCGTATCAGAGTCACCATCATCACCAAACGAGGTGATGAACTTAATACCACCTTCAAACGGAGATGGTGAACGTGACTTGGAAGCGGATGCTGAGCGACGGTACTGACCGTAAGTAGGACTCGATCGAGTGGCATAGCTGAAAAAGGTAGGAAAAACAGTTAAGCGAAAACTATAAAAGTAATCTGGCAACGCGATTCGAGCCGCTTTCTTAATTCTCGCATGAAATAGGCTTTGATTCAAGTGTAGCTTGATTGATCCATCCAAGTACGGCCAACGAGTTCATCGCATGAGAAAATTATTTGCATAAGAATAAAAGGGCAGGACGAATTTATAAGAAAGGTGTTGATCCCGTTGGGGAAGAAAAAGACAAATGGACTATGGGCATCTCAGAGTTTTGAATAATTGAGGAAAAAAAGAAGTACCTCGGGGGACTAAGACATCTGTTCATCAACAAAGCTTGCAGTTTTTGTTCCCGGAACGCACGCCTTTCCTTGCGAGCCTTTCGTCCCTGTCATGTAAAGAACGAATTAGAAAACACCAACAAAGATAAAGAGTGTTTACCATATTAAGAAAAAGGAATTAGGTAAAATGTGTACCGAATACATGGCACGTTCTTGTTCCTCTTCTTTGGCCACTCGCATGCACTCTTGCTCATCTAGGTCACGGGTCAACAATGACATGAAATCTTGGCGACCCAGTCCATAATGGCGGGCACACTTATTCACTTCGTGCATCTGCTCGGTCGTAAGCTTGTCCACAGCAATTGATAAATCTATTGTTATATTTTTAATATAGAAAAAGGGGGAAAAAATGTTACAGGATGAGTGTGATAAAAAAAAAGTTGATTATAGGTGCATACCCAAGTCTATATCACTGTCAGAATCTTCTTCTTCAATGGCTTCAGGTGGGACGACGGGTGGCAAAGCTGAAGAGCCAGCAGCAGCTGATGATGAAGCTGTTGAATCATCGTAAGTGAAACCGATGGCAGCCTTCTTGGGAGCTAACACTTTCTTTTTATCCTCTTCTCCGAGCTTCTGAACGGGTCCAAACTGTTCTTCAATATGAATTTGATGCAGGAATTTCTCTTCCGTACACTACAGAAAATAAATAAATAAATAAAAGTCTCACTCTAAAGTATGATACATAAAAAAAAAGCCTCAAAAATTCCAAAAAGAGAAATCAAATATTTCGCGCAAGATCGAAACGATTGCGATGAAAGCTAATGTCTTCACGAAGATGATAAGATTAAATATAAATCGCAATGTGAATGACAAAAAAAACCGGTCAGCTTACTTGCGATTCCCGACATTGAAACCAAGTTGACAACCTGTTTTCTCCATTTATATACTTGACAAAGATAGTCTAACCCATAAAGACCCAGACGTGACTACAAGTTTTGAAGGCCGCGCAGGTCACATTAAGTCACTATGTCAAATCGAAAATGTGCGGGTGGTGGATCCTTGTATATAAACGATCATCGTGAGTTGGGCGTAAGGTAAGAAAAATATTAGGACATTTTGAGAAAACGATATAAAAACACGCCTTAGGAGGGACGATGGAGGCGGAGTAAAGAAAAAGGGAAAAGGGGTCGAGATCGTCCTAGAGGATAAAGCAGTGTGCGTGCGTATTGCTTGACGGAATGTCGAGGAAAAAGCCTCAGTAGCTCCGCTGCTTCGGAAACCTATAGAAGCCAGGCCTTGTCCCATCTCATATAGGAAGACGGAGAGAGCTCACACAGTAGTTGAGGTGTAAAAAAGAAGAAAGAAACACGCCTCAAAGGACGGTTGTCACGGTGCCAACTTTCACGAGGAAGAGACGTAGACGAGGCATTCGTTTTCTTTCCATTCCCAATTTCAAGTTCTCTCGGTAAATGTGGTGTGCTCCAAGACATTCGTGGATCGGACCTTTGTCAATTCGAGTCGATTTCCCTTCAAAATTCTCCGCTTCTTCATTTCCTGTGCGTGTGCTGCTATTGAAAATAGCCGGTTCCGAAAGAGAAAATTTTTCAATATAGGTCGAAACCAGCTACTACATCAATAGGGATGAGCCACGAAAGGTGGTTCGCGTGGTTCTCGGCTTACTTCGTTTCGATGGGGCCGAACCGAATCAATCATCATCGGATAAACAAGGTAATAATAAAAAAATAACTATGCAATCTTATTATTACATGACGATTTAGGCGCGTGCCCCTAACGATATGTATAACTACTGCGTTTTCCAGAGTAGACTACTTTTTACAGTAGTCCTTCTTTTCCTTGTGGAAACCGTTGGTGGATCACCAATTATCGCCCGGCCGTACGGCCCGGAGTACGACCGGGAGCCAGTTTTCTTTCAGTACTATGAAGAAACGGAGCCTGGATACAAAAAAGTGGATCCTCACCGCCTTATGAGAGTGCTCCACAAGATGCTCAGTATATTCCAGTTCACATTGATGAACAGTTTGGGATTGAATAGATTAACTGAGGAAAATACTTATCAAACATATTACTACAAGTGAAATCTTTTAAAAAAAATGATGTGCTCCTGATGTCTAATTGCTCAATGAATATTGTGTGAATGTAAAATTGATTGTCTCTTGTACATAATGTATGCCCAAGTCAAAAATTTTTAATAATGCTCTTACCTCCAATAAATTCATTCTGCACCAAAATTCTGTATCGTTCGTATTTGGCCTGTCTCTCCTCCCACACTTCTTCTCCAGAGCCTTCACTGCTGTCACTGTCCTCCTTCTTTGGCCTGGAAGGAATCATGTCCAAGTGGGCTCTCACATCAAAGCGATCAATCATGATTCCTGGCTGGCCTTGCCATGGCATCCTGTGAACAAGAAAAGAAGGCTTTACCCATTAGCATGCCTGAGAGAGAAAAAAAAATGAAAGTCATGATGATTAGTGCTTATTGTGTTTACATGGTGGCTGGACTGTCTGCAGCTGCAGCGATGGCTGGGTCGATATGAATTTTGGCCTGCCTCCCATGGATCTGAAGGAACTGAGCAGGATCCCCCTTAGTTTTCTCATAGTAATCTCTCCTCCTCTCTGCTCTCCTACGATGGTCAACCATCATGGACTTGAGGATCTTCTCCTGTTTTCCTTGCTTCATGCCACATTCTTCAATTGAGAAAATAGCTGTAATGATACTGGCGAGAACTCGGGATATTATTTTGCAACTGCCCAAAGGCTCTTATTCTTCCACTGTGAACATGTCGAAACGGCTCTCTATTCTCAATTAGATTGGTATGCAATATCAGTCGAAGAAAAGAAAGCTGCAGTGGACTAAGCAATGAGACGGTTCGAATATTAACTAATTCTGTACGATCTAAGGTCCTGAATACACAGCAAATATTTAAAAAAGAAAAATCCAAATCAATCTTGAGATGCGGCCCAAACAAACATGGCTTCATCCAAGCAGACTAAAAAATTAAAAGAAGGCAAGAGCCGCCAAGCGTCATTTACCGACACTAGAGTGACATTTTTAAAACTTGATACAGCTAATGTCTAAGAGGCGTGAATACGAAACTCACGTTTTTTTTCTATACTCTGCACAACAATCTGGACATAAGAATAGCTAATATCATTCAAGACGAAGAATCTAATATGTCTCTGGTGTTCACGCGCGCTCTCTCTTTTTCTTTCTTCAACGAAATACGTAGTGAAGTACGCGCGAGCCCAGCGCTGTGTGTGTGTTTCATTCTTTCTCTTTTGGGAACGTCATCGCATATAATCCCGCTCGCTAGCCATCGTCATAAATCACAGGTGGTAGTATCGAGAGAGCCTGACACATGACTCTTCCAGCTGCTCTTAACTAGGAGAAATCTCTAATAGTTTTTAAAATGCAGCTTCAACATTTTGCCGAGCGCTCATGTGACTTGCCGTTTTTTAGGTCACCCTACGTGCTGAGTAATAAAATATATACATACACATGTACGAAAGGGAAAAAGAAAGAATGGTTCATTCATCTTTATCGAGAAGTTTTATTAGTTAAACACAGAACAAAAAAGGTCTTGTCTCTATAATAATAATTGAGCAGGCACAATAAAAAGCTAATTTCATTCCTCGGGTTACGACAAAAGTAGCCTTACCTTTGAATCGATTGGGTTGGTGAAATCTTTTTTTTCCTTTAAGCCTCAAGCTCAACACTTATTTGCATCCATTGATCTTCAATGTCTGCTAGCATGCTTTCAACGAGCGTCATAAAGGAATTTCTAGAGGATAGATAATAAATGGGCTTTTCCATCTTTGAAATATATTTATAATAGTACAGGCGATGGCCCGAGGAGGCAGTGTTATAAGAAAGTCGGATGAATATGAAATCATTCTCTTTCTTTTCTCTACGCTCATCCAAATAAATTGCTCAAGAGTCCGCCCTATTGCGTATACATGGTATAAGAACTTCCCGCGACCTGTAGTTACACTCTAAACGCGGGAAAAAGGGCGAGCTCGTGCGCCAAACCTGTTGACCCCGTTAGCTTATCTTATCCTCTTCGTGATTTTTGCTCATTTCGTAATTGCCATCTTTATCTTGAACTGTGTATTATTTATTGCCCTTTTCTTTATTCTAATAAACAATATGTGGATGGAAAATTATTTAATCACCATGCAGCAAACATTATTGAGCCTACTTTTGGACGCGTGTATTCAAAACAATTTTCTGCATAGTGGAGAAAGTCGCTGATTGAGTTGGATACCGTTTACCTACCACGTCTTCATCATGAACCATTGTGGTATTCTCTTTCTCTCATTTTTTGAAATATTGGTGAAAGAAAACAAAAATGTGGCCCAAAAAATTTTGATAGAAGACATTTTTTCCGGTGATGATTTAATACCTCACAGCAGATGGTTTGTAATTAGTTTTATTTAAAGCTAGGTTTGTAAAACAAGACAGGAGGAAAATATAATGTTTAACAAAATTTTCTCTTTCACTTGTCCTAAAAAAAAGTACTATTATAATAGAAAAAAGGTGGAGAGCGCGGTTTTAAAGCAATTTCAACAACATGTCACTTTTTTGGAGAAAAAAAAAAAGGCTCACGCAAGACCCCATATGTTTTTTTACCGGGAGTCAGCTGCAGACTGCTTTCACGAATTTCATATTCTGCTGGACAGACTTTTCAACTTTTGTATTTATAAAGCGGGCTGTGCTGGAATGATGATGATGGGCCAACAGGACCGGAATTCTTTATTTGCATGGATGGCTTAGAAGAAGAAATTATTTCAAATTTTTCAAGCTTTCTCGTCACACGTTTCACGTGAATGCAAAAATAGATTCTGATGACGTGAATTTTTTACATTTTTGAACATTATCATACATATCTATATATATATATCACAAATTTGTCGTGCATCCTCTATTGACTTTGCGGCACGCATTAAGAGAGAAAAAGAAGATTGGAATTCCCAACAAGGAAAAAAAAGGTCCTGTTGGATGGTCACTTTCCACTCGAAATCTGAGAGTTACGGCGATACGTATTTGAACTCCCATTAAATATCAGCTCTTTGGTAGAAAGTTGCGGTGTGAAATAAATGCCTTATCTAGATGTATGAGCTTGAAAAGTGCAGAATCTCTCAAGTATAAAACAATGTATTTTTTTTAAGGGACCAGTCAACACAAATCCAAAGAGCATTACGTCGACCACAACTGTAGAGATTCTGCTTTACGATCAAGTTTCTCTTTCCTTACAGAGTTTAAATAAATAAATAATACATTTTTTGTGAACAAAAAGCTTTTTTTAAACCAAAGTTGCCAAGTGTACTTTTTTTAAAAATCAGAATAACAAATTTTTTAAAAATCTTTTCTACGACTGAAATCAAGTATTGTTCTCTTTCTTATGATCCACTATACATCAGGAGTGGAAAAAAAATGAAAGTAGGAGCAGGGAAAGCTTCACAATTTATGAATCCATTATAAGTGCTTCCTGGGTTAACTTAGAGGTGTAACAAACAAGTTTTATGGCGAAAATAAAAGAAAAATCTGAGAAGGATTATATGAGCATCTCCTGATTAGTCTTAAAACAGCTTCACATGTTGGATTTCGAGGTAATTGCCGCCCTCTGGGCGTTAATGCGCTCGTAGAGAGAGAACTCTATAGCCTTTCCTTTATGGGATATAATTACGTTTTTTAATTAATTTTCACTTGATTTGAAAAGAAATATGGCCTATCTAGTAGTGAGCAGCGAAAGTGCCTAGTTACCACATAATTAAATGAATTGTTATTTAATGGCAGACATGTCCAGTGTAATTGTACTAACTTTAGGAATATTCTACTGACATTGTGTCTTTCTGCCTTACTGGCACACTTAAACATAAAGGAATCAATTTTGTAATTTTAATAATTTTTTTTTATTTCTACAAATGTAATTCTATTTTTTCATAATTGAACTAATTATTAACCTTAAAACTCTGGTCAATCTGGTGTGGTGATACCTTTAGTCCTTCGTTCGTAAATTATAGCAACATCATCTCCATCTACTGGTCGTTGCTGTAACTACATAGAGGTTTCGTTGCGCAAAGTTGAGAACGGCGGAGGGGAGCCTACGGACAACAATCTAAAAATGTCGTTCTCTATGATTAATAGAGAAATTGAGGAGCCAGTGTAAACAATAAAATCATAAAATAAAAATCTAAAATAATAATTAAATCTTTTTTTTTTATTTTTAAAAGCTTATCCTTGCAAAATTCTTTCAGTTTCTCTATCCAATATATGAAAGTGGTCATCAGACAGTAAAATCACAGAAAACTTGAGATTTTAAAGTTAAGTTAAGAGTCAAAATTTAGAGCACCATTTGTCTCAATGAGACGAAATTAAATACCTCAGCTTGAATCAAAATAAATAAAGATTTCCATATTAATTTGTTACAAAAATAACTTGTCGTCCCTCGAGTTCAATTAGTGCTTCTCGAGTTCAAATTCATCAGGCTTGTCAATTAAAAGTAAAAAAATAAATTTCTTTTAAACAGTTCAGTGGCTTCCGCTCACTAGATGTCTCTCTCTTCCCAATCCGGACGCATAATCCAGTAAGAGCTCACCCCCATCATGTGTCTTTGAATAGACATCAGCGCGCGACCCAATCATTTGCATCTCCTGGCTTTTATTTAATTCATTCCTTCCACATAGACTTTTCTTTTCTTCTTCTTTTCTTTCTTTTCTTTTCCAGACATAATCCTCTTGGCGGCAGCACTCGCCCATTCGCCCAAGTGGAATAGGAAAAGAAGGAACCAACAGCTGATTTGAGTGAGAGCGAAAGAAAGAAAAAAGAAAATAAAACAAGAAAGAGCATAGTGACTTATTGATGTGATGGAAAAAAAAGTTGCCTCCATCCTCTTATTTCTGTCTTAAAACTCTCCAAAGTTGGGCCGAGCGGAAAATGCCCGGCGACAGGAGGCGGACTCCACTGGGGCCACTCTAAATATGCATAAAGAGAAAAAGGGACGCTTTTTTTCTCTTCTTGATCTCTCCTTTTTAAAAATGAAAATAAGGGTCTGCTATGTTATGAGGATAAAGTACGCAGCGGCATCAGAAAAAAAGGGGTCGGAGAGGGATCGAAGTCTATCACCGGTGCCCGTCATTTGCATACTAGATGCAATTATCGACGCTCGGTCGCCCTCGCCCTCCTTTTTTTCTTCTCTCCCTCTCGACGCTGAACGACGCCTACAGGGACGCTATGGTTAAGAGAGAGAGAAAAAGTTTCAGAGGGTATTTATTTGTGTGCTTCTTTTTTTTGTCGAGTAGGCTTTTAACTGATGATTTTTTTACAACCCTTCTTTCTGTCCATCAACTATCAAAGCGCATTAATTGAACCAACCTTTTTCCCTTTTAGTAAAATTTACATTTATTTTATCTTGAATGACACATTGAATATTTTTTTATGAATAGAAGCGCTAATGATGGCGACCGCCATCACTCATCAACGGGAGCGCACCTCAGTTGCCGCCGCACTGATGATGATGATGACCGGGACGCGCGCAAACGTGAGACTCTTTTGATTGAGCTCATTCTTCTACTCGTACTCTTCAAAGTCATGAGTCTCTTTCAACTTTATCGATCAAACCACACATTTCTTTTCATGTATGACCGGAACACCCATGACGTAATTTATTCTTATTTCCGGCCATTCCGGATGCGACTTTGACCCACGTCCAACATATATATCAAATATGAGGGGGACACAAATGTAGCTATTGGCCGGACGCTGCTATTGGTCGCCTTCTTTTTTTTTCCTTTCGGTCCAAAGTGTGTTGAAAAGATATCGCGCGCGGGGGGCCATGAGGGGGAGGCGGGATCTGAATGTACTGCGCCTCACGTGACCTCCCCTATACCATGCCAACAACAATGGCGGCTGTCAACATCGCCCTTTTTTTAAAGATCAAAACAAAACAGAAAAAAATGTATTTCGATCGATTCGGAAAAAATGAGCCATAACAAACTATATAATTAGGGTATCCTTTTTTTTTTACAAGGATCACCTTTCAATTGTAGTTTTTGTTATATAAATTCGGATCGATAAAAGAGTCGTGGGGAAAAAATGATGTAATTCGATAGACGAAGAAAGAGAAAAAAAGGAGAGATTGGAATCAAGAAGGAAAAAGTTTTTTTTTGTTTTTTTTTTGGCACAGGATCCGAACCACGCCTTGTTGAATTTACCCTCCAAACAAACATGTCGAGCGGTGGAGGCGGAGAAATAAAAAATAAAAAAAGTTGATATTTACTTTCCTTTTCCACTCTGGATTTCTTTCAAAGGACACACAATTTCATTCTGTGTGTATGTATGCCATTGGCAATCCTCTCTTTCTTGGTATATATATACTTTTCCAACACAAAAAATAAACTTGCACATTTCTTCATAATGATTCTCTTCCACCTTTTATTTAGAGAGAAAAGTTTATTGCCATGTCAGCTGTTGAGAAAATAAGAAAACCTGTGATTGAATATGTTAAATTCATTTTAAAAGTGCTGATTGATGGACGGAAGTGATGTTATCTGATTGTCCGTCAATCCATATTTTTCTAAAAAAAAGGCGGCCTGGGTCGACCGAGATTGCCACCGACATTTCTTTATGTGATCGCGGACGTCGATCAATATACATATTTTTTAAAACGAACGAATAATAATAAGAGAGGTCGATCGATCACGCGCCCTTCATCACGCCTGGCTTTTTTTTTCAACGTCCCCAAGGCGTGATTAATCATTCGGGTCATTACTATGGTGCAGCCGCGCTATCTCTCTTTCAGGGGGTTATATTCTAATAATAATCGGTAAGCTTTTAACTGGTCATCAAAGAGTTTCATCACTTTTTGAAATTGATATCGAAGTGTCGCCTTCAAAAAGTTGACATGACCAGTAAAGAAAAGTAGGAAATGAAATCAATAGAAAAATTCAATAGACATCACTTTTTTTCAAAAAGAGGAGAGGGTTGCTGCCACAGCGATGCCATTGTTTCGTTTCCGACGTGAAATGAAAAATGTCATGACCGGACAAAAGAAGAGTTTCTCTCTTTTTATGGGGTCCGCAGCAGCAGCAGCAGCTCAAAAATTATCGATGAAAAAAGAAGAATCGCTGTGCTACTGGAATAAATAAATAAAATAAAAAAAGGGTGAAGCTCGGGACAGAGTTAACACGTATAGGCCCCTGCTGAGTTCCCTTATTTTCCAATGGCTACCCGACAGACCAAATAGTCATTAAAATGAACCCTTTCTATACCCCGTTCGCCCCATCATTTATACCCCCCTCTGACCCCTATTGAAATTTTAGATGAAAAAAAAAATCGTTAAAAAATAAAAGAGAATTTTTTCTTTCCCCTCTCTTCATTCATCATATTGTATTAATAGAATAAAAACTCTTGAAGGACTTAATTCATTACGGCCTATCAACTAAATTAGTGACGAGTGCGTGAGCTTAATTAAAAATCGAAATCAATGATAGAAGTGTCAGTTTTCAGGAAAACTCATTAGCTGAACATCGACTTTGTCATTCGTGTTTATATGGCTATTCCGGAAGATTACCAGATGTCGCCTTATTTCTATATAAATCAACTACTTATGCAGCTGCCATGTAATACAACAACACATAAAAAAGAAAATATTCTGATTATTTAAATCATTGAAAAAAGGGGGTTAGGAAAATATCTATTCCCTAACCGTAACGGTTTCTCATATGCATAAAAAGTAAAGCGAAAAAACGACGTCGTCGACGACGACGTATACAACAATAGGCCTATATAAGTATAAGGCTTCAATCCTTTTTTTAGCCTATAAAGGTATATGGCACCGGGGCGGCGGCGGCCATTGTTCGTCATTTGAATGGAGGGTATTTTTTTTTGGCGACGCTCGTTTGCATGCGAGCCTACTAAAAAATTCGAATTTAAATAGGCCTATACAACCCTTCACTCTCTTTTTCTAAGAATGAAACATCTGCTCAATAACCCTCCAATTTGCATTGCAGGTGAAACAACTTTTTTTATATAAATGAAAAATGCTTGGATGAATATATGCCATTAAAGTGATTGGGTATATAGAAGCAGCCGACAAAGTAATTGGGACAGTGTTATATAATAATAACGGACGTGCTGTAAGCCTTTATGGCCCCTCTGAATGGAGAAGCTGCTGGGCACGCGCATCGAAATCAAAAGAAGAAGAAGAAGAAAGTTATTTTCTCATCACTCTTGGCTTTTTGATTTCTGCTCGGTTGCCGCATCGGCGAATATGCTCCGGATGGATGATTTTTCATCCTCTTTTTTTTATTATTATTAAATGGAATTCAGGAGAGGCACGTTTTTCAGTGATTTAATATGGATATATTTATTAGAGAAGAAGAAGAAGAGAGAGAGAAAAAAAGATGGTGGTGTACGTTTCCTGGCCCTTTTCATCATGTGCATCCGCAGGGCGACTGGCATCCGCCCGCCGCTCTCAATAAGAAAGTGTCGCTCTCTGCCATGCCGCCCATCTTTCCCACTTTGAGATCAAAAAGAGATGTATGTAACCATAAGTATGAGCATCACGCACTGCACAACAAAAAAAAGAAGAGATGCAACGGCGTGACGCCAATTGAGATGGAGGGCGCCTTGTTTTCAAAAGAAGAGGCACTCTTATTTATCCTACTGCTCCAGGCATCACCATCCATTCAAATTGGTCTCCATTCTCTCTCAAAAAAAAAAACTTGGTGGACATTTACCAACTTTTATATGATGCGTCAACGACTTCCTATACCGTACAAAGTTTTGCAAATCATATACCTCATGTAATCTTCTTTTAAATCAAGTTAAAGGAAACCTTGGAGATGTAGAAAATGTCAGAATATATTACTTTTAGGTTGCCTCCTCCGTCTTCTTCTTTTCTCGGATGGATTGATGCTGAGCAATGACTGGCAACGCCTGCTGCTGCATATGGTATCCGATCAATCTCAGGATCGAGACACGTTTTTTTTTTCTTTTTTAAGGAGGCAGCGCTTGCTGTCGAACGAAGTTGCCACGACGAAATTGATCAGCAGAATCTAGCTACTTCTCGCTGCTATACACTTGACTAGGTACATTTCCATTCCAGCGGGCCTCGTGTACGGTATTACTTTATATATATAAATACAATTCCCCTTTTTATATAATGCTCCAGTAGTCATGATATCTTTTTTCATTCCGGCCGGATTTTTTAATCAAAGGGTTGTCTATATAGGCCTCTCTCTCTCGAGATTGACCGGATGACTAGCTCCACCTGTGTACAACATTTTTTTTTTTAATAGAATTTCTTTTCAATTTTTAGCCAATTGAGAAATCTTCCAAGCGTGGAAAATGATGGAGAGGGGATATGACGGACATCTGTTTACTTTCCGGATTCCTAGATATGAACTGAACACGTGTGATGAATGTCAAGAGATCCATCATCATCATCCACACTTATCCCACTTAAGTTTTTTTTTCATTCATCAATGGAGTTTCGAGTTACATAATCGTCTATTAAGTAGCCCTATACAGATGTCTGATGATCCTCTCTTTTGTTCATCCTCACTTCCTCTTCTTTTTATGATTACCCATCATTAAGATTTACCGTTAAAAACGGGTTAACTTGTACTACATTGGATTAAAAATAATATTTTCTAGTGTACACACAACTATAAAATTTCCGTGGGCTTATACAATCGCGACTCTAATTCAATAGAAGGAGACTATCATCGAGCTTTTCAAACATTCTCCCACAGTCTTTTTTTTTTGCTGGGTAGAAAAAATTACCCCACCAGGTTTTTTTTTCCTGCCTCTTCCTTTTGAAATAGGCCTAGCAGTATTTATATAGGGGAGATATATAATAAAAGGGTTACGTGTGCATATGGGGACCCCCTGTTGTTCTCATCCTTTAGAAAAATCTATTGAAAAATTTTTTGAAGGAAGCAAAAAAAAAATTGTTGAGGACGAAGGGGTTCGAGTTTCATTAAACTATTATCATGCAAAGATTTTTTTTGAATGCCATGTCTCTCTCTATCATGAAAAGAGGCGTATGCATTTCGGTTTTTTTAAGGGGGGCAAACTGCTGGCATCCGTTAGAATGAAAGAAAGCACACGGCAGGATGATGAGGATCAAAACGTTTGGAACCTCTGATAAGGTGAGCAGCTCATTTCAGACTGCGGCAGTGCTCTTGTTGTGTTCCACCTCTGATGAGGCTCTTTCTTAATAACCCCAAACCTAGTGCGCAAGTGCTGACTTGAAAACTCATCATCAAACCGGTAATTATTTAAAACTCTTTATTTATTTGTGTGGTGTGTATCTGCGGAATTCCGGAATTGGTAAATAAAGTGGGGAAGAAGGGGAATGAAAAAAAATGTGGCTTTTTTTGTGTAAAAAAAAAAAGAGGGTCAATCCAAGAGTGCTGGTCGTGTTAAACATTTTTTTGGCACCTTATGGTGGTGAAGTACGTCGTAACATAAAAAAACAAGAGTGGCGCATGCGTACTTTTTACAACCAAACCGGTTCCAAATAGGCTTCGACTCGAGATGGTACCTCATCATTTGAAAATCAAAAACAGTTGTTGATTTGGGAAAGTAATTGAATTTTAATCACGAAAGATTTTTGTATTGAGGCAGGCCACTAATTTCACAACTTTTCTCATTCCCATTTCAAATTAATTTCTTCGCGGTTTTGCGCAAAGATGATGAGTCCACCTTCACGGTAAAAACTCGCAAAAGTCCGACTAACTTTTAAAAAACAAGAAAGATTCATAAAAAAAAGAGTTGAGTCACCATTTTGACAACTTTTCGTTCCCTATAAACCCGAATAAATTGCGTGCGTCACTAAAAGACTCGTGAAAAAGAGTATACATCCTTTGCTCACACAAAGTCCGCAGCTTTTCGTGTAAATTATAATACTTGATTATTATATAATAATTTATAGAGGAGACGGACCGACTGTCAAAAGTTGGATCGGTCTTCCTCCCGTCCCTCGGCCCCTTATTAAGGCCGGCTCAGCTCCTTATTATCATTAAATCTTGTACTAAACTAAATAGGGTGCGTACTGGCCGGCTGGCGTAATAAGACGCGGACTTTCTCTTCCATATCTATGTAGGCTAGCTCGCCGTTTTCGATGTGTATAAGTAGGGCTGCTTCGCATGGAAAGCAGACGGACGAGCGGATTACATCAAACGTCTCTCCTCCGTGCAAGGAATTATGTCTATTACATACATATGTGCTGAATAGGATCCTCTAGAGATTAAATAAACTAAAATTTTGAGAGTACTATATGTACCATCTTGTCCAGAACCAATTTTTAAAAAGTTATGTTCTTCTCTTCTTCAATAATTGGCCGCTTTATGTAATTTAGAAACTTTGTACAGCGAAATATAGTCCAATTATTCGGGATCGACTCTTATTTTCCCATGTTTCTTTCCGTTGCCGCGTGACCAAAAAAATAAAAGCTTGAAACTGGTGCAGCGCAGTACACCATGGCAACAGCGCACCCAGAAAACTCTTTCTCAGACTTGATTGCATTCGATTTACTTCCGTCCAGATTATTTGGAGGGAAAGAAAGAGAGAGTGAGCAAAGAAGCGGAAAAACGGAATCGGATCACCAAGTCCGATCAAGAGACGAAACTTTTTCTTCTTCTAAGAGCTTCTTCTTAAGGTTGGACGTCTTTATATGTACAGTAGCCAATGTTGTTTTCTTTTCCGTTTTTTTTTTATGTATCCTTATATAATGGGATGCAAAGCTCCTAGAAAGACATGCCAGTCGGATGATGGTGCTCTACTAGGTCCCTCTCTAAACAACATCCCCCTCTCCCCCACTGGGGATTTGGCGCGGAAAAAAAAAATATTTCAAGAACTTTTTTTTTTCTTATTTCAAAACGAAAATCAAATGGGGATGAAGAAACCCTGGGGAGGCCTATATGATGGGGGGAAAAGGCATCAGCAGCAGCAAGAAAAGGAAGCCCAATGGACTAGTAGGTATACTCTCCGGCAGTGTATCCATGACGACCGTCCTCCAGGATTTATAGGATGGGGGCCAATATGTCAGCATCAGCAGAGGAGGGGCCCCTGCCAAATGTGCCGGATGAAGTGGATGTGGGTGGCGATGGCGGAGGGGGCTGGACGAGGAGAAAAGAAGGAGACCAATGACCGAACCGGATCCCAAGCCTACGACTAAATCCCTAAAAAAAGAAATCTACTTAAAATTTGGTGAAGAGGAAATATATATATATATATATAAAGGGAGACGTGAGCTTTTATATAATAATAATATCCTTGAGCCGGGTTGATCACGTGCCGAGATGCCACTTTCTCCGGCGTCGATCCATCGGGACGTGAACAGGATGCTACTGAGCACAGAGATTGTCAATATACGTATAATACGACAGAATTTCCTTCTTTTTTTCCGAAAAGTTTAGCTCATTATATCACAAAGTTCATAAAAGTCGGACAGAATTGATAACTATTTACTGATGTTATTACCCAAAAACTTGGTCTTTTAGTATAGTAATCCTTGTAAGATGGTATAGAGCACTTTTGACATTTTGATGCCGTCGTCGAGTGGTGTGTCAATTAATTAAGTTCCTCTCTTTTATACATAAAATAAGAAGAAGAAGAAGAAAAGCGGATCATTCCGTGTCGGCTCTCATCACATCACGCACACTTTGGCGCCCACAACATATTTATACCTTATGAACTAATCTTTAGAGAGAAGATATTATTTTTTTTCGGGGTTAATAATCGTTGTTTATGATAGACCTCTTGATCCTTGTATTTATGCTGAGATGAAGGGATTCTTTTATTATTGTGATTATTACAGATGCGCTCCTTCCTTATCGAGAGCACGCAAAAAAAGAAGAGAGATCATAAAAGAAAGATCTAGTGTAGGTGAGAGCTATGCATACGGAAGGCAGCTGCTGCAAAAGACCAACGTAAGCGCACATCCATAAAGCTCTTGGACGAATGAACAGGCACGTCCACTCTTAATGTGCTGCCTCAACCCATCTTATATATCCCTTTTCCTATGATACTCCACGTGCATATGACGTCTGCATACTAAAAAAGAAACCATTTTTGTGGAAATGAGATCACCACCCACGAACTTGATTTTTTAAAAGCTTCATCACCTTTTTTATATAAAAATTTGAACGATGTATATAGATGAACAATAATCCGCTAATTAAAAGCAACAAGTAGATTGAGTCTCTCATCCTCATTAGATGCGGGAGCAGAGCACGCAGCTCTTATTAATCCGATTAAGTGATTGGCTGGAATTATACGTCAAACAAGACAAACTATGCCAAAATTTAAATTTCTATTTTAAATGGGTCCAGTATACAGCTGATAATCCCAAAGGATATCGGGCAGGACGAGTTTTCCTGATGATGATGATTCATTTAGTAGTAGTAGACGCCGCGGTCGAGCCTGCTGAATATAAAAGCGGCGGCCGAGTGTGCGTTGCTAATTCATAACAAAGCTTTCCTGCGCCGACCCGATCATTAAGAGCTGCTGCCAGCCGGGGGCCGAAAACTTGGCTTTTGTATTTATTCAGCAGTCGCCAGCCCTAATCATACAAGTCCAGCGCGCACTCGTCTTATTTTAATTATAAAATCTTTCTAATATGGCGTCGTCAGTGGGCAGCAGGCCGTGGTGGAAAAAAGTCGGCCATTTTGGTAGGAGGGAAAAAAAAGAGATGGGCGTAGCCCTGGCGTCGACGTCGTCCGAATTGTCCGGCCTATATAGGCGCGAGTGGGCGGATGGCCCCTCGGTCCGCATGGATATGAACGACGTCCTCCCCACCCAGAAAAAGAGGAAGAAGAGGAGGATGGAAAAAACGAAAGCAAAGAAAGAGAGGGGAGAAGAAAAAAAATAAATAAGGCGTCTGAGCTCTCTCTCTCACTGACGTGTCCCCCCTCTCTTGCGTGGCGGCGCCCGCCCGATCAATATTTCGCATTTAAACGGATATATCCATCCCTTAGGCCGACGCTGACGTTCCCCTCTTCTTCTCAACCCTTTTCTCTATAGTAACCCCTATCGGTGCTGGACGACGGCCCAGGTCCGCCCGACTTGAAATTTAAAATGGAGGGCCAAAAGAGGAGGAGCTTAATCTAAACTTTGTTATGTAATAAAACTTAACTTAACAATCGATTTTTCATTTTTAAAGTAATTAAATTCAAGTGGACTTTGTAGTAAAAGTTATAGAAACTTACAAAACAAATGAATGAGCGCGCGGGAAATTTGAATGAAGCGTTTAAAATCCAGGTGCGGTTCGCGGACAAAGAATAATACACCCAACGGTTCAGTTGATTAATGTATGTCTTGGAATTCTTTCTATAAAAAGGATTGAGAGCCGAAAGATGCGAGTCACGATCCAATCTATGGCTCTCAATTGACTGCTGATGCCGTTTTTCTATATCGTCGTCCCCCTTTGACAAAAAATAACCACTCCACTATTTTTTTCTTTCTCTTCCTTTATGGAGTATATTATATATATTTCAAAAAGAGCAGTTACGCATCTGCTTCAGCAGTCAACCGCCAGCCAAGTACAACAAACACACAAAAAAATTTGACCCCTTTGATAAAAAAAAATTCTATTGATTTTTTTTTTCAGTCTCTTTTCAAAAGTTTGATGGCTCGAATCATCTCTCTTGTGTTGTGGCTCTCTTTTCATCCCACCAAGTTACGTCATTCAATAGCAAACAATATAGATTTAATGATTTTAAACGTCACGACGTAGAAATTAAGGTCGAGTCCATTATCTTTAAAAAACAGTGACTATATTTGTACATTTTTTATGACCGCTGCTGTATCGATCTGCGGAGGCGGACTAAATCTAAAATAAAAGAGAAAAGTCAACCGACTAGACAAAAAAGAAGAGCCCGTTAAAATCGTATATCATTCAAGTGAAGAGCTAGGGGGACCCCCCACAGTGTCATAAATTGAAATATAAAAAAGAGTATAGTGGATGACCCCACAACTTGAGCGACACACCCTCGAAAAAAAAGAATCCCGCAGGATCGTTATAATAGCGCAACAGCCGCAAGAAATCTCGTCACATAATGGGTCTAATGATTCCTCCTCTTTTTTTTTTTGAAGAGTGACAGGCCTGCTCCCAGCAGCATCTCATTCAAGTGGCTATCATTTCAAGAGCGTTTCTCTCTATTCTTTTGTGCTGTCGCGTCTAATCCGAGCGTGAGACAAGCAAAAGCTGATGGACGACCGACGACGAGATTTGTAACCCTACTTTAATTACGGCGCAAAGAATTATCCCCGCCGTGTTTGTGATTACAAGTTATTAGCAGGTGAGCCGGAATGAGCTCCAACTTGATCTATTTATCGCCCAAGGAAGACGCAATTTCACGCAGTTTCCACCACCTCCACCAATAGATAAGTGTTATTACAAGAAATCAATGTCCATTTTCAGTAGTCGTATCGATTCTCTGGCCTTCCAACCATAAATAAAATTAAAGAAGGAGGAGGGATATATAGAAAAGGTCTGCGCTATCTTGTAATGTCCCATCGGAGTTCGTGCTCTTAACAATGGATCTGGCACTGCTGGACTCATCACTGCGCGATCCATTTCCTGTTGAAAAGGGATGCTGACGACGAGCACCAATGGAACTATTTCAACGCCAAAAGAAAAGAAATTCACATCAAGTGTAATCTCGATCAGCTCCTGATAGGATTTTTCTTCTTCTTCAGACTCTAGTCTGATTATTATGTGTAAAAAAAGAGAGTAGGAAAGAAATGTCATTAAATGAGAGAGGCGTAGAGATATGATGATGGCGTTAGTAAAAAAGGAGAGGGATCCTGGTGAGCAATTTCAATCAGTAATGCCCTATAGAAAGGATAAGAAAGAAAAAATTGGATTTGATCGAGTCCTCATTTCATTGGAAATGGATCCCGCCTTCGTCATCTCGGCCCTATGGGCTCAAATCTAAGATTGAATTTTCCGATTCTATATATCGACAAGTGATGAAACTACAATTTTCTTTTCATTACTATATCTTTAGGCCCCTGTATAACGCCATCTATTGGATTTAAAATAAACTTGTTGTAAGAATTTCTTAAAATTTTCCTTTTTAAAATGTATAATGGAAATAGTTGTGAGGGTTAATTAAGTACAGTACACATTCAGTGGCCTCTAGAAGCCCAACAACATATAATTTTTTCACGAAAAAGTCTCGAGGTATGCGTCTGTCAGATAGGCATAGCTGGGGTGACGGTCGAGGAGGAGGACGCGCATTACTTTCCTCCTAGTTTGACGTGCTGGAAAGCGGCAGGAACTTGTGCTTCCTAGTTTCAAATTAAATACAGCATCAAGGGAATTTGATTGAAATCCCAGTGCTAGCTGACGAAAACATTCCCTGGGCGTATCATACTCCTGTTTCAATTTCCCCAAGTTGCCCAGCCTAGAGAGTAGTATTCTTTCTTTCCTTTGACAAAGTCCGTCTACTCGTTACTCAACACTACTAGAATTGGAAAACAATTTCAAACGCCTAGAATTTCTCAGAAGTACGTATATACATGTACTTGAGAGAGATAGAAAAAAAAGAATCTTTTGATTCCCTTTATAAACAGGGTGCTTGCTCATCAAGTGATGATGAAAGGGATCTCATCCTCAGTAGGCGCGATGATTGCTCGATCTCTTGTTTTCCTCCTAATTTTCAAGTTTGTGTTGGGGAATTTTATATAGGCTTCCCCTTGATGTTTTACATCGATGATTTCTTTTTATACTCACACCCTCTGTTTCGTCGCATCGACCTACTTTATGATAGAGACATCCCTCTTTTACGACGACAATGTACTTGGAACAGGTTATACACTAGCGCCATCACGCATACTTTTTAAATGTAAAGTGTTCAAAGAGGGGATTACCGGACCCTTTAGATCATTATCGAGATTCGACGCTACTAGCTGTAGGCTTCTCTATATTTTGAAAAAAGAGAGTCCTCAGTGATGCGCGCATATAACGACTCATTAAATGAAGTGCTCTCCGTAACACTTCCCCTCCGCCCGGCCTAACCCTTCAACTCCCTCGATATCTATATAAATTTTTCCATAATATAGTCATGTGGCATGGCAACACTGCTTTTATCTATTGTTAGGCAAAGAAAAAAACAACTAATTATTTCTCTCTCTCTAGCAGAGGTAATGTGATCCATTAGTCACAATAGCTTTTTTCCCCCTCATCTCATTAGAACTCAATTTTTTTTCTTCTTCTGCCTTCTAGCCCTCTTGTAATTTAATGTAATAGGACGTCGAGATTCGATTCGGCGCAACAAGAAGAAAAAGAAGCAAAAGGATCCAATGACCAACAGCAAGGGCTCCAAAAGGAGGACTTTTTATTGATCGCTCCCGTTCTGCCCTCTTTTTTTTTTGCCTTTCTTTATTCTTGGCATCGTCGCTTTACTGGGCGATTTTATATATGTGAAGGGTCGGATAAAAAAAAAAGGGGAGGAAGGAAAAGTTAGGTGCTGGACGACGCGGCCGCGTTCAACCTATTGATTTTTTCTTCTTTTTCTTGTTTAGAAGTCGGAGCCAACTCCTCTTCTTCTTTCTTTCTTTTGTGCTACTGGCTTGGAAGGGTGGACAATTTTCGTCGTCCGTTACTGTCCCCTCCCACCGACGCCCTAGCTGGTCCCCTATTGTGTCCATGTCCATCGCACCAGCAGAGAGAGAGCGGATATTTGCATTTTCTCTGTTCCGTTACGACGCCATTGCGCCCTCCCTCCTCTTATATTATATAAAATCCAATAACAGTCCTTTCTATATAGTACTCTTCTTTTTTCCCTCCCCTTTTTCCGCCTACAAAACCCTTTTTTCCTGATGATGGACCAGATGTCCAATCACATCTTTCCATGAAAAAGTTTGTAGGAAAAAAGAAATCAACAGATTAACGTAGCGCAAATATAATTTCCCAGTCTCGTCTTAATCCGGCGGTGCGGAACTCATCCGCCGCTGCCGCCGCCGCCTCTCTTAATTTGAAGAAATTTAGAAAGGTGCTAAGAGCGTGTGATGAGACGACTGCTCGATTGGAAACCAATTAGCGTGATGGAGCTCGCGCGCGCTCATCATCCCTGATGAGGAGCTCTCATTAATACCCATCGATTTATAAATATATGCATAAAAAAGGGTGGAGATCCTTTTAATGAACTTTGAGGACTCCACACTGACCAGTTTCTCATATAAATCAGTATAGTCAGCGAAAAATTCTCCATAAAAGAGAGGAGGAATATTACATTTATTATATGCATTTTCTTTCCCTCTATTTATACAGGATCCTTAAGCCTACGTACACGACACACACACTTCGGCGGCCATGTTGGCCTGAAAAAAAGAAGAGGGGAGAGAAAAAAAAGAGAGAAAAAAAACGGACGGCCGCACGCCGATTGGTCAAGGCCTCCGACTGAGGGAAAACGAATTCAATTGGTCCGCTGCTCTCCACCATCCCTCCTCCTCCTCCTTCGTCACTGTGTGTGAGGCACGAGCGGGAGCCTCAAGAAAAGAAGAAAAATAAGAAAAAAAAGGACGGATCGAAGAGGTGGTTTTTCAACGATAAGACCCCCTCTCTTTTCGTCGAGCCCAGCTAGTGAATAAATATACGATGCACCGGTCGGCTCTCCTTCTCTCTTTATTATTATTATTTCTTCTTCTTCTTTACTAGGATTTTATATACAGACCGGAAGGAATAATAAGAAAGAAAGCGACAGTTATATTTATATATAAGAAGAAAAAAGATATCGGCAGCTAGAGGACTTATCCGTGTTGATGGAAGGAGCAGCTCCTGTGTAATTCAATCTTTTTTTCTCCTCCGCGCCCTTTTCTCTCGATCTTCTTTTTAAATATCAATTTATGTTGAGTGTTGGCCTGAGAGATCCTTTATATAAAAGAGAAGACACTTTGGGGCCTGCCGGGGTGTGGAGGGCATTAGCAGTGACATAAAATTTGCATGATGGCACAGCAGGACGGCCAGAAGAAGGAAAAGAATCGAGACCTTCTTCCTCTCTTTTCCCTACGAGCCTCTAGAGGCATTAAAGACATTTTTTTTTCTCTCGTGGATGTGACTTTAAAAAAAGAAGAAATGTATTTTAGTTCGCATAAGCAAATGCCCGGTTTTTTTCATAGAGCTTAAAAAACAGGCGTGATTTTCTATTAGATAGGAAAACTTTACAACAGTAATTTGATTTCACATTAAAAGTAGTACATCTGGATCGACAAAAGTCCTCATTAATGTAGAGAGGTACACAATAGAGCTCAACACAGTAAACGTTGACAAAGATCGTCGAAATTCCGAAGAAATAATTAGGATGAGGTCTACAAACTGCATATTATACGGCGAAACGATCAATAATTTAATCTCGACAAGTTATTTTCGTTATAGAAGACCTGAAAATCTAGATACATACATCATATAATCCTACATATATAGTGGAAAGCTTCAATTTTAATCCGACGGCAGGGAAAATAGGGAGCATGCATCAATGAATGGGGATGCCGAAAAATAATCAATTCAAATACAATTTTCAACGGATTTCCAGTAGTACGTAAAAATGTAGTAAATAGGGTTGATAAATTAATTCCTGTATAACGTCCGGCTGCAAAAAAAGAGTATGTTTGAGCGCTATTTTTCAAGTTTCTTTAGTCAAGGACGTGAGGAGTTTCAGAGAGCATACTAATTAGCCTCTTCTCTGTAAATGCGTTAATTCGCTCAATGACGTCACTACGCGATAGTCTTTCAAAGACACCTGAAGAGTGGCTACGCTTCCTATGCTTCCGGCTGCGTAAAAAAAGACTCATTTTATCAAACAATATTTTAGAGCAAGTACGGATTAGGAAAATGAATATCAAGTAGGCAACGACATCATTTTAAACTTCAACGGGTAGACATAGATATAATGATGCTCATCGTAGTTGAAAAGGTGATACTTTTCTCCTAATTGTTTTTTAGTATGAAATTTATGCAGTTTTCTTTAAACTCGTTGTCGCACTGCGAAGTTGAATCTTAGAAAGAGTAAAAACGACCTATAGCAAGTAAATCACTATTGTCACCCTTACTACATAGACACCTTGTTATTAAAGTTAGTGAAAACGACCCATCTTATTAAACAGATCATCAGTGCACCTCATTAGTTAGTTGACAGTATACTATAAATAAAGTTGTATAATCCGTATTTTTTCTGAGATCCAGCTGAATATTACAATTTAAAATAATTCCTCAATAGATATAATTCAATCCGATCCGCTTAGATGGATGCTACGTCATGGAATTTTCATTCGCTAAATAGGCGCTTTACGCTATAAACCCTCATAAATATCATAAAATGAGGCGTATGAAGGTAAAGACGACGAGATGAAACATGTATAGGTCTGAAACATTTTAATGACCATGTCGTTTTTACATGTCTTCATCAGAAATAAGATACAGCATGAACTCGCCTATTCATAGCACTCCAATATTCATGACGGCCGGGGCAACGTCTAATTGACCGATATGCTCCCGCCACTTGATTACTCCTAGAAAAGACGTTATTAACGGTCATGAACCTTCGTCTGGTACCGCTTGTAAGCAGGTGGCTATCTTTTTCCAAGAACACTTTGATATTATAATTCGGTTGGGGAAAATTTAGCAACCAAATTGGTCTTTCCTAAAAGTGTGGAGACCACTGGGTTCAGAAAGACTTGAAAGGCAAACATCCACTGTCAGTAGAGAAACTGTCTACTAGAACCCTTACTTACTTCAGTTAATTGTCACTTACGTAATACACCAGTAGAAATGGGAATTTATTTTTCCCTATTCTTGTAGCATTTTCATCTATATTTGGGTATCGAAGAATTCTTGATTTGCAATGAATACCGCCGTAATGCTGAAGGTCAAAGAACACGAAAAAAATCTTAACTGGCTTCCTGATTGTTGATTAATCAAATCCGTGGGTGGTTGTAAATGTCATTCACTACAGAAAAACACGCCAACACACTTTTCTTTCATAATTTGATTCGCTTCTTTTTTTAGTTTTCAGTCTCTAGGGTTATCGAAAATAGTTTTTTGTGGCTTTTTTCAATTTCAATCTTGAAACGTAGACTAGTCCAGTGCCGCCAGGTTTCTTGCTTGAAATATTAAAAGACAGTGACACACGATAAATAACCAATCAAACTGATTGGTCTGAACAGAAGAGCTAGGTTTAACCCTTTGTTTGTGCTAAGAAAAGAAACAGTGTATTTTTAAAATCTTCATTTTTCTAAAACATGGATTTATTGTCTTGAAAAACATCAAGAGAGACGAATACAATCCCTCAAAAAAGGATCACCAAAGGGTTGTTGTACGTTTATATAATATGCATCAACATGTACATGGTTATCATACGATGCTTGTAATGGATACAAGTTTTGTCTGGATTATTTAGTACCTACACACAACCAGTCGCATATTCCTGATGGATTTTAAATATGAAGAGATAAAAGCATCCCAAGCAGGATGAGAAATGAGACGATGCCGCTCTGTGTTATGATTATACCGCACTCATATTTTTGTGATTTACCGTCCAGGTCTTCATTGTTGATGTGGATGCGTAGAGCACGGTCATGCCTCTGTGGCGACCAACGTTTTCTTCTTCATTCTCCGCCAACGCTAGGCACCATTGATCCAGCTAGGGCTATTGTTATCGTCCTGCAGAGCGACCGTCATCATTTGCATATAACCCCTTTTTTTCTGCTATGCTGCAGCTGAATGATGTAACACGAGTTCAGTACACCCACAGAAATATATATCTATATATAATAAATATCAGTATATCCTTTAAAAAAAAATGAAAAGCCAAACTGTCAAAGTATTATTATGGGGTAAAGTACGACTGGGAGCAAATCTTGTACTACATTCGACGTTGTCCGAATTTGCATAATGTTATCGACGAGTGGGAGGAGTACTTTTTTTGTATGTACGTACCAGTCGCACCAAAAAAATATATATTATAGTGTGGGGGGATGAAAAGAGAAGGGGGATCGATCCTATCAGAAAAAAGGGTTCGGCCTAGTGATACAAACACACAATACAAATATACATCCAATAGAAAAAAAGAAGGGGGAAAATATGTGGAGCGTGGACATTCGAGATCCTGATATTGGTGGACCAATCCTCTTCCAGCTTTATAAAATATATATATATGGCTTTATATAAAAACTGATTTGATGTGAATGTCGATAACAGGAATCCCGTGTACTTCCAGAGTATATAGATTGAGTGATGAAGGTGCGGATAGGTATATAACACGCAGCCGTCGTCGTCAATCTCCATTTGAGGGAGTTTTTTAAGGGTGCGGGTGGAATTGATGGGAAGAGACTGATTGGTCCGCCTTCACAGAGAGATACAGCAATATCCTCTTTAAACTTCGGAGGCCCTCGATTGTTTTCCTGATGGACTAGTCCACTTCAAAGGGCCCTGGCAAACTTTGAGCTCTTTGAAGAGAGAGAGGCCGAGCCCGTCTTTATCAAGTGTCGGATCATAGATGGCGTAACGGTCGGCATACGGCTGCACATACTGATTGGACGCGCTTATTCAATTTAGAAATGTCAAACGTGTCGCAGCGCAGTTTCCGTGGCAATATCACAGTTATTATTTTTTACTTTTTTTTTATGATTCTTCGATGCTTGCAGGTCTCCTTCAATTCGAGGAATAAGGATTCTCTTATAAATAGTTCCTACCTCACCCACGTCTATTCCTGCGTGCTGAATGTAAGGATGCGAATGAACGCTTCATTTCTTAATGAAAAAGTTACTCCTCTAGCTGAACTATTTGTGCTCTCACTCTTTATCCCTTGTTTGTATTTCTATTTAAAACCAGATGTATTCAACACCTGTATTTTAGCAATAAATCATTTCATATTTATTATTTCTAAAGAAGACTTTCGAAAAAAAAATTAAGATGTAGTATTCTTGTGTATCTGTTTTTTTCTTGTAATATAGTACACAAAAAATGACTGGTGCACGCTCGAACAGCAACGACATGAACCACACAATGTATTTTTTTGTCTGAATTTTCTTTTTTTCGTGTGTGTACGTGAGGGATTTTTGAATATATGTATATATGTAAGAGAATACACAATCAAGGACGAGAAAAAAAAAATGATGGCGATTAAATATTGGTGATGAAAGGGGGAAAATCCACAACGATTCGAGCAGAATAACAAAAAAATTTAGAAACTGGGGTTGGTGGTAGGGTGGATTCCATTCAAGGATTATCCAGGAACATGGTGTGTGGAACTAGAATGAGAGAGAGAGAGAGAAAACACTTTTTTCTGCTTCTTCTTGTTTACGCTATTTTCAAAAGAGAAAATTTGGACATAAAGGAACCGCGCGCTCTTTTTTTCAAATAATTGTTTAACCGAAAAACACACATATAGATAAATGAATACACGCACATACACACTGGCTTTGGTATCGAAACATTGTTCGGCATTGGGATAGAGAGTTCGAATTTCTTTTCCCGCGACAACACGAAAAATTTTACACAAAATGTTTTCATAATTTCACTCTATTTGTATGTATAAACTACATAGGGAATCGAAAAAAAGTCTTTAAAAGGAACCCTGCTTCCCTATCCAATTGATTTAAAGCATCGTTACCAAAGTATCTTATCCAAAAACACAAAAACAGATTTTTACTCGATATGCTTTCGGCTACAAAAAAAAGAGAGAAAATCTTAAACTTAGGATGCGATATAATAAAGCTTCTGATAATAACCTGTGAGAGAGGATCACGGGGGAGTAGGATCGGGAAAGGGAGAGTAGAAAAAAAATTACTTTTTTTTCAGTCCTCTTTAAATGAATAGCAACGTGACACCGCTCGTTTGAACATACACACACACACACACACTCACTGTCAAGATTTGAACATTTCCCACTCTCAATCGACACTTAAAAATTCACACGAGACGTACATGAAGCAAGTGAGAAACAGTGAGAGACGATTAGCCAATAAGTTGTGTGTCTGTCTGTCAGTTTTTTTTTTGGTTATACTTTGCTCGTTGTGGCTTATATAGTTATATTAACAAATGTGAAAACTGAAAATATAAGGGTGTACAACAGTGATGTAATAGGAACATGTTTTGTGGTGGATCCGGCATTAAATAGGCGGCCCCCTTTTCACATAGTCTCTTTAGAGGCCGAATTGCTGGAATCCATATCGTCCACGTCGTCGATGATGTCGTCATCCGAGTCATCTCCACCTGATATCATGGACATGCTGCTATTGTTGTTGTTGTTGTTCATGTGAGTCGGTGCCGGAAGGAATGGGTTGACCTGTCCGACCATTCCGTTGCCGGAGGCAGCAGCAGCAGCTGCAGCGGCCGCCGCCGCTGCCGCAGCGTTCAGGCGGGCAGCTTTCTTCTGCTGCTGGACGACGCACTTGCGCATGTGCTTCTCGAGGGTAGACGGAACGGAGAAGGGCATCTCGCAGAAGCGGCAACGGTAGACGTCCTTACCGAGCCGGCCGTGCGTCTTCATGTGCCGAGTCAGCTTGGAGCTCTGGGCGCAGGCGTAGCTGCACAGCTCGCACTTGTAGGGTTTCTCGCCAGTGTGAGAGCGGCGGTGAACCGTCAGGTTGGAGCAATTTTTGAAAACTTTACCGCAAAATTCGCACGTGTCGTTCCGTCGGCTCTCCTTCTTGCTGGCGCTACCGGATAGGAGACTCCCGCCGTTACCTCCGCCCATGGTGCTGCCACCTGATGGTGAGTGACAGCCCTGCTGCATCGGATGGCCGAGGCCTAAACCTGATTTGCTACCGGGACCCGTTAATCCGGCAGAGCTGAGATTCATTCCTCCGAAATTGAGATTCTTGAAAGGATTGTTTTGGTGATCACCGCTGAGTTTAGCAGCGCGAGCCAGTAGGTCACGATCCATGGGTCCAGCCGAGCCTGGTGGGAAGAGATCCCGAGGAGGAAGACCTGGGAGCCACAGGCCGGAAAAGAGGGATTCTTGAGAGCGATGGTTCAGCTGATTTTCAGTATCCAGCTTGAAACGTTTGGATGGGAGAGAGGGCGGTTCCAATCCTCTCAACAACCCGGAATGGGTTAGGTCCAGTGAAGGTCCGTTGTTGGGCAGCATGAGCCCTTTAGCCACGAGATCGTCGCGCAGGCGCAGGGGTTTGTCGAATCCGTTCTGTTGTTGATCCAACTGGAGTTTACCGTCCACCGAATTCTTGGCTAGCGACTCTTTGACAGCTTGCCGGTAGGCTTCGCTGTACTGCTGCAAATTGGTAAAACGGTCCATCAGCTCTCCGATGACTGAGCCTGGATGATGATGATGAAGGCCAGTCAAACCTGGATGAAGAGCCGGATGAGGTAAGACGGGACTCGGCTTATCGCTGGGTACGCTGGGAGCCGGAGTGGGTGGAGCTGAGCTGGACTTGACAGTCAGATCTTCTGGGCAATCTTCTCCTCCAGCGCGACGGGCAGCTCGTTGCTGTTCACCTTCAATGTCTTCCATCTCCTCATTGTCGGTATCGTCAATGAGCTCCTCATCTTCTTCTTCTTCCTCATCGTCATCATTGGCGGAGTCGGAATCGTCTTCTTCATCTTCGGCTGCTGAGCCGTACTGATCCCGGCGTGAGGTGGAATCTGGAGTCAGAGCGGCGCTACCGGAGCGCTCCCTTTGAATACGGCGATGGGTCCGCATGTGGCGGCGGAGATCAATGGTGGTTGCGCAGCGAAAGTCGCATTGAGAACATTTCATCGTCGTTGGCAAGGAAGACGGGCTACTGGCGGGAGCTGGGCGATCCTCACTCGATTTGGGACTCGTCGAAGAAAAAGACTCCTCCATAGGTCCGTTTGTGTTGGACTGAGGAGGAACGGAGGCTTCAGCCGGAGCGGAAGCAGTATCCGCTGGAACATCATCCGCCGAGGGGGCTGATTCAGATTCTCCAGTTTTGTTGGCTGAATGATCGTTGCCAACAGGTGAAGAGGAGCGGGAGCGAGATCCCGTGGCAGCTTTTGGACTTTCAGGTCCATTTCCGGCAAGCTGTCTCAGTCGCTGGGAATAGAAATCCTCTTTGGTTGCGCTGGATGGGACGGGGGTGGCGGCCGACGATGAAGATGTTGCAGTGCTGGAATTGGCTGCGTTTGCGACCGGTGTGGGTGGCGTGGCCGTTGGCGTTGGCGCCGTTACGGCAGAAGAAGGAGTGGCAGGAGCCGGGCGTTGTTGTTGTGGCTGCTCACCGACAAAGGATTCCTGCACTGCCGGTGGCGGGAAGGCGTGCGGAAGGCCGAGTCGAGCGGCAAAATCCGGAATCGAGTGATGCTGAAGCTCACCCCGATGGTGGTGCTGCTCACGGTGATGGTCTCCTCCTCCGCGGAGATGCTGCTGCAAGTCGTGACTAGACGGACGCGGAGGGTAGCCTGGCGGAGCGTTGAGCGAGAAGGACGAGCCGTGCCTCTCACCCAATGGAAGCCGGAGGAGACCGAATGGTAAATGAGGATCCAAACCGTGATGCTGACCCATACTGGATAAAAGCATGGGGAAGGAAGCAGGGAGACGGTAGGCTGCTGTTACTGCTGCTACTACTGCCCGGCCTAGCCGGAGAAGGGAGCGGGATGCGCGGAAAACTGTTGGCCATCTGCTGCTGGACGGCAGTCATAGAGGCTACAGAGTGAGGCGTAGAGCTGGAAATGCGTCCGGAAGCGTGATGTTGCTGCTGCTGCTGATGGAGCTGGTGATGATGATTGGCAAGAGCCGCCGCCAAAGGAGCGAAAGAGGCCGCAGCGGCCGCTGCAGCTGCTGCGTGATGGTGTTGCTGCATGGGTGATACAGCCGGTCGACCCTTGTTGACCATATGTGATGGTGATGACGCAAAAAGCGGAGCATCATGATGCTGCTGATCCGGCACGTAGATCCTGACTCCATGATCGTTCTGAGCGTGCTGTAACAGAATCCATGCTGTCCTGAATCGTCGTTGGCAAGTGGAGCACACGTACGAGGCCGGTTCTAAAAAGAGAGAGAAAGAATAGAAATTTAATTATTTTTTTTTGTCAGTATTATGATGTGGTGATGGCCATTTTGAGCCGGTTTATTATTGGAGAGGGTGTTGGGTACTCTCTACACTAAGGGGAAGTAGTAGTAACGTAATCTCTGCGGCCGTCATCAGAAAAAAAGAGGAGGGTTAGTCGACAACTGCACATTTTTTTGTTCGTATATGAGCTACTAAAGGGGAAAAAGAGAAAAGCCGCCCAGGTTCAACTCTTTTTTTATGTCCAACTGACGTAAACACGAGTTTTTTTCTAGTAGGGAGAGAGCGAGAGAAGCAGATGCACAACCCCCTTGTGTGTAAGGACGATATGAGAATACATCAAAAACATGTGTGGGACTGGAAAAAAAGGGGTGAGAGACCGAAACGTGTGCTGGACAACAAAAAAACACGTTGCATATTGCAACGAGAACTCGAAAAAAAAAGAGAGAAGGGGTTGGACAACAACAACAAGCGAAAAAATATCCGCCTAACAAGATGATCCTAGCTTGGCGCGCACCACATGTCCTCCCACATAATAGAAAAGTCTAGTATTTTGTAAATCTATCCACAATGTTGCTAGAAAGAGAAAAAAAATCAATTGAGATGGACACACCGAAAAAGGAATATAATAATAATAATCTTAGCGTCGTCACGAAGATGCTTAATTTCATGCAAGAACTGAGTGAGGCCTATATGGTTATTCGAGGAGAAAGGATCCTCCTCGAAAATAATATGCGCATCACGATGAAGTAACATCCCTGAAATTGTTGTCTATATCTTTGATTGAGAGGAGAGAAATCTTGATGAACTGTTAGCATGTCGAGGTCCGTCCGAGAGAGATATGTCTATGCGGTCGCTATGAGGTCATTAACATATATGCAGATCTCAAATGGATGATAAAAACAACAGCTCCCGTCTCATTATCCAGTATTTCACGACTTCATCCCCGTCTGTGTGTGTTGATTGAAGGCGCTTTCTGTATATTTACATTTCATAAAGGAGAAGATCCCCCCTTGAAAATAATATAAAAAAAGAAGGAATAACAAGTGAACAGAGGCGTGATCGATGATTCCTGATTGAAAATTGAATACTACGTCAGAGGGGGGAAGACAAAAGGAATGCTCCTTTCTCCTTATTCCATCACGCTGACCAATTCTATTTCAGAGAGAACTCCCCCGCTCTCTCTACAGGACATCTAGGATCCACCTTTTGAACTCTCCGCATTCCACCATCCATCAAAGTTCAATTTAGACGAGGCTCTTTTTTTCTCTCTTCTTGTTGTTGTTTTCTATAATCAAGAGATTCCTTTCTTTTTAAAGAGAAAAAGGAAGAAAAGTTACCGACTTTACGTGTACAAGTATAGATTCGTTTTGTTTTTATAAGAGAGAGAGAGAAAGAAGGGGTGTGGTGACAGCTGGCCCGCCGCCTGCCCTCCTCCTCCACGCCGGACCTCTTTTTTTCAATCAAGGGTCCGTTTCAAACGGTTACCGCCCTTACTATATGCAAAGTGATCGTGTACAGCACTTGTGTCAAACCCTCAAGAAGAAACCGCACCAATAAAAACAGATGACGTCACTTTTTTATATTTTTTTAAGTGGACGATCCTGAAACAACAGCCCGAGATTTATTCTTTAGCATCTGAATCAATAGAGATTAAGAAACGAAAAAAGAAGCGTTGAAACAAGAGTAATAAATTGCAGGCTGCGGTCGGTTAAATGATCGGGCATGAAGTGTTGTTGGGTGAAGGCTGGCCCCTTCTTTTGTGTCGACGACGACTTCGTGGAACGAAGCTTTCAATGGTGCGTGAGTGCGACGAGAGAGAGCTGTGCATATCCAACTCAAGTGTTTGCCCGTCTGTGTATAGATATAATGGATGGTCAGCCCCGGGAATGTGTCGGTGTGATATATGGGAGTACGAGAGCGACACGGAGCTATACCATTTGTTTTGGTTAACTCTTTTTTAAAAAATGTTTAAAAAGGGATCTTTTAAAAGACAGAAGCCTTTTCTTCTATCATTCGATAATGACTAAATTCTTTTTAAAAAGAAGAAGAAAAAAAAAAGAGTACTTGAATTCAAGTGCCAAAAATACCTGACGCTCTGTAGAGCGACGAGAATGAAAAGAGGGAAGAAGCAAACACAAAAGAGCAACATGGTCTTTTGAAAATAACGAGACGGGCTCATTTCCCAGCCACTTGTGTCCGACGTCATTCTCGTCGGGAAAATTTGCGCTCCTTCAATTAGACAAACAAAAGGAGGGACTTTTAACAGCTCCCTTCGTGTCAAGTTGACGCCCATTTAGCGAGCGCTCTGCATATAATTAGGTCCGTTACAGGCCAGTCGGTCCGCACAATCATAACTGTCCCTTTTGTCTCCCAATCAACACACAAAGTTCTCTCGACGCTTATTTCTTTGTGCTATAGCGGCGCTTCCTATACGGCATCACACCAACCTTGGCTTGTCTAGAAATCAATAGAAGGGACAACGAACCAGAGTAACATATAATGCGCTCATTAGAACACCCCTCCGTCTTGCATCATCATCATCGAATCCCTAAGAGACCGGCCAGTAGATAGAGAAAAGGGGGTCAAGATAATTCGATTGTAAGATCTACCCCTTGACAGAGACGGACGGATTAAGAAAAGGGATCCGGATAGCCAAGCCAGCTGTCCTCGTTGGACTTGTCCGTCTCTGCACAGGTGTCCGTCTCTAAGAGAGCTAGATGTGTATTTTTAGATTTTTAGATTCAAAGGAGCAACTATTCCGGCAGGAGGCGTGACTGGGATATATCTCCTCTTTTTTTGTGTCATATCTAACGACTCTCTTTTTTTGTTGTTATGTGGCTCGAGTCCATCAGCGGACCTCCCACGTTGCCCAGTCGACATGTCTTGGCAGAGTGAAACAATTCCTTCGTCCTTAATTCCCGTTTGTGTTGTTTTTTCGTGCACCCCAAAGAAAGACATTGGAAGATTTCGATATGTCACTCGAAAGAAAAAGATGGCAGGTGGTCCAAAGAGATATATACGCCCATATCTCTAAGCAAAACAGAGGCGGTGACTCACACCGTTCACCTCCCAAAGGGGCAACAATTTCCTTTTTAACTCCTCTGCGCGTACACTCATCAACTTTTCATAAACATTCAGACAGGATCCATCATCTCAACAAACTGATTGTGTCCAACACGTTTGTTTTTTCTAAAAAGAAATAAAAAAAAATCTAGTTTGAAATACACCATTCTGTGTGTGGTTACCTCCTGCTTGCTCGTCAATGACTCGCCTGATCCGGCACCATGATAATACCAACCACACAAACAATACCAAAAGGGCCCCACGCAAAGTCTCTTCTTCTTCTTTCGTATATTTTGTCTTGTTATTCAAAAAAGTTTGGGTGGGCGAGGCACGCGCGGGCGCCGGACCAACTGACATCACCGTTACCAATAACTTTTGACGGGACTCTACAAGAATAAAATGACCGAATATGAAATTCTGGGCACATGTGAGAGAACTCTACGCGCGCTGTGCCGTACCGGAATGACTGGAACGAATGTCTCTCCCCTCATCTCTTTTTTTTTTTTTTGTGTTCACGCGGCTGGGCGTTGCTAAATAAATGCTCCGAGACGCGTGCTTCTTCTTCGATTCCTTTTAAGAGGGGTGGAGAAAGAATATAATACCGTTTGACCGCCTGGAACCGTATAGAGAGAGATAGAAGACCAGCCGGGCATAACATACGTCTCTATATAGCACCTGCACGACGTACGCAGCAAACTTTCTAGTTCCACCCACAAATCATTCCAACCGCGAATTTTTGTCTTTACTGATAGAACGTAATGGAGAGTAAAGTCGGACGTGTGCGCACTCGGAATGAGTCATTTGAGGCCTCACTATTAAAAAGATGGGCTTCTTTTTATAGAGTGGGGTTTTTTTTTTAAAAGCCGACATAAGGTCCGGTTGTTTCTCATCTTGATTGTGATCAGAAATAAAAAGAGAAAAGGGAATTTCTGGTCGGTTGAACCGGTTCTGTAAATAAATATATATGCCATACGGCATTGCTAAAAAAAAGAAGAGGAGTGATGTATACACATCTATATCTCAGAAGAAGAAGAAGAGAGAATCCACCGCCTCCGATCCGCTCGGCAGACCGTCACCGACACGAGACGACGACGGTGTTTTGTTTTCTACCCAGCAGCAAAGATCCTTCCCAAACTGTGTATATATATATATACTTGATCGGTGGGCAGCAGAGCAAAAGTTAAGCAAAGCGTGAAGCACACGAAACTATTTTACGTATTAAAAAAAAAAAAGAGCGGCAAGCAGACCACCACTAGATGTGCGCAGCTGGAATGATTTCTTTATTATGATTCGTGGAGCGTTTCGGGGAATTTATTGTTTTCTCTTACCGGAGTTGACCGTGTTGGATTCGGCGTCGGCCGTTTTGACCACGGAGGCGGAAGAGAGCTGCTGCTCCGTCTTGGCTTCGGTGGTGTCATCGACGGTGACGAGGGACGTGTCGACCACGGTGGGCGTTAAGCGACGCGTGTTGATGGGGGCTGAGATGCTGGGTCTCCGCGTGCAGACGATCCCTCCGGCTTCGCTGCTGCTGCTTCCATCGACGGATTGGACTCCTTCGCCTCCGCCTTCAGAGTTGGGCGGTCGACCGGTGCGGAGCCGGTAATTTTCTTTGTTGCACGAGAGGACCTTGTGCTGGATGAAGCGGACGATCTCGGCCAGCGGGAATTCCTTCCGGCAGACGCCGCACGTCAGGGAATCGGGAGCTAGCTCTTCCGGCTCTGTTCTCGCAAGACGAGAGAGAAAACAAAAAAACAAACAATGCTCATTCAACCGACCGTATCGACCGTTCCTTATGTACACCCCACTCTCCTTTACACAAAAAACCCCTTCTGTGATTCCAATCAAACCGTGCTCATAAAACCCGAACACCGGACTCACGCTAATTTCTCTTCCCTGCCCCTTTCTTTAAAAGTATCTTAAACAGATTGTATCTTACTTTTTAAAACAAACAAGAAAATGCGCCAATAAAGTCCATCACGTTTCGGTCAAGTTGCACTGCCATACCAAAGATATAGAAGGGCGTTTACGCTCTCTTCTCCAAGTAAGGACACGAGAAAAAAGAGTATCCTTCTCTTCCTTTTAAACGACCATCTCACTTGTCGGCCATTTTCTCCTTTTTTAAAGTGCGCGCCTAAAACGGCCACTCGGGAAACCCATTGAAAATCTCAGGTTTCAACCCAAGTCCACCCCCTCAAATCCTTAAATCTTCTCTAAGAGGAAAACGTGGTTTGGTTTTTTTTTTTGTTGTCCTTCCTTGCGGGACGGGTGATGCAAGACATCCGATTTTTCCGTCGTTCCCAACAGTATCTGGTTGCCGAAACAAACAGGATGTGTTCCGCCGAGCTCATCATACGCGACAAAAAAGAAAAAGAGAGGGTGCTCCACGGGGTTGACGTAAGAGTGGGTTGTTTCTTATCCGGATGCGCGGAGGAAGTCGTCGTCTTTTTAAAGGGAAATAAATAAATCTTTGAGAAAGAGAAGACTAGGCACTCATGATTTATACCGCTCACAACATCCGAGAGCGGACGCCACAGCATCCTTTCACGGCCGGATACTTGCGGTCCCTCTCCCGGCTGCAACAATCTACATCCTGTGCCTCTCTCTGACCGAATAAGAAAGGAATAATCATTCTGTCCCGGATTTTCAAGCGGTCCCTTTTTGGCAACACAACTCTCAAATTGATGGTGTCCAATGAAATGGCACTTTATGATGGCCGGTCGTGAAACAGAAAAAAATATCATCCTCTTTAAGGGGGGACCTTGGGAGAGAAGATGGGCAAGTGGGTTTAAGAGATTACCGCGCGCAACTGGAGTGGGCATGACGTCACGTTAGTCTGGGTGACGGATGGCCCCAGTTGTTGCCCGTCGAGAAGAAAAAAAAAATCTCACACGTCCGGCCGAGAGAAACGTCTGACCGCGCGTCCATCACATAGAGAAGAGCGGCGAGGCCGGTTATAAATAAACACTCTCCTAGAGGCTCTCTATATAGACGGGTTGCACTTATTATTCTTTCACGCAGTTACTAATCAGAGTGGCACCGGATGCTGGACATGTTGACACTGTTTCCTTCTTAATTTGTTTTCTACTCGATTTCGTGATGGATGGGATTTTATTTTTGAAGGGAAAAGGGGTGTACGTATACCATAACTCGGCGTGTGAACCTGAAAGGCCAAGTACGGGGGAGGGAGAGATCTTGACCCCTGCGTCCATATGTATTACGTCGTTGGGGTTCAAGACCGAAAGAAGAAAAAACAGGAATTTTACTTTTTTTTTTTCTTTCGACCCCCCGGTTAAAGAAATCGTGGGAGAGCGAACAAGGAGAGCAGCGCGGCGGGCACAAACAACAATTTCCCCTCCATTTATCCACAATGACTTGATTACGCTCTTATCTACCTGGTGGGCAAGACTTACGACATCTTCCATGACCAAAAGTTAAACGCAGCTCTAATTGAGACTCATTAGACTATCCTTTTTCTTTACATTCATAAAAAAAAGAGGAGAAGAAGAAGAAGACAACTATTTATTAATTATACAAAAGGAAGACGTCTTTCTTGTGGACATTGGCTATTGATATCATTTGAATACACAAAATGAGAATAAATGGGGGCTTTACCCGTCAAGTATATGAGCAGACCGCGAGTCACGCTCGTGATCAATCACCTGTCGAGCACTTTTTTTTTGTTCGCTACGTTTCTAAACAGCATTTAATGACGGCGATGACCTGGATCTCACGTTGGCGACCCTTTCCTCCCCCTCTTTTCTTGTCTGTAAAAAAACGGGGACCTCGGGAACAACAAAAGGGCGCAGTGAAGGTAAAAAGACGGAGCGTACAAAAGAGGAGGGCGTGTATTATGTAGCGCTCACGACCCCAGAGCGCATCACGGCCCGGCTGACCTCCCCCGTTCGCGCTCCTTTCCAAAATGTCACGCTGACCCCCAGCACACATAGACTGACCTCTCTCTGAAAAGAAACGTGAATCGCGACTTTTATGTATACCTGTACGATCCAATTTCTTTTTCATATCGGACACGCATCGCAGTCGTGCAGAGCTCATAGTTTTTTGGTCAAAGGACGCCTTCTTCGTGCTGATTCCATGTGAAATTCAATCTCATCCCAAACAACAAAAAGAAATGGTGGGTGAATTCATTAATCTTCTCGCCGTGCAAAAGAGGGGGAAAAAATCCATTTACATTGATTAAGAGAGAGGGAGGTCACAGCAGGCGCGCCCTTTTTCTCACTGCGGGATATCAACTATTCTTATTTCATTTTTTACCTGACCACTCGTGACATCATCAATTCAAGTATGTGTGGGGGCTGGAGCGTGCAATATTTGTGCGCATTGATATCGAAAAGTACAAATCTAGCCTAGATACATATTTTCACGAAATCGCCATTCATTTCCCTTTTTTTAATATAAAAATTGGAAATGGGAGCAATGAAGCATTAAAAACGTTACAAAAGGGTCAGTTCCGGACGAGTTTATTCTACACAACTTCCGTTTTTTCTCTCTATGGCAAATAAAATAATCATCATCATTACTTTTTGAATGCGGGACTGCGGGTTATTGTGCGATACAGGTGATGTTGTCACTGCTGGCTTTGCCACCTGCGCGCCCTGATCGAACGCACGAACGAGAGAAAAAGAGAGAAAAAAAAAATGGGAACGACCTGATGGTGGACATGTGAGTAGGTTAGAGCAGGACACCTGTGCAACGACGGCGCCGGTAGTTTTTTTTATTTAAAAACAGAACCACCAAGTGGCGTGAACCGTGGAATGTGAGTACTCTAATGCAATTTTTTCCCCTGCTGCTGTAAGTCGAGGCTTCCGAATAAAACCTGTCACATTGATGTCAATGGAAATCTATATATATAATACACGGTTAAGGCTTTTAGCGGTCCGGCTCTACATCGACCATGTAGGAGGAATTAGAGAGAGGGGAGAGTTCTCCTTCTTTTTCATCCGCCGTCGTAAACACGAAGAGATAACGAAAATCCTTTTTTCCGACTTAAAAAAAAGTGGCCTAAGAAGAAGAAAAAGACGAGTCTGGTCATCTTATCAGTAGGTCTTAGAGCGCGGTCAACCAGAGCAATATAATATGACCGGAAAAATAATAACAAGCTTCTCACGTTTTTTTTACTTCTATTTAACACAAAGTGTACATCTGGTCAGTTCAGCGAAAGGTAAACAACCTCTAACCCTCGCACTTCTTTTGAATAAAGAATAAAAAGTTTGTTTTTCTCACCTATACCTAAAAAAGTTATTTTGGCAAACTATCCCCGTGTTTTGACCTTGATCGGCATTGAATTCGTTCGTGTCACTAATATATAAATTTAGATACCACCCCCTGAATAGCGCATGCGTTAAGTCCAGTAACACAACTGACCACTCATAGATGACCACTCGTGTAAATATGAAAAAAATGAAACACATGCGCACTTTAACCCAATAATAAAAAGAGTTGTGTGTAAACAGACACACATTTGTCTCTATTACCTTGAGCGATTCGCATGGCGGGCATCTTAATCCTCATGGCGATGCTGTTTCTTCCCTCTGGTTACTCTTGTCAACAGAATAATAAATGGCGTTGAATGGATCTCGATGAATTCACACAGTTCAGACCATGTCCAAAAATTGTCAACAAATAAAACGGTCACCTTTAAATACTTGATAGGAAAACGCACACACCAACTCTAAAGGAGAGTCAGAAGAGAGACGAGAGAGGAACGTGCGCTCCGTACGGTGACCGACACTCGACTGAGAGGGAACGAGCCGGGGATTCGCCCCTATACGCAACGTGGGGGGAAACGAAAAAATAGTAGTAGAAGAAGAAGGAGAAAAAAAAGCGGAGCGACTCGACCAAGTCCAGCCGCGCAACTGTGTGCTCTCTCTCTTGTACGATTGTTGTGTTGTGTGTATTTTTTTTTTCACGTCGCGGCGGCGGAGGGCGGTTCACACAGCTGCGTCCACTGATGTGCGTCGTCGTCGTGGGGGCAGGGCTAGCAAAGAGAGAAAAATGATGGCGGTGCTTGGAAATTGAATTGAAGACACCGATTTTTTGTTAGACTGTCGGAAACTGGACACGTGAAGCATCACCAGCGGCGATGTGTCGAGTGACCTTTTTCAAGGCTATCACCTTCAATCATTTTTTTTTTTCTTTCTTTGTAAATAGAAATTGATTATTACCAAATACATTCTGAAAGTACATCACGACCGATTTCGTCATTCATTTTTTTATAGAGAAGAGAAAAAAAGCTTTCGATCGGACATTTTTGATTTTGGGCGGCGGTAATCTTGTCGGGGTTGACCCCTTTCATGATGATGGAAAACCAGCATGCTGTGATGTAATAACGGCAGAATGCTGACAAGAGCTGAACGATTTACCGTGACACGCGTGCACATTACGTCGATAATAAATGGCACGAGCTCAACAACACAAAAATAAAAAATCAACCGATATTCTAACTAGAGGACGCCCTTGTTTATTTTGCCAACGTGTTCACCCCCCTGGCGGCTGATTTGTAATTCATTTTCATTAGGGACGAGTGATTTTTGTAGGGTGAAGCTGGAAGGTGTCTGTCATCAGGGCAGATGATTGTGTACAGCCGGCAGCGGCCGTCTGCTGCAGGGGGCCTATGGTCGGGCAGTGTTGACTGGACCGGTCAACACCGCGACTCGGCTGGAAACAAGCAATCAACTCTTCGTGATGAAATCATTTTTAATTAAAGAGAACTAATCAGCTTCCCTTTCTTCAACATCTCTATCTACAAGTCGTTGTCTTTTGATTTCCCTTCATTAAAAGAATGATGAACTGGGCCTCTTTTCTATACCGCCGCCATCTTGCTCATTTTTAATTGGCAGACCTGAACTTTTCTACGCCACCTTCAAAACAATCGGCTCTCTGATTAATCAGTTGCCGGTGGCAGCCACCTGATCAAATGACTTGTGCGTGACACGCCGGCAAAAGTCTTGATCTAATAACTCACTTTTCTGTTTTTGAAAGAGAAGCTCAAATCAAGCTGCGCTGTCGCACTAATTTTAAAAAGTCTTCTTAATAAACTGAAATGTCGTTTTACAGTTTGTTTTTAAATACGTTACACCTCATTAAGAGGGGAAAATAAACGATTCTATGAAAGATATTCATTCAACAACAAAAATACGAAAAAAAAATATCTTTAAGCATTCCATTTTTTTTTGTGAGAGACATTTTGACGGAATGGTCCTCAGATACCAAAGATGTCTTTGGCCAGAGCATCAATACATCCACACAGCATCTATTTACAAGAGAGGGGGAAAAAACGTGCTTCTATCAATCGTTGCCTTTTGTAAGAAAAAGAAAATCCGACGAAATCGTTCTTTTGTGTGCATCACAGATTCATAGTCCGTCTCATTATTTGCAGTAACCTTTGATATCGTCGGTACCTAAAAAAAAATATACTGTCGGATCTGATTTTTTGTGGCCCTCCCCTTCATTCATTCAATACTGTGTATTACGTATATATAATATTTTTTTGCTATATGGCATATCTATTGAAACTGTCCGTCCCTATTTTGGGGGGATAGACCGGTCCCTCCTCATCTATGATAGATTTCCTATCTTATTTTTTTTATGTGTGACGAAGAGCGTCCATTGTCCGGTCAGAGAGAAAAAAAACCGGCGGCGACCTTCACGTCATTTATATGAATATTTCTTTGCTTCTCGATTGACATCAGTTGGTATAGAGAATAAAAAAAAAACAGCTTCAGCTGGTCTCTCTTATATACAATATACAGTAAAACTCGTAAAAGGCAAATCTAGGAAGCCGATTTTTTTTTTCTTTTCCTCTTCATCTTTTCTGTCCATCAAGTCTACCTTGTTGTGGGATGATGGACATTTTCGACGTAAAGCTCTATACAAACAGTTACTCGGATTGAAAATTGATTTCCATCCAAATCAATCAAAAAACTTTTTCTTCCTCGGACGTGAAAAAATAAATAAATATTTATATACGATTATTAAAATTTATTATTAAGAAGGAAAAAAGGGAGAGAGACAAAAATTGTTTCTACCCATTTCCGGCCTTAGAGCCATTGGATATCTTACGTGAAAGATTGGTCCAACCGTAACTGACAGACCCTTCTCAGGGAGAGCATGTGTGTATTTATATACATGCACATATATATGGATGTATAAAGGGCGACGACGAGAAGGGAGAGACCGTTGGAATGGGCATCTATGAAAGATAACACCGCCAGTTTTTTCCCTCTTTAAGGACCGGCTTCCTTATACTTTTTTTTTACCCTCAAAGCTCCTTACGACTAGTAGTATTTTTTATATATTTATAGACCCTACTATATAGCGAACTTTAAAAAAAAAAAGTGGAATTCAATATCAAAGTCCACGTGTTGACCGTTGGATTATGTCAGATCTTTCATCATCATTCACTACACAGTTCTCAAGGATAAGGAAGAAAAAACGGAAGTTGTCACGTCACTTTTAAACGGCCCCGGTTTCAAATATCTTTCAAGCTGTCCTTTTAAAAAATTAATGTTTCTTCCCTATTTTTCTAAGGGTAAAAACCAAATGAACCGAAACAAAAAGAGCTTCCCGGATGCTGCAATAGTCGCTAATTGCTCTAAACCAAGTCATAATATTGAATGATTGAATTAGACTAAAAAATAAAATAGCTCCTCCTTTCATTAATAAAAATAATTCATCTAAGAAAAAAAGAGAGACGCCCTTTTATACATTATTAAGAACCATCATCACATCTCATCCGGCGGGATTTGAAGGAGAAAATGCGGCCAATCGATTGAGACGAATCGAGTCTTTAGGTTAATAGAGATCGGGCGGGATAAACTCTCTCTCTACTATTTTCATTTTGGCGATGTGGAGCGGTAACTTGTTACACCGTTGCCAATCTTTAGAGGGGCGCGTGTCCCGCCCATCCGGCCAGAAAAGAACATGACATACATTTATTTGAAAAGGTGGCATATAAGAAGAAAAGAGTGGGAGGGCTGGGCTTGGAGAAAGGCGGCGGAGCGTGAAGAATTGCACGGACGAAAAACAATGTGTCTCTCACTGCAGGGTTGCCGCATCACCTGACGATGAGATGGTGACCCCGGCAAGCAACAATATTGCTCCTCGCCCAGGATCTCCGGGCGTGCAACACCGTTACAACAATTTTTTTTTCGCGTGCGCCGCCCAAAAGGAAGAAGAGAGATGAAGGCGGTGTCTTCATCCGGTCTATCATCGTGACTCTGTATTATCTCTCGGCCACGACAATCAAATTGGAAGAGAAACTTTTTTTTCGGGCGTCGTTCGGAAACCCGGAAACGTGTACTGATGGACTATTAAGAGCAACCCGCGCCCCTTCTTTATAACAACAATTGTTGGTGGACGTGATAAACGGTAAATGTTTTCTGAAAGCCTATAGCCGATTATTTTTAAAAAATCATTTTTCTTTTTCATCATATGGGAGGGATTCCTGTCCAGCTATATGCTCCCCTCTAAAAAGTAACTCAAGAAGAAGTGATGGGAAAAAAAGAGATGAAGAATAGACACACCAGCTAAAGGAAGGCATGAATGGTTTCAACCTTTGACCCGCCCTCGTCACATAACCTCTCAAAAATCTCTCTTAAAAAAAAGGGACGCCGAGATAACAATGTTGTATAGACGTCGCGCGCGAAATATTTCCCAGGAAAAAAAGGACGACGTCATCTGCTGCAGCAGTAACGTAACACATGGGCGCCAAAACATCTTGAAGCTATATACCTCGTATTCATCTATCTCATTATCCGTTCCCCCTCTTAACTCTTTTTTTTTTTCTTAAAAAAGAGAGAGCGGGAATGAGTTGCCTCCGCTGTCCGTGAAAGGTGAAGAAGAACATCCGGCCGCCCACCTCTGTGACCTCTACCATCGTGTACACGCCCCGTCGGTCTCATCATCATGAAAGAAAAATATATAAAGAATGAATGAGAAACAAAAAAGAAAAATAATAATAAAATGTTCTCGTTTTTTTAAGGATCGCCGGGAATGCGTCTTAGAATCCCGCGGAATGCGCTGCGGCGTGAATTAAAAGGACACACCGGACGCGCTTTGCCATCGAGATAAGAAAGAAATGACACGTTACAAATACGGCAAGTTTTCTTCTTCTCTTTCGTGAGGGCCGGACAGCTCCAATTAAGTAGATGACCGAGAGCTTCCTACTGAGAAAGCAATTACCCCTCTTGGCACGAGTGGAAATTGGCCGATTAAACATGTATAGAAGAGAGGGGGTGCAAAAAGGTCAGCTACAAGTCCTGAAGGTACGAGTCACGACTTTGTGTGTGTAGATAATAATGAATGAATGACCCGCCACTTCCCGTGACAGCACCGGTCATTTGCGCGCCAGCACAAAGAAAATGCAGCTGGGAAGAAGAAGGGCGTTATTGCATTCGTCGGCTGCTATACGTGCACACACCATATTTCTTTTATAGATGGCATAAAGGTCATCCTTTTGAGGTCCCTCTCTCTCTGTAGGTGGGATGGACAGAGCCCCCTCCCGGTGCAGACTATGGATTACATGACGGATGACGCGTACCATTTTTTTCTCTTCTCTCCCCTAAGAAAAGCAACAGTAATAATAATAATAATAACAGCAACAACAACAAACCGTTTTCCTCGTGCACCGTGAACGACCGATAGCTCACCTTCTCCAATCGATTGTTAACACATGTCAGCACATTTGAGAGGCTATATAGGATTACGAAATATCAATCACGACGTTTTCTCTTTTTTTTTTGTTATCTTGGTAACCCAAATAAGGTGCAACATTAATGAGTTATGCGGTAATAATGAGACTTCTTTTTGGCACTTTTTTTATCGCTAAAATACACCGTTATGTAAGGCATCAAGGAGGTAATTAGTAATACGAAAACAATGTGGATGATATAACCTAGTATATTATTTGATTCATTTCGTGGATAAGATAGAGAGAATAGGGGACTTGATGGGAAAATAATTGAAGAGAGGGGGAAAATCCAAACAGAAAGCAAAAAAACTTTAATTATTTTACGGTACATATCCTCCGTTCCTTAGTTTCTAAGAAAAACTCCCGCCGACGAATGACCAACGAGAACTGAGAAATTCGTGAGAAAAAAAGAAGAACATTATTGCCATCTTCTTTTTTGCATTGTTAAAGATGATTGTTTTCTCTTCTCCGAGCCGCCCTAGTGGTCACTGGTTAATGGCTCTATACTAATCAAGAAATGAATAAAAAAGAGCGCCATTTTCAAATAAAAGGGGAGCAAGCGTACGGTTCTCCTTGTACTTTGTCGGCAAAAACAACATCATCATCATCATCACGGAATCAATTGTGTGTAAATAACACGACGGCGAGCTCTCTCTTGGTCGTGATAGATTCATATAACCCGCACATCGTGCTGGTCCGCGTGCGATACGGCCATGTGCGGCCGTTCGGGAAAAAAGAAGAAGAAGGGCGGGTATTTGCACGATGAGGTAATTCATTAGAGAAGAAGAAGAAGGCCCTTTGGCTTCGTGACTCTACGATCCCGAAAGCATCAGTCACGATAGGCAATTTTCTTTTATTTTTTTTCGAGCTGGGCCTGCGCGCTCTTCTCCCGATTTCCCACCAAAAAGGTGCAAGGGGTCGTCTTCTTCCAAGTCGCAAAAGAGATCCCACGGAGAAGAATTCCCATACGAAAAATTTTATGCGTCCACCGAGGTCTCCTTAAAGAAGGACCTTCTTGGTCATAGTGTGTGAGATTCTCTCACGAGCCCATTCACAAAACGCAGCGAGCAGTTGGAAATCAAAGGTCGAGTCTAACCTTTGAGTAGAACTTTGGGAAACGACCCTCCATTATGTTGGGGGCTCTCTTCTCTGACCTCTTGAGAACGAGCCACAGGTCACGCCGGTTCTCTCTCTCTTTTTTTTTGATTATGTCAGAGAGGTTCTCTCTCTCTTTTCGTCCCTGTGTGTGTGAGAGAGAGCTGACCCCTCTCACCATTCATTGAGGTGAACTTTTTCTTTAGCTGGCGGCTACTCCCGTCGTTGTCTCCCTTTTTTCCCGCTTGATTTCGTGACCACTAAACGCTGCTGCTGCACACACACTGAGATAATGATCGGCGGCGGGACTCACGCCGCCTCATCTGTGTGCCACTGTAAGAGGTCGTGAAAGGCAGCAAAGTCACAACTTCCCATCCTCATCGTCACCCGTCATTCACGATTCGGTCATCATTTGCTATATCTTTCTTCTCCTCCCGCGGCCGCCACTATAATAAGGAGCTCTCTCTTTAGTTTTCCCAGCTGTGGGAACGAAAAAAGAGGGCTAATGCAAACAAGAGAGAGAGAGACAGAGAAAAAGAGAGTGTAAGGTCATTTATTCCTCTATGATTGAGCTCATCAAGAGATCTGGGCCATGCCAAAAGTCGTGAAATACTTTTGAACCCTTTACGACGACCAGGCGTGTTGCATAGCTCATTTTTTATTGCCTGGGAAAAAAGAAGAAGGATTATATTGGCAGATCTGTTTTTCACTTTTAGAACAAGAGAGAAATTTGTCGTGATACAGAAAAAAAAGAAGAATTTGTTAAAGATAAAAAGAATATTCCATATTGAGAAAGTATATATATTAGACAGTCGACCAATTCAAAGGAGAAAAATGTGATGGCTATTCCCGGATTCGCTTCAATGATTCGTTCCGGTCCAGCTGAATAAGGCAACGAGCGCCATCAGCGGTATACTCTTGCCCACCCCGCTCGTTTCATTCCGGCGCGGAGGCGGCACAACATCGTTGAAATACCTAAGGGAGATATTTAAAAAATACTAGAACTGCTCTCATAGTAGACCTTGAATTATCAGCTAATGGGCCGCACCTTTTTTGTCTCTTCTTTAAGTCACTGAAGATGTCGTTTAAGCAAAATGATTGATTCGATCCGAATCGGATTAATTGTACAAGTCATAACCAAAAAATAAAAATAAAATAAAAACCACTGATTATAGAGTCCCCATATGGTTGGCCATTTGAATCGTCCATCATTTATGAATACTTTTTAAAAAAGGGAATTGAAGAAGAGAAAATTTGATAGAATAAAGAGGAGAGCTGTACGTAGCGCAATGACCGGCTCTCTCCTCTAATTACAGAGGAGGGCGTTCACGTCTATAACATCATGGGCTTGCATAATCAGCGGTCAGGCACTAACATACAAAGTTTTTCCTCTCTCTCTCTCTTTTTAATGGTAGAGTCCGGCCATCATATTCTTATAAAGGTGGGTGGTTATTTTTTTTTATCCTTCTATCGTGATAATTATATCAGATTCTCGTTTTTTTTTTGTAGAAGCGCCAAGTAAGACTTTTTTTTGGTATACAGTCAATCTTGGTACTTTTTTTCGTGATTTTACAACCACGCATCCTCTAATTAGCGAGTATATTTTTATTCTCTCGTTGGCGGCGTTGCCAAAAGAAGTGGACACGCTGTCTAGCGATCACGGATGCGCGCACAATTAGAACCTTTTGTAACATTTGCTCCGGGAAAATTGGGTTATCAGTTCTCCCAATTATCATAAATATATTTTTTTTTAAAGAAAAAAGAAAAATCCTTATGTTGACTCGTAGTCCAAGGGTGTCAAGAGCTCTCGCCCAGCGCCCAGTAAACATCAGTCGGCGGTCCGAACAGAATGAAGGGAGGAATAGGTGTCCATGGCAATGCAAATGTGGGAGAAATTCTTTCACACGCTTTCCTCTTCTTGTTATGTAGAGCCCATAGAGACTGCACGTTAAGAGCGTGTGCCCGCGCGTGACTCGTTTTCTCTCTATGAAAATCATAACATATCAGAAGAAAAAGAGAGAAAAAGTTGAGTTCATGGTCTTCGTCTACCCAATGGAGGGGGGCACACTATTTTCTTACCTGACTGGGCTAACGACACGCCGATTTGTGTTCTGCTGTGCCGCCCGGATGATCCATCACTGTCGCCTCATTAAAATAAGAAAAGGGACCTCAGAGGAAATGTATAACCAGCTTATGGATACCACAACGTCGCGCAGAACCATTAACCCCTCTCAAAGAGAAGAAAAAGATGATGATGATGACGATGATGTCACCTGTCTGTGTGGCCCTCTTTTTGGCGACGACAACGTGAATTACCGCACCAAGTGATGCTGACCAGACTTTTTTTCTTTTTTCTTTCAAGAAGCTCATTTTTCTCTTGTTCCCACGGATGCTGTTGGATATTTACATATTTTGTCGAATCTGAAGCCAACAGCAGCAGGATTCCCATTAACCTTTCCGAGGATCCGTCATGAGCAGCGCATCAAATAACACTCCTTTTTTCTCTCTCTTTTCTCAGAGCTTCCGTCGGCCGCATTTGAATATAGACTGCGTGAAATGCGTCCTGTCAGGTGCTGCGGCTGGGTCGTCGTCGGCACGCCAACGTCGGGATCCGTAACGCACATCACGCCTGAGCTACCCTAGATTCTTTCTCCAATACCGAATGAACTTCAATCTCGTAGCAGACCAGCACGAAACTTGGGATGCTGGAATCGCGCCAGGGATTCTCATTTTAAAAATCCATCTACTGTCCGAGAATCTTTCTATTTTAGCGCCATTGATTCTCTTTTAGCAAGTTTGTTTATCTCGCAAAAAGATAAAGTGGGAAGTATAGTAAATAGATCTATCAGGGGATTATGGAGTGATGCCGTAAATCGCGCTATTGATGCCAGACATGGATTTTGATCGCTTTTTTTAAGAATAGGGATTACCCTCTCATCTTTACATGCCGACTCGTTAAACATTCTACAATATGTGTGTGTGTGTGTAGGTTACACATGCGCGTCAAGAAGAGGGGGGCGGCCGGCCAACAATGCACCTTTGTGGCTGGAAAAGGAATGCGTGTCTTGACCCCCCTCAAGAATGCAGTGGTTTGTTCCCTTACTGATGCTGCGTATATTCATATTATGCACGGTGCGCAAGGGCCCACCAGTGTGGAACAAGAGAGTAGAAATATAAAATAAAAAAAAAACTTTGACCTCTCCCGAACGAAAGAAACCACCCAGTCACAGGTGGTGAATAGGGCGGGATCCCCCCTCTCTCTCTCTTAAAGATAAGGTGGTGTATGGTTCAATATATGAAATATTCATCGTCCAAACGTCCAGTATTTCCCTCTTCCTTTTTTCTCTTCAAATAAAAATGGAGAGCGATACACATCCGTGTGTGTGTTCCCGCTGAGAATCCCTTGTTGTTGTGCTTCAAGGACCACCAATGGACTCGAAAAAGAGGGAAATCCTATCTAAATGTAATATCAGAAAGATGACGTCCGATATAATTGTTGTCTATGCTCCCAGCCGTTCAAGTCACTAAATAGTCTTCTTTTTTTAAGTTGATTCCAATCAAGTCATTTTAAAGAATTACCATAAAGAAAAAAAAGAGTAGGGACATCAAAGGCTTTTTCTCTGTAATCAAAGAAGTTCATTAAAATCAGTATTTTTGCCTGTACCTCGGTGTAGTCAGAAAAGGGTGCTCGCGGTGCCCATGGCAACTCGGGCGAGGTAAAAAGAGACCAAAGGAGCGTTGACAGTTGGTTAACGAGCAAAACTCTATAGGCCTGTCAAAACAAGAGAGTTGAGAGAGAAAGAAAGAAGAGGGAGAAATGAGATGGTACCGCCTTGATTTATAAAGCTGATGGTGCACCAATGTTTGTGATGTTATAATTAGTGATCGCGTTTCACTTGGCTCCCGCCGAGTCTTTCTGATCATTGCGCGCTCTCTTGTTGATTAGGCCTTGGAAGTCACAATTAGCAGTTTGATAATGGTATATAGACGTCTCCTCGGTACATACATTCAAACGAGAGACGCGCTTGGATGTATAACTTTTCTTTTTCCAGAGAGAAATGAAGTTCGAATTTCGCGCCATCCCACAAAACATGGACACGGATCCCGTTTCTAAACTCACGATGATGCTGATGAAACATTGAATAAGGAGTGCGCATCATTCGTCGCAATGAATATTCCAATGAGATGTCGGAAAGGGACGAGCGTGACTTCAATCAACATTAGCTGGACTTCTGGGCATCAGCAGCAGCATCAGGTGCGAACCCTCATCCATAATTCAACACACAGCTAAAAGGGGTGGGAGACTAAAATTAGTCTACGCGAGTCGGTGCTCAACGGACCTAAATACGCGGAATAATGGATCCCAAAAAGTGCTTTTTAAAAGGGCAATCTAAATGCATCAAGCGGAATAAAAAAAAAGAAAGATCCTGACCACCCGAGTCGAACTTGCTCAGTGGGATCATCGTGCGTATACAGATTTATCATATGATGGGCATTCCTGTGGCTCGGCAGGGATTTTTGTCTGTACTCGAAAGAAAAGTGTGGACCTATATCGTGACACGAATCTCCGTCGTCGTCGTCATGTGCGAGGAGGGAGACCTTTCTTTCTTTTTTTCAGAGTTCCGGGCCAGTAAGTTTCACCTCCTCCACCGCCCATCTACGAAACAATGGATCTACTCTTTAGCTCCGTTTTTTTAAAAGGAGAAGAAAGTACATTACGCGGTAGTGCGGAGGCAGCACGCGGGAGGTTCGCCCAGATGTCACATCCGCCCAGGCCGGAAGGGTTGGGTGGCGTATTTTTTCTTCTACTTCTTCTTTTATATATATTTTGTTTTCTAGTAGAAAAAAAAAATCGACAGGATAGATAGACAAAAAAGGGAGCCCATCATAAGAAGTGACACGAGTCTCTCAAGAAGGGGGGTCCTTGACATCATCATGGGCGGGCCTCGTATGGTCCATAAGACGACATTCCTCACATTCATTCAAGGCGCTTGAAAACTATGTAGAAATGACCAAAGAAATATTTTCCTCAGGAGAATGTTTGCTGAATTCTGGACGAAGTTAAGAGAGAAAAAGTATAGAATAAAAAAAGGATAACACGGGACGGGAGCGGCCGCCACCATGACGAATGACATTTGCGAGAGCCGGACGCCCGGTTGCTTCAGCACCACTCCACTGCGCTTCCATTTGAAAAGTTATGGAAGACGGAAGAGAGAGAGAGGCCCCCACCTTTTTCCTTCCCATTTAAAAAGAATAAGAAGAATGGACACTAGCAATGGAGATGGGGGAAGAAATAGAAGAGGCGTGTGCCGGAGCACTTTGTCAATCCGAAGCGGCCACACCTGTTACACACGGAAAGGAAAACATATAAGAAGTATATATAACGAGGATAAGCGGACCTCCTCTTTTTATGGAGAATAATAATAATACGAGCCTCTGGGGTCCTTCATCCGCAATCAGTAAATCATTTCTGAGGAGCACGGCCCCTATATACTATACATGTAATACCTGTCTAGGTATAATTAGACTAATATACATTGATTTTGGTATAGCATCCGGTTAAAAAGAAGAAAGGTCGACGAACCTATAGTGCAGCAGGAGCCAACACCGATGAATCTTTGTTTACAAGCCGAATAATTTATGTTAAAACAGGTCCATTTATTGCTTATTTATGAGCACCAGCGTGTTGTTGTTGTTTGTGATGTATCAAAAAAGTGGTTCAAAAAGGCTGCTCAGACTCTATATATATATAAATAAGAGGAAGGGAATGATGGATGACTGTGTTGTAAAGTCGGACGTGCTGTGTAATTCCGGGCATCAGCATCGTGTCACTCTCTGGCAGCACGGTGATCCGGCTTCACCAGGTGATCCATAATTCCTCTTCTGGAAAAAGGGTTACATGCTGCAGCACGTTTTCTTCTTCTCCCAAGTTTCATCTTTCTGCTTGCAAGTCATTTGAATAGAAACAAAAAATGCCCTCAACTTCCGCTGTGAACGCATACCATAAGAAAGTGCCCTTCTTTCCCTTCGCGTGAAAGGTTCGTTAAAACTGAGAAAAACAGAGATCAATCATGACCATGTTTAATGCTCATTCATTATATGATCCACCACCATAATTTGACCTCTTATGGAAACAAGACAAAGAAGGAGAAAAACAAGGATGATTAGCCTATTTTGAGACCGATGAGGGCTCTCCTGTCGCTCTAATGATCCCGCTCTTTTTCTCTTTTTTCACGACAAGGTACGAAAAAAAATTACATACCTAGCTAAAAGAAGAAAGAAATGATGGTTGGATTCGTAATAAATTGACCACACCGTCATAATAATAATAAGAGGGCCCGTTATATATACATTCAAAAAGCCATTTTGTGCTCTTTAAAAAGAGGGGGCGACCTTAAAAGAAATGTCGCCTGGTTGTAAAAAAAACACGACAACAAGAGAAAGAGAGAGAAAAAAAAACGTGGGAAACACAAACAGGACCGTGATGATAGAGAGAAAGAGAGTGGACTAGAGGGGTTCTGGATGATATCGCCATAGAGAAAGACCGCCTGGAACAAAAAAAAAAGAGAGATAAACTCTACTATGTGTATATAACACAGTGACCGCAGCAGTGGCCATCTGGTCTGGAGCCCGGCAGCGTCTTAATAGCCTCCTCCCCCCTTCTTTTCCCATCAACTTCTGACCTTCTCTCTCTCACATGATAGACCGTGACTTTTTCATTATAATAAAAAGGAAAAAGAAAATTTGCTACGGTCACTTATAAAGATACAATGACCAATGCTACTTTGTAATATACAAAATTCTCTGTGTCGATCCCGCCGAGGCGCCTAATGATCCCGTGTGTGTGCGATGCCGGTGGTCAGGTTCATTATCATATTAAGTCCGTAATGATGCATTGTTTTGTGTTTTCTCTCTTGAGCGCGCGGATATAAAGTGGAATGCAGCGTTTAAGCACATAACGACGGGCATTTTCCCCCATCACCTTGTGCGTTCTTCTTCTTCTTCTGCATCATCTTTTAAAAAAGAGGCTGGCCGGACGATGCCCGTAGAAAGAGAAGTTTTTGGTGCCCACCCACGTTGGGAGAATCCAGCCAACACATATTACGCCACATAGATATTTATGATCTTGTTACTTTAGTAGGTTATTATAATGCGTTCGTACAGCCCCCTTTTTTTCTCTCTCTAAAAGTGGCTCTGCATATCAATCCTCATCATATTTTTTAGCTGATGGGCCGGACGCTATAGTCAAGAGTTTCCGTTAATAATAATAAACCATACCTCTTCGTGTTTCTTCTTTTTGATCTGGGATTTATCTCTTTTTGAGAAAAAAAAGAACGTGCGCTTTAGTCTTTCTATGAGGTGGGCTGATGGTCACGCTGCGTTATTTGATTCGATTGAATTGTTTTTCTTTTTCATTCGTTCCGGCTCCTCTGATACCAACAAGTGAAGATTCAATTTCTTCTTTTTAAGGTGATGATTAGAGATAAAATCAGATCAAAAGCGGAACCTGATGGATCTTTTGTAACCCGTCCAGAGATCCATCCACTCGAGCTTGACGAGTACCTTTTTTTTATGTATCGTCCGTATTGGGTTACTCAAGCCTGAAAGAGTCACGCTGTTCGTTCTCTGGTCATTGATCTGCTATTGTTTCTTTTAAAGATAATGTCATTTAATTCGCCAATCTTGAAGCCATCATCAATTTGGAAATCAGCCGCAATCCCACTGACCTCTCGAAGATAGACCGCATCAGTAGCTTTATTTTTACCAAAAGAAAAGGTATTGTTCGTCTCTACAAATACTGCTCTTTTCCTAGAAGAAGGAATCATGCTTGTGTTGTTCTCCTCTCGACGTCCCCCTCTCTATTTCTATTGACGGTATGGTCATCACTATCAAACAAGGAGAGAGACGCCGTACTATTTAAAATATAAAAAAGGGGATGAAAATAAAGAAAAGAAAGATGCTTATGCATCAGTGAGGAGGCCCCTTACCGATCACTTGAATGGATTTTCCCACCATTCCCTCAACTGTACACTATCTCTCTTTAGTGTACAGCAACAGCATGTCCTATTTTTATCGGTGGAATACCCCCGGTGTTTAGCGTTGAATTTCACGGTCGGCCGCACGGATCGAAACTTTTGTATCATTTGACCAGCATCATCGGAAGGGGACACACCTTTTAAAAGAGAAGAGAAACACGGCGGTAGATATACGCAGAATTGATGGCCGCGTCCCTTTTATTACATCTCTTGGCTGCTACTGCTGCTGTGAAAAGCGGTATAGTAGTGCTCATGATTTATCCTTTTCTATACTCTGGACCGATTATATAAGGAAACAATAATAAGGAAAGCCACCAGCAACAACAAACGGATATAAATCCCCCTCTGAAGTAGCAGCTATAAGAATCCAGCCCGGGACTAATAGATGACCTGCGACTATTGTTACTTCTATACTATAATTCTACTTGATGTGAGTCTCCGTGGTTTTCCCAGAAAAGAGAAAGAAAAAGCAGTTGATGCGGTCGATTTCCTTGCGACATGCAATTCCTCCGTTTAGGAAGAGGGGGATTGTCGGTTAGGATGCTGCTAAGAACCGTTTTTGAAAAAGAGCTTTCTAAAATTTCATGCAAAATAAGGTTTTTTCTAGAAATGGTGTGTAATTGACTCCTTTTTTTCCTGGTTATTACGACTATTTTAAAATAATTAAAACGGATTTAATTTGTCCATTGAACTAGCGTGAATGAGAAGAATAAAGAAATATATAACGATACCTTTTTAAAAATAAAATGAAGCATTAAATTTAAATATAAAAAGAAGTTGCTGTCCTACAGTATCCTATTATTCAAGTTTGAAAATTGGCTTCGTCAATATGACAACGTGACTTTTTTCTGTCGGTCTAGGTTCGACTTTCAGGATACCCCTTTCACTTGCATAACGATCCTTCTGCGATCCTCGCATTTATTCCAAGAAGACTTAACAACAGTAACTATGCAAATCAACCGACAGAGAGGAAAAAAAAGTATTACTTCCCTCCTCTTTCTCTTCCCAACTCTTCTCTTCATAATGATGGCAATATGTCAGACACACCAAATCCCTTTTCCACATTATGGTGGAAAAATGAAATTTCCATCCATCCTCCCTCTTTTTTTAAAGCCATCATCAAAAAGAGAGAAACGGTCATTCATAATCTGAAAATCATACACTTTTTTAAAAAGGGGCACGCGCTACACGCTCGATTATTCAAAAAATATATAATTTACATAATTCCATCATCTTTCTCTTTTAAAAAGAAACAAATATTTCGTTTCAACTCGTATCAGTGTACGTTTTCCGACTTCCGTCATCTTCACAGCCGCAATAATAACAAACCAGAATAAGATATGCGTTATCAGCACAAAATAGCCGGTCAGCCTTACGAAAGAAACTTGAACCACATGTTGGGGTGGAACCGCAGAGGTTTCCGTCCACATGATCAGTAAAGTAACTCAACTGGATATTGCAGATGAATATTAATACGAAATAATAAAAAAAAAAGTCCGCAGATGTCTTTCTTTTCTATTATTAGGGCGTCGTTTCTCTTATGAAAGACACGACGGGTATTACAAACAATATCTCCCCTATAGTACATATACATTTTTCTCTCCCCTCAAAAAGTGGAAAAAAAGGTTTTCTACTCATTTGATTTACCAATACCGGCGCACTGTATTTGTGTGCTATATTACGTAATAATGCAAGGATCGGCTGGTACGCATTGCTTAGTCATCCACACCACTGCTTACAACAGTGACCGCACACTCTTTCCTGATATTAATTTGATTTTTGAGACTTTATAAAAATAAAATACAAATATATAGAAAGATGTATAGATTCATCAAAGAAGAGAAAGGGATTTTATGTCCATCAAATGTCGTTCTATAGGATCCTTGTAAATAGGAGGATCCATAGGGTTTCCTGTATATATACTCTCTCCAATCAAAGATAGTGGAATGTAAAGAGCTTAATTATATGTGTGTGTGTGTGACTGCGGCCGCGAGTAATTGATGCAATGCTGAGCCAGGGGAAAACTACCGCACATCAAGTCACAGAGCGGGCTTCGCCTCCGCGGCGGCCATTTATTACCGAGACGACGAGTGCTCCGGAAGATCTCCTTTTATATTATATATATATACGAGGGGACCCCAAAAAAAGTGGGGCGGCGGTGGAATAAACAGTCCAACACAAAACAGTTGTACTCACATATATATATATATATTTATATATATTACGGATCAGAGAGAGATATAGACTATATCTAAGAGGGGGTTCCTCCTTCCTGCGGTGAACAATAGGCGGACGGCAGCCCAGCGCTATGGCTGTTAGATATTGGCGGGGGATAACACTCACTCTCTATCACAAAAAAAGCTAAAAGAAAGCAAAAAAAAAACCTTCCGGACGGCATCCATCGCCGACCAATAAGAGGACCAATGAAGAATGAGTTACGATCCTGGATGCTCTCTCTGTCCACCGTATATCTGGTAGATATTGCCAAATAGCAATCGAACAACAACAACAAAAAAACATAAAAGATGACAATAGATTAATCGATATTGCGGTCAGATTTGTATCTATTTCTTTCTTTTTTGTCTTTCTCATTTTACGCGTAAGTATCAAATAACTTTTTTTTGAAAACGCAATGGGGCTGATTATTACCCTCTAATAATTTTCTCAGTACATCTGTGTGTTTTTTGGTGTAGGGGGGACAGAACTGGTGGTGTAGCTTGGGTTTCCCCCCTCATCGTCTCGTATTTTTTTTCGCCCCTCTTCGGTCACCATCAAGCTAGATTTTCGCTTCTTTCATCGCAACAATTGGACACGCTGTGCGACGCAAGGGAGAAGGGAAAAAAACCAAACTTGGTCGGACATCATCCATCACTGTAAACGAGTCGATTGGCTGCTGCTCCTACCGGCCTCTATTTATATACATCTTTCCCCTCCATTTTCTGATGGCAAAAGAAAATAAGAATTCCTTAGATTGCGTATTACTCAGAGCCTTAATTAAATTTCTTTCCAGCAGCCCTGAATCAATCAGAAGAGGAGACAAAAAAAAAAATTGGGAACGTTTTATTAGATGGTCGGGACGCACACAAAAAAATATGTCCTCTCCCCTCTACTAAACTCATTTTGCCGCAAAACGATGACAAGATATCCCTCTCTCTATATATATTTATATATCGATGGATATCGAGGAAAATATGGACGCTGCTGGACAGGTTTTTTTGTTGTTATCCATAATAAATAAATATAAATATTTATATTGGGTCCATGACACAATCGTCGTCCTTTTTTTTGAATATAAAAACACAAGAAGACTTCTTTACCTGCTGGACGGGATGACGTATCGGCGGATGCCGGCACAGCAAGTGGCCATATCGATGATACTCGAATGGAATTTTTAAAAAGAGATTCCTTATGCGAAATATGGTCACAATGTAATACAGAAAAAAGAAAAGAATATAAGGGCAATGAACATTTCACGCGAGATGGAACAAGACACGCAGAGGTATATAGAAGAAGCCCATTTAGTCTTTCAATTCGGCGCTGCATCCATCATACTGCGCTGCGGACTCGTTCATTTGCATCGAATCCATTCCATAGTAGATGGATCAACTAAAAATAAAAAATTCCAAAGACGAAGAAGAAATCATCAAGAATAAGACAGGGAGTGAGAGGGCGTTCTAGAAACGTGCAAGCGTGAAAAAACAAGAGGCGAATCGTGCTCCACTCACGCCGAGGATATGGCCCCCGCAAGAGAGTATATACCTACCTATATATGCATCAGGGACCAGCACACATTTTCGGGTTCGTGATCGATGACCTCCGCCTCATCTTTAATGGATAGATGCAACAATCTCGAATGAGATGAGAAAAGAAACAACAACAACAAAAAAAACTCCATCTTGGAATATAATAAGCTCTTCTTCCAACATCATAGGTCAATTTTTTGAAAATTTTTTAATAAAAAAACAAGGATCGATAAATGTCATCAACGCGTCCTTACATCGTTCTACTTTTTTTTTTCATTACGATCCATTTAATTCCGGACATTTTAGTGTCTCTTTTTTCGAGGGCAATTAGTGCAACTGTCACATGGCATTAGAAACAGCCGTTAAAAAAAGAGAAGAGAACCTGCTCATTTTTATGACCTTTTTTCAGGATATAGTGTATAGCGCACCTTGGCCCAGCTGAAAAACAATTCGGGTCACGGATATATGTGCAGCTCATCGCCGGCCCTTTAGTCATTGCATCATAACCGGCCATTATAAAATATATATATACTTCATGGGATCAACACACACAAAAGTAGGTTAACGGTTTACGCTCTTATAGAAACATCAATTTTCTTTCAATTTCTTTTCAAGAAAGAAGAAGAAGAAGATGGGCGGGGATGCAATATATCCATTTACGAAAGAATATGTGTACACGGTTAGGGCGTGAAAAAACTGCTGTACATAAAGTTTGACCGTAGGCCAGCTTTATATGCGCCACCGCCCAAGTTGAAGTAAGAAAAAAGCACCGCCAAAAGATGATGATGACCCCTTATAATATAATTAAGATGGGGCTCCTTTCCCTTCCACTTAAGGAATGAATTTATTTTCAATAATTGCTCTTCTGCTGGCCCTACTATGGACATTATAATAGAGACAAGACCCCCATCATGCATAGCACCCTCATATATATATAGACAATTAGTACCGTTACGTATATAGGACAGCTGTGCTATACAATTACTATGTGAAAAATAAATACACATTGATTCTTTCTTTCTGCGGTAGGTCCTTGAAAAAATCATCTGTTTTTAGTGATGATTTTATTTCATATTTTTTGGCCTTTATCCATTACTTGACGTCATGAAGGGCAGCATTCCGATCCGGCCTCTCGATCAAAAAGCCAAAATTGGCAATACTCGTATAGAGCGTTTTTTTTTGTGAGAGTGTATATATGATGCCAGCTCACTTATACAATACCCTCATTTTTTTTCTCCTTCATCTCCCTGCTGGCCCTCCATGGGAAGTCTGTGTGTGTGACCCTTGTGTCAGAGGACGGACCAAGGAGCGATGAGTGATGACCGCGTGTGATGCATTCTTTCATAACCGACCCCTCTCTTTTTACTTTTTTTTCTCCCTCTTGAAAAGCCAACGGATCTTCTCTTATTATAAGCCGACTGACTTTTTTTCCGCCGAATTTCTCTCACCTGGAGGAAAAAATGCGGATACGTCCATCAGGAATGGTCAAAATACTTGTCCCAATCCTTAAAAACCGGAATTATGATTACTAGGATCTTGTTGTTGCAGATCGAGTCCAAGGGGGGTCTCAGATGGATGGACCACCACCCAAAAAGAAAAGAGGAAAGATGGATGACATGGAAATCGACCGTCGTTTCCCCCCATCAGAGAGAAAAAAACAGCGTCACATATAAATAGATGCTATGGGCCCAACGGAACAATCAGGGCGACCATGAATATGATTTGATGACGTATTTCGACAAGAATCTGCCGAAAATCTTGGCAATCGGCAAAAGCTTTTCAATAATTCATAGGGGATCAGAGTAGAAAAAAAAGTTGGAATACATCTCAATTGATGTTTAGCACAGTCGATTGGTTTCGATGAAAAAAAGAAATCTATCATTCAACCGGTTTTTTCTCTTTTACATGGAAATGTTCAGGTAAATCTCGTATTTAAAAAAATGTCGGTTGAGGTATTGCATAATATAGTAGTTAGATCAGAAATTTATTTAGTTTTTTTCCTCTTCTTCAGGAGCGCCGTCGTCGTCGTAAGGCAGTTAGCTAGCCACCCTTCCTAAAAAGGTTTCAAATTTCACGGCTGAGCTCAACAGAGGGCGGATAAGACAGAAGGCAGACAAGTGGATGACCATCAACTCAGCGGGAGACCGACCACAAGAGAGAAAATCCTCCCCCTCAAAAAAAAAAGAATCCTCTCCACTTTACGTCACTCTTCTTGGGTCCATCGGAGGGAGGGCCCCCTACCGGCCCAGCAGGACCGCGACGCAAAAGCAACTCCATCAGGGACACGTGACCTATGAACGCCCTGCTTCTTCATAGCTATACATAAGTTTGGCAGTTGAAAAGGAATATGGAATTGTTTTAGAATGATGTAATGACGAGTTCCGGAATGAGTACGCAGTGCGATCCATCAAATGATCCGCGTGAAAACGAGATTGACCTCGCGTAAAAAAGAGAAGAAGAAGATGAATTGAATAATTACTTTTTAAAAAAATGAGAAAGCGGGAATTGCCGATTTCTATAAATAAAAAATTCTGAATTATTGTAATGAGCCCTGGTTTCCATCTGTCAAATAACTCCTATTGAGTAGAATCATCCGTCCATTCAAATAAAAGATGGTCGTAGCAGAACGATTCTATTTTATTTTAATTGTCTTCTAATTACTACGGATTTCGTGCTGAGAAGGAAAGAAATAATAAAAAAAGGATCGTTATCCTCTTGCATCTATTTATGTATATTTTGACATCATCTTCAAACAAAAAAAGATGTTATTGTGTTTCAATTAAGAGACGATACGCGTCGTGGACGTTGCCTTAATTGAAATGTTACAACCTTAACCAGGGGGGACTTTTATTTAATATTGAAGTAAAACTCTCTTTTGTTTTCTCTTTAAATGCCCGTTTTTTCCTCTATTCTCTGTGATGAGAACCGGTCCGTCCAGCAGCCGGGCTTTTTTAAGCGATGGGAAACGCGCAACAGCTTACGGACCGTGTCGTCCTCTCTTCAATTCAACACAACAAAAAAATTCTCTTTTCAATTTTTTTTCTGGGACCCAAGGGGTGGAAAAAAGGGCTATTTCCATGCTTTTTTTTTTGCTCTCCCGCCTTGTTCTTCGAAAATATACGTTATATAGCCTTTGAAAAGACAAAATAAAAGAAATCCATTCAAATTGCGCGCCCTTTTTTTCGCATTCAACAATACTACGTTTTTCAACGTGAAACAAATTGAGAGACAGCGGTGGGCTGGCCAGCAAAAAAAAAGGGGGAGGGGTCCGGCTCGTTATCCGCCCTCTTAGGCTCGGGCAACACATCAATGTCAGCAAACCGGACATTTGGTGCCGCTGCCGCTGGACATATATACAATTTGAGGGTCCGACGCGTGCGCGCGCGCGCCTTTTCTCTCTCGCCGTTCCGCTCAGTTTAAAAGGAGAGTGATGGCTTATTGACACAGCCATTTTCACAAATATATTTACCACTCTATTAAGAGAGAAGGTATTAATCAAGGCCTTATTTATCTTGCAATATATATTAAGAAAGAAAGAAAGAAAAGAAGTTTCCTTTAGAACCATTTGGTGGTCGTAAATCTGTGACCAGCAGCTCTCCCTCTCTTTTCTTCCGCGTGTAATACGCCTCGACTACATAGACACACGTGAGAGACGTTCCGTAATGGCCGTCTGTAAATCAGAGTAGAAGAAAAAGGCGGGCAAGCAGCTTCTTCGATACTCACTTCCTTTTAAAAGTGCGGAAGAGGGGAGAGAGAAAGGGATGTTTTTTAATCCCGGGGCCTTCCGGTTTGCGTGCGCGCCCGTTTACGCATGCAACTCGTACATTTCCTCTACTTTCTGTCCGCGTTTCTACGCCTGGAAAATGTCACTTCTTCTTCTTCCTCCCCATTTTTTGAAACTCTTAATTTAGTAGCGGATGCATATACATAAGCAGGATCGGCGAGAGGTTAAGTCCGATGGACTTTTGAGTCTGCTAAAGTCATCAGTGCAACTATCAAAATAGGACTGAAAAATCCTTAACGATCCTTGAATCCTTCTTGATAAAGAGGAACATCAAATTTTACACTGATAATCTCGAGAGAACTCTTTGAGGTGACAAATAAATAAAAAAAAAGATTTTTTGATCATCAAAACTAGATAGTCATTCCCTCTTTTTTATATACAAGAGGACGGACAAGACGTAACCACTTACACTTTCATCTCATTCAAAGCTGCTCACAAGATGTGGAAGAGAAAAGAAAATCCCAAGGATTTCTTTCTTCATCATCATTCCAGCTGCTCTAACAATATCCTGTTGAATCATTTTATAAGTAAAAAGTGAAGAGACTGAGGTAGAAAAAAAAATGGTTCAGCGGCCAGCAACCAGGTGCTATATACAAGGAATGCCTCTGATATAATCCGATTCTTTTCTGCCGCAAAAAAGGGGGGTCTCTTATATTTTTTTTTTATATCATAAGAAAGTATTTCACTCTCTGAGTGAGCAAAGGGGGTTTTTTCGTCAAGAATTTATCCCTGTCGGATCAAGAGAAAAATACAAAAGAAAGATCCCCCCTCCTTTTTTTCCATGGTCATCATCATGGAAGTAAGGTTACGTATAGTGTCACACACATGTGCATTAAATAAAAAAATACACTCTTGGTTTTTTAGAGGGGAAATTTCGATATATAAAAAACATAGCATGGGAAAAAATCTTGGATGAAAAGAGGGTGAATTCGCCGCTATTGTCCAGCATCACGGTGATCCAAAAAGGATCTGATGGGTTCCGATAGATTTTTTTTTTGCCTCTCTTTTCTTTATACTACAACAAAAAATGTATTATATATATAGGGTGACTTGGACCGGGGATGGAAAATAGTTCCATCACATTAATTCTTTTTAAACACAAATTTTTTTCCCATCGATATTTACCGACAATAGAATTCCCAATTAACAAGATTCAATAAAAGGGTTTTGAAGAAAATAGGGGCTAAAAAAAAAATGGTCGGTCATTTAAAATAGAAAAAACCTCTTCTTTATTTCCAGCTGGAGGGGCGGACAAAATATATCAGTGCGGCTGTACGACGGCCGGGCGGGCCCGTCCACGTGTGCGCTCTTTTCAGCCCCCCTACCACCGAAGAAATGGGCTCGACGTTGACTTGACTTGACGTCGGAGACCCTTCGGTCAACTCCATCTATTTTGAAAAAAAGAAGAAGGGACGCCCTTTCCCTTATTTTAGAAACTGAAAATAGAAGAGAGAAGGAAAAAGTTACTGAGCCGTAATCTTCTAGTTAGTACATTCACGAAAAAAAAGGGAAAACAAATCCCCAAAGTCCTAGCGTGTTTGTATCTTTATATTGAGGTGTATCACTCTTCTTTTTCTAAAATATATATTTTACGACTTTAAACTCGTTCTGAAGCCGTGCAAAACACATTAAAAAAAGTAAGACTTCTTAATGGCCGAGGAATATAAAATACGAGTCGTGCTGGCCGATGCTCTCTAAAAAAAAATTGAGCATCACGAAATATACGGACAAGAAGAAGATGATCCCGTTAAAAATTATTCACAAACAAACGACCAGTTATCCATCTTGAGAATGACGTCAAACTGGGGGAGAAAAACATGGTTCATCCGCTCTAATCAGACAGCTGTTTACCATCACATTTAAATATATTTCTTTTCTTTTTTAAACAAGTCCAGTTCTCTATAAGATGATCCATCAGCGTGATTGGCAACGCCGGATAGAAAACCGTCAACGCAGCTGTACAATGACTCGTTAAGTTCAAAGACCGGATTCAATTAAAATAAGTAGGCTTTTCTTTTCGGCGAGTGTTGTTTTTCTTTTCTTAAAAAGAAGAAGAAGAGGGTGGAAGAAGGAAAAGCTGTTTTGTTTCGTGATTTTTATTCTGTCCCGAAGGAGGCGGAGAGAGAAGAGGAGGCCGGAGAAGCAGTAAGGCACCGGAAATGCTTCCCACGTGCTGCATAATGACCCTTTGACATAGAGGAGTCTCCCCTCTACTACATCCCGGCACGTCCTCCCGACTTTTTTGTTTTCATCCCGGCGTCTCTTCTTCTTTTAAAAAATTCTGGATCGTTCGTTGCGCCCAGGTGGCCGCGTGTTGACCCTGATGGTATATACTTTGAAATGAAGGACTTCCTTCCTCAATTCGGAAAAGATGAGACTAGTGATGGTACTTAATTTCAGCGTGACCATAATCTTTTTTTTTTACTGAGCGGCTGTTCTTCTTCTCCCCTTTTTTTCGGACGACGAGCGTGCGGACATCTGCAGTGAACGAAAATAACACTTTTTGAAAGAGAGCGCGGGATTTCTTTTGGGGAGGTCAGAGGGTGTGAGACTTGGGAAAAGACTATAAAAAAAAATATTATACGAGTTGAGATGTGCGTGAGTGCGAGGTACTTTCTTTCCCGTATCTAAATATAATGACCAATTTTTATGCTCTCATCCAAAAGGCCATATGGAAACTTTATATTAGAAAAAAATTAGTTCTTAAAAAGAGATTTATATAATCAGCTGATTCTCCAACTGGGTATTGAATTTCCTGAGAGATAGTACAGAAATAGCAGCACGAAAAGAATGCATTTCGTCGGCGGACACAATGTTTTCCAGATTTAACTAATTACATCAGGGGGGTGAAAAAAGAAATTCTTTTCTCAGGATAGTAAGCATCCCCCAGGTCCACTAGCACCACCCCCTGGTTGACTTATGCAAGTCGACGTGGCCGTGCCGTGCTGCACGCCCTTATCCTGACTGCTAAAAGTTAATTATAACTCAATGTCGGAAGAGCGGAACGACGACTTCTCCCTGTGTCTCTTTGAGGGGAGGAAAAAAATAAATAAATATAAAAAAAGGTTGTTTTTCCGAGTTTCTGCATGTGACGAGGTTTAAGCAGTCCACATGGACTGCGGGCAGCACATCAAGTTAAAAGACACGTTTTTTTCTATTTTAAAATACTTTTTTTATTATCCTAATTTTTGTGGCTTTAAAATGATCCATTTTTCTTCCACGTCATCACTCTATTTAAAAAATAAAATAGCCTGTCGTAAAAGAGAGTATATTTGTAACCATTTTGCTCAAACACTCGATTTCCATTAAGTGAAAAACTTTCATTTCTTTATCTAGGGAGGAAATTGAATCGTCACTCGAAAAACCGGACCCAGGTTTATGACAGCATTTAACAAAAAGGCTACCCCCCTCACTAAAAAATTGGCGAAAAAAGAGAGGGGTCGTTATTATTGCAGTTTGCAGTTTAGGTGCCACCCGTTATATATACAACCGGCTCTCTCTTTTCAAAAGTGACCGGTCTGGTATTATTATCAGCATTTCCATTTGTGACAATAATAAAAGAGCGAAACAGATTAGAGGGCTATTAGAAGAGACGTGGAAAAATAAAATGTGAAAAAAGCGTGTGAAAAAAATGTTATCCCTCCCTTATGACTAGCTGCCCAATCTGTATCGGCTGCTGCTGCTGCCTTTTTGCTTGAAATCTTTTATCTATTACATAACATATATAATACTGTACTAGTAGAAACACCGCCCCTATATAGACGCCCTGTTTTTCCCTAACAATTCATGTCCAGTCGAACAGAAAGATTTTCTATTTGTAAAAAAAAACGAAGCCAAAAAGTCGAAAAAGGTGAGAGGGGCCTGAACGGTGTTTCTACCTTGTCACACACAATATCTTGTTATTATATAACTGACCAGCTCATATCTATGAATGAATGAATGAACAACGCCCTCTTCTCTCACCCTCTGAAGGTGAATTTCTGCTGGACATTTTTGTCTGTCGTCATTTTTGGGTCCCCCCACCGGTTTTTGTGGAATACTGTGGGAGAGGCGGGGTCGTCTCGGTCAAAAACGGCGATGAACAAGGGCTCGGGAATTTTTTTGATATATATTTTTGGGGAAGAAGTACAGTAAAGAACTAGGGAGAGGGGAGAGAAATATGTTTCCCCTGCTCTGTAGAGAAATGCGAGAAGTATAAGGGCGAGAGACATCATCCACCAGCTGCCTCAGTCTCTCTAACGCTGCTGACCTTAATGACCCTTTTCTTTCCAAGGGGAAAAAGAGAACTCTTACGCAGTAGTAGTAAGTACGATGACAAACTTACTGCAGAGGATAGATGGTCATTCAAGAATGACCTAGAGCCGTTATGATGAAGGGGACAAAAAAATATGATGAGGGGTTCAACAGATTTTCAAAAGGGACACAGCAGCTGCATCCCAAAAACCTTGGAAGAAAAACAGTGGATGAGTATAGTGACCATATGCCGCGATACTCACAATGACGAAAAGAAAAGACGCGCCATTTAATTAGTCGCAATCATAAAGTGTACATTTTCATATCAGCTGGTGTACAAGGCTCTAAATATTTATTGGAGACTATAAAAACATCCATCGGACTGATTGCATATGTCCCCTAATCCCGGGCGCATTTGTCGTAACACAACCCAGCAGCACTCTATATATGGGACACGACGGAAACGGCGGATTATTATTGTTCTCTCTTCATGTTTTTCTTTTTTGCCATCACCTGTTTTTTTTTGTAGAGGCATTGTTATATTAGGATAGCTCTATTTTTTAAAAAGGTATTTAAAAAATAAAGCGTTTTTTGACGTAATGATCAGGTTGTTAAGGCACATAATTGCACAATTCCACTAGGTAAAGCTCGTATTTGGCTACGGTCGAGATTGAAACATGTGAGGCCCCCATGGGCGGACTCGGATCTATTGTCTAGCCCTATTACACAACAACAACAGGAACGATTTCTTTTCTGACTTCTTATATGTTTTTAGCATGCAGATAACAATGGCGGGCGGGCTACCCCACGCATAGCTCTCGTTTCTCTCCCTCGAGAAGAGAAAGAACAATCCGGTCGTTATTATCATCATCAAGTGTGTTATACGCGTTTGAGAGAAAGAGTACACTGCTAATGGTCGCGTTTTTGGCGGGGTTGGAGGCTATTTGTTTGTTTTTAAATGGTTTCTGGAGCCGAACCAAGACAAGTCTACACGTATTACATCAACAAACACCCACTTAGGAGACCCAACTAGCTATATATCTATACTATATCGCTTTTCCAAAAGATATAAGGGGGTGAAAAGAGACCTGTTGACGACTTGAAACACTTTTTCAACAGCGTATTAGAATAATTGAACATGTTGCGTAAGAGGGAGAGCAGAAATAGGCTGGACGCCAGGATCCTGTATATAAAAATATCATCGCCAGCTGCCAGTATATAAAATAAAACCTTATTCCCAGACACTCTACTGTTTGAGAATATTGAATTTGACCAGCACGGCCGCAGGATCGAAATCAGATCTGTGCCAGGATCGACCACTGCAGCAGCAGCAGTTCGAAGTGCCATTTTGCATGAGAAAGTAGAAGGACGTGAAATCCATACCCCCATCATATATTTGAGTCAACGTCCATGGAGGTGACGAGAGAGCTCTCCCTCGAGAGAGGAGAAAGAATATTCAATAATTCTCAATCTCCATGTCCTGCTGCTGCATCATACGTGTTCCCCTCTTCATGTTCGGAAAATACAGTTCTGTGAGTCGCCATGTGAATCTTTTTCAATGGAATAGGGAGATGTCGTGTCACTCATTGTTGAACCTCGATCAGAAATATGGGATCCCCTCTCCTCATCTTCAATTCCAGTCTCCTCGTCTTTGCTCCTGTGGAATAGATTCTCTCTTTTTTTTGGGTGCACTATACAATGATTGAATCAAGGTCTTTTTTTGAATGTTAAAAAGCTCTGAATTGATGTAAAACGGATATAAAACGATCATCAACCACACAAGTAGTATACTATTGTCCATTCAATCAACTTTAAGTCTTACAAAGTTACATCTGCTGAGCTCAGCAGTCTCATCCGGAATTATGGGCGAGGATAAGTCCAGTGCGCGTGCCCCCAATAACTTTTTTCCCGTCTAGATTATGCCGCCGGACGGGTCCCGCAGAAAAAAAAAACTGTAGCAGGCCGTCGGAAACGGACGTGAATTATTCAATACGGATAAAAACATATTAGGGGAAGAGGAAGTGCTCGAGAGAGCGGTCCACCGCATATGAACAGCCACATTGCCATACGCTACAATCTGGAATTATGTTTCCTAGGAAATTGACAGTCGATATATTATATGTAATATATAAAAAAAAGAGGACTCTCTCTCGAATAACCCTAGAACGGATATAATATGCTTCTATTCATTGAGGAGAAAAAAAAAAGGATCGAGAGAGCAGCAAGCTGATGAAAAAGTTGGGGATTTCTCTAGGGATGGCCACGTACCGTATCCTTAATAGGCGGTCAATCTGGGTTGGGTCATGTTGAAATAATTCAATCATTGTCCGATCGCTATCGATTGCGCATCCTTTTTCTTTTTATCTGAAATTCTTTTTTTTTCTTTTTGAGGTACTGGGCGTCCGTCTAATGTGATATATATTGCATAGCTTGATATGGAGTGGATCTTCTGGTAGAGGAAATAAAAAAGAAAAGATAAAAGTTTCTTACCTTAATTATAAACATGTTACGACATACTCACGCCCGATTGTGAATGTATGTGACTCATCCAGGTTTTTATCCATCTAGTGAGAATCAATGCACAAATTTAGTACATTTTCTAGGAAGAAAATCTTACATCTATTTTTAGATTAATTAGCAGTAATTACGCCGATACAAAAATATCCTTACCAAATTTATAAAACGAAGAAAGGACTTCTCCTAGTTGTCCAATATCATTAACGGGTAGCATCATGATTAAATTAATTAATTAAAATATGTAAATGAGATCAAAATAATTTCACTTAATGAGTGTAAAACTGGTTCTTTTGCAAGAATACTTACAGTTGTGTTATCAGAGCATGACGACCATATTTGAAAAATGAGGAACGAATTCGGTTCACACAATTTCCACAGGACAAGTTTGGCACACTAATGAGTTACGTCAAGGTTAAACATTTATTTCAGTGGAATAATTTGTTTACCCTATTGCAGAAAACTTATACGAATTTACGATACGAGTTAAGTTGGAGCCTTGGAGGTGACACTTGACATATACTGGCACGCACTCGGCACTTCAATCCAAACAGTTATTAAAAGTTGGAGAAACTTGTATAAGATAGAGTTTTTAAATACTTCTTCTAGTTTAGGTAGAATTAATTCATTACCTAATAATTACTTAATAAGCCCTAACACGTGTAAATCATTTTATTTACTTTTCCCTCTATTTTCTTCTTTCCAACAGGGAACCACAGCCATCTATCGGTGTATTAATCAAGCTGTTGTATATGATTCGGCTTGTCGTCTGCAAGTGTCAAGCCAAAGCGAGAGTGTGAGACACGTGGAAAAAAGAAAACATGAATGCTTTGGAATCACAAAACGGTAATTTATTATTAAACTAATTAATAGTCATCATAACCTTTTTCATAATGTATGATACGAATTATCTTCCCAATTGCACAGTTGACATGGACGATATGGATTCAGCGGATGAGGAGTACGACGATATAAATAGTGGAGAAGAAGCAGCCTCAAGTATCTCTGAAGATAGAGATTCTTACACTGGAATTGATGATGATGAAAATGGTGGTAGCGACGGTGAAGAATCAGAAAACAAGGATGTTATCTATGGCAACTTTGGGTGGGCTGATGCCATGTCCAAAGTCTTGCATTCCTCCAAGCCAAAGAATAAGAAATCCATAATTTTGGCCAAGGCAAAGAAAGATGCTGAAGTGTTGAAGAAGGTGGCTGCTAAGGAAAACCCTCCTGAATTTGAGATTGCTGGAGAAGTGAAGGAAGAAAAGGTTCTGACTAGTGAGGAGGCTGCCCTACAAAGGAAAGCTGCACATGCTCAAAAGTTGCTTCGTAGGCAGAGGCGACTAGAATGGGACCTAGTTGGAAGGGTGGTGCCATCCATTGTTGAAGACAGGGAGAGAGAAAGAACCCTTGCCAAAATTGGAACAAGGTTATTTTATTTTATTTTTGTAGTAATTTGAATTCTCAATTTTATTAAATTATATTTTAAAATAATTTTATAATAATTTCTATTTTCAATTTTTCATTCCAGGGGTGTGGTCCAACTCTTCAACTCAGTCAAAATTCAACAAAAACAAATTCAAGACAGACTCAAAGAAGCTGGTCCTTTGGAGCGGAAGAGAGAAAAGGCGCTGAAATCTTTGAACAAATCCGACTTTTTGGATCTGTTGCAAGGAAATAAATCTGTTAAGGTATGAGAATTTTATCTAAAAGCCTCGTAGGACCTTTCATGTGACTAACGACTCTGTTTTGAATCATTTAGGTGAAGAAAGAATCCGTGAAACAAGAGGACGAGGCAACTTGGAGCGTATTGCGCGACGATTTCATGCCTCAAGTAACTATGCGCGATTGGAACAAGCAAGACAGTAGCGACTCTGACAACAGCTGAACAAGCACATCTGATAGGTTTTGGACTAAGAAAGTTGAAATACAATTCACACGATTCGTTGATTATGGCGATTGACACCAATCAATCAATTACTAGCCCACTCTCTACTTCAGTATGTCCGCCTTTTTACGTTTTTTAGCTGATATTCGAAAAATTAAAAAAACAAACAGTTCGAGCTAATAATGTATTTTAAAGAATAACGAAGAATTTCTTTCTGGTTTCGGATTCTAATCATCCCTGATACTAAAGAGTATTGGCAGATTAACAACTCAAATGTTTATTCTCTTTATCATATAGAATTTTAGACAAAAACAACCAACGATAGGTATGAATATTAGAGTTTTGATTTCGTATTGGAAGTACGGATAATCTGTTCGATTTGATCCCATTGCTCGTTTTCAATTTTAACCATTCCATTGAAATCTCCAGCTGTAAAAGGTAGCTTCCCTCCATCTAACTGAATCACAGTTCCGTTTAGCCAGCTTGAGTAATCGCTGACCATGTAAAGAGCCAAGTTGGCCACTTCTTCCACATCACCCATCCGGCCAACGGGAATCTGTTCCTTCAACAGTGAACGGAACGCACCAGTAGGATCCAGCCGCGAAAAAGCTCCTTCAGTTTCAAACGGTCCAGGCGATAGGCAGTTGAACTGAATTTCAAGTAAATTGTTAATGGAGATAAATTTTGAAAATGAAAAGAAATAATTGTAATTTACCCTCATTCCATATCTTCCCCATTCAGCTGCTAGAGATTTACTCATGGCTTCAACTCCAGCCTTTGCTGAAGCACTAGGGCAAACAAATCCTGATCCATGAGTGGTGTAGGGTGTAGTGATGGCCAGAAAAGTGGCACCTTGACCAGCTTGGATGAGCCGTTTGCCCACATCAAGTGTCATGTTAGCAGTGCCATTCAATACAATGTCAGTTATGGTTTTCCAAGCATTGGCTGAGAGGCGCTCGGTAGGAGAGATGAAGTTTCCAGCAGCATTATTGACCACAATGTTTGGAAGGCCAATTTCGCTTGTGCAGGTATCAACAGCAGCCTTAACCAAAGCAGGATCTCGAACATCAAGTTGAAGTGGGATAACTCTGTTTCCAGTGGTAGATGAAATCTCTTTGGCAGCTTTCTCCAAAACTGTGGAAATATTTAATGGCAAGGTGATTAACTAATTATATTAATAGAAACCTGTTTGAAATTGTTTACTTGGAAGCTTCCTGCTAGCGATTGCAACCTGGGCCCCCAGAGTACTCAAATACAAAGCAATGCATCTTCCTAGTCCAGTTCCACCACCTGTGATGAAAGCTGTTTTCCCGGTGAAAGTCCCAGGTGCAAACATTGGTCGCTTAACAGACTTAAAGTGCTTTGCCTGAGGAGCATTTTGAGATTCTGCTTTGTCAGGCATTTTCTTTTGATTATTTGACTGGTATTTAAAATTTAAAAAATAAGGACAACAAAGATTTGAGACTAATTTATGTGTCTTCTACCTGAACTCGATCTGAGCTGGTACCACTGTTCGCAGGGATTTTTAAGTCTGTTCAAAATGTATGTTTATAAATGATTACGGCTGCTGGCTACAGTGTGTGATATAAATCAAAATTTCCTTTTACGAATAACGAAATTTCACTTGACCAGGCAACAACAGTTTACATGTTACAAATTCGTATGTACCCCTTGGCAGCGCACTAGCGATCCAAGCGGTGGGCGGGTTGCGGTTATCGTGAAAGATATAACATATTCAAAATTAAATATTTTCTTATTTGTAATGTTGGATTGTTAAGTTTTCTTCGTTCCATAAGAGGCTTGACTGTTTGCATGCGGTAAACCAAAGCGAACTTGTGAGACCGATTGCTCGGATTCTTTTTTTTTGCGACAGAGAACCTTTGACAGTTTGACTGCTCGGCTCAGCTTACGGCTTGCTGCCGGAAGGTGGCGTCATTGTTGCAGGCGGAACAGGGACTTAGGGTCCAGAGTATGGATTTAGGCCGGGGAAAATCGCTCCTTTTATGGGCATGAAATATTTCCAGCTTCAAGATTGGTCAGTCTCTACAAGAATGTTCTAGAACAAAGGCGTGGCTAGCTTTGGAAATGGTATAAATACCCCTCGCCCGCGCCTCGACGCGTCAAGCGTTGCCGAGACCGCCGAGTGCCAGGAAGCAAACTTCTACTCAACCAACTGTAAGTACCACACCCAAATTTCCTTTGTTCTCTTAAAGTTGGTGTTTGAGTCGAATATGTTGTGATTTGAATGTAGAATCGTTCTCGATAGTCTTGACTGTTGTGTAAAGCCACTTGTGTGGGATCATTGGCTTGAATTATTTGTAGGTTCAGCCCTCTCAGATTCGTTTATTATTAAATATAGGCTGGTTGAGGGAAAGGCTTTGGAATTCCCAACTCGTTAGTAGGTGTACATTGGGTGATAACTTGATGTCCGTTGGTATTTGCTGAGAAATTGTTACACACTCCCTAAATTGACCCTTTAAAATCAAATGCGTTAAGTTCACGTACAACTACCTCTGTGGCGCATGCGCACTAGGAAGCTGCGTCCCGTTTCCATCCCATGCTAGTAAATGCTCTCATGGCTAGGGACTTCCTATGAGTTGAATGTGGGCAAGTGAGGGAGTTTATGAAAATCCACCCTAATAAAATAAACATGAATATTTATTCAGTGTGTTGACTATATTATCAAATGTTTCTCAATGAGGGCAGTTAAAAAGAAAAACAATTGAAAGTGGTTTCCTTGTCTATACTCGTCGCTTAAATCCACCTCCACCTTTTAGTACTAGTGCGGTTTAGCAATTTTTCAGCTTCACGTCGTCTTTATAATAAAATTTTGGGGATTTAAAAGTAATAAACAATTTAATAATTACTGCTATTTCGTTGTTTGTTACTTCGTATTTGGAACTTGGTTCCGTGAATGATGGTACTGGTTTTAAAACAATATTTAACCTCTTTTCTTTTTCTATGCAGGTTTCTTCTTGCTAATTTGCTGATCCCGGCACTTTGGAATATTCCCTTAATTCGGTGTTCATTCATAGCTTCCGAGCTATTTTCTCAAGAGAAAAGGTATAATTTTATTTCGAAAATCAATTGTATCAATAATAATAAAAAATTCTATTTTCTCTTTAGGTAAACCTGGTAAAATACACGGTTTATAAAAAAAAAAAAAAAAGTTTCATGATAAGAGACGTATATTCTGGGTTTTATTGTGTTAGATCATCAAATATCTCGTAGTCAGACAACTATTGCAAGCAAATCTGTTAATTAAATATAAAGTTTGCCTTTTAATTAGCTCCCTTATTGTACAATAAATCTGCCCATATATCTGACCTTTTTTTTAATACGTTGAAAATTGAAAAAAAATGCTTTTTATTTTTATAAAATCATAAAAGTCGCTCACTTGCCCTTCCAAAGCATAACTAAAGAACTTCTACATCGAGTAACCCGTAGATTCGTAGAATAATAGAACTAGAATCTCGAGACGGCGTTGCCAGCTTGCTTCAAAACATTTATATTAAGGATAGGTTTCATATTATTCTCTACACTTCTTGTTTCATTATTATTTTTGAAAATTCTGCATGACAATTTTCTAATAGATGTTCCCTTTGATTTGTGCAATTTAGATTGTTGAGCTCCTTGTCACCCTTGCACGATTCCAGTAATAACCCGCCTTAGTTTGAGTCGCTATTTATCATAAGGTTAGTACAGGTTTATTTATAAATCATAGTATGTAAGCTAATTTAAGCCGACATGAGCCAAAAGAGCTTAAAATCAGATCGTAGGTTGCGTAATATGTAAAAAATGCGTGAAACGCATTAAACGTCACTTGTTTTGACGGGCTTACAGTCGGTTTCGTGACTTCGTGTACTCAGGTGAGGGTGGTATGATGGACATCTAGTGGTAAGAACATTAAATCTAGGGAGTAGAATGGAGGGGAATGAGCGACATAGTTGTCAAAGTCTGCGGGGGTGTCGCTAGTAGCTCATTCGCGACACGGGGGTACTGCTCATCAGAGAGAAAGAGAGAGGCGAAAGGAAAGCGGGGTAGTCCAGGCAGAATCAACGAAGACGCCATCTGTTGAGAAGAGACCCTACCTCTTTCTGAATAGGCGGGAAAATTAAAAATAGCTGTGTGGAAAGATTTTTGGGGACCATAGTAACGTAAATTATTTATTTTTAACATGCAAATATAGTGTTAATTACTTTAAAATAGTAAAACTAAGAAAAAGGATAAGTCCCCATGAGTCTCGAACTCATGTCCTCCACATTACCAGCCGGGTACCCTACCGAGTGAGCTACAAAGTATATGGTTCAGTAGCTTCTAACTTGAAAGTATATGCTGTGAACAGTGGATACAAGCTGACAATACCCCCAGGTGGAGTCTCCGGCCGCTGAGTGGCGCTGAACGCAGTTTTCTCAGGGGCAGTTTGGCAGACTACTTCACCCCTTTTCCTTTCGCCTCTCTTTCTCTTTCTCTTTGATGCTCATCATCAAATATTTACAACCAAAAATTTAGCATAGCGCTCCTGTAAATGTCATTTGGCTTAACGGTAGAGTACTGGTTTCCCATTTAGGGGGTCCGAGTTCGATTCCCGGTCCAGTATGAATCTTTTATTGAATAAATCGGGCTAATAGTACCAGGAATGAGCACGAATGTCGCTGAGGAGTGCATGGAAAAATCAAAAACGTTCAGCGATTTCTCTTATGGAGTTTCCCCTCCCTATTAATCTCTGATTAAATACGTAAAGATTTTAGTTAGCAGCGCCGCCGCTTGGAGCTTAGAACTTAAGTCTTAGAACCTAAGCTCCCCCATCTTGTCCATCTGTTGCTCTGTAGTCATATTGTACTTTTTTTGCTTCAAGGTATAAGAAAAGTAAGCTATTGGGACAGCATTACGAAACTATCAGATACATGACGTGTTTCCTCTGAAAATTATTCACTGTTAGAGCTTCGTTAGAAAAAAGGACACGGTGGTTAATTTTCTTCCCATACAATAATTTAATTATAAATCGCTGTGAAATGAAAGCATTTCCTTTCAAATATAAATTTCAACAATTTTATACAACGTTAAAGTTTCCAAGCTTACAAGGTAAAGTGATTGGTTTCAAAACTGGAGTTCGAAGGTTCGATTCCCACTGAGGGCAAAAAAAAATTTCGCCAAAATCTCACTGTTTACGACTTACACCGATTGGTACTGTACAGTAAATCCATCGGTGCGCTTCGCGCATGGTCGGTTTAACATAAAGCTCAGCTACCTGCTAGCTTAAATACTTCATAGCTTTTGGTAATTTTTGATGTGGATTGGTTCTTATCATATGCTTTAAAACGTTTACTCAGGGTTTTTATGAGGAGACGAAGCTTGTTCGTTAGCTTTATCCTCATGATCCACCATTTTGAAATAAGCATCTCTTTTTTTACCAGAAAGGAAGGGGTTGTTTCAGGCGTACAGATGGGGTGGGGGGTGGAAAATTCACATGGGAGGGAGAGGGGAGTTCTGATTCTTCCACCTTGGGCCTCCAAACTGAGGATGGGAATTTAATTTGAGTAAACTTAGGGTTACTGTATTTAAGAGCATTAGCTTGTCCGTGGCGATAACAGTATCTAGATAAATCGATTGATAGATTTAGTAATCGATGTGAATGTCAATGTCTCCTGATATATTATTATTAGGTTCACTGTAGCAGTAGTCAAAAACATGGCAGAGAACCTTATACAGATTACAGGCAGTGTACAGGTCCGCTCCGCTTATTATCAGACATGGTGCGATAATAAGAATGGCATTAGTATCGCCATAAGGTTTCTAAGCTCGATAGCCGGGTCTGTTTTACAACTAGGGTGTCGGATAGGCGAATCCCAAACTGTAATTAGCTTTATAGCTTCTCTAGGTATGTGCTAAAAAAAAAAGACCTAAATAGATCTCGAGTTTGAACAACTTGTTCCAGTGAACCCTCCCTTTCAAGAGATAGTTCCGCCCACCAGGCTGATGGGCGGCACTACGTCTATTTGAAAAGCGCTTTTTACCGGAATAGGGAGGAACAGGGTAGGGCGGGTCGCCTTGGTAGTTGATGAGAACATAGTACGTAGATTTTAATGATGTTACATTTCGGAAGAGACCAATTTGGGTCATTACCTTTACCCAACTTTTTTTTTTTTTTTTTTTTTTTTTATACAGATTGTTTGATTGGTGATGATAGTGCTTAATCATGGGAGTGGATGAAGATTGGTACCTCAAAAGAGAAGGCTTTGATGAAGAGCATCATCTGACTGCCTTGATTAAAAACAAGGAAAAGGTAATTATAGTTTCATAATACCCGGGTTAAACTTTAATATCGCTATCGGAATTTTTGACTTGTAAAAAATGGCAACGTTGGGCATTTTTGTTTCAGCCGTCGTCTACCGGGTTCAAAGTTGTATCATGTCACTCAAGCCATACGCTACGAATTACAGATGTTATTTACCTTTACGTTGATAGCAATCAATTAAAAGGGAAAACCTATTAGTCTTAAAATTTTTTAGTTCTTAGTTGATAACCAGTCATAATTTTTTTTTCAATGTGTATAGCTGATTGTCGGCCGAATTCCCTGTCAAGTGGTAGACATCGTTTGCGACAGCCAAACAGTTTCTAGAAAACACTGCGAGCTCTTCTTTAGAAATGGCCAATGGGAGGTCTACGCATTTAAGGTATACTTATATTTTAAATTCATCATTTATGTTATTTTGGCATTCATTTAACTTTACTTTGAATTTTCAAACTGATGATCATTTGTCTTCGCAGAAAAAGACAACATTCATCAACAAAGAGCCAGTACCCCCTGAGGTACTAACACCGTTGTTGTCAAATGACAAGCTTGGAATTGGGACTGTCATGAAATCTAGGAAAAGTGACTATGTTTTTCATCTATATAAAACCGTTCGCGAGGCCAGTACGCCGACCGTCTTGCCCCATCTTACATCTGAGTCTGCAAATGAATCTTCGTCGTCAGAACGTGCGTTCTACATTCAAACAGGTATGCAAAATTTAAATAAATCCATCAACTAATATAAATTTAATTCGTGTATTTCATAATAGGAAGAAAATCCATATTTGTGGATCCAGAGCTATTGAAAGATCCAAAGCTCTCCATGAGAACAGTTGTAAGTTTATCCAAGTGCTCTATTCCAAAACCGAAGAGAAATAAATCGCGCAAGTCCTCGTCAAAGAAGCAGCAGCCCTGTTCATCAAATCCCCCTTCAGAGGTGAACAGCAATGTTGAGAATGCTGAGAAAAGCAATGGCCCAATGATATGGATTCCTATGGATGGATTGGAGCAGCTGAATAACACAACACTTCCTCCTCCTACTTCTACTTCAACTTTACCGAAACAGACTGATGTTCAATCTCTCCAAGATGCAGTCATCCAGCCCGGAACTGCAGTCCCACTTCCTTGTGTGAAGAAAGAAAAAAAAGGAAAATCTCATCTCCCCTCCAAATCTTTTGACCAAGCCGGTCCATCAAATCTACCCAACGTTCCGCACAAGATGATTCATCAGCCGCCAGTAGTCATTGACATTGCTGATTCTGACTCGGAGAGTGAGAAAGAAAACAGTGCAAAACAGAAACAAGAGAAAAAAGTGTTCACCTTTGAGAAATACTCTAGTGGACAGGTCGTCGTTCAACCACCAGCCGCTCAAAATGATCATCCCGTTGTTCCAAGCTCTCCTGTTACTCCACCACCTTCTAGTGTTGATATCAATGAACCTTCTCCACCGGAATCTCCACCTCGGCTGCTAGCAACGGCCGATTCACCGGCTAAACAAAATGATCAAGAGTCTTCTCAGTCCTCCTCGGAAGACGAAACAGAAGAGGAAAAAATCCAGAGAGTTGTGAGGAAACTCGGAAATCGAAAGTGCGGGGAGAAGACAACTAAGTTGACAGAGGCCAAAAGCTATACACGTCACCGTGGCCATCCCCATATTCCTCTGAATAGCGGTGAACACGATCCTAACAGGCGTAGAAGAATTAGCAGCGAGAAGAAGTCGACAGATAATCTCAGAGAGAATTTCAAGAAAGCTTACCATATGGATGGTAGGGCATTAGCAGCCAAGGCGCCGCCTTCAAAGAAAGCCAAGTTAGTTGCTGATGTCGTCTCTGCACCGGTACCGAGTCAACCGCACCCAACCAAGATTAACACCTCTTCGGTACCTCTGCCTTCCTCTAGCCACTTGGCCCAGCAGGCACCAGCAACTTGCCAAAGGAACCAAAGCGCTACTGTTCCACCAAAGCCTGTCACAGTTAAAGTAAGTTCCTCATTTCTATATTCGTAACTGTAGCAGCAACTTCTGTTAATCTAGATATTGTTTATATGTACTCAAAAATAAATTTAATATTTCTTAATTGCAGGCCAAAGTGACGAGCAATACAAGGACGAATCAGCTTCTTAATTCGATGAACGTAAACGACAACACCCAAACGGTATGAGCCAATTGTCTACACGGCCAATTCAAATTTATCTTAACCGAAAGTTAACTGACCTTAATATTTTACTGCAGAATAAACCCGCCGCACCACTTGCACAAAAGAGATTCTTGGAAGGAGACGGATCGTCTCGTTCTTCTGCTGCTCCACCATTGAAAAAGCCAATGATTGAATCGGAACACATAAAGGGAATTCCTCCAAAAGTAAACTTCCAGGCCCCTTCCCCTACCAAGAAATTTCCGCCTACAACTGATCCAAGACGCACATCTGCGGAAATGAGACCTCAGACTTCTTCCACGAATGGTCCTGTGCCTGCTAGAATTGGTAATAGTACTGACTCAAGACGAGCTTCGACAGATACAAGACCTCTGACTTCATCGACGAATGGTCCCGCTCCTGCTAAAATTGGTAATGGGATTGGTGCAAAACGTGCTTCGACAGAAACAAACCCTCTGACTTTAGCGACTCCAGTCTCAATTGGAATTGGTAAATATCAACGATTCATTTTTAAAAGACGAAAAGATGCAAAAAATAATAAGTTTTTAAAAATTGATTTTACCCTGTTAGACGTAACTAGCGTACTAGGATACAGCTTGAATCCAGCCACGTCGCCGCATCCATCGCCGCCTATTATTCCAGCTGTTCGACACGAAAGTGTTAAATTTCCCAAGCACAACAATGGTTCAACCGACCCGGCAAAATTCCGCAGATCCCCCAATAAAGGCCCCGGCTATTCACGTCAACCGTAATTCAACACAATACTGAGTCTTCCCTCTACGTCTTCTATGATCTTTCTTTTTTCTCTTTCCATAGCAATAATTAACCCGGAAATTGGCAAACACCACAATTCTCTTGCCATCTACTTCGTTGTTTCGTGTATCAATAAATGTTATTGTGTTGATTTTTTAAACTATGTTCTAAAAACTAAGAAAAATCTCGTAAAACTCGCCTTTGTTGACTTGTGAGAACTCAGAACTGCAATAAAATTCCACAAGTTATTTTTTTTTTTAGTTGAATTATCGCTTTTTTTATTTCAGTTGAAAATTAGCTTGGCTTTGAAAAAAAATTCAATCGCTTTTATCAAATTCAATTGAAAAATAAAATATCTTAAGAATTACGGATGTAAAAGTGTTTCAATTCACTTTCACGAAAGAGCAAGTATTTTAAAAGTGTGCTGGAAAATGCTGCCACCTGACGATAGGCTACAGAATAAAAGAGAAATTTAAAAAAGTCCGATTTGGATGCAAGCTACATCTTGTCCATTAAAAAAATATATTCATTCTTATAGTTTAGATTTAGTGTTAGTTGAGCGAATCATCTTTTCCATTTCATCCCATTGCTGGTTCTCGATTTTCACGAGATCCTTTGTCATCCCCGCTTGGAAAGGTAGATAGCCTCCATCCAAACGAATTGTAGAACCGTTTAACCAGCTAGCGTAGTCGCTTACCATGTACAGAACCATGTTAGCAACTTCTTCAATCTCTCCAATTCTGCCTACTGGGATGCCATCTTTCATCCGACGGCGGGATTCTCCGCCAGGATCAAGTCGTGAAAAAGCTCCTTCAGTCTCAAACGCTCCAGGTGCCAAACAATTAAACTAAATCAAAATAAATAAAATCAAATACCATTTATAATCTTAAATTAACTCAGTTATACTCTCATTCCGTATCTAGCCCATTCGGCTGCCAAGGAGTTGCTCATGGCCTCCACTCCAGCTTTAGCCGATGCGCTGGGACAAACGAATCCCGATCCGTGATTTGTATACGTCGTTGTGATGGCGAGGAATGCCGCTCCCTGGCCCGCCTTGATGAGCCTCTTCCCCAGTTCGAGAGTCACGTTAGCGGTACCATTAAGCACAATATCGGTGATGGTTTTCCAGGCATTCGGCGAGAGCCTCTCAGTAGGAGAGACGAAATTACCAGCCGCGTTGTTGATGACGATGTGAGGCAAACCAAATTCTTTCTCGCAAGTATCTACAGCCTGTTTAACGGAATTGGGATCCCTCACATCCATCTGGATAGCAATGACTCGATTTCCAGTGGCTGAAGTAATCTCTTCGGCAGTCTTTTGAAGAACTATTTATATAATTAGTTATACGAAAACAATCTAGGATTTTTATATAAGTTTACCTGGAAGTCTTCGGCTGACAATAACAACACGAGCTCCTAGTTTGCTCAAAAAAAGTGCGATCGTCTTCCCCAATCCAGTTCCTCCGCCGGTTATGAAGGCTACTTTACCGCTAAAAGTTCCAGGATTGAAAACTGGAGTTTTGATTGCTTTGAAATGTTTTGCTTGTGGTCCTGTAAGGAACGGTCCATGTTTGGTGTCCGACATTTTCAATTACTCAAATCAGACTACTGTGGTCTGGTGATCTTCCCTCATAGCAATGACTTTCAAATTGTTTTGTTTACAATGCTTTATCTCTTCCGATAAGATTTTGCTGAGCTATGGACCATGAAAAATATGAACCAAAGTTCATCATTCGTCCTATAGTTCCTTAGCGCTCCAAGCGGGATCTGTAAATCTAAATTCAAAATTTAAATATTGTATACTTTTTATAATTCTATAAAATCACTGAGAAAGTATTCGAGTGTGACACGAATCTTTAAAGGAATAAAAAGAGTCCTGTAATAAAAATGATACGCCATCAGAGAAAATAAATTTAAAAAGAGAGAGAAAAAAAAGGCGAAAGTGAAACTAATAGATGAGTTCAAATTGGAATTCCCCTAGCTCGTCCAGAATGGCGAACAAGCTTTTTACGTGAGCGAATTTAAAATACATATAACCTTCTAGATCCACCTGGACTTTCACTTTCTTCGAATGGCAACAGGTTTATAAAAAAACGAAAATAATTGGAGAAACAGCATGTAGTATAAGCTAAAACCATCGAGGAGTGAACATGTTTGATAGCCCAAAATAGAAGAACATATAAACGGTTGAATTATTGTACAAATCCAGTTAATTCCATAAAGAGATATGCAAAACGTTGTAGGAAATCAACAACTTGTAGACCGCTCTTACTTTCACCTTCCCTCTGTAAAGTGGACTTTTTTTCAGAGATGAAAGGAAGAGAATAAAAAATAGATCTCAAATATCAGCAGATTCTTTGATAGCTCGTTGTAAAAACTGAGTTGTTAGGGGGCACGCTTTGCTCAAAGAATTCAGCGCGATTGAAGAGAAAATTGGCACTGGGTTTTATTTTATTTTATTATATCGCATGTAACTTTCACTGATCGGTGCCAAGAGTCACACTTAAATGGTGTTTTTCTTTTATTTCAAATCCAAGGATTTCTAACGGCTTCGTGCAATTTCGGAACAACACGAAAAACTTTTACGATCCCTCACATCAATTGTAAACAAAATCAGCAATTTTCAACGGAACGTCTAACCTTTTTATGACTATATATACGGACAAGGTACTACCCTATTATTTCTAACAAGAATAACTTAACCCTTCTAAATAAGGCCGACTCAGATGAGATGGGTTTTTAATTCGGTGGCTCTTGTTTCCTCCGCTTCTTCTTCTCCTTCTTTTTTTAAATGGGCACTAAAAACTAATTAACATGTCTGCGTTCGGGAGAAGAAAAAAATGTTAATTTCCGGATGAACTTGCACTTTGACTAACGAAATAGAGAAAGAGCCATTGTTTTCTATACTGTTATTCTCGAAAGTGAGATTCTTTCGTTCTACATAAATTTGAATTTCCAATTAAATGGAATCTACGTTTGAAAAATGAAGATAAAATACATACGATGCCTCCCGCTGCTCAATTATTCAAAGAAGCCGAACTCTCCTTATTGACTTGATTGACGAGGAAAAGTTTCAATCCTAAAGAATAGTCATTCCGCAATCAATTCTATTGATTTTATTCTAAGAACATTGAGTAGTACTTAAAAGTGATGAACGGATCATAATGGATGTTATAGGTTCAAGGATGAGACGTAGTATACGAAAAGGGCGATGTCTTGGCAGATGGGTTACTCAGGTATCTGCCAAACCACTTTCGTGTTAGTAGGTTTCTAGCTACCGTGACTCGTAGTATTTGTTAGTAAGCCAAGGTCATCCGGTTCCTTAAAAGCTCTATATTGCATTTTACAAATACAAAATATCTTTTTCAAACAGCAGATGTTTGGAATTTGTGATGAAATGTTAAAGAATGCGGACGAGGAAGTTGAATGAGCAAATCAGGAGAAAGCAGTACAGTACCCAGCCTTACCTGCGTCAATCTGGTGATGCCCATAATAACACGTGGAAAATCAGGTGATGCAATGATAGCCGATTCTGTAGAAAAGAAATAAGGCCGTGATTGTAACTATACAACACGGTAAACGCATCAGAGAAACTTCCTTTAAAAAAAAAATTAAGTTCATTCATCGCGTCAATCGTTTGGCAAAGTGTCGATAAAAAACGTTCTGTCTCTATTATTACGTCTTACGTACGCGGCTTAGCGAGCCGTTCAGTAAAGATCGAGGTTTTCCCTTTTTTTCCAATGAGTAGGTCACTAAACCATTTACTCGTGGTATTTCTCAACCAGTGTTATATCAGAAACCACCACTTCCTGTTCTTGTAAAACAATTTTTTTCCCGCCAGGAAGTCGGATAGGCTTCATTGAAAATCTCCTAATTAATAACGTCGAATAAAAATAAAATACTGATTGAGATAACAAAAATAGAGGAATTTAATTTAATTCTGGGAGGTAGCCTATAATATGGTGATGAGGCAACTTATGGCTATTGGAATGTCGTTTGAGTGTGCGGAGAAAGCTGAATAACGGCTGATATCCATAATTTTAATAGAGATGTGGTAGGTTTCCAGTTTATATCGTTATGATAACTCTTTATATGGATGTACATTATAATACATGTCAAGCTAGCATCACGAAAACAATGGGTCTTTGGACGCTCTTCTTGAGAAATAGCTTATAATCTGCCTAGTTAATCAAAATATGCTCAGATAGCGAGACTATAGTAGGTAGCAGGAACTCGTCTTGACAACCGTACCTGATGACATTGCTGGCAGCTGGAAAACCTCTTCATTTCTTCCCTGTCCAACTGATAACATCATCATTTTATTTCCATTTCAGCGAATCTTGTTTATATAAGTTGAATATTTTCTAGTTCGTATTTCCCGCTTAAGGAAGAAAGTGAAGTGAAATCTTTAAAAACTGTAAAAAAAGATCGAAAGTTGTATTTTAAAATTATTTTCGAAAAGAAACTGGAGAAAATAATAATGAAAAAATGTGGATTCTTCCTAGACACCCAAATAGAGCTACCCACCGTAATAAACAATGAGAATAATAAGAGTTAAATGCCATTTTTGGTCGTACTTTTCGAGAATATGGGGGACCATAACAATAAAAAAGAACCTGCCTTGGCGTCCATAGTACTGAAATATTTCCAACCTGCTAAATAAGTGGAAAAGGAGAAATATGATTTATGCATCCTGTGGAGCTGAAAGAGCTTTAGGTAGGTCTATAAAAACAGTTGTTTATTATTTAAAGGGACTTAATGACTGCTGCTGATGCAGTGGCAGACGTCTAAACTGCAACTTTATTTGGTAATTAAGGCCTCTAAGGAAGTGGTTTAACAGTTTCATTAAAATCAGAGCATTAATTTAAAGAAGAAGATTTCTTATTCTTCTTTTTTCATTCATATTGGGCGTTTCCTCAGTTTCCAGACGATGATATTAAATCAAAAAAAGAGGGACACTGATCCCGCGAGACCATATCGAGCAGCTATCAGAGAAAGTTTTTACTGATTTTTTTTACAACATGTTTCTTCCTCCTAAAACTAAGAATTCCTAGTTCATGATCTGAGTCACGTAGCCCGCTTCCTAAATTTTTTGCGCAAAAAACTCTAAACAGATATTTTAAAGAGCGGTAATAAGCAATGAGGAGAGAGTTTTGCTAGTCTGATGAGCAATGAATCCACGATGTGGCCGTAAAGTGACCAACATTTCGGCTTGCAAGAAAACGCGAATGAGAGACAGCTCTATAAAAACCAAAGAATTTCGTAGAGGAAAAAAAGTCATAAATAAAATAGTTTCGCTTTAGAAACCAATAAACGTCTTATGCGCAGAAATAATGCAAATTCCTTCGAGGAAGAGGGACGACGAAGGAAAGCGAAAGCTGCTTCATTAGGGTGGTCCTTTCACTCTCTCGGTTTCTAGATGGATACCAACAGTTAAATAATGTTCCTTATTGCCATCATGTTTGGAATATTATCTATTTTCTTTTCAGACTGTCTTTCTATTTTTGTAGGGTGCGAAAAATATAATCAATCGAACAGAAAGTGAAACCAATAGCAGTAAAATTGTGTACCAAATAGTGTCAACTTTAACACTTTCATTTTCACACTTTATTTTTAGTTTAATAGTGCCTCTAGACAGTCAATAACAAAATGGAGAAATCTGTAATAAACTCAGAATAAAGTTGATCTAAATTAATGGTTTGTCATCTGACCCTGAAAAAAAAGAAGACAAATTTTTTGTTTCAATAGGAACTCTCACTTTCTCGGCTACTTTGACAGATTGGTCGGGCCGCCAGCGATGTGTAAACAAGAGAGGTAGACAATCGGCATTTTGTCTATTTATCAACAAGAAAAGAGAAGAAGAAAAGTCAAAGCCAGCAGCTGTTGAGGAAGGGGCGAACTTGGCCATATTCCGGTTGAACGCGGGAGACGATCTAGCGCACACGGCATGAGCCGCTGACCGCGCGCATTCAAAATGCTCAGTCGTCAGAAAGCGGAACGGATCCGCGTCCGCCACCTCATTCTCTTTCCTATTTTCTTTCTTTCTGTCGCTGAGATGCATTATAAAGACGTGAAAAGGGATGAGATACAAATAAAACAATTTATTGTTTTAACTAAAAAAAGAAGATTCCTCTTTATCAAAGTTCCGGCCGATGATACTGAAAATGAAACTCCGGAGGAGACTATACTCAGCTATAAAATTCATTTTAGGTCTAAAAAACCCAGAGGGCTTTTTAATAGGAGACGAGATATTTATGGTCAAAACAAAAAAATTCCGATCCTTCCAAAGACAAAAGTAGGTCAGCAGACAGAGGGGAGAGAGAGAAGAAGACGAAATTTTAAGGTGCTGATGCAATTTGGATGCGATTTCCGACCTTCGATATAAAGAGAGATGAAGATGTTACATCATCATCACGATATAGGTCGATGAGGAAACATCCTCATCATCACAAATAGATAGTATCGCCTTCTTCTCTTTCTTGTTTAGTGTTGCGCCACTGAAAATAAAAGATGATGAATGAGAAGGGCGTTTGATGATAATATGCGCTCCCAGGTTGCATTTTTTTTCTTTCCCTTGAAAAATAAAACCTGTTCTTCTTTCTCCCCTTCTCGCCCAGCCATTACGTGGATGGTGAAAGTTACTCAACAGGGAGGAAGAAGAAGTTTCAAGGTTGATCGTTATAGACCGACCGCGCGCATCGCTCCAAGAGCCTCTCTTTTTTTTCTCTGCCCCGAGATAATTTGAAAGACGCGCCAAGAAATATATGTAACAAAAAAAAATACAACAGCTCTTCTTCTTCTTAAAAAAAAACAGGTTGACCTTAACTCATCGAGCTGGGGAAAAAAGCTAAATAAGAGGGCCCAATCAACCCGGATTTGAGCTACATTTTCTCCGGGGCGGCAAAGCGTTCTGGCCGCGCTACGGCGATGACGGTGTCGGCCGCTAATGCCGAAGTCCTTGGAGGGTGAAAGTTAACATCTTCGCTATGCAGAGTCGTAAAGGAGAAAATTTGTCCGTCCCTTCATCCGTTTCGACGACCAGAAAACAATTTCTCACGTCGCGCGCACTTCCTATAAAGACGATATAAGCAGTGCACCTGCTGTCGCGCATGTATATGAATGAATTCGCTCTGCGTCATCGTCATGGCCCAAGTTCTTTCCGGTTGATAAATTGATTCACTTATTCAACATTGATATGTATGTACATACTTGCAACTGATTAAGTAATAAATATAATTGAGCAACCTAACAAGGAAATCCTTAACGGATTAGGCCAATGCACTTTCATTTTGCTAGACAAAAATATCACGATAATATAAAATTAAACAATTTTACTTCCTATTTTTACGCGGCGTGAATCTTGAATTCTATGAGATATGCAACTAATGGCCACTTAGTGCTAAATAGGCTATCAAAGAAACAATACATCTTACCTTGAGATAGCTGAAACTTGAAGGTGAATTCTCCGGAAATGTGTCTTCTCTTCAAACCATTCATCCAAACTTTTGTATATATTTTTGTATGTTTAGTTTCCGGCTGAATACAACCACCTTGTTTCTCCTCTAACCTCGTCTAAATCTTTCATTTAAGCAGCATTGCCAAGGGATTTAAACAGCATTTTTTTTTCTACAAAATTTTAGTGTTTAAAACAACTGGAACGAGTAATTCCATTCATGTAAATACTTAAATTCCAATTTTCCATCAAGATGGAAGAGTTAGTGCGTGAAATTCGTGTACTCCTTATCTGGTAAATTCATCGGGACCCGTACAATGTGAAGGCCGTTGAAGGTAAAGTAAGCAAAAGGGGTTTAGGGAGGAGGATACATGTATGTCGTCGTCGGTACCTGTTGATGCATCACGAAAATTTCCTTTTCGGCAGAGGCCGAGAGAACGAGCCGGGCATTTTCAAGCAGGAGAAAGTTGGCATCGTTTTTTTTCCTGTTAGAGATCCGCATTGGCCCATAGCAGACTTCCGACTCGAGCAATTATATCACCTCGTGATTCCCGTTGTTTTGTAATATAATCAATTAACAGTACTAGAATTTCGGACGTCTCTTTCAAAGACCAGTTCCAGGAGGACGATTCGCTTCGCCCGACATAGCATCAATTAGTGAAACGAGAGGGAAAGTCTTCTTTAAAAATAAAAAATCTCTCGAATGACGTCCAGAATAATTCTACTATACTAACAAGCTACTTAAGTTTACTTTGACCTGCAAAATAACGAGAGAAATTTCTTTTCTCATTAATACATCTAACTAACCCCTTTTTTCTTCTTTAATATAATCTAATATCAGTCGGCCGGCACCTGTCCTCTACTATACTATCGTAAGCTCCGCCTCCTCCTATTCTGCTAGACTCATACACCTACAATCGTTACAACTTCAGGGGGAGAGACGACGAGAGGGATGCGAAGCACATCATTCACAGCCTTTAGAAAAAAAATGCTGCTGGTCCCTCCCTTTTTTAGGGAGTCGATGGGTATAAAAGGCCGGCACTCGACGGACTCACCATCAATCCGACTTCCAACTCGATACCCCATCGAACCTGCAATCAAGTTATCCAAAGTGTTTAATTTAAATTTATTTAAAAAGATGATGGTGAGTTAATTATCTATTATTTTAATTTCTTTATTTAAACTAATTCGTCAAATTGGAAAACAAGGGATTCCGATTGCTTTTCCTGATCGGCTTTATCGCTGTCGTCCAGTGCGATTTCGGTCACCAAAAAGGTGGCGGAAGCAGCTATGGAGCACCACCACCAGCACCAGTGTCCAGTTACGGAGCTCCAATTGCATCCGGATACGGAGTTCCTCCACCACCTCCTTCTTACGGCGCTGTTCCAAGCTACGAACCGGTTCACTACGAAAAAGAAAAGGTAAGAGTTAGATCTAGTGCCCCACATATGTGTCGGTTGCGTAACCTTGAAACAGGTTTTTTTCTTCCGTCCGCTCACGGAGCGTTACAAATTACCGGGTAGACTTGTTCTTACACTTGTGTATCGCAATAGCTTTGTAATTAGGGAGAAAGTTTTTCCTTACTTGTGGGCGGCAGGTGTTCTTCACGCCCCACTATAATAATCACGTGAGTGTTTATTCAATTTGTTCTGTTTGTTTATTCCTTCCGCTGTAGCCGGATTTCAAAGAGAAGTTGGAGGATTTCAAGGCCAAGATCATCGGCACTCTCGGTTACATGAAGGGTTCCATCCTGGCTGCTCAAGGCAAACACTTTTTGAAGAAAGCTCAAAAGCTCCAGCACAAAGGTGAGAAGCTTCTCGGGATCGGTGAATCTCTCAAGGCTCTCAAGCAGGAGAAAGAAACGGCTCCTTACCATCCACCACCTCCTTCCCCAGTAGCCTATCCGGCTGCTCCCTCTTACGGCGCTGCTCCTAGCTATTAAACTTAAAGGTATTATAAATATTTATTTAAAATAAAGTATAATTGACTAATTGATTTATTTTTTAGTATTCATCCAGAGGGCGTGAATGAAAGATTTTTCTTTGTACAGCAGTTCTTCCCGCGTGTGTCTTCCCACATCATCTTCCTTTTAATAAAAAAAATTCTATTTTTTTTTGTCTTAGTCGTAGTGGTAATACTCTGAGAGGCATCACAATTATGACGACGACGAAAGAGTATTATATCGTTCATCGTGTCTTTTGAAAAACAAAATCCTTTCGTTTATTTTTTCTCCCTTCCTTTATTATTCATTCCATACATGAGACGTGCTCACTTTTTATTTTTTTAAATGAAACATCAACCCATGAAATACACGGCAGCACTTTTTTGTTTGTGCACCCTTAAAAAAAATATTAAATATTCGTGTTTTTTTCTTTCAAAATTGAAAAATTTACTGGAAGTTTCTTCCTCTAAAATAACAAACCACCGACGAGTTTAAAAATAGAAACGCGCATGATTCTAGAATATTGGGGTAAAAATAGTCACACTGAGAGGGCGGATGTGACCAACGGGAAAGGAAATCAACTTCTTTCAGTTCCGAGTCAGCTTCCAGAAGTGCGAGACAAACTCTCAAAAGATCACTGCTCATAAGAATGCCTCTTTCGCTTGTGACAACATTGGCAGAAGCCGACCGTCAACAATGTGACATCGAGTTCATTCAAGTCACGAAGGATCGTCTCTTTACGGCCGATGGCTGCCTCATTAAAGTATACACTTCTCCATATCCTCATTTTAATAGTATTAAAAAAGAGAAAGCTGTCTATCCTTTTATTCTGTTATCGTCGTCACCAAAACAACAACAACAACAACATGTCACAGGTTTGGAAGACGGAAGATTTGCAGCCGGCCGGTGTGTTGGACGCCCAACAAAGCGGCATCTGTTGCCTGGCGGCTCACGGCAATCGTCTGTATGCCGGCACGTCCGGTGGGAACATTGTCATCTTTGACATCGAAACGGGCGTTGTCATCAAGGAGCTTAACAAGCACGAAGGGAGTGTCCTAGCGTTGAGACTCTTGGGCGATACACTTTATTCCGGTGACGCGGAAGGAAAGGTTCATAATTTAATTACTTTTCTCTTTTTAAATAAACGATATAGACTAAAGTGCATGTTGAACAGGTGTTTGTCTGGAATAACGATGAATTGACTAGCCAATTCGAAACGTGCGAAGAAGTTTGGGATTTCATTCCCACAGAGAAGATTCTTTATTCGGCTAGGGATCGGGATTTGCTCATTCAGAGGATCGCGAAGGATCATAAACTACTTATGATCAAAACAGTGGAAGGACGAGGACCGCTCTGCCGATTTGATGGAAAGATCTTTATGCTCACTCGTGATGCCAGGGATATCAAGATCCTTGACGACGATGGTTACCGATGCGTTGGAACAATCAAGGTACATTTTAAATAGCACTTTCTCCCGGATCCCAAAAGTAAGCAATTTAGTTTTTAAGAAGCTTCTAGATCCCTTTTAGACGCTCCCCCACATGTAGACGTAATAGCAAGAAGTCACTGAACTTGAAAACACAAAATCTACCTGAGTCGGTTGGCAACACGAGGCGAAAGGTTGAAGATTCAGGTCAACGATTACAAACACCTTAGAAATTTTGAAGAGAGGGAGGAAAGGCAATTTTGAGTTGAGCGGCCAAATATAGTTCATGGCCGCAGATTCATATGAAAAAAGGTCTCTTTTTTCGATTTTTTTACCGTTAGTTGCACCCTCCCCCCTCTATTTCTTGGACAGAAAGAAAAAAACGAGGGGATTCCATTCTTTCCACCTCTCAAGGTTCAAACATCTGGTAAATACGTTATCCAACTGACATCTCCGTTTTGAACATATCAAAAAGAAGAAAAAATCTGGTAAAAAAATATACATCATGTTTCGTACCTGGACATCCCCTTATTATTACGACAAAAGAGGGCTCAAGGCAATTTTTTAAACATTCCTAAGTAAAGAAAAATGTTTAGTAGAAATTTAAAAAGTGCAAGTCTGTTCAATTTAAAACAAAATAGAAAGCAAAAGTTTCACCCATTACAACCTTGAATTTCCGATACTTTTTACCTGAGAAAAAAAGGTGCGAACATCTTTTCTCTTAAATTTTCACCGAAAGTGAAGGACATCCATTAGCGACCCTGCCCTTATCTTGTGAAAATAAGAACTTGAACTTATTGTATTGTTGTTTGTACCACTCAAATTTTGACACAACAGGGTCAAGAGTGGATGATCAATAGCCTAGTATGCAGTCCGGAAGGACATCGGCTCTATTCGGGAGGCTACGACCGTGCCATCACCAGCTACGATTCGAAAGCTTTCACCCCCTTGTCTCGATTGGAATTGGGTCAGACGGCCGTCAATTGTATCGGGATCCTACCTACTGACGGGAGCGAGCAAGAATTATTTGTCGGAGGCAATGGTGGTTACTTGTGCAAAATCGTCGACTCTTAAAATCTTATTATTACAAATTTAAAAGGAAAAAAAGATATCGACCTGGGGAATTTTTTTAATTTCGAGCGTGCGATACATTACTGTTATGAATTACAGCTGTTGAAAATAATAATAAACGGAAAGAAAAAGAAAAGAAAAAATAGTATATCAATGATGAATGAACCGAGGCTTCTCGTTGGTGTTACTGATGCAGAGGATGAACTGCATACAACCAAATTTGACATGGGAACCATGAGTCAGCAAAGCTGTCCCTTCCCATCCACCCTTGGTTCCACCACCTCCTAATGAACCGATAGAGCTGATCTCGGTCCGGCATCCGCAAAGAGCCACCTATAAAGACGAGTTAAGCTATAAAGATTTGTTTTTAAATAAAAAGTGTTGGATGAAAATGTCATCACCTCTTTGGGCTCAAATGGAATGCTGGCCGTTTTATCTGCACCACCTCGTCGAAAGATATCGTCGAGACCGGTATAGCTCGGCTTCTTGGCCTCTTTACTAGCTTCCTCTGAGAGTTCCGTTTTGATGGAATCTTCACTCACATCGCAGCAGTAGACAACATTGTCAACGACTGTTCCGTGCTCGCTGTAATTAAGCAGCTCAAAGTGCCTCGACATCTAAGAAATCCATGCTTTTAGATGTGGAAAGAAATGAAAAACACCAATATTAGATCTCACCTCGTCGTAGAATATGGTTGAATGATGGGCAGATATGTAGTTGCACGTTCCAAAAGAGGAAAGCGATAAATCCATGCCGGCTCCTGCTTTGACATAAATTTTAGTATTTATTTTAAATGTTCAAAAATAGATGCTTTTACCGACGCCGATGGTAAAACGACGATTATAGATTGGAGCTGGAGGATATGCAGAACTTAGTGGGCAAAGGAAAGCCCTCGGTTGACGTGGGTACACTTTCGACTGGCTACTACAATCTATAAAAATAAATTATAAAATTAAAAATAGAACCAAATGGCGAGGGGGAAAACCAACATTAAATTTACCGCTGTCTGATGCACTGCTAGACTGCATCCAAGGCTGATTGATGACGGTTTGAAGAGTGTTGGAACTTGAGGGCGCCATTCCAGGAAAGGGGAATACGGTAAGAGTCCGAGATTCCGGATTGAGAATCAGCTCTTGAACACGTTGCATGGCGAGCATTCGTAGCGTTTCCTGATCCATAGTACTGAGCAAATCGTCTAAAAAAAGCAACCAATTGATAAACAGAGACACCCAAAGGGACGATAATAAAGAAACAAATTACTAGAGAGCTGTTCCATAAACACTTTAAGATGTCGCTCTTTCATGCTCCGCCTTAGAGTGGCGAGGTAACTTTTTACCTCTGTTTCAATCACTTGAAACTCTTCGTCAAAAGGATTACGCGACGGACTAAGTAATAAATGGACATATTAATCTAAATGAAAATTGTCGTTTAGTTTGGGTTCTGCTTACTCGTCATCCGCTTCATCAGCCGGGCTTTCCGTCTCCATGGGTTCACTCTCTTTCGCAGTGCCTGCAGTGTTACATTTTGAGTCACGAGAGTGAACTTCAGACACATCTTCATCTTCCGATTTCTCCTTTGCTTCTTTATTAAATATTGTCTAGAATAGAGGAATGAGTAGTTTTAATAGTGATAAAGTGAAAATATTAAGTGTAGAATCACCTTTCGGGATTCGGGAATAATTGAAGACCAATAAAACGGCTGAGATCCAGTGAGACGAGGCGGAAGTAGGGGAGGATGTTTGTACTGATCTTTAATTATTTGGGGCACCTAATTAAAAAAATAATTAATAAAGTGAATAAACGCTGTAATTTGTTATTCAAGCTTTACCCTCATTCGGGGACGCCCAGGTGTCGAAACTTTTAGACGGAAAGGAGGGTTTTTACGATTTACTTTTCGGAGAAAATTGATCTTGACAGTTTCGTGATCTACAGGTTTTTGCATGTAGGACCAAAACTTGACACGTTCTGTGAGTCGCGAATCAGCTAATAGTTTGTATTCCTAAAAGAGAATGGATTAAAATTTATCCATTTTAAAAATAGTTAAATGTGGTTGTTACTATATTCTGTGGATGATTCGGACACATCCATTTCCCCACGGGCATGCAAACAAGTGGGGGGTCCAGGCAGTCCAAATGGAAAACAAGAGGGCAAAAATCACACGCTACCATAGGGGCCTTACGACAGCTCCTAATAAAGATTTAAAAATATATATATTTATTTCCTTGTAAACAAAGAAATTATTATAGTTTAAAAGTTAGAACGTACTTGTGGCAGTAGAAGCAGGCTCGAAGAGGCAATGGTACTAACCCATTGTCCAGTTCATACGTCTTCTTCTTCGGTCCAGTACTACCTTTTTTCACGTTACTAGTCTTACTCGTTCCTATAGCATTTAAAATGGAAATGTAAAAAAGTTCAACTTTAAAATACCCATAGAAATGAACTACTTTTACCAGGAAAGGTGATTGGTTCAACAAGTTCTGGTGGCAGCTCAAACTGCTGAGGATTCATCGAAGCAGCCACTTTAATGAGAGGACCGAAAACGGACCTTTTTTCTACATTATCATTGGCATCTCCCTTCTCAGAACATTTGTCCGAGCTGCTTTCTGGATTTTCTATATCCACGTCATCCGAGTTACTTGTCCTCCTTCGCTTGGCGATTCCTTCAGGAATACCCTGGCCGGTTTTCGCATTGTCCAAGCCGAGGTTCGAGTTGCCAAAGCGTTTCCCAGTCTTACTGGAATTTGAGTCAGCATCTCCCTCAGCATCATCCACTTGTGTTGAAGAAGAATGGGGATCAGGTACTTCTTGAGACTGCATATGAAACACATAAGAATGGGTGGTTGTTAGAATTTCAAAGATTTTCAGCATTTCTGAATCGTTTAAACCTTTTTGACTCTGCAGCTGTGGCAGTTCCACAAACCACGAGGAAGATCTGTCTCTTCTAAGGGGGGATCACTGTAAGAGAATGAGAAAAGAATCAAGAAAGTGTATCTAACTTTAAAAGAAATGTATAAGGAACCATACTGGCATTGCAAGTGAAATGATGCTGGGCAAGAATCACAGCATATCAGCTCTCCTCCTTCTTTACAAGCATCACAACAATCTCTATTATGGCCTCTTCCTGGTCTTCTGTAATAAGGGTGCAAAGCTAGTCCATCCTTTCTTTTCTCTCGGGTAATGTCGTCCAACGACGGCGGAGCTAGTAGAGCTTGGATTTGCTGCAAGACAAGGCTAAGTAGTACGACGAATAAATTTGTAAACTAGAACAGTTTAAAGTACTTACTGGCATCAGACCACCAGAGGTATCGAGGTCATATTGTGAATTAGCCATAATGGTTGAGAATGAAGGAAATGAAAAATGTATTCAATTTAAACTAGCAAAATTCATTCCATTAAATTGACATGCATGAAAACTTAAACGACAACAAGCAGTCAGGACCCGGGGAAGCAAGTTAGGGCTAAACAGCATCCCAGTTTTTGCAGGGGGTACGCACTACGCCTTCGGCCTATTAATTTTCAAGTTGTTATCGTTGTTATCATGAAGACGTTTCCCAATGAGATAGCTTCAGCGGGTGACGATTTATAAGATGCATAAATGAGTTAAAAATTCGTCGCCGCAATCAATTGAGTTTCGAACACTGCTTCATGAAGAGAATGGCGCTTAAATTTATTTCTCTTTTGATTCTCCTATCGGTCGTCATGATCGTTGAAATGAGAGCAGGTACTGTACGCTATTTGAAACCATCCGTGGATCACATCGACATAATAATAATATTTTACAATAATTTGCGTATAATTTTATCATTTCTTGAAGCCCCATTCTGTGGAGAGTCGCAAATAGGTACGACTGGTGTCATCTTGTCACCCAACTATCCGAACAATTATGAGGATAACACCATTTGTGATTGGTCGCTGACTTCTAGCAGTAATTCTCGCATCATGCTCGTTATTCGCGATATGGAAACAGAAAAAGGTGTTGTAGTAATTTAGTTACATAATTAGTAAACATACTCGTTAATTATTAATTTCGTTTTTTGGGAACTAACAGGGGTCGACTTCATCAGATTCTACGACGGACCTAGCGACCAATACCCTCTCCTTGCGGCCTTATCAGGGAGTTATCCAGATTTAGCAGTCTATACGAGAGGATCGCAGGCTTTCGTAAGGTTTACTTCAGATTATGATACAGTTGGTCGTGGTTTCAATATCACCTGGGTTGAATATTGAACATAGCTGAATAACGGGCTTTATTTTTGTTCTAAATATGATCAGCACTATTTTTAAAAATTGACCACATGCTTATTGGAAAACCATCAGTTTTAAACCATGTACTTGAATACACGAACTTGAAATAATAAGCTATAATATTAGGTAGGTATGGTCATCATATCTGTGCAGAGATCGATTATTTGATCCTAAATATTTAAAAGAAGATAAATATGAGAGACATGAAATAGAGTAGATTCATTTCAAAATATAACGTTACATAATACTGAAAAAAAAACGAATATAGGTGGTAAAAAAATCAGTGTAACTAGATTTGCTGATGAAGTGATGATATAGTAAAGGTCACAATAAGTACGATTAATCTTGGTAACATTGGGTACAGTGGTTCTTCACACGACTTATGCCACTGTGTCGCCGCGTTATTTTTAGACTAATTTTGTACTACAGACCCACGGACTGCACAACGAAAACGCGATTAGACCTATACTTGATAAAAATGTATTTGTTTGGTTGGTCGGAAACACATTTACTTCGTCATTTAAAGTTAGGCTATCTAATTATTCCAAATATAGTAAAAGTTTTATTATTATTGTACATTCAATGATTCAAATCACTGAATTAATTTATTTTACATTCGGTAGTTAATCAGTCAAATAGGGATTAATTGCAATGAAGTTAAACCCAACTTCAAGGCATTATGAATAGGTCTACGCAACAGGAGAAATAGTTCAAACAATTATTATGGCAAGAATTTGAGGGGGGAAACCTATATAAAACAAACAATGTCATTATTTATCGAATTGCAAAATTGAATAACAAGAGCAACTTGGTATCATTCGTAGGGCGGATCATAGGTTTCAATGCATTGTTGGACTCTACTGTGTTTTTCTAACGCATACCATCTTGGTGATCTTGCCCTTGTCATTCTAGCTGCGTTGAATCGTCCGTGGCATTATGGGCAAACGGAACGGTGCGCAGGATAAGCGGCGTGGCGCGTGACCACCGGAGGCTTCTGCTCCAATGAAGCTAGGACTGTAATCTCGCAGAAGACTTATCATCCTCATCAAATTAGGACTGCCTAATACGCTTCCCAGTGAGATAGCTTCTTGTTTTTAAAAATTATTATATGATGAGTTACAAGTGCTTAACTACCGTCAGTTCAAATTCGAACTCTGCTGCCTGAAAATGTCTTCATTCAAGTCGATTGCCCTTTTGCTTGTCCTGTCGGCAGTTATGGTTGTCGAGATCAAAGCAGGTATTCGTTTTCCCATCGTTAATTATATATTTGAACATAAGAAATTTCTTTAAAAAACAATTTGATCATTTCCAAAAGCCGTAACTTGTGGATCGTCGTCATTGGGTAGAAGGGGTATCATCATGTCACCCGACTATCCGGCCGACTACGAGAGCGACACCACTTGTAATTGGTCGTTGACGTCTAGCAGTAATATCCGCATTTCATTCGTCATTCATGACATGGACACAGAAGAAGGTATGCGTATCCAAAACTATTTACGGCTGTATTGCAAGTACCTATATTTAATTTATCAACATCATGATAGGGTACGACATCGTTAACTTCTATGATGGACCTAACGACAAATCCCCACTTCTAGCATCCCTATCAGGCAAAGTTGCACCAGGTACGACTGTCGATTCGACCGTATCAGGAGTGCATGTAAAGTTCACTTCGGATTCTGATATAAATGGCCGTGGTTTCAATATTACCTGGAGTGAATTTTAAGGAAAATATTGAAGAAAAAAGTTGGAATCCACGCCGTAGAGCGTGGCTACAGTAGTACAATTTAGAACAACCACATGTAGCTAATTACTAGATATCGTTGAATAATACACGAGCATGATACATCTATTATTTAAGAATTATTTATCGCCAATAGAAAACAACATCGCCCTGTACCATATATATATAGTACGATAATACTGTATATTCTAAATAAATTATAGAAAAACAATAATAGATTATATAATGGTTTCCTGGCGCAGCGCTCGTGATAAGCTGCCGATCACTTATACTTCGACGAGCTCAAAAAAGATTCTCATTGTCATTGCGGGTACGATGGGTTCTCTATAGCTTACATCAACGCATTATTTATAGAGCTTTAATTATTGATAGGATTTAATTATTGATATGGCTATATATCGCCTTCATAAAGAAAAGATGAATTTTGATAAACTACAATCACATAATTTTAGTTATTTTACTTTACATTTTTTATGTTTAAAAGAATTTCGGGCGTATCGATTCTTTCTGATGAATTTGAGAATTTATTTAATTAATAGGATTTAAATGTTTTGATTCCTATATCGGCTGTATGTGCATCAGAGTCCTATTAGAAAATATTTTCTAGGATTCTGGATAAATGGATTGGATTCATATTTAATGGTCAAGCTATACAGAAGGGGCTTCTGTTTTTAATCAACTACTGGTTAACACATTTTTGTCCAAGTGTCAACTGCTGTTTGCCTTGTTGTGATCTTTTTCGATGTGTAAACGGTGTATAGTGATACCCTTTCTTTGCTAAATTTTTGAGAGCACACATTATGGAACATTATTTAATGGGTTTACTAAGGGATTCGACAACAGTCAACTAGTTATTATTGGTGATCAGCATCAAGTCAGGTGGCACCATGGAAGCAAAATTTAGAAATATTTGCTGGCTGGGTGCATTGTTAATTAGTGCTCTTCTTGTCATCGATTCAGCATTTGCAATAATTGTTTTTCTACTTATCTTGATCCTAAGGTTTGATGCTTGTAATAAAAGTGGTAAAGTTTCCTTGACTTTAAATTAATGATACATTTTTAGTGCTGCTGCCGGATTTCTTGTGGAATCTGAAAAAGTAGGACTTTCAAAAGCTGCAGAATTTCATCTGTTACAGTTGCAATCAGCCAGCTGTTCAAGCAATAATCACCCTATCTTAAAACTGGTAAGATGGTTTATACCACAATTACACCTCAAATATTTAATCACTATTTTTGATTCTAGGTTGGTAAAAAAGGGAATCAATGTTTTCGTTTGGACAAAAGAATATCTGGCTCTAGCATAATAGATGATGCATTACAAGAAGTTCTACAACATGTTCTCAGAGATTATGTTGAAAACTGGTGTAGTCTGGTTACAAGTGATGTAGAGTTTCTTTTTGAAGTGAGACAGGCTTTACAAACCATGACAATTAACATATCAAAAAGGTAAACATAATATAAAGTTTAATCTTGAAAATATATTAATTAAAGAAATATAATCTTTATTCAGGTGTAAAGAAGTAGATTGGATTCCATTTCTAACCACGAAAGCAGTTGATTATGTTGCCGCTCACATACGACTCTATCGTCAAGCAAGACGTAAATGGAAGGACAAAACAGCGAACAGTTCTGAAGTGTCAAATAGTGATAGCTCATCAAATTTAGAGCAAATATTCTTTGAGCTCGAATTTTCAATGAATAGGAATAAAATGTGTCGGAAAAATTTTTGTCTCGATTCGAATCATGAGAAAGGTATCTTCAATTTCCACGAACCATCTTTTTATTAAACTTAATCGATATTTCTTTTTCCACTTTAGAATGTCTCAAAGTTATCGTTGATTTCCTTTTGCAACTTATTGGCCCAAAAAATGAACTGGATTGCCGCCCAGTTCAACTTCTTACTTCTCAGGTACGTTTTCATTTTTTATCAAATGTCTCCTTCGTGCTGGTTCAACAAAATTTGTCCGTTTTATTGTCCTGCAGATCCTCAACAGTGTGATCGTCATACCATTGCTTAATCTTATGTCAGATCCTGATTATATCAATCAAATTATCATTTGGATGGTATGTTAAATGTTAAATTTGTCTCCGACAAACGATTTAATGGAATTATTTTTGCATAACTTAGTGTAAGGACTTTCAAATAACCAGTGAGTCCTTTTTAAATGTACTGCGTTATACGGAACACTTTGGTGAGTTAGACTCAGCCAGAGAAATGTTGAATAGAGAAATCGCACTTTTGGTAAATTTTTAACTAATTTTTTATTATACTTTGATTCGATGGAGCTAACTTTATTTCCTGGAACAGAGATCCCATGACATTGGCGGTGAAGATGATATCGTGATAAAACAACGATTGAGTAGTTTATTGTACGTTAAGAAACTTGTTGATCATCGTTTGCAGAAAATGGGGGAAGGAAGTGACAGCGACTCTATTGGTACCATAGTTTTCGTCGAATATGACTTAATAGCATATATAATAATTTTTTTTTCAGCTTCGTTACAGTTGGATTGGAATCAGCTAATGTCTGTCAAACCTAATCGCCCATTGTACCAGTTGCCTTTGCATCTCATTTTGAAGAATAACGTGGCCTTATCGTATTTATTAGATTTTATGTCGGCTATTGGTTCTCAAGCATATCTGTTTTTTCTTCTCAACGCCGAAGGTGTGGTAACTTTCCTACATCTGTATAATTACTAAGCTTATAATATTTATATTTGAATAGGCTGGAAAGTAGCGGCCGAACAGCAAATTTCAAGTATGGAATTAGAAGGATTCCACGTTCAAGACGAATATAAATCTTTAAAAAAGTCAAATTCGAATAGTGCGGAAGCTAGTTCCTTTCATCAAGTGGTCTCGAACATGCAAGAAGCTGCGATGAGTATCTACGAGCAATACTTATCAGAAAAGGTTCTTGACACGTTTTTAATCCTTTTGTCGAGAGTTTTGAGTGTTCATTCTCTTCTTATCGAAAACAGGCTGCTCCTCGTCTCAGGATTGACGAAGTAGTTGTCCGCCGTTTGCTTTACAACATAAAGAATGAACCTCCGAACGAATCTTGGTTTGACGATGTTCAAAAGGAAGTGATAGATAAGCTCCAGAAAGACGAGCGCTTCATGCCTTCCTTCCTTAAGAGCATTGGCTATATGCGCCTCTTGGCGGAATTGGATCTCTTGAAGGACGGATGCAAAAGCGACGATGATGAAACGAAATCCATCGACGACATGAGTAATGCTGAAACAGCGAGTCTTTATTCGTATGACGGTGACAATAACGAAAAAGATAGGAGAGGCAATTCTTCGACGTCGGGCGTTGTCAGCTCATCTCGAGAGCCGCCTGTTCGTAATGCTGATTGTGTTATAAAAGCTTCCATTTGTCAAAAAGGTAAAGAGTTTATAACTTGGAATTACTTTCAAATTGATATCATATTTTTATGTGCATTTCAGGTGTTGTGAAAGAAGGATTGAGTTCTCACGCTGTTTATGCCGTCACAGTCACGAAATACCTAGACGACAAAGAAGTTAGTTCATGGATAGTGTACCGGAGGTATTCGGATTTCAACGATTTTCATCTACGGATGGAAGGAAAGGTGGCTGCTCAAATAATATATTTCTTCGATCATAAATTATTACTTAATCATTCTTTACTTAAAAGTTTAAGGGGATGAGCCGATTAGGATTTCCGGGGAAAAGGACGTTTAACAACATGGATAAGGTACTCATAATTAAAATGCAATAGTTAAAATGCAATAGTACTCATAATTAAAATGCATTAATTTAAAATGCAAGAATGAAGCTATCACGATAGAAAATTGTATTTTTCATTTCATTAGCTTTTTCTGGAACGGCGGCAATATCTCTTGAACGAGTACTTGGAGAAATTGTTGGATCCAGGATTCCTGAGAGATAATCCAGGATTGCAAGCTTCCTTACTACAGTTCTTTGATCGTGGATCATACGAGCAAAGCAAAAATGTCTTTTCACGAAAGGTATAATTTTAGGCTGAATTAAAGTAATATTGATACAATTTCTTAAACTCTCTTTGTCTTTAAAAGGTCGATAGTTTGATGAACCCTTTTGTGTCTTCCATGGTAAGTGCTTCCAAATCGGTCCGCTGGACTCCAATGAATATGTTCAAAGACAACGCACGATCTGATGGCAGCAGTATCAATGATTCTGTCCGTTCTATGTCTGGCATCAGTTTTGAGGTTGAATTCATTTCTCTATTTTTATGATTAACTAATCCTCTTAAAGTAAAATATTCCTGGTTTCTAAAGGGAAGTGACAATGTACCTCTAAGAATTTTACTCTTCCTCATGGATGAAATTTTCGATCTACAAAATCGGAATCAATGGCTCAGGCGGCGTGTTTTCTACATGCTAAGAGAAATTCTGACCAAGACTCACGGAGACGTCTTTAATCAGAGAATTATTGATTCAGTTGCTGCCATAACATCCCCCGAGCAGGTTGCTGAATTTATCCGTATAATCAAGTAAGAGATGGAATACTTTTTCCCCAATTTTTTTTTTCTAAATACGATTTTTGGTCTCATAGAAATTCGTTTTGGCCCAATGGATCTCCCGCAATGCCTCGCCCGGCTCGTGATGAAGCTACAAAAATGCGAACCCGGGTTGCAGCAAAAATGGCTCTCTTATCATGTGTTCCAGGTGATTGTAAATGCTTGAATTTTATCTTCATTTATAATTAATAATTGTTGTTTTCTCGTGTAGATGAAATCAAACATTTGATTGGCAGCGAAACCACACGTCAGGGTGTTGTCCGTGTTTTTGATTTGCTCCAAAATCCGATTCTAAATCGTCGATTAGTTTACGTTTTTGTAGAAGAAATAGTCGATACTCTCTTCCCAGAGCAAAACATGTCGGATTTTTTCCAGAAACTGCACTCTTCCGCCCCTTTGAAATAGAGGAACCTCGAAACCCCATGTTTATATTGACATTGGAATGGAATAAGAAGTGGGACGTCCTCCACTGAAAATCTGCTCCATCCGCGCAAACTCTTTCTTCCATAGTAAATATATATTTTTAACAAGCATTAAGATTTCTATTCCTTGGTAGACCCTAGTCAATGATAATATGGCTTCACTTGTACAGTTTCTTTTTAATGAATAAAATTATATATATATGTGGAATCGTTTTTTTAAGTTGTTTCTCATCAGCTTGGAGTATATTTCATGTTTGTGGTAGCATTAATCGAATAATATGAACATCTGACATTAACAAATGATGCACACATAAAAAGTCGGGTAATAAGAGAAAAAAAGTCTGAAATAAAAACAACATAATTCGCGAGTTTGATGTGGGTTATTGTACTCGAGAGAATTTCGTCAGTTAAAAATTACGGTAAGGGAAAATGAGGGAACGAGGGTTGCGCAAAATATGAAAACTTACATCCCCCCGTCGTCGGTATCTCATTCTAGCTTTTGTACGAATACACATTACCAAGTAACGACGCGGCTAATTACTCAACTATAACTTACTTTATTCCGTTTTCTTCTTCTTCTTCTGTTGGAAGATAACATAATTAAGAGACAAAAAATGGGAGCGCATTACGTTTCAAGGATCGAAAGGAAATCACTCATTCGGATGTGAAAACTATCCATTCGACCAAGGAATCTGCCATGGAGCTGGGCCGTATATATGGCATGGTGGGTATGTTTGAACACAACTTTAACGAAACGTGAAAAAATAATAAACAAGATGACTCCCGACGCCCATCTCTATATCGTCCCGATAGACAAATAGGTCGTAGGAAATTTGAATTATTGTTCCTCAGGCTTACACCACCGGGACAGCAAGAAGGGGCGTTTGCTATGTAACGCTTATTTCATTCCACCGTTTAGTCGTCGTCTTGATTACCGTCAAACCGACCGGCACGGATAGCTTCCCTAAGTGAGGTTAGCTGAGTGACGCCGTCATAGAGGCGTTTAATACCTCGTGGCAGTGCTCGGCAAGAAGATAAATTCAACTTTCGGAGACGAGTACAGTTGCATAGCACCAGGCGAACGGGTGCGAAACTCACGGAAGAGCCACATAAGTCCAAGATTCTATTTTTAAAAATAAATTGGTAAAAAAAAATATTCCTTCAATATATAAATAATAATAACAATACTTGAGTGGTGAGGAATCAATCTCTTCGGCTAAGGCCGAAACGGCAGCATCCAGCGCTTCCGTTATAGACACCCACGACAAATCGATTTCGACCAGACTGTGGCGCCACTTACGGACCACTAGTTCTAAACCATCAACGGACTGACGTGTTGCGGTACAACCTAAAAGTATTAAACGCATCATAAAGCACGGTTCTGGAAAGTAAACCACACAAACAATATTACCAGAAAGGAAGAGATGTTCTAGATCCCAAGCTGGAACTCGTACCAAAGCCGAGTTGGTAATACTGGAGCAACCACGAACGTCTAAAAGCCGTAGTTTGTGTGCATTTTTCACTATGCGTTCCATGGATGCATTATCCATTGAGGTGCAACTCTTTGGATCAACAGCGATACTGAGCTCTTCTAAATTGGGGAAGCCGGGCGAAACTGCTTGATCTTTGAGCGGCGTGGCTGAGAGCCGGATCAAGCTATTCGTTAACCGAAAAACGCGCAACTTCGGGCAGCCCTGTTGCAGTTGCTCGATGTTGATGCATATCGTATCCCGTGCGCCCATCTTCAAATTTGAGAGATCCAGCAATTCCAAATTAGGGCAGGAGGTCTGAAGAGAATATTATGTATTTTAAATGTTTTAATTTTAAAAAAGATAACCAGAAGCTTACGGCTAATGCCGCGACCACTAGTTGGACTCCAGTAGTGCAGTTATTGGCGAGATTTAAATGTGTCAAACGGCTCGCAACCAATTTAGCCATTTCACACAAAAAGGTACTCGATATCGCTCCTTTGGGGTTATAAGTAAAAGGCTAAAAAAAATGAATCATACACAGTTAATGATGGAACATGATGAGAAAATAATAAGTAATACCGAAATGGCTGACAAATCCAGTTTTTGAATGGCTTTACAATTTTGGAGGATGATTAACATGCTCTCGCCCGTCACTCCTTTGCAACCGGTTAAACTTATAGATCTCAGATCTTTACAGGTGCTGGAGATCCCTTCAATAGCCCTTCGAGTTAACGCTGAATTCCATCCGCCTGAATTTAATATTTTATAAATTTGTGCTATTTCAAAAAGTAAAAGAACAAAAGCTTACCCAAGGACAAATCCTGAACTTTAAGTAATCTATTTTCAAGTAACCAGAAGAGTTTGTGCTCTGTTCTGTGCTTCATTACTGTACGACCAGAGGACAGATCGACCGAGTGCCATAACATCGGACCGGTCGACACTTGCCACCAGAGGCGGCAGACTCTTGATAATCTGTAGACAAAGAATTTAAATAATCAATAAAATGGTCGATTTCTCCAAACTATATTAATATTTACCTGACTAAAGTAGGGACACATCCTTCTGTATAGGTCACTTCCATGAAGATTTTGGTTAGAATTTCGGGTGGCATCCGTTCATTGGCCCAAATACTTTGAACTGATTTTCTGTTATTTTTCACATCATCATCGTCTTGGTAGCTATCTGTAGAGAAAGACACGGTAGAAGCAGCTCCATTATATCCGTAGTAAAATTCTTCTTCATCGTCTTCACTATCAGTCCCGCCAGCGTCTTCATTGTCCGATTGGCCTTTCTTCCTCTTTTTGGTTTTCCTTCCTTTAGTGGAAGCCGCTTTGGCGCGGCCTTTCGGCTCTTTCACGCGGACGACTTTCGGTTTTCTTTTGATAGCAGTACCGACTGCCGTCCCTGCCGTAGACATTTCTTGTTTGGGGGATTTCTTAATCTTGATTTTGATGCCTCCAAGCTCAGGTGAGATCTGGCTCTCATACACAACTGACCGTGCAGGTTGCTTCTTATTTGAACTGGCTTTCAGACTGTCAGCAATATTGCTTTTTGAGTCATTTATAGGTTCACAATCCTTATTGTTGATGACTTGAGAGTTTCTAACTTCATCAGGACTTGTGTGGGCTGAAGATAAATCTGTTGTGTTCCCACTCATTGCTTCATAATCTTGTCTGAGCTCCACACTTGGACTTGCAGAGCTGGTCGAAGGTGTGGGCATCAAGGGTATGTCCACTATGGAGCTGATGGCTGTATCCATCTTTCACTCTAAGTTGAAGAAACACACACCATGGTCAATTATTTAAGTATTAGAGTTAACTTGACGCACTTTCATCAGGTGAGAGACCGTTGTGATTTTTTCCTCTTCCTAGTAGCGGTAAGGAAGCGCTTCCGTCATTTTCCAAAGCTTCTTTTCGATTGTGGCAGACTATTAAGTGGAACTTGGTAACCGTAAAGAGTCGAAACAGAAGCCCTGGAGGAGAAGAATTAAGTAACGATAGCAATTCATTAGAGAAACACACTTAGACTTGGCAATCTTTATGAGAGATCAGAAGCAGGACGAAAACAAACAAGTGGATCGAAGAATGCTCACATATGATAGATGGTGGCTTGTTTCACTCACGTAGTAACGCGCTACCCTAGGGGGGAACTGATGCGACAGTCGAGAGCATAATAAATATAGTGGCGACCGTCTGCTTGACTGTGAGCGCCACCTATTCTTCAGTCTTTGTATGCAAGCGAAGTTTACATAGAATTCTTGCTACATTTTCTGCTCATCTCATTTGAGTTTGATGCCTAATTACTTGAGCCTGTCCTGAAACACTTCTTTTCGTGTATTATTATTTAAGTTGAATCATTTTCCAAGCCTTATTTAACTGAACCAAGGCGCAGAAACCGAAGGAACTAGTAGTACTTAGTTCAGCCGATAGGGACTTGTGTAAATACAGTGTATCTTTTTTTTTCCTTTCCCGCTCGTCCCTTCGTTTCTACGGACGCTGCGCCGAGTTTTATCGTTGTTGCCCATGTAATCTCTTGTTGAAGAAAATTTACCAGAAATGTCTAGTTATAACTACTATTGTAAATGTTAGGAGGAAATTACTTATTATACTGTCTCTATTTTCCTTGCCTCAGAGTATGAGGTAGGTGTAAAATCTGACACCTTTAGCGCGTAATCGGCGCTTATGTCTTCAAAAATAACAAATGCGTGTGCAAAAGCTTTTCTATGTTTAAACATCTTCTCCTAGCTGGACGTACGAGCGTTAGATGGCAGTGTTTATTTATTGATTGTAATCGAAGAGCCATGGGGCATGAGAATATATATTACATGTTCTTTTACGTAATCCTAAACTTATCTAGGATTAGGGAGCGTCCTTAAATGTTTTCTCCTATCTGTGTACCTTTCGCCCCCTTCCCTTCAATGTCATCACAATATTGGACATTCCTCTCCCTCAAAGTGCAAAGCTTTTTACTCAATTAAATTCAAAGTATTTGCTTATGATTACTAGTTTTAAGGTTAATAAAGCTCTTAAAGAACTATAAAGCCTTTTACGGTAATCTATTATTCAGACTTTCTGCACTATTTACTAACGATAATATTGCAACTTTTATTTTACCTTCAAATGAAAGCTCCGTCAATACAACTAATTTGTAATTCTAATGCTCGATCGCATTCAAATGCAACAAAGTAAGGTTACTGACGCGTGGGGAAAACCAGTTGAAGCTTGTCTTACTTGACTCTTTTTTAATATTATTCGCTTGTCTTAGCTGTCCGTCATCATCATCATGAGCTTCAAGGCGGCTTGCCTCTATTATTTTCACTGGGGTGAGGCTGTCAGCGAATGAGGTAGATTTGCCGAAAACCAGTTATCATCGAGCCATTACTAGCACAAGAATAGCCGAACCATGTTACCATGCAGAGGATGTTTTCCTTTTTTGTATTTGGACTGTCCGAATCACGCCACTCTTCGTCGTCCAACTCTCTCTTCAAATGCGCCAAACAGCAATATTCAAATAATAATGATGGGCTTGAAATATAATGCCAGAATTGACTGAATATCTTAGAGAGGCTTGAATTTCAACTTTTTTTTCATTTTGAAGGGAGGTGTGCACCTTTCATAATAGAAGTGTCCAAACCCCTTCCAGTATTCAATGCAAATTTTTTAAAGAACCAAAACAGGTTGCAACTAGACTGCGACGTAATATCGAATCTCAATAAGAGTAGTTTGGCGGCATCTTGTTTTTCTTGAAACTAATTTTGGTGCAAAAAAAATCCCCGTTGCGGTGTATTTAAATTTGTTTACGACTGTAATATATGTTTTTTATTTTAGAAAAGGAGCGACGAAAGGTTGTTGTTTGTTGTTTTTGCGCAAGCAGTTTTTTGGCAAGAATAAAGTCATCGAACGAGCACCGTCCCAATGTAGGCTATTACGAATTGTTTTCGTTCCTCAGTCCTTACTCCCAATGTGTCATCCTATTACTGTACTACGCAACAAGTCGATCCTAAAATTCTGGTCTTGTTTTGATGCTAGTGGGTAAGCTTGTTTACCTCGCCGTCTGCAACGCACTGTGGCGGGCAACCCGTCGAGTCAACATAAAAATAGCGGATATCTTTTTCTTTCTTTTTTTTCAAAAGTTTTGGTCTTTTTTACCACCGTCCAAAAATTAGCATAATTTTTTCGCAATAAACCATGTGGAATTTCTTTTTCATGGTCAAAGTTATTATATCCCAAATCCAGTTAGAATGACTTCCTATATAGAAGCATTGCATATTCGATTCTCTAGTTGGCGCATTGCTCGACCTTGAAGGGCGCTTCACAGCCCTTCATTTCCCAGCCACCGTCAGCAAATGTCGGGAGACTAGAGTTCCGCACAGATGCGACGCTTTAACCTTGGTAAAAAATATAAACTATTCGATAATAATAATACGGAAGGACGAAGTCTAGCTATGAGCCAAGCAGACGACCTAGTCTATTGAGTGTAGAGCTGATATTTGCAAGTCTAGGCCCGGAAATGTGCAAAAAAGTGGTAATCGGAACTCTAAGGACGAGTCACGGAACTGGCCAACGGAAAAGACTGCATGTCCTTGCTAGGGGTGACCTAGAAATGAGTGTCGGAAAGCGAAGGGAAAATAAAAACATCAAGAAACATCCGTTCTCTCTTCCATCATTTGCATTCATGCTAGATCTTTTGAATTACGATAAAAAAATTATTTTTGAAAGCGGAAGATGTATGCCATACATAATTATCTGCACGTGATCCGTTCGTGCTTTGATATTGTTATTATATTATTTGGAGAAGAATTCTAAGAAAGAGGACGTGCGTGATGCCAAAAAATAGAAATAATCGATTTCCGGCGATTGTGACGGAGAATTATCCAAATCTCGATTCAAGTGCGGCGTAGTAGAAATAAAATAATTTGTTTACTCGAAGTATTATGCGCATTATCAGTTAACAGCAGTGAACATTTAGTAACAAATAGTAGACTATTATCAGGTGTGCAGTTCCAAAGGCCAGTGTCAAAGTGCAAAAAACAAGATTGACGTTGTACTATAAAGAATATTTATTTTTCTAGACCATATAATAGGAGATGTTTATTTGTTTCGGTAATTTTCTCTTTTAAGTGGGGGCATTCGTCCCATACGATGGATCAAGGCTCGCCTCTGTGCAGTCGACGATCAGTTGCGTATCACGTGCTATGACGACTCTCATTGGTCGCAAGCACTACTATCCAGAATAAAGAGAGAGAGAAAATATAGGCTGCAGAGTCGGCTTGACTTTGGGCATCTTAAGTGTATTTACACACCTTGTGTTTTAGTATTTTTGATTTTTGGGCAAGGTTTTTTTTTTTGCGGGATAATGAATAAAGCAAGCGAGAGGGGTGGTGGGCCTTCTCGCCTTGTTTTTTGGAACCAATAGCCTTTCACCGCTTTTGGCAACCACCGCTGCTGCTACTGTACCGGTTTGTGCCGCTTTTGTAGTAGTATACATCAGCAGCAGCAGCGACTAGTACAACCACCACTCCGTTCCGCACTATAAAAGCAGGAGTCCCGCAGAACTGCAGCTTCAATCCACTAGCTTCAACAGACACGACTAGGCCACTTTGCCTTACATCTGAATACATCAAGGACCACGCGGGTTCCTCGCATCTTCTCAATTTTGTTTTAATTTTTATCAATCAAGGTAATTTTTTAATTTTTACTTATTTACGAAATTCAATCGTAGCTAGATTTTTTTTAAAAGTAAGCCTATTCAAGGTGACCTAAGATTAGAAAGATGCTAGGGGGCGTTATTTTCTTTGTCTTGCAAACCAGACTGTTGTAGTAGACATAGGGGCCTTTCACTTAAAAAATTAGAGATATTAAATTAAAATAGGAAAGTGATGGGAGAAAGTAGGCCTTTTCTTTTCTAGAGATCACAACATGGCCTTTTATAGAAAAGGTCATCTCTCTATTTTTTATTTGGTCTTAGCTTTCTAAAAAGCATTTGATGTTAAGTTTAAAAAATATAGACAAGAAGAAAGGGAGAGCAACACAAAGAAGCGTGCGGGATTCCTATCCTGTTGCCATGAGGGTTGTTACGATGAGCAAGGGTATTCCTCCCTTGGACATGCGCAGGCGCTCTTTGCAAATAGGATTTCCTCAACCTACTTTTCTTTGTTGACGAAGCAAAATCCGGTTCCGACTGGATCCCGCTGGTTCGACGCACTCGAATCCAGATCCAACCCCCCTCCTTCTTCATATATTCCATCCTCCTCTTTACTATGCGCTAAAGATGATGAACATTTTACTTGAATTACAGTCTTTCAGTTATCAGCATCATGGCAGCCATCGGCCTAACCAATGCAGCCACCAACAAAGCAGTCTTGGACCGGTATATGAGACTTCCACAGCCCGATGACAAAGTCATGGCCACCTACATCTGGATCGACGGTACCGGAGAATATGTTCGTGCCAAGACCAAGACTATCGATTTTGTCCCCAAAAGCCCCTCTGGTAAACTAAAATAGTTTAGTAGCAACACGTCATCAAATAGAAAATTAATGATGACCCATCATCACGCACAGAATTGCCTATCTGGAACTACGACGGTAGCTCGACCTATCAGGCGGAAGGTAGCAACTCTGATGTTTACCTGTATCCCGTGGCTCTCTATCGGGATCCCTTCAACTTGGGCAACAACCGTTTGGTCCTCTGCGATACGTACAAATACAACAAGAAACCAACTGAATCCAACCACCGAAAGTCATGTCTGGAAGCCATGCAGTTGGCAGCTGAGCATGAACCCTGGTTCGGTATTGAGCAAGAGTATACTTTGCTCGATAACGATCTCCATCCTTTCGGCTGGCCCAAGAACGGTTTTCCCGGACCTCAGGGCCCTTATTACTGCGGAGTTGGAGCCAACAAAGTCTTCGGCCGTGACATCGTTGAGGCCCATTATCGCGCTGCCCTCTACGCTGGTGTCAACATTTACGGCACCAACGCCGAAGTCATGCCCGCTCAGGTATAGTTGATTAATCAATAGTTAAAAATTGAAAATCAATACTGATTTTTTTTTTCTTTATCCTTGATTAGTGGGAATTCCAAGTTGGACCTTGTGAAGGCATTACCATGGGTGACGATTTGTGGATTGCTCGATACATCCTTCACCGCGTCGCTGAAGATTTCGGAGTTAACGTCTCACTGGACCCTAAACCAATGAAGGGTGAATGGAACGGAGCTGGAGCTCACTGCAATTTCTCTACCAAAAAGATGCGAGAAGAGGGCGGCATTGGGTAATACTTCAGAAACAAACAAGCTCACAACTTGACACTAATAACTATCCTTAATTAAACTTGCAGAGAGATTGAGAAGGCAATTGAAAAGCTGTCGCGCTGCCATGTCAAGCATATCAAGGCTTACGATCCTCATGAAGGCAAGGACAACGAACGTCGCCTGACCGGCCGCTGCGAGACCTCATCTATTCACGATTTCTCGGCCGGTGTAGCCAACCGTGGCTGCAGTATCCGTGTTCCTCGCTCAGTTGCTGAGGAACGCAAGGGCTATTTGGAGGATCGTCGCCCTGCATCGAACTCTGATCCCTACCAGGTCACGGAAGTTATCGTCCGTACCACTTGCCTGGAAGATTAAGAAAAGAAAACCCCTCCCTCTATGACCCTAATTTTTTATATTTACAAAATAAGATAAGACATTCATTCCTTCTCCTATCTCGAGGTGGAGTTTTAAAGGCCCCAACAACCCTTCTGTCCTTGTTTTATTTTTTATCTATATAATATCGTCGTCGAATTATGTGTTTTAAACTGCTATTTTTTACCATATTTTTTCTTAATTGTCTTGCATCGTATTTTTTTGGAATCACTTTTTTCTGTGCACGTATTTGCAATCTGGTGTAAATAATTTCAGATGGCAAAGTTTTACACTTCCCATAACAAAACTTGCAGTTCATATCTAACTGGATGTCATGAAATAAATTTTTAGATAAAGGAATTTTTCTTTCTTTAGTATAATTTCGAATGAATAGGATGTGATTACTTGATACATCACAAATTAAATTAAGCCGTGCGCAAAATAATGTGTACACCAGAGTCAGTCCAAACAGGTTCACTCAATCCCCCCACTTTGATGTTGAAAGCAGCTTCTTCAAAAGGTTTTTGCATAGCTCCACGACCAAAAGTTCCGAGGTCGCCACCTTTCTTTGCTGAGCTGCAATCTGAGTACTTGGAGGCCTTGAATATAAGTTTGGTAAATTATTACATCACATTCACTTTAACCTTAAAATGTAGATAAACTTAATCTACCAGCTCAGCGAACGAAGCCACGCCTCCAACAATTTGCTCCCGGTATCCCTTCAACAACTCCATAGCTTCTTCCTTAGTCCTAGTAATGTTGTCTTGTCTCCATGAAGATGGACGCCGAGAATCCCTATGCTTGACTAGCAGGTGACTACACTGAACCTAAAAATGGAAAAAGTTCATGATTTAAACACATAAATAATAATGATATAAACATATACTATGTGACATGTGTATCGTTAACTGATGATCAACAACTAAATGCATATCAACTAAATATCATGTAACTTATTTCTTTAAAATTTATGAGGGCTAAATACTGCTTATTGTTACATCTTCCAAACAAATGTAAAATTAACTAAATTCTACCTTTTCTGGACCATCGCTTGAAGCTGGCTCTGCTGGCTTGGTTGGGGTGTCCCACTGGCTCTCTTTGGTAAAGCAGTTCAGATAATATGCTTGACCTGGAAATTATTTATAAATTACATTATATACATTGAACTGTGGACTTAAAACAAATTTATTCATACCTGATGATCGACTAACACGTTTCTCCCAGCCGGCAGGTAGCTCTTCAGACATGACTTAAAGATTGTATCTTAGAAAAAATGAGAGAGGAAACTATGAAAATGTTGTATTGGGCACAAGATTAATTAGAAATTTACCTATAATAAGAAGGACAAATAGTAAAACTTGTGTGTCCTGATAGCTCACCGAAGACACCGATTTACACACGCCAAGGAAAACGGCGATCGAAGACAGACGTCAAATTAGTTACTCGACAACGCCACTAGGGTAGCCTAAAATTGGCGGGAATTCCAGAATGATTAATTTTAGCTAGTAAAAGGCTTTTAAGCTTATACCTCAACTGAATTCAAGACAAAAAAAAAAAACTTATAAATAGATGTTATCTGACATAATTGTTCTTGGTTATATTTGAAACTTTCAACATAAAAACGGTCCACACATCATAGTGTAAAACGAAAACAAATTAGTGAGCCGAGTTTAAAAATGAAAGAAGAGAAAAAACAAACACAGGAAGGCGACTAATTCCGGATTCAACCGATTGTTCCAAGTTTTCAATATGAGTTGGAAAACACAAAAATTGACACTTAAAAATCTCCTGTCATAATATAAACGACGCGTCATATTCTTTCATAATTTGATCCAGATGAGTATCTTATTGAAAGAAAGCATCTTTCGGATTCTTCAGATGAGCCTTTAAAACAAATAAATATAAAGTTACTGAAAATCAAAAATCAATAAAATCGAGAACTAAACATACTTCAATGGCTTCCGTGATTTCTTTGTCTCTCACGCGGAATAAATAGAGCAACGGAGAGACAACCTTAAGCGGATACATTTTCAGTTTGGTGAGCAAATCTCCATCAGCATCCCTGATCCACGGAACTCCCATTCTGGAAATACCAAATAAAATTTGAAAATTATGGTAATTCGAAATTTAAAAAAATATACATAAGAAAGTCATACTTGACGCATTCCAATAAGATGTGCGGATGCGAATCAGCATCAATTTCCTTCACTTCAATTTTCATCTTGAGATTTGAGATCTGCTGCTCAAAGTTGGGGACAAGCACAACCAAGTCCGGCCCAGCTAAATATAGCTCTCCTACATCCTTGATGATGTGCAACTTCAAATTCTTACTGAGGGCTAGAATAAATAGAAACCAAGATTGCTCAGTCAGTATTAAAACGTATTGACTCACAGCATACTTAACAAAATCAATTTCTTACAATAGAAAAACAAAATATATTTTTGGAAATTCAACTTAGGCTAATACTATTAATGAAACGGAAAGATAAACATTTACATAGTTGTTTGACGAATCTACGACGGCTTCCACGAGAGCTGACGGAGCTGTAAATTAATAATTGTAAGTAAATAATCAAAGAAAACTTGAAGGAATAAAGGGAAAGAAAAAGAACCTGCTGTCCGTTGTTGGCATAGAAGAGGATGCGAACTGATCGCTCGATAAGGATTCCGTCTTGTCCGAGACGTTCTCGTTGTTCTTCTGGATAGGTTGAACAGCGATGATGTCAGGAAGCGTCGGAGGCGCGTCAGTAGGTGGAAACGGGCTCGTTGGCTGTGGTGTGGGCCCGATGGGCGACGGTGAAGAATGCTGGGGAGTGTCGGTAGCCCTTGGGTCACATTCCTTGAGCTCATCCTCGTCGGGAGCTGCATGTCCGTGATCCACCAAGACGTCAGCAACATGGAGATCTTCCCTCTCTTGTGTGGTATCGACGAGAGTCAAAACGTACCCAATGGTTCGCATTTCCCCTAAAATTCTTATTTCCTCTTTCATTTTAGCAGCGGCCATTGTCTTGCTCCCTTTTAAAGAAATAGTTATGAAGCAAATATTTAAAATCGGTAAAAAGCGACAATTTACCCTTGACCATATTGAGAAACACTTTGCCCGACTCTAAGGACCATTTGCTTTGATCAGGGTAAGGCTGAATACCAAAGACACGACCGAGGAAGGCTTGGACGGGCAATCTTGTAAAGGCAATGTGAAGATGGCGAAGGCGGTCGATGTTAACGACTCCGCTAGATCCGTAGTCGATGTAGAATACCTGAATTTCTTTCTGGTGAGTACCAATAATACGGGCGCGATAGAAGAGGCCGTCTGTGTACATGGCTGCCACAATTTGGCCGAGGTACATTTCGCCTCTTGACATTTCGTAGCCTCGATTGACATTGTAAAAAGCCCTAAGTAAGAAGGGAAATCAATGGAGAATTTCTTATGCGAAACAAATAAAATATTTCTTACACCATATCGTCCGTCAAACTTTCGATGGCGGTGCGGTTATCACTGAGGAACCAGAAGAATCTTCCAGGCGAATACACTTCGGCCACAACGACGAAGAAAAATTCGTAGTCACCGAGATCGGGTGGAAATTCTTGGTGTACGATTATCGTGTTGGCATCCACAACGTTCTTTACCTTAGGCTTCATCAAACCTTTGAAACCAAACGTTAAAAAACGAATATTATACTTTTTAAAATTAGTTTCTTACCAAAAGTGACGGGAATGTTCGATTCCTGGTGTCCATGGATATTGGAATCAGTATCACTGAAAAAGTAAGATTTTTTTCAATCATATTTTAAGCGTTTAGGCACAGAAAAGAAAAAAATTACCTAGCGTCAAAAGGCGCCTTGCTTCGTGAGGGCGTTACTACGCTCGATGCAACTGATTTCACGTCTCGAGTCCCGTTCATAACCCTAACCTGAAGGTTTTCTCCCTGCTGCATACGCAGGTCGGTAGCAGCCCAAGCGACAGGCAAAGATTCATCATCCTCTGGGTCCCTAGCTGCAGCTCCAGCAGCAGCTCCAGCAGCAGTTCCACCTTCTTTAGTGACCGGCTCAGCTTGACGCACCATCTCAGTGGGTTTCGGGGCGATAACAGGAGCAGATTTTATCTCTTCCCTCTTGTCTTTGAATTCTTGGAGGCAAACCCAGTAAGCACCATCAGCATTTTTCCATAAGAAAAACTTGTCAGCGTGATTCTCAAAGAATTTGACTGGTTTCAGGCCCCTTTCAACCGCTTCCAAAAGAATGGGGGCGATGCATAATTCTTCGTGCAGAGCGGAAATACGGGAGAGCTCCACGCCTCGACAATTCTGAGGAGAGCCTAATATTTTGTGCAAATTGGCGACGAGTTTACGTTCATAATCGATGCTGACGCTAGCTCGTGTAGGTGGCGAGATTTCTTTCACAACAGGTGAATTGATGGTAGGCATCATTCTCTGTATCAATAAAAAAAAATGACAGCACTAGACACATAAACATTATGAAAGAGACAAGATTATGCTTACTTGATTGTCAATCCTGGCACTTCCTTTGCTGTAGTTTCCTAATAGAGACTGACTGGACTTGCTTGGTTGCTGGAAGCTGCGGGATGAGTTTCCTCCATTGGATTGCATTGCCTTGTACATGAGTTGCCTCCGAAGCAGATTACTGATAAACTTGACATTTTGATCTTTGTCATGTCTCTGTCCATGAACCAATTCCTGGATGTGTGATGAATTTTCTTTGGCCACAGCTGCAATTTAGAAAGTGAGCATTAGAAAACCAATATTTGTAATAACAAATATGTCAGAGTGATCACCTCGAAGCACTGTGTGCCCACTAGGCAGAGTAGTTACACTCACAGTCTCTGGAATAGATTTGAGAAACTCCAGAGGATCTCTAAATCCCATTTGTCTGATAGAGAAACAACAAGCATGAAAATATTTTGTTTTCACAAGCAAACAGTATTTTATTTTTTAAAAATTTTTAATAATTTACTTGTATGGAAGTGGCTGTGTTTCCAATGTCAAATACTCTTTGAGAAACTTGTCAATTGGTAAACCATTGCAGTGAGGGACCAGTAAAGAATGGGCCACAAGTTTGACTTCTTCTTTCAGCGAGCGTTTCTGGCTCATTTTCACACGTTTTTGCGACCGAGTGAGTGAGCAGTGTCTGAGCAGAGAAAACATTAATAATATTGACACTCAAAGATGACATTTGTAAAATTACAAACCTTGAATCTTGCTAAGTAAAAAAATGCACAATAAAACCGTTCAGATTACTATATATATCTGAAAATTTACACGTAAAATGTTTTGGAAACAGTGCTGACGAGCACGTTGTCAGTGTGATGGCCTGAGGAACTTGAAATACGAGAAAAATTATGCTCCAGCAATAATAACGGGAGGAGCAAAGGCGACGATGTCATGTTTCACTAATAAGAAATAGTCGCATTTGCAATTTGTATTCGACTATTTGTTGAATCATATAAATTCATACTTAACCAGATAAGAATTAATTTATGTTTTTTAAATCTTATTTATATTTTGATCTTATTTAATTTTTGACAAGATCCATTTTTTTTTTCTTTAAAAAAAAAACGAGTTTCCGCAATTTTTTTTTTGTCAACCCGTTGCTATCAGCTTTCACAATCAGGGTCTATAATTGACCACCTTCTCTTGACTGATCTAAAACTTGCAAAAAGAAATGAAAATCAAGTTTCTAATTGCTGTTACGTTTACATAATGTCCACTCGGGTTCAGTCCCCTCGAAACGAAACCTTTTGACTTCTATAGCCTCGGCGGCGCATGCAACAACTTATAATTGGGTTTGCTTCCACGTATTTGCGGGAATAAGAAAACGTCAAGATATAGATTACTCGTGGATTAATACAAAAGCGAGTTCGTTACATAAATTGATAATTACCAAGCAGACCATGTCAAGGACGAACAGACGACAGACCATCAAAATTCAAAACATATCAAATCATTGTCTCGCTGGGGAAATGTATAGCCATGTTTCAAAAAGCTTATAAACAACATAGCCTAGGAAACAGAATAACGATGTGATACTAGGTATCATCAACGTTACTTGTATACTTTCTTCAGACCAACGGTCCAACTTGTTAAAAGACGCCAGATACCTCTCGATAGCGCTTGAAAGTTCATCATCGCCATCTTAAAAGAAAACATCCTACGTGTAGAACATAAGACTTGCATGTAATTACTATGCTGGTTTACTGCAATTACCCTTATGTCTTTTCAACTAATGAAATGTTTGGAAACTTTCTCCCATTTTAGAATCAAGCCAATTTTATTTCTTTTGATGGGGCTACCCATATCAGGATAATTTCAAGATTATTTTCAACCTTATTAGTAAAAAAAAAATTGAATATGGGACTGCTGTTGATGAGATCTAATAAGAAATACGAAATACGGATTAAACCAAAGTAAATGACTAAGTTGTTATGGCTAAAATACGGATATGGTTTCATCCACCAACAAATCAACAAGTGTCATCTTTCTCAGCTATAGCCGTAGCCTAGCACCCTTCATTAAATCTCCGTTACGGTCTGTGCGACGTATCTATCTATCTACCTAACCATTTCTTGCAGTGCCGTATTATTAACTTTAAAAAAACATCAGTATAGCGCCAAATTTTCGCAAATATCGGTTAGAGTAATAGTATTTAAGTGCATACTGTTTAGTTGAGCCCAGAAACTAGAATTAGAATTTAGTTTAATGATTGAAATACCGCGGTAGTAGCTTTATTCGGTGAATATTTAAAGTATCCTTCATTACATAATATGTCCGTACTCTGCATGTTTATCTATAATATTCAATACAGGTCAACAACCCGTAGCAAAATTTGGTACTTCTATTCTTTCTCGAACTTGGGTAGCACGGAATCTAGCGCATGATCGTAGGCTAGATTTCATTCCTATATAAATAGAGGGCATCAATCCATGAATCGCTACTATATTTCCAATATCGTGCATTAAAGGTTGATAATTTCTCTTATAAAAAGATCCATCTATTTAAAAGAAAATGGATAGCTTTTTTATATTCAATGAAACATTAGTGGAGTTTTATCGGACAATCATTAACGATAGCGCAGTCCTTCTCGGCGATGATGGTGAAATTAAAAGTGCAATCTTTGTCGGCTTTCCTCTTTTCCTCTTCAAAGTTATTTGCTCTCTCATCGGAATCCCACTCAACATCGTCGTCTTCATAATCATTCTCTGTCAGCCAAGGTTATACGATAAACCCCGAAACATTTTTCTGTTGGCCACCACCTTTTCAAATCTGATGGTTTTCGTTCCTGCTTTATTGTACATCGTATCCTACATCTATCCGAACGAGTTCATCTGCAAATCATACGTTGCCGCACTCGGTTTACCAGATATATTTCTATTGCAAAGCATCTTTTTGTCGCAAATTGATCGGTATGTAGCCATCGAAGAACCACTATGGCACCGTGTTAAAGTCACATCAACTCTGGCCGTTTTTTGCGTTATCTTTTGCTTCATTATTTCCATATTCGTCAACAAATTTCTTTACATTTTCCAACTGGTTCAACTAGAATGTCATATTCACTTCATGGCTGGCAAAATCCTAGGATTCTATTCGGTAATCCTCTTCATTCTGTGCATCATTGCTCGAGTGATCGTCTTCATCCAGACGAGAAACCTCCTCCGAAATAATAATACGACAATCAGACAGGAATTTGTCGTAAAATTAGATGATTTGAAAATCAATGAAGGAGCGAATCAAGCAAAAGTAACAAGAATTCAGCTCAGGATGACGATACTAAATCAGAAAACGCTTCGTCAACTTGAAGATCTAGCAACTAGAACGATGGTGGCTGGCGTGACTTCCCTCATCTTCCTCACTTGCCCGCTTTTGGTCTTTTTCTTGACACTCTTGATCTGTCGAACAACGTACGGTCTTCAAGAGTGCAGCCGGATAAGTCATATGGCTCCATATTTCCAGCAACTGAGCCTGATTCACGCAATATATCACCCAATAATGCATTTGGCGTGGAATAAGGAACTCTTTTCAGACTCGAAGCGGCCTGCACATGATAATAGGAGGGGCAAAAATAGCGTTTATGATTGACACATCTACTAGTTACGCTAAACCAAAGGTACCATTAACTTATATAGTATTATAAATTTATAATAACTTAAGTAGCCATACGGCTTTATTTGGTGATGGCTTAGGACGAGGGCCGACCATTCGAACCATCACTACTACCATTCTTTTTTAAATTAAGGAATATTGATTAATAAGTAACGAAATTCTATTTTTCTTTATAAACGAAGGTTCATCGTCGTCCAAATATAAAAGCGATGATTCCAGTCCCAAAAATTCGGTAAGCATTATTTTCTGAAATTTATACATTAAAAACTGTTATGTAATATAATCTTTATAACTTTAGATTCCTTGATATTGTTTCACCGGTGGTGGAAGTTTTTACGACGGATCTCTTGTGAAATACGGCATCTTCTTTAAACCAGCACAGAGAAAATCATCATCGCCGTCCTTCGAACAGCTTCCAATTATAGGCTACAGCACATCCCCTGACAGTTTACATGATGTTTTGTCGTTTTAACTTCAAGTTGTTAGCCGCAATTATACTGTATTGTAAGCCCAACCTTAGTCATCAGCACTAACTGAGTTGAAGAAAAATGAATAAAAATAGGCAAAATGCCATGGTCTAATGTTTTGTTTTTGTTATTCAATGTTCACGTTACATACCGTATCGACCAATTAAGTTTAGTTCGGTTACGACGAAGGAAAGAATAGGTTTTCAATCACTCAATTGCTATACTGAAATTTATATCGCACATCAAAAGAATTAGGCTAATATATTAAGAAAAGAAATCCGTAAAAAAAATTATCCAGGTTTGAAAATGGATATATTCATAAGATTCCAAGCCGAGGAGTTCAAAGGGAAACGGCCATTTATCGCAGGACTTTTCAATGTTCAAAAACGGTACTAAAGTTAAAAACCAAATAATGTAAACAATACCCAATTTATATATTATAATGATGATTATTATTATAGTTATAAAACTCCGGTAATTCGATTACCACAGTTCGCCAGTTCTGGGATATTGTAACCATATATGATACGCTAAATCGAACTTCAAACGAACTAAACAGGTCCTTTTGATTAGGTATGAGGTACAAAAACATGAACTTTTACAAAATAATTGAAAGTTAGATCTAAAAAATGTATAGGTTTTCATCTGATAATATAATCTCCCCAAATTCACTTACTATTCCCTCATTCTTCCGTCATTCAATCTCTGTTTGTGTGGCCGGCCTTACGAATTTCTCACAATGTAAATCTATGTATGTAAATCTTATCTAAAAGGAATAGACATCTCTTACAACTTTTTAAGGAAAATATCTCCTGCTCAGTGTCAGCCAGTTTAAGTTTATCATCAGCTGCGTGACATTCCTTCTTAAAAACACTAAATATAATAAAATGTATACAGTACAGTAGGTGTAGTATAAATCACATATCTAAGCGCTGCGCTTTTTCCCAGGACTAGGTTATTTTTTTCTGCAATTGTTACACATAGATGATACATAGACTCCCTGAAGATTTCCCTGTTGAACGGCTCATCAAGCTTATTATGCGCTCTATTTTCCAGTTATTAGATATTATACTTAGCGGTAGTGCAGCTGCGTCTAGTCCCGGATGCGATTTCTCGTGATTCCACGACACAATCCTTTAGCGCATGATCGTTAGCCAAATTTTGGCCCATACATAAGTGGGTATCAACAGGCTAAATTTTTTTACTTATAAGTGGGCTATGTTTTTAAGTAGAGATATTGAATTCCCTACTGCGAAGTTAAGGTTGTTTTTTCGATAACAAATGGATAACTTCACCGTGTTATTCAATGAAACGTCAGAGTTCTATCCGACACCGATCAATAACGAAAGTGCAGTACTTCTCGGTGAGGATGGTGAAATTAAAAGTGCGATCACTCTCGACTTTCCGCTTTTCATTTTCAAAATTATTTGCTCTATCATAGGGATCCCGCCCAACTTTGTCGTCTTTATAATTATTCTTTGTCAACGACGGCTACTCAACAAACCAAGAAACATTTTTCTATTGGCAACACTTTTCTCAAATTTGATGGTTTTCGTTCCTGCAGTGCTTGAAATCGCTCACTACATCAACCCGAACGAGATCCTATGCAAATCATACGTGGCTACGCTCGGTTTACCGGACGCTTTCCTTTTGCAAAACATCTTATTGTCTCAAATTGATCGCTATATGGCCATCGAAAAGCCACTTTGGCATCGAACCAAATTTACCTCATCTTTAGCCGTTGTCTGCGTGGTTATCTGTTTCGTGATTTCTTCAATCATCAACAAGTTCCTCTACATTTTCCAACTGGTTCAATTAGATTGCGATGTTCACTTCACGTCAGGGAAAATCATAGCATTCGTTTTGATTATTCTCTTCGTATTGTGCATCATTGCTCGAGTGATCGTCTTCATCCAGACAAGGAACCTTCTTCGCAGCAACTGTAATCCAGCATCATCAGTAAATCTCTCAGAAAACATTAGCGTAGAATTAGATGGTTTGAATAATGATGGATCAAAGGCAGTTCCAGTTCCTAGTGGAGCCGCAACAGAACTGAGGAAGACGAGCACGAATCATCAAACTCTTCGTCAACTTGAAGATTTAGCAACAAGAACGATGGTGGTTGGCGTGACTTCCCTCATCGTCTTTACGTGTCCACTTCTAGTCTTTTTCTTGACACTCACAATCTGTCGTAAAGTGAACGGTCCGCAAAAGTGCGCTCAGATGGGTCGTTTAGTTCCCTATTTCAAGCAGTTGAGCCTGATTCACGCAATCTACCATCCAATTATGCATCTTGCCTGGAATAAAGACCTCTTTGTGAACTCCGAGGAGCCGTCAACAAATGATGAAAGAGCGAGGCAGAGGGATAGCACTTATGATTGACAAATTAAGTACCTGATACATCCGTGGTAAAGTATGCATCGTATAACCATTTTTTTTAAACAGTTTTTCGTAAGAGATATTACTTCCTTCAATTAACTATAATATATTTTTAACATATAGAGTTGAAGATCGGACGCGTATTCCACGGTTACCAGGTTACGTAAAATACGGAACGTTCACCAATAGGGTTCACCCGTGGGCGTTATTATCATCGGCTAGATGTACGGCTTCTTCGTACTTGTCAACTATCATCCACTCCATTTCCTGGCCATCTTCAAATAGATTCAAATGAGCCGACAATGGACCCTTCAATTTCTCAAATTCAATCAATTTGAGAGCAAATCAATTGTCTCCGAATTCAATCTCCTCTAATTTTCAATTTGAATGTCCCTTTCAATACAGGTATATGTAGCAGTATGTTCAATCTTCTTATTACACACCGCCCAGTTGCCACTCACACGACACGATTCCACGATAAATTCAATTTATATTTTGTCTTTGAACGTTTGGGCAATACATTTCAATTGTCATATATATTTTCGTGTGAAGACTGTAATGACGTTTATGAAAAATGTATTTTTAAAAAGATTTCAAAACTTATTGCTGCAGTCGACGTTGTTGGGATAGTCACAATACTGGGCGGTATCATTCCAGAAAAGGCCTGGAGGGCATTCCTATTTCATAAATTAAGGAATTTCATTCCATTAAAATTGTAACATTAAAAATATATTTTAAAAAAATATTCACACACCTGGAGGAACGCATTTCCGCTTAAGCACTGCCAATAGGTGCTGCAATCATTAGGATTGGGGAAAAGTCCATCACCTGGGCATTGAAAATTGCCGGGTGTGCCTGGTATCTTGGTGGTCGTCGTAAAGGGAGCGGCAGTCGACGGTGCTGATCAAAGAAACGCAATTAATTTAAAAATCATTTACTTCATTCAGAGAATGAATTGTTAAGGACTCACGGGTGCAACTAGGCGATGACGTGCAAACTCCAGTGGATGGATCAAAGATGCTATTGCCAGCGCATTTCTAAAATATTTAGTTTACAATGTTAACTGTTATAGAAAATATGTAGAAATAAAATCAAACCTCAGGATATGACACGGAGCTTGAGCAAGTGAAGTAATATGGGGTACAAGCCGAAGGATTCAAAGGGAAACGGCCATTCGCTGTAGGACACTTGAACTCCTCTAATAATAAGTTTTCATAGTACACATTTGAAATTTGATCGAAAGCTTAACGCGGGCTATAAAATAGTACCTGTAAGTCGATCACCACAATTCGTGTTTGCTGCAAAATCGCAGCCGTAATACGCCAAATTAAACAGCAACTGTTCCGAGTGCGTTGTATAGTCGCATTGATATAGAATAGGTGCGCCTGCTCCGCAAAGGTAGTAAAGGTAACAATAGTGAGGATGAGGCATCGTCGATTGGAAGGGATTGTCGCATTCAAACCCCGGATCGGGGCCTAAGTTGATGTCATTGCGCGCCTAAACCGAAACGAGATTAAATCAAACCTCGACACTTGAAATAATTATTTGATTAATTATAGTCACCTGCTTAGAATTAGTAGCTTCAACGGTGAAACCTAAAAATTAACATATTTCAAATGAGGAATGAATTATAATAAAGTAATTTTCTAAATTAAAACTCACAAAGTGAGGCCAAAAGGCCCAGGATAATGACTCGGCAGATTCGGTTCATCTTTTCTTTGTTTCAAGTAAGTAATTTAAATTCTAATGATAACTCGTCCGTCTCTATCTTCCTATATATACACCCCACATGCTTAGACTATAGTTATCATTGCAGAGCTTCTTGTCAGATACTCATTTATCGTTACTGACGTATTCATCCCGGATGTAAGCTCCTTCGTCAATGGTATGATGGAGCATTACACCTTCATCGGTTATTTGTTTGGTCATTATTGTGATGACGAAATCCGTGGGCGATGATGATCAGCATCACACCCACACGCTTTATGAAACGCATCTAGATTGCTGTGCCGATTTCAAAGTCCTTATATAAGCTTGTTGCATCGCAATTTTTTAAAAATTATTTCTAGTAGTTGTGAAATAAAAATTTATTTACAACGTCCAATTAATTAATTAATTTTTCGTAACAAGGTTTCCCCTTGGACTTTCAACATTTTGTGATCATATATGATGACATATTAAGCTCTAGTTTTTTAAACCCAAGTTAATACATGAAAGGAGAATCTCGTCTGGAGGTCATGAAACCGAACCGCATAGCCCATTTTTGATTCGTTTGTCTAGTCGTTCAAAAAATAAATTTTTAATAAAGATAAGGATATATCCCCATTATCCCCTTCGTTTTTTAAGATATATAATCTGTTTGTGCTTAGAGAATGTTCCCGACGGATAAAAGTTATCGGCATGGGATTAACATCACTTAAGCGCGATCTCTAGTCTCTAGTATGAATGAAGCCGGCCCAATTGCAAAGTTATAGAACATCTTTTAAACTATTTCCCAGGATAATTGTATTTTTTCATGTTTCTCCAATATTTAAATGATCACTCACTATTATACATTTATAGAATGTCTCTTTTATAGAATAAAATCGTTTTAATCATAACTCCAGCTGCATGATTTATCTATTAGTAGCAGTAATGACAAGTTTCACATTAATGAATAGCAGGCCCAGCTTGTCCTACCAATTTGGAATCCTAAGACCATAAAGATATAAAAGAGAATTATGTAAAATCTCTCAGCAACTAGTATGCGAATTTGAGAACAACTTACGCGGTAGTACGCGATTAAATCAATTTTACTGCAGCCTGGAACTTCGGAGGGATTGGTGCAGTAGGATAGTTCCGGATTGAATGCTTCTCCAGGTGGGCATTGCTGGTGTATTCAAATAAATGCATCATTACGTAATTGAGTCACTTGATTTAACAAGTGCTATAAGACTTACGGCGAGGCCTTGGTAGACTCCATTACTGCAGATGTGATAAATGGTACAGCTTCCAGGATATGGATACTGTCCCGACGCACCAGGTGGGCACTGAAAGTTTCCACCGGATTGAGTAGTGGTGGTGGTGGATTGCGTAGTTGGTCCTGGTGTTCCTTGATCAACTACGCATAAATAGCAATAATATTATGATTTTTTAAATTTCTTTTCTTTACATATACATCTTTATTTGTTTATATAGAAAATATACGATTTATTTTAAGAGAAAAAATTAAGTACCGCATTGATCTCCGGACACGCAATAAAGAAGAGTGGGATTGAAAACAGCAGTTCCAGGACAGTTCTGTGATATGGTATGTTTATAGCTATTTACTAGAATAAGTGATGGTGATGAATTATAATTGAATTAGTATTACCCCAGGATAAGCGATTGATAAGATACAGTGGATGAAGTTATTTAAACAATAATTGTTTTCATAACCTGGAAATGCACGAAAACGCTTAGTATATATTATCCATAAAATACATCAATATCATCTTTGAATTGCGGGATTAAATAGGATCTTACCAGGAACTGGATAGAAGCCATCTTGAGGAGGACATTTGTAATCTTGAATGAATAACACACAATATTAGTAAAAATAAAGTTAAGAGTGGTAATCGATAGTATGGAATAGTAATTATTGCTTACTGCAAATAGCCAAAGTTTCGTTGACGCAAATGCGAAGGAAAGGATCGAATAGAGAACCAGAGGGACAAGTCTATAATTAAGTGTAATTGATTTAAAAAACTGTAATAGTACTTGATTATGAAACAAAGAAAGCAGCATTACCAAGACGTAAGGAGATCCAGAAATGCAGGAATAGTAGTCAGCGCTACAAACTCCTAATACACCATAAAAAAACCATTCGTTTAGTTATTAAAGAAAAAAGTAGCCATCAAATAATATATGTAACCTTCATTGATGGGCCAAAATCCATCTCCGAACGGGCACTGGTAAATCGGTGGTTGTGTTGTAGTCCTGACTGTGGTGGTCGTAGTGGTTGTGGTCGGAGTTGTAGTCGTAGTCGGAGTTGTAGTTGTAGTTGGTGTTGTAGTCGTAGTAGGCGTCGTCGTGGTTGTGGGCGTGGGCGTCGTCGTGGTCGTCGTGGTTGTGGTCTAGTAAAACATCAAGATAAATATTAACTCTCCAAATTATGGATATGCAAAATGTTATGCTGGAAGGGTACGGAAGTGGTGGTTGACTCTGGAACACCGTTGCAATCACGGACGTTGGCTCTGTAATCGCACTCTAAAAGGGGGTGGTTGTAGTAGAGGCGTTCGCCACTCGGAAGAATTTGGCAGTTCTAAATTTTGCAATTGACATGAAAATTTAAGAATGGAAGTTGAAACTGTCTTGATAGTATCCTTACGTAGCAGTAAGAGCGGCCGTTGGAGCATTTGAAGAAAATGTTGGAGCAGGGCTCGTAGGGATTGGGACGGTTACCATCGATGAAAGTTCCGTTGGGATATCGCTCGTTGCAAGGGATCGAAGGATCGAATACGTCATTACAGTAAGGATACTCCTGGAAATAAAAATGGATAGATTTGTATGAATTTTATAGTTTATTGATCCGTCAGCACGTTTTTATACTATAATGCCCTTTTCTCCCCAGTTATTATACAAAGATTTAATGTTTCAATTTTCAGATTCTTTATCGTATTTAAGTTAAAGGGAAAAGTTATTGAAGGTAAAAGTTTGAGATAAAATATTGGTTGAGGCTAAAAAAAAGGTTCTATAATTATTTTTACACACTTTAGCTCAATGATTTTAATTTAATAGATAAATTTTCAACAAGCTTTAAACTGAAAATAGATTATTTTTACCCTTAAACTTGAGCCGCTTAGACGTTCGGCTCTGCGTGCTGAGGCACCGTAGTTCAATCCTGTAAATTCGTAAAACAAATAATTACATATCTTTCTAACGCACAAAGAAGAATTACAAGTTTTGAATCCTTTTACCTAGGATGCACAGAGCAATAGTGAGGAGTGCCAAGCTGGTCTTCATGATGATCACCGGTTGTAGTGTTCTCCACGGCTCTCGGTAACTCAATAACTGATTCACTCGATCGAATGAGCACTTAAAAAGCCTAGAAAGTTGCGCCTTAAAGAATTTCGAACTGACCAGAGGAGCTTAATGCAAAAGAATTATGATCTTGTTCAACAAGGCACACGTGTGTTAAGCTCTTCATATAATGTCGTAACATGAAGTCGGCATCAATATATGCCTATGTGGAAAGTCTATAAAGATGTTGACATTGTGAAAGAGGGTAGGCGTACACGGGAGTAGACGATGCGTGTCCTTAACCCAACAGTATATACCAATGCTATACTTAATCTACCTGGATCATGATACTAGACAAGACTAGGCCAAAATAATTTACGACCTTGATGTAAAAGTAAAAAAAAAATTAAATTTTCGTAATTGACATTCATGTTTATTATTACATAAATAAGGCTTAACAATGAATATTTCTATAGACCTTGGTCCAATATTATCATTGTTCAGGAATCTACCATAGTCCTTAACCTTAAGCAGACATCCTTCATAATAAGCTTACTCCTGGTATTCCATTTGTGCGATCGTAATTTTATTGCACAGCAATTGAAAGTGCATCATCATTGAGTGGTTTATTGCAGCAAAGAATTCTTAATGAAATTTCAATGTAGGCGAACATACTTTTTCAAATTCAAAGATATCTGTATTTGGTTTCCACAATTAAGCCGTCTAATCTATTATACCTTTTAAATTACCTAGTTAAATTTTTTTATAGATTGTTTGTTAACGAAGAATATCAATTTTTTAGAGAAAATGCCATTAAATGGTTTTTCTAGGATAAAAGGATGTAGAATCATCAGGCTACGCAGCCGTTGTCCTGTGGGGGAACGCAGAAGAGAAGATCCGGGTCGAAAACGGATGTACTAGGGCAAGTCTATTACATTTCCAAAACGAACAAAACAAATGGATTAGTAATTTATGTAGTAATACATTTTATATTTTTCCCATATACCGTGGGAAAAGGATTGAAGGCTACACAAGTGATGTAACCGTTAAAGCATTGTTCCGTTTCGTATCCTAAAAAAGAGAAAAAAAATGAACAGCGTTTAAAACTATCTGAATAAATTTGCATTAAAGATCAAGTTACCGGGGACGGGAAAGAAACCATTGCTTGCAGGGCAAATGAAATCTTAAAACGTTAATATTATACATACAAAAACAAAAGAGAAAGCCATTTTTAATATGTGATTAAGAAAGTCTAATTAATTCGAAAACGTAATTCATACTGCAGGTAGCCTGCTCCTCGGGTACACAATAGAGTACAGCTGGATCGAAAAGGGATCCTGGTGGGCATGTCTGGAATTCAAATGATTCATAGCCATTTAACAATCAGCACTATTATCATTCTTCAGTGTGTTGTATAAAGTTGTCAAGCGATATACATTAATAACATCAAATTTCAATTACCCCAATACTAGGAGATCCGCTGACGCAAACATAGTAATTGGGTAGACATTGGTCTAAATTCAATAATGTACATTAAAAATTCAACTAAATAAAAATTATGCAATGTATAAAAGTAAATACCTGGTTTGATTGGGAAGAAGCCGTTGAGATTTGGGCATACGTAGCCTGGAGGGACAGTGGGAACCGTCGATTCAGTCGAAACAGGTGTAGGCGTAGGCGTAACTGGGGTTGATGTTGTTGTCGGAATTGTCGTTGAAGTCGATTCCAAGGACCAAGTCGATGGACAAGTCTATTATATGTAGTACGTGAAGTCGCGCAATATTGCTTTAGATTCGTTTTGTGTAAACTATCTCAAAATAATGCAAAAATGTACATATACTTAAATCTTAAAACAACCCTTCTGTTAACTAAAACTACCTTTTTTAAAAATTATGCTTTAAAAATACATATTCCATAATTATCAATTATTTTAAGATTCGTTTCAGTGAACGCAATTTTATTGATCTTAAAATTACTTCCATAAAGGGCTCCCGCGATTTAGTGGTCGTCGGTCCACCGGTCGTGGTACTAGCGTTTTTGCGATCTGAAGAAGGTAACGCCAAGCTTGAAGAAATGATGGATAAAGCTAATGAAAAATAATAACATTAATCAGAACTAAGTTTATAATCGGTAAAGAAATGGCAATAAGAAATCCGCACCTTGAACGGAGAAAATAAGCAGTAAGAAGAATCCCTGGCAATTGACCATCTTCATTTTGGAAGAAAAGTGACGATTATTGAACATAATAATAAACTAGGTTGTGACTCTTTCTGTAAAATAATTCTTTGAGCGCTTTCCTTCCTCGACAGTTTTGTTCTTGCACATCAGAACATACATACAAAGACAACTTTAATCATTTGAGATACATGATCCTCAAGAAAAATAAATAGCTGATGCGTTCAACTTGAAAATTGATTAGCTGATCTCTTTATACCTTAATTCTGCTGTTGATCAAAAGTTGTGTAAAACAAGAGTAGGCAAGGGGATGAAGATAGTAACTCACAAGATAATGGATTTAAAAGCATCATACATATCGCTCTCAATTATTATTTATGTGATCTAGTACCATTTTGCTTTTTTATGCACACTCGCTGACCCTCTGGAATTAGATTGTCTCTGGAGTCTGGGAAAGAATTATTCTTAAGCATTTTATACCTTTATTTTTTAGCTTATTAAATCCTCTCAGAATCAAAAAAAAAAAAAAAGAAATCATGAATTGTCTATCTCTAATTTTAAATTGTTTCTCTCTTTATTCAATTTAATTTATAATATTACAAAGGCTCGTTCGTTACTGTTCGTATTTCCAGCCAATTGAACAATAGACGAGACGAATGACGTGCCTAATTCCTTCAAAGCTGTAAGGAATGCAATCATAATTGCTCATATCGAAAAAAAACATTATTATTTAGTTATTCAAGTTAACTTCATTCAGTGCTGGTGCCACATTTGTTTTCACTGTATAATTACTAGTATTATATAGCAATTTTAGTGTTGAAGTTTCTTAATTGCATCCTGAAACAAACGCCGGATTCTTGCAATAAAATTGAGCGCTCGGACTCGGATCGAAAATTTCACCTGGTGGGCATTGCTATAATTGTAGTTAACATCAGAAGAAAAATTATGAATAAATTCCAAAGGTCTTTCCTAAAAAACGACGTAGAATATTGGATAATTACAGCAATGATGTAGCTCCCCCCAGGACCTCCTAAACAGACATAGTAAAAGGAACTGCATGTTGCGTATTCAAAGTTCCCGCTGTCAGGGCAAGTAAACGCAGGACTTGTAGTCGAAATAGTTGTTGTACTTGGATCGGGTATACCAGTAGACACATCTGGGCACTTTTGTCTCCCAGTTTCCTTTCCGACGTTCTTCAACCCCTTTCAAAAATAAAGTTTAAATATACATATATAGTTTAAGAAACAATTCTATATTTATATTGACTTGATAGTAGTCGACGATAGAGAAAATGTTACATCCTGGAATGTTTTCCGGGTCATCGCAGACCCCTAAATCTGGATTGAAAACCTCTCCAATCCTGCACGACTTCATTGTTAACACGGAACAAATAAGAAATGTATTATTAATAATTCATTAGTATATTACGAAATTAATTACAGTTATAACTGGTTCGTAGTCGTTGTCACAGACAATATATAGGGTGCATGAACCAGGGTAGGGATATTGTCCGACATCTGGACAGCATATTTCGGGAGTGATGGACGTTATCGTCGACTCAGTTGTAGTAATTGTAGAAGTTAACTCTTCTGTTGTTATGGTTGAAGTTTCCGTTGAATTTATTGTTGTTATCGGAGTTGATGATGAAGATGGACAAGCGGAGTCGATCTGATACCGTAAAAATCGAACCAGAACCAGCGGAGAAAAAGAACATACATGTTAGTAGTAATAAGTTAACATATCTTTGAATTTTATCAATACGGTATATTTATTTTTTTAAAGTAATAATAGTAGACGGTTTATACTGTACCTCAAGAGAAATTGTGTTCTCCTCTTTGATGGTTCCGCTGTTGCAGGTAGCGACGTTTTCGCGATGATCACACAGTTGCCGAGCGTGATTGTAGTACAATTGGGTTCCGTCATCTAAAAGCTTGCAATTCTACAAGATATAATGAAATCAATTTTTACGAACAAGCAAAAATAAGCTATTTTATTAGATTGACTATTATTTTTTCCGCACATATATAAGATGATTCTATAAAATGTTTTCTTTTTATATAGTATAACTAATTAAAAAGCATTTTTGGTATTATTACAATACAATACGAAATCCCGCCGTGGCATCGAAAGAAAAAAGGGGAGCAAGAAACATCTGAATTGGGTTTGAAGCCGTCAATTGAAGTTCCGTTCGGGTACATATCTGTGCAGTCTATAGAAGGATCCGATTGGCTCTTGCAAGAATGGACATCATCACCCTTAAATATAAATATAAATTTGGTCCAAGGGTATATTTCAATTTGTGTGCTTTCAATTCTTGTGTTGTTATGCATACATATGATCCAATTACAGATGATTGGTAATAAAAGAATTAGAAGATTACCTTGACTCCGGATAATGTGTTGCGACCTGTAGATGGTGACGCCAAGCCTGATGGAATAATTTAAAAAACTAATTTAAAATGACAGCATTATTTTCTCTCACACATAACAAAAACTTGAGGATGACAGTGAAAATAGCACGAACATTCAAAAGAGAGAAGAAGAAAAACGATTAAGTCCCGAAGTCGATAAGTCTTATTCATTCTGGGATATAGTAGTGAGATTTCCGTTTAATTTTTAAGTTCTGGAATGCCACAGAGAAATCAAGCTGTGGGTGTTATACGATTTTTGGATTCTTGCTTTCTTTCTGAAATAACAGCAGAGTGGATTATAAAAACTTTTACATTTATCATCATCACTTATAGATAGCATCTATGCTTCCCGGATTATAGTCTTAAACACAAAATGTATTTTTTATACTGTCTCTCAACCAATAATCCTTGTTGTTTCATTACCATATATTTTTTTAAAGTTCTTTCTTAGGCATGTCCCTTTTTTAAATTTCTAAAAAATCCGCGGTTTCATCGAAAAGTTCGCCGAATGAGAGGTCCGCGTCCGCGTTCCCCTAATTAGTCTGCACTCATTAAGCAGAACTCATTTTTAGAATATTATAAAACGACTACGTCTAACGTAATCTATTATGCAAATTTACTGCAGTTCATCATTCAAATATGCGAACGTAATTTTCTGACTATAGTAATTAATGCGCACATCACTCTTATTAGTCAATTGCAGTACGGTAGCCTACGATCGAAATACAATTTTTGAACATAAAATATTTATTTACTACGATTTCTGTATTCTATTTTCACAATTGAATTCGTCTAATCTTTTGCACCTTGATTTATGGTTTTTTAAATGTTGTTTGTTAACAAAACGGTAAAAAATGAACAAAAATGAGCTTTTTCGAGAGAGCATCAAATTGTTTTTCTAGGATAAAAGGATGTAGTATCATCAGGCTACGCAGCCGTTATCTTGTGGGGGAACACAGAAAAGAAGATCCGGGTCGAAAACGGAATCAGCAGGGCAAGTCTATTAAATTTCCAAAACGAACAAAACAAATGGATTAGTAATTTATAGTAATAAATGCTATATTTTTGGTTTTTCCCATTTACCATGGGATAAGAAATGAAAGATACACAAGCGATGTAACCGCTAAAGCATTGTTCAGTTTCGAATCCTAAAAAAGAGAAAAAAAAGAGCAGCGTTTAAAACTATCTGAATAAATATATGCATTTAAGACCAAGTTACCGGGAACGGGGAAGAAACCATTGCTTGCAGGACATATGAAATCTTAAAACGTCATTATTATACATACAAAAAAAAAAGAGGATGCCTTGTCTAATACGTGATTAAGAAAGTCTAATTAATTCGAAAACGTAATTCATACTGCAGGTAGCCTGCTCCTCGGGTACACAATAGAGTAGAGCTGGATCAAAAAGGGATCCTGGTGGACATGTCTGGAATTAAAATGATAAATTTCCAATTAGCAATTAGCGTTATTATAATTTTTCAATGTGATATACAAGGTTCTGAAGCATTATATCATTAATAACTCAAATACAAATTACCCCAACACTAGGAACTCCATTGACGCAAATATAGTAATTGGGTAGACATTGGTCTAAATTTATTAATTCGCATAAAAAATTAAAACAATATAAAATTATGCAATGTGTAAAAGTAAAACCTGGTTTGATTGGGAAGAAGCCGTTAATATCTGGGCATACATAGCCCGGAGGAACGGTGGGTACTGTTGTCCGTTCTGTCGTCGTTGTCTTCGTCGTCGGAGAATCTATCAGTGAAAGCGTTGGCAGAGTAAAAAAAATCATTAAATGTTGCTTGACAGTATTTTAATATGATAATAATAATCAGAAATAAAATTTAATTCATACTGCAGGAAGCTTGCTCCTCGGGAACGCAGTAGAATACAGCTGGATCGAAAAGGCCTCCTGGTGGGCATGTCTGAATATCATCATTTTAAAAATAATCATAATATTAATAAAGATTAATAAGAATACTTCTAGGTTTATTGCAAGATGTGATCTTGTATTTTACCCCTATACTAGGAGCTCCGTTGACACAAACATAATAATCCGGGAGACACTTGTCTGTTATTTCATTTTAAAAATAATAATATAGTCAAGCAACTCTGAAGTATGTAAGAATGTAAGAATAATGCAGTTAGGTATTGAATGAGTACTTGGATCGATTGGGAAAAATCCGTTCTCTTCTGGGCATTTGTAACCCTCTGGGACAGTGGGACCCGACGTTGTAGTCGAAACAGTTGTCGGCGTAGGTGTAACAGGAGTTGTGGAAGTGCTCTAAAAGTTATCGGAAAGTAAAGGGGAAAAATATATATTTTACGGTTGTACAATGTCTACTACGGTAAATTGTCAATATACCAATGAGGTAGTTGTGCTGTCTGGCTTACCGATACAGCCAACTACTTTTTCTTTATAATCGCACTTCAATTGTGGATGATCGTAGTAGAGGCGAATCCCCTCAATGTCTTGACAATTCTATGTAAATCAATCAAAATTAAGAATCAGTAATAAGCAGGGAGTGAACTACTTTCTTCTTCTTCAATATAAACTCACAAAGCACTTCGATACGCCATTGGTGCACTGAAAAAAGATGTTGGAGCAAGTGGCGTTAGGATTGGGCCTATTTCCATCGATGTACGTTCCGTTGGGGTACGTCTCATCGCAAGGGATCGAAGGATCATCAGGACTGTTGCAGTAGGGAAACACCTAAGAATTGTGAAGTGATATTCTGATATATCATAACATGCTTGTCTGGATTTTGTAGGTGTCATTTTAGGTGTTAATTTTAAAACATGATCTTAATATCAAACGAAAAAGTTTTTTTTTGTAGCTAAAGTAGGCCTACCTAATATCGATTTTTAGACAGATATATTATGGGAAAATAGTATAAGATTTATTACGAAATGTACCGTACTGATTACTGAAAAAAAATCTCGTTTTGGTTAGGAAATTCGTTAATAACTAATGCAATGCAAATCACATTTAAACTCTTATTTAATCGCCAAAAAAAAGGAGAGATATTTCCATTCAACTTGTAAGAATAGATTATACATTTGATCCAAATCATCCAATTAATGATAATTGGTAGCAATAAAAAATTAAGTCTACCTTGGTTTCGGATGAAGTGATGTAACCTAAAGATGGTGACGCCAAGCCTGACGAAATTTTCAACAAATATTGTATAACAAATATATAAATGTAAAAAAAAAACTAAAGATAGCAGTAGAAATACCACGCACATCGTAAAGAGAGAAGAAGAAAAATGATTAAGTCCTGCATACGACAAGTCTTATTCATTCTGTGGTTTTATCAGATTTTTGTTTAAATTTTAAGTTCTGTGAATATCACAGAGAAATAAAGCTGTTATTGGTGCTACGATTTTGGGGAAATTGTTTTCTTTCTTTCTGAAACAAACAGCAGGGTTGATTACAAAAACTTGACATTCATCATCATCACTTAGATAGCACCTATGCCAGATTATAGTCTTAAAAACAAAATTTATTTTTTATACTGCCTCAACCAATAATCCTTGTTGTTTCATTATCATATATATTTTTTTTTTCTTATTGAGTTTTTCTTTTTTACAATTTCTAAAAAGGTCCGCGGTTTCATCGAAAAGTCCGCCGACTAGGAGGTCCGCATCCGCGGTTCGCTAGTTAATTTGTACCCCTTTAAGCAGAACTATAATTTAGTATCATAAAACCCATGTGTCTAACGTAATCTATTATACAAATTTACTGCTGCTGATTATTCAAATTTGCGAACGTAATTTGCTTACGATAGTTATTAATACACAGATTAGATTAGCGGACTCTGATTGGTCAATTTCAGTAGCATACGATCGAAATAAAATTTGTGAACATAAAATATTAATTAACTACGATTTTTGTATTCTATTTTCACAATTCGATTCGTCCCGTCCGTTTGCACCTTGACTTATTATAGTTAAATGTTGTTCGTTTACAACAAAACCGAAAAAATGAACAAAAATGAGCTTTTCCGAGAGAGCGTTAAATTGTTTTTCTAGGATTAAAGGATGTAGCATCATCAGGCTACGCAGCCGTTGTCCTGTGGGGGAATGCAAAAGAGAAGATCCGGATCGAAAACGGAATCAAAAGGGCAAGTCTATTAAATTTCCAAAACGAACAAAACAAATGGATTAGTAATTTATACGAGAACTTATAGCAATACATGTATATATGTAACCGTTAAAGCATTGTTCAGTTTCGTATCCTAAAAAAGAGAAATCATTGAACAGCGTTTAAAACTATCTGAATAAATATGCAGTTGTCGGAATTGTCGTTGAAGTCGATTCCAAGGACCAAGTCGAAGGGCAAGCCTATTATATATAATACGCGCAGTCGCGCAATATTACTTTAGATTCGTTTTGTGTTAACTATCTCAAGATAATGCAGAAATGTACAGATACTTAAATCTAAAAAAAATTGTGTTTTTAAAATACATATTCCATATTTATGAATTAGTTTACAATTCCATTTCAGTCAACGTAATATGATTGATCTTATATATTATATATAAATTTTCCCTCTTTATTTATGAAGCCAATTGAACAATAGACGAGACAAATGACGCAATTCATTCATGAACGATTGAGAACTTCTGACCTTTTTCCTTTTGAGCTTCGTTAGAAAAAATATAAAAAATTCCTTTTTAAATGATAAATTTGCGAACAATTTTTTCTAATTGTTTAATTACAATGACAGACTTATACGGAAAAAAATGCTGATTAAAACCCTGCAAATTATTTATCTGTGAATGCAATAGTGCAAAAGTGCAGAAATAGCTTTCACCCCGACCCGCTCGCCCGGTTTGGCGGTTTCTCGCCGACGCGCTGTTATATAAACCAATCGTAGTGTTGAAGTTTGCTAATTGCATCCTTTAACAAAAGCCGGATTCTTGCAATAAAATTGCGTGCTCGGAATCGGATCGAAAACTTCACCTAGTGGGCATTGCTGTAATTATTAAACATTAAAAGATTTATAAAATAAATTCTATAGGCCTTTCCTAAAGAAGACGACGTAGGATAATCACGTAAGAGGTACCCGTTGTACTTTCATCGGACAATGCAGTGGATGAATCTGGGCATTTTTGTCTCCCAGTTTCCTTTTCAACTTTTTTCAAACCCTTTCCGAAATAAATAACGCGTCTCAGTTAAATTTTTTTTTAGAAATTTTTAATCATTATATTTATTAACTTGATAGTAGTCAGTGATGGAGTAGTTGTGGCAGCCTGGGACAACGTTGGCCGGGTCATCACAGACACCTAAATCCGGATTGCAAACCTCACCGTTCCTGCACGACTTTTTACGCATCAAGAAATGGATGAAAAAATTTTATTGCACCAGTATAGGCGACATTACTCACGATAATGTTTGGTTCGTAGTCACTGCCAAAGACAACAAATAGGGTGGATGAACCCGGGTAGAGAAACTCTCCGACATCTGAGAATCAATATCGTTGCCATCGACTCAGTTGTGGTAATGGTAGAAGTTAACTCTTCTGTTGTGATTGAAGTTTCCGGTGAACTTGTAGTTATCGGAATCGATGATAAGTATGGACCAACGGGATCGATCCGATACCGTAAACATAGAATCACAACAAGTGAATAAAAAGAAAAAAACGTTAGAAGTAATAAGTTACCATACGTTTAAGAGTAGAGTGTTATTATCAAAGTCTATTTACATTTTTGTTATTTAATAATAGACGATTTCAACCTAAAAATAAATAATGTTCTCCTCTTTATTGTCGGTTCCGCTTTTGTAGGAAGCGACGTTTTCGCTAAGATCACATAGTTGCCGAGCATGATTGTAGTACAACTGGGTTCCGCCATTTGAAAGCTTGCAGTTCTGCAAGAAATCATGAAACCAATTTTTACGAATAATAAGCAGAAATCAGGATACTTAAATATGAAACTGGAAACGGAACCGAATCCGGTGGATTATTTTTTTCGTATGTATATCAGATGATTCCATAAAGCGTATTTTGTCCAGTATAACTAATTAAAAAACATTTTTGGTATTATTACAATACAATGAAGCCGCCAATTTGAAGTTCTGTTCGGGTATCTATCTGTCCAGTCTATGGAAAGATCCGATTGGCTCTTGCAAAAATGAACTTGATGCAAATTTAGTCAAAAGATATTATCCAGCTTGTGTGTGTGTGCTTTCGATCGGTCATTTCTTGTGTTATTTAAAAACAAAGTTAAACATTTATTTAAAAAAAAAAAACTAATAAGGTGTTAGTGGATGTACAGCCGACCTTATTGGCTTTTACGAGGAGAAGGTGAATGGCAATCTTTCTGAGCAGGTAACGCAAAACCCGATGGAGTAACGAGTAAATAACTGAACTGAAATTTAATTTACCATTGCTAATTCACTTACGATATACAATCCTAGTTTTTGTAAACATTTATAACCACGCATTATGATTTATTTGATTGCATCAATCTAAGACGTTTGTTTCCGCTTTTTTATTTCACGACATAAATGATTTTCGTAGTTAATACGGCTGTTATTAATGTATTCTGTTTTTTTAAAATTAAGGAATAAGTATTTTCGTCCAACTTTTTATTCTTTGATTTAGTAAAGAGACAGTTATAAAAAGTAATTCATACCGCAGGTAGCTTGCTCCTCAGGTACGCAATAGAGTGCAGCTGGATCAAAAAGGCCTCTTGGGGGACAAATCTGAAAAATATTTTTTTAAAAATTATCGCCATACATAGCAAGTATTTTTTTTTTAAGAATATGTATGCGCGTTTTATTTTCTGGTGTTATCTTGTTTACTCCTATGCTGGGTGCTCCGTTGACGCAAACATAGTATTCCGAGAGACATCTGCGGTTGTTTTATTTTTGAAATAATACAGGGCAGCTATGATTTGAAAATATTTTAAATACTTGGATCAGTGATTCAATGGGGGAAATCCATTGTGTTGTGACTTCTGAACTCGAATAAATGATCCTAACGATCAATGGGATAATTTATTACGATAATTTAAAAAGAAAATAAAAGTATACCGTTCTAATAATATGCTACAATTTTATTCAAGAACCGTCTACATAGAAACAATCAAAACAATCAAAGTCTTTATGGAACTAAAAAGATGAATATCTAAGTTCCTTTCGATTAAAGTGTGATTGCGAATATATTTCTAAAGCAATAACAGGTAACAGCATTAATCGCAACAAATTACACTTTATGATGGATCCTAACACCGGTCTCTCGATGACTTCTTCCCGATGTTTTTCAATCCCTTTTAAAAAATCATTTGTAAATTTTAAGAATAAAATAATTAAATCGCAGCTTACTCGAAAGTAGTCGAAAATGAAATTTTTATTGCAACCTGGAACATTGGCTGGATCATCGCACACCCCCAAGTATGGATTGAAAACTTGACCGACTCTGCAGCTCTGATATAAATACGCCATAGTTGATGAAATTTCGAGGAAATAAGAAAAATTATTTTAAAAACACCAAAAGCAATATGATCAATAGCTCTATGAAATTGGAAAAGTTACAGCAATGATTGGTACGTAGTCATTGGCACAGACAACGTATTGAGTACAAGAGCCGATTAAGGGGTACTCGCCGACACCAGGGCAACACGGATCGTTGGGATCTACGGGCGTGAGGGTTACGAGTGTTCCAGGAGTAGTAGACTCTTCTGTAGGATTAAAATTATGCATGTCATAAGCCCATTACTTGTTAGAAATTTGACCATCATTGTAATTGCCAGGTCAACATAGTAATGAAAAACTTATACGAAGTTGAAACGCTCAGATTCGCTCAACGATAAGATGATAATTATATTTATAATTTATTTTTAACATACTGCAGGAAGCTTGATCCTCAGGGACGCAATAGAGTGTAGCTGGATCAAAAAGGGATCCCGGTGGACACGTCTGAAATTCAAATAATCCATTACCCCCATTTAGCATCTAGCTTTTTTTATCACTCTTCAAAGTATTATAATTTTGAAATATAAAATTAAATTACCCCAATGCTAGGAGCTCCGTTGACGCAAACGTAGTAATTGGGAAGACACTTGCCTATATTCAATAATAAACAGTAAAATATAGAAATAAAAAAAATAGTTTACAGGAAAATATTAATACTTGGGTCAATCGGGAAGAAGCCGTTATCTTCTGGGCATTCGTAACCCTCTGGGACAGTGGGACCCGTCGATTCAGTAGTCGAAACAGGTGTCGGCGTAGGCGTAATTGGGGATGATGTTGTCGTCGGAATTGTCGTTGAAGTCGATTCCAAGGACCAAGTCGATGGACAAGCCTATTATATATAGAGCGCGCAATATTGCTTTAGATTCCGAATGTAGAGAACATAATAGATTTGTAGTGTACGCAAACTAATCTCAAAATAATGCAAAAATGTACGTATACTGTACTTAAATCTTTGAACAACCCTTCTGTTAACTAAAAATCCCTTTTTTAAAATTATATTTAAAAAATACATATTCCATATTTATAAATTATTTTACAATTCCTTTCAGGAAACGTAATGCGGTAATGTGACTGATAATAAAATTACTTCCATAAAGGGATCTTCCGATTTAGTTGCCGTGGTACTAGTGTTCCTGCGATCTGAAGGAGGTAACGCCAAGCTTGAAGGAATGATGGATAAAACTAATGCAAAATAATAACATTAATCAGAACCAAGTTCATAATCGGTAAAGAAATGGCCATAAAAATTCCACACCTTGAACGGAAAAAATAAGCAGTAAGAAGAATCCCTGGCAATTGATCATCTTCATTTTGCAAAAAAAGTGACGAATGAATAATATAATATAATAAACTAGGTTGTGACTCTTACTGAAAAATAATTTTTCGAACGATTTCCTTTCTCGACAGTTTTGTGCTTGCACATCAGTACATACATATAGACAAATTTAATCATTTGAGATACATGATCCCTAAGATACATAAATAGCTGATGTCATCAACGTCAAAACTGATATTAACTGATATCTTAACATCTTAATTCTACTGTTGATCAAAAGTTGTGCAACTGTCTATCTCTAATTTTTAATTGTTTCCCTCTTTATTTAATTAAATTTATAATATTGCAAAGGTTCGTTCGTTAATGGTCGTATTTCCAGCAAATTGAACCATAGACGAGACGAATTACGCAATTCCTTCAAAGGGATAGGAAGTAAGGAATGCAATCATAATTGTTCATATCGAAAAAAACACATTATTATTTAGTTTTCAAGTTAAGTTCATTCAGTACGGGTGATACATTTGTTTTCAATGTTTATTTAATGGTATTATATAGCAATTTTAGTGTTGAAGTTTGTTAATTGCATCCTGAAACAAACGCCGGATTCTTGCAATATCCGTCACAGACAATATATAGGGTGCATGAACCCGGGTAGGGATATTGTCCGACATCTGGACAGCATATTTCGGGAGTGATGGACGTTATCGTCGACTCAGTAGTAGTAATTGTAGAAGTTAACTCTTATTCTGTTGTTATGGTTGAAGTTTCCGTTGAATTTATTGTTGTTATCGGAGTTGATGATGAAGATGGACAAACGGAGTCGATCTGATACCGTAAAAATCGAACCAGAACCAGCGGAGAAAAAGAACATACATGTTAGTAGTAATAAGTTAACATATCTTTGAATTGTATCAATACGGTATTTTGATTGCGATTTTTATAGTATAATAATAGTAGACGGCTTATACTGTACCTCAAGAGATGTTGTGTTCCCCTCTTTGATGGTTCCGCTGTTGCAGGTAGCGACGTTTTCGCGATGATCACACAGTTGTCGAGCATGATTGTAGTACAATTGGGTTCCGTCATCTAAAAGCTTGCAGTTCTACAAGATGTAATGAAATCCATTTTTACAAACAAGCAAAAATAAGTTTTTTTATTAGATTGATTATTATTTTTTCCGCACATATATAAGATGATTCTATAAAATGTTTTCTTTTTATACAGTATAACTATAATTAAAAAGCATTTATGGTATTGTTACAATACAATACGAAATCCCGCCGTGGCATCGAAAGAAAAAAGGGGAGCAAGAAACATCTGAATTGGGTTTGAAGCCGTCAATTGAAGTTCCGTTCGGGTACATATCTGTGCAGTCTATAGAAGGATCCGATTGGCTCTTGCAAGAATGGACATCATCACCCTTAAATATAAATATAAATTTGGTCCAAGGGTATAGTTCAATTTGTGTGCTTTCAATTCTTGTGTTGTTATGCATACATATGATCCAATTACAGATGGTTGGTAATAAAAGAATTAGAAGATTACCTTGACTCCGGATAATGTGTTGCGACCTGTAGATGGTGACGCCAAGCCTGATGGAATAATTTAAAAAACTAATTTAAAATGACAGCATTATTTTCTCTCACACATGACAAAAACTTGAGGATGACAGTGAAAATAGCACGCACATTCAAAAGAGAGAAGAAGAAAAACGATTAAATCCTGCAGTCGATAAGTCTTATTCATTCTGGGACATATTATAAGTGAGATTTTCGTTTAATTTTTAAGTTCTGGAATGCCACAGAGAAATGAAGCTGTGGGTGTTATACGATTTTTGGAAAATTATTTGCTTTCTTTCTGAAATAACAGCAGAGTGGATTACAAAAACTTTTACATTTTTATCATCATCACTTATAGATAGCATCTATGCTTCCCGGATTATAGTCTTAAAAACAAAATGTATTTTTTATACTGTGTCAGCCAATAATCCTTGTTGTTTCATTACCATATTTTTTTTTCTTGTTAAGTTTTTCTTGGGAATGTCGCTTTTTTATTTCTAAAAAGTCCGCGGTTTCATCGAAAAGTCCAACGAATGAGAGGTCCGCGTCCGCGTTCCCCTAATTAGTCTGCACTCTTTAAGCAGAACTCATTTTTAGAATATCATAAAACGACTACGTCTAACGTAATCTATTATGCAAATTTACTGCAGCTGATCAATTAAATTTGCGAACGTAATTTTCTCACTATAGTAATTAATGCGCACATCACTCTGATTAGTCAATTGCAGTACGGTAGCCTACGATCAAAATACAATTTTTGAACATAAAATATTTATTTACTACGATTTCTGTATTCTATTTTCACAATTGAATTCGTCTAATCTTTTGCACCTTGATTTATAGTTTTTTAAATGTTCTTTGTTAACAAAACGGTAAAAAATGAACAAAAATGAGCTTTTTCGAGAGAGCATCAAATTGTTTTTCTAGGATAAAAGGATGTAGTATCATCAGGCTACGCAGCCGTTATCCTGTGGGTAAACGCAGAAGAGAACATCCGGATCGAAAACGGAATCAGCAGGGCAAGTCTATTAAATTTTCAAAACGAGCATAAAAAATGGATTAGTAATTTATAGCAATACATATATATTTTCCCCCATATACCGTGGGATAAGGTTTGAAGGATACACAAGTGATGTAACCGTTGAAACATTGTTCAGTTTCGTATCCTAAAAAGAGAAAAAAAGAGCAGCGTTAAAAACTATCTGAATAAATATATGCATTAAAGACCAAGTTACCGGGAACGGGGAAGAAACCATTGCTTGCAGGGCATATGAAATCTTAAAACGTCATTATTATACATACAAAAAAAGAAGGCCATGTTTAATACGTGATTAAGAAAGTCTAATTAATTCGAAAATGTAATTCATACTGCAGGTAGCTTGTTCCTCGGGTACACAATAGAGTGTTACTGGATCAAAAATAGATCCTGGTGGGCATGTCTGAATTCAAAATGATAAATTGCCAATTAACAATCAGCATTATATTATCATTCTTCACTGTGTGATGCAAGGTTTTCAAGCATTATATCATTTATAACTTCAAATACAAATTACCCCAACATTAGGAACTCCATTGACACAAATATAATAATTGGGTAGACATTGATCTAAATTTAATAATACGCATTAAAAATTAAAACAATGAAAAATTATGCAATGTGTAAAAGTAATACCTGGTTTGATTGGGAAGAAGCCGTTAATATCTGGGCATACATAGCCCGGAGGAACGGTGGGTACTGTTGTCCGTTCTGTTGTACTCGTTGTCTTCGTCGTCGGGGAATCTATCAGTGAAAGTGTTGGCAGAGTAAAAAAAAATCATTAAATGTTGTTTGACAGTATTATAAATATGATAATAATAATCAGAAATAAAATTTAATTCATACTGCAGGAAGCTTGCTCCTCGGGCACGCAGTAGAGTACAGCTGGATCGAAAAGGCCTCCTGGTGGACAAGTCTAAAAATCATACAAATTTTATTTCCAATGAAAAAGAATATGAATGCGCGTTTTATTTTAAGGTGTGATATTGTTTACCCCTATGCTGGGAGCTCCGTTGACGCAAACATAGTATTCCTGAAGACATCTGGCTGTTTTAATTGTAAATTAATACAAGACAATTAAGATTTGAGAATAGCTAGGTTTGTAAAGTACTTGGATCAATAGGGAAAAATCCGTTGTCGTCTGGACAAATGTATCCCGCTGGAATAGTGGGCATCGTCCCTAATGTTGTTGTTAGATAATTAAAGACGCTTAATTTGATCCGTAAAAAAGTAAAGAAGCTTATTAAGAGAACGTATTCATACTGCATGAAGATTGCCCCTCCTGTACGCAATAGAGTACAGCTGGATCAAAAAGGCCTCCCGGTGGGCATGTCTGAATATCATCATTTTAAAAATAATCATAATATTAATAAAGATTAATAAGAATACTTCTAGGTTTATTGCAAGATGTGATCTTGTATTTTACCCCTATGCTGGGAGCTCCGTTGACACAAACATAATAATCTGGGAGACACTTGTCTGTTTAATTTAAAAACGAATAATATAGTCAAGCAACTCTGAAGTATATAAGAATGTTTCAAATAATGCAGTAAGGTATTGAATGAGTACTTGGATCGATTGGGAAAAATCCGTTCTCTTCTGGACAGACGTAACCTTCTGGAATAGTGGGAACCATCCCCGATGTTGATGTAGGAGTCGTAGATCCATCGATAGTGGAAATAGTGCTCTGGAAAAACCGCAAAACCACGAAAATATTCGATAAATATTGAAGAATTATTATGGTTATATTAAGGACACTAAAAAGATTCTTTTTATTCAAATACAAATGATATCGAGGATGAGGGGATTGTGCTGTCCGGCACACCGGTACAGCCTTCTACGTTTTCCCTATAATCGCACTCCAATTGTGGATGATCGTAGTAGAGGCGAATCCCCTCAACGTCTTGACAATTCTATATACATCAAAAATATAATAGAAAGGTTAGTACCGTAATAACTAATAGGCACTGAAAAAACCCTCATTTCTTCTTCTTAAAAAAAAACTCACAAAGCACTTCGATACGCCATTGGTGCACTGAAAAAAGATGTTGGAGCAAGTGGCGTTAGGATTGGGCCTGTTTCCATCGATGTACGTTCCGTTGGGGTAAGTCTCATCGCAAGGGATCGAAGGATCATCAGGGCTGTTGCAGTAGGGAAACACCTAAGAATCCTGAAGTGATATTCTGATATAAGATCATAACATGCTTTTCTGGATTTAAGGTGTCGTTTTAGGTGTTAATTTTAAAACACTATCTTAACATCGAACGAAAAAGCTCTTTTAGCTAAAGTAGGCCTACCTAATATCGAATTTTAGACAGATATAATACGGGAAAGTAGTATAAGAGTAAAGACGAAATGTACCGTACTGATTACGGTACTGAAAAAAAGGTTTCGTTTTGGTTAAGATCCATCAATAACTAATGCAAAGCAAATCACATTTAAACTCCTTCTACAACCGCATAGTAAAAGGAGAGTTATTTCTATTCAACTTGTAAGAATCGACTATACATTTGATCCAAATCATCCAATTAGTGATAATTGGTAGCAAGGGGAAATTAATTCTATACCTTGGCCCCGGATAAATTCTTGCGACCTAAAGATGGTGACGCCAAGCCTGTCGGAGTTTAAAATACGTATATATTGTATAAGAAAAATATAACAATAAGCCAAGGATAACAGTAAAAAAACCACGCACATCGAAAAGAGAGAAGAAGAAAAATGATCAAGTCCTGCATACGGTAAGTCTTATTCATTCTGGGAATTAATCAGATTTTTATTTAAATGTTAGTGCTTGGAATGCCACAAAAAAATGAAGCTGTCGGTGTTACGATTTTTGGGGAAATTATTGGTTTTCTTTTTTAAACAAACTGCAGACTGGATTACAAAAACTTGACATTTATCATCATCACTTAGATAGCACCTATGATTCCCAGATTATATAGACTTAAAAGCACAAATTATTTTTGATACTGCCTCAACTATAGTAATCCTTGTTTCACTATCATAGCTTTAATAAAACCAAATGATCTTTGAATATTGAAGAAAAAATAGAATATGGATCATGCGTCAATAAATGTATTCGTACAGACTACCGAACATTTTCATCATCGTGAGTGATGAAAAATTTCACGAACCGTCTATTTCTTCTCTTTTTTAAAATCTTTTTTTCTGTTTATTTGTGAAGCCAATTGAACAATAGACAAGCGAATGACACAAGTTTTTCAAAGCTTTAAAGAATGCAATCATAATTGCTCATATCGAATAGAAACACATACGGTAATTATGGTTCAGTTACTCAAGTTAAGTTCATTCAGTACTGGTGATTTTGTTTTCAATGATGAATTAATGGTACTATACAGCAATTTTAGTGTTGAAATTTGCTAATTGCATCCTGAAACTTTTGTTTCAGGCCGGATTCTTGCAATAAAATTGCGCACTATTGGACTCGGATCGAAAACATCACCTGATGGGCATTACTGTAATTGTAATAAACATCAGAAGAAAAAATTACAACTAAATTCTATAGGTCTTTCCAAAAAATACGACGTAGGATAATTTAATAGTTTGTGGTGGCTGATTTAGGCTAGCAACTAGTATGTCATCGGCGCCCATAACTAAGGGGATCGCGCCACTGTCATCATAACTCAGCATGAGTCACCACTCACCAGACAACAAAGGAGCAACAAATATACTGACTTGATGAGTCAGTAAGCGCATCTCCGGAACAAAGGATCGGGAAGTATAAAACCCACTTCCCGAATCCCGATCTGGGGACTCGCGGGCCCAAGAGGGTCCCGCTACGTCCTCTCGTTTACTCCCTCTCTCTCTCCCAGTTTCCCTATCTCTCTTGTATTCTAACTTAATACAATATCTGCTACTTCATCTCTTTTGTCTACTCATTTCTCACTTCCCGTAGAGCTATAATATAGCCTCCACAAATTACAGCAATAATACAAATTATGACTTTTATCAAGCACTTTCCAAAAATAGCCAGTCGATATCCTTCAATTTAAATATATATGTATGAAAAATTACATATTTATTGACTTAATAGTAGTCCACGATTAAGAAAGTGTTGCAGCCTGGAAAGAAGCTGTGGTTGTTACGATTTTGAGGAAAAGCATTTGCTTTCTTTGATCTGAAATAACAGCAGAGTGGATTACAAAACCTTTTACATTTATCATCATCACTTACAGATAGCATCTATGCTTCCCAGATTATAGTCTTTTAAAAACAGAATTTATTTTTTATACTGTCTCAACCAATAATCCTTGTTGTTTCATTATCATTTTTTTTTCTTATTGAGTTTTCTTAGGCATGTAGCTTGTTTTTTAATTTCTAAAAAGGTCCGAGGTTTCATCGAAAAGTCCGCCAAATAGGAGGCCCGCATCCGCGGTTCGCTAATTAGTTTTTACCATTTAAGCAGAACTCATTTAATATCATTAAACCACTACGTCTCACTTAATCTATCATAAAATTTACTGCTGCTGATTATTCAACTTTACCAACGTAATTTGTTCACAATAGTTATTAATGCGCACATCACTCTGATTAGTCAATTTCAGCCTACACTAGTATTCTTAATCGCGAAATAAAATGTTTGCACTAAAATATTCATACTACGATTTATGTATTCTATTTTCACAATTCGATTCGTCTCTTCCGTTTGCACCTTGATTTAAGATAGTTAAATGTTGTTTGTTTAAAATAAAACCGGAAAAATGAACAAAGATGAGCTTTTCCGAGAGAGCATCAGATTGTTTTTCTAGGATAAAAGGATGTAGCATCATCAGGCTACGCAGCCGTTATCCTGTGGGGGAACGCAGAAGAGAACATCCGGATCGAAAACGGAATCAGCAGGGCAAGTCTATTAAATTTCCAAAAGAACAAAACAAATGGATTAGTAATTTATGTAGTAATACATATATATTATTAATATTTTCCCCGTATACCGTGGGATAAGGTTTGAAGGATACACAAGTGATGTAACCGTTAAAGCATTGTTCAGTTTCGTATCCTAAAAAAGAGAAAAAAATGAACAGCGTTTAAAACTATCTGAATAAATATGCATTAAAGACCAAGTTACCGGGAACGGGGAAGAAACCATTGCTTGCAGGACATATGAAATCTAAAAAAAAAGTCATCATTATACATACAAAAAAAGAGAAAGCCATTTTTAATATGTGATTAAAAAAGTATAATTAATTAGAAAACGTAATTCATACTGCAGGTAGCCTGCTCCTCGGGTACACAGTAGAGTGTAGCTGGATCAAAAAGGGATCCTGGTGGACATGTCTGGAATTAAAATCATCCAACGCGCCATTTAGCATCCATTACCATATTCTTTCAAAGTGATATGATTTTTTAAATTTTAATTAGAATTACCCCTATGCTAGGATTTCCATTGACACAAACATAGTAATTGATTAGGCACTGGTCTGAATTCAAAAATACAAAATAAAATATAGACATTGGTCTAAATTTAATAATTCGCATTAAAAATTAAAAGAATTGAAAATTATACAATTTATAAAAGTAATACCTGGTTTGATTGGGAAGAAGCCGTTAATATCTGGGCATACATAGCCCGGAGGAACGGTGGGTACTGTTGTCCGTTCTGTCGTCGTTGTCTTCGTCGTCGGGGAATCTATCGAAGAAAGTGTAGGCATATTATATAAAATTATATTCAATATGTATCTATACTTCAATTATGCGAAACAATATTTTAATATGATAATAATAACCAGAAATAAAATTAAATTCATACTGCAAGATGTTTGATCCTCTGGTACGCAAAAGAGTTCAGCTGGATCAAAAAGAGATCCTGGTGGACACGTCTGAAATTAAAATCATCCAACGCCTCATTTAGCATCCATTACCATATTCTTTCAAAGTGATATGATTTTTTTAATTTTAATTAGAATTACCCCTATGCTAGGATTTCCGTTGACACAAACATAGTAATTGATTAGACACTGGTCTGAATTCAATAATACAAAATAAAATATAGAAATAAATACGAACGAATAAAACGAATGTAATAATACTCGGATTAATCGGGAAGAAGCCGTTATCAGCTGGACAAATGTAACCCGGAGGGACAGTGGGACCCGTCGATTCAGTCGAACGTGTAGCGGGAGAAGTGCTCTTAAAATGATGAAAAGTAGAAGAAAAAATATTGTCATTTAAAAATAAATATAAATGCATTAAATTATCATACTGATGAGGGGATTGTGCTGTCCGGCACACCGGTACAGCCTTCTACGTTTTCTCTATAATCGCACTCCAATTTTGGATGATCGTAGTAGAGGCGAATCCCCTCAACGTCTTGACAATTCTATATGCATCAACAATAATGGAAAATTTTATTAATAACAGGCAAACAGAAAGAATGATTTCGTCTTCAATAAACTTACAAAACACTTTGATACTCCATTAGTGCACATGAAAAAGATGTTGGAGCAAGAGGCGTCAGGATTGGGCCTATTTCCATCGATGTATGTTCCGTTGGGGTACGTCTCATCGCAAGGAATGGATGGATCGTCAGGGCTGTTGCAGTAAGGATATATCTATTACATCAGTAGCAATTATGAGAAAACTTGTAATATATCAAATTCTTTAAATATTTAAGTTATAACAAGCATCTCCCCCCTCCACTCTTGAGAATAAGGAAAATATAAAGTAGGGGCACAAATTTTACTTGTGAATTTCTCGACTAGTGACATGATTTTGAATGCTTACGCGCTAAACCTTTCCTCTCGTTTCATGTCATATTATACATCAATGTTGAAAAAGGCGAATAAAAACTACATTAAACATCGCCAAAAATATTTTAACGTTGATGTAGATGTAAAATGGGATTGTAACTATTTGTAATGTACTGTACCTACCCAAGGATGATATTTTCTAAATTTCAAAAATTGGGACCAAAGTAAATATCGAGTACAAGACCTCAACACGTTCTTTCAAACGTCAATCCGTATTAGATATGTAGATAACAGCTATACTGTTGCTATTATCTTAGTTGAAACAAAAAACAAATAGATTCCAACCCAACATTTTTTTAAATGACTCATCAAAAGTAAAGTATAACAGTGTATGATGTCATTAATGGTGGATTATATAAAGTGGATTCTATATTAATAGTATAGAAAAAAGGCTAAATATATAGAAATACCTTTTCGTCCAAAATGCTCTGACGATGACCTGACTCAGAAAACGCCAAGCCTGAAGACGAATAAAAAAAAACATTAAAACACGGTAATCGCAATATTTAGTTTGGAAAAGAGTACCTTGATAGGAGAAAAAAAGAATCAGAAAGGCATGAATAGTCTTCATTCTGGCAGTGGGAATTATTCAATAGAGATCCTTAGTTTCACTGTCAATAATGATCATCACCCATCAACAGCAAGAACCCAATAGGTAATTTATAAGCGCAACTGTTGCTGGGAGCGCGTCTGTATCTTAGTAAGTAGGTTGATTGAAAACTGATTACCTATCTTCCTGTTATAACTGATGGCCTCAGTGAGAGTCGATCGGATAAGTGTAGAAACAGCTTCAAATCGGGATATGTGTGGGAAGAAATACGGCTATACCAGTACACCAAAATAAATTTTAGAAAAGAGAGAAACTATATTTTAATCATTGCTTTAAATTGTTTTTGACGCTTTACCAAAGTTCAAAAACTGTTTGGACTGTCTATATAGATATAACCGTAACCGTCTAGTCTATACAAATAAACCCACCTATTTTTCTCATTCTGTATAACCTTTACGCTTCAATCAAACAAATATTTTTTTGTGTGTCATTCAGTTTTGGTGATAAGCTTTCATCATGACGATGGCATATGACGAGCACATTATTATTGCCTCACACACATTTCAATAAGCGAAATGAGTCGTCACATAAATCCATTCAAGAGTGATTTAATTTCTATATAATCTCACATAAAGCCATTAAGGTTCGTGGGACTCATTTAAACATGAATGTGTTCTTTGGGTTTTACAGATAAAATCTAATAAATGCGCTTTTCACCCTCCCATATTCTTATTATTCTAAACAAGTTTAATATCTCGCTTTATTTGTGCGGTCATATGATTTTGAAAATAGTTTTATTTGAAGAGTCTTTTACAAAATAAAACATATGGTACAGACTAATCGGCGGACGCGAACCATGGACCTCCTATTCGGTGGGTTTTTATATTAAAACCGTGCCCTGGCTGATCCGAGGATTTTAGCCCTCATATTATTAGTATTTTCTTCATTTTTGAAAAAAAAAAGTTTTTAAAATTTGAGATTATATATTTAAGAGAGTATTATAAACACAATTCATACGGCAGGAAGCCTCTTCCTCGAGCACGCAATTGAGTGTTGCTGGATCAAATACGGCTCCTGGTGGACACGTCTGGTGAACAATATAAACTAAATATTACAGTACAACCAAAAATTTATATTAAAAAATTTACGGCAATGTAAGGAGCTCCGTTGATACAATAATAATAATTGGGGAGACACTGGTCTATAATGAAGTAAAATATAGTTATTTAAAATCGACAAGTTTCTCCATTAGTGGTTAAAATGCATTAAATATTCGGAAATACATATAAAACTAACTAAAAAAAAAGTAGGCCTACTTGGATCGATCGGAAAGAAACCATTTTCTTCTGGACATAGAGATGTTGGATTCTCAGTCGTTTCTTGAGTCGAAGCTCTATTCAAAATTTGAATAGAAAAAATTAGCAGAACGAGAAAAACCTTATGCTGGGAATAATAATAAGACATAATGGCCGCCCTTTAGATGATATTTGATTATTGGGTTTTACAAAATTTGGAGGATCTCTCCGATGTTAATCTTGTTAGAGGTTGCTCTAGACTATTCTTTCTTGTTATTGTATATTCGGATTGCGCAGTATGTGAGTCTTTTAATCATACGATTGGAAATGCCAAATGCTGACAAAAAAGGAAAAATAAATAAAAGTCTTAGCTGACGTGACATGACTGCTATTTAGCTGACGACGCACAAGGAATTAAAATTGGTTTCTATCGACAAATTGTGATAGACTATCTTTCTGCTGTTGTTTATAATTGATGTGAAAAGAACAAACAGTATTAAGTACGCCTACCAAAAAATGTTTTTAAATTGAGGGAAATTTGATTATTAAATTAAACTGCTGTTGTTGTAATTCATAAACATTGCAGAATAAATACAACCTATTTCCAAATGATAAGTTTTATATTTTGAGTTTATCGCCAAGTGCCAACTCATCATAATTCCCATTTGATGATGGGTCCTAAGTTTGGACCCATCCGAATTAGCCCAATACTAGTGCTTCATTGACACAGACGTTAAAATTTGGTAGGCACGATTCTTTTTTATTTTAGTAGTATTGGGCACGGAACAAAACTAATTTCTTTTTCTATAAAACTTACAAAACATTTACATTTTATACATGTACACAAGGTTCACAATAAATATGCAGACTTTCAATCAAATCTCCATTAGAAATGCATTACAGCAGTGCAGAAGCAATAAAATTACAGAACTGATAAACGAGCTATGATTGTGATTGCGCTGACGAACAAAGAAATTAAAAAATAATCGAACGACGAAAGTTTATTAGCTATGTTTCTGCTGTTGACAATTTAAGTCTTGTTAGTTTTCATATTTGAAAGTTAGCCCAAATTCATATTGTCCGTGCATCAGCAAACAATCTCACGGATATTTATATGCCTACATGGCACGTGTAATTATTTAATGGGGGAAATCCGCGATTAGAACCTGAGAAGTAGATTATAAAAGAATTTTTACCGCTATCTCATCGTCGTTCTAAAATAATTGATCCTAACGATCAATGGGATAGTTTATAACGATCATTTAAATTAAAAAAATAATAAAAGTATACTGTTCTAATAATATGCTACAATTTTATTCAAGAACCATCTACATAGAAATAAACAAAATCAAAGTCTTTATGGAACTTAAAAGATGAATATCTAGATCCCTTTCGATTAAAATGTGATTGTGAATACATTTCCAAAGCAACAAAAGGTAGCAGCATTAATCGGCATAAATTGCACTTTATGATGGATCCTAACACTGGGCTCTCGAAGACTGCTTCCCTATGTTTCTCAAACCCTTTTAAAAAAATTATTAGTAAATTTTAAGAATGAAATATTTATATCGCTACTTACTCGAATGTAGTCGACAATGGAATATTTATTGCAGCCTGGAACATTGGCTGGATCATCGCACACCCCCAAGTATGGATTGAAAACTTGACCGACTCTGCAGCTCTGAAATTCGTCATAGTAGATGGAATTACCAGCATTATAAAATTGTTAAAAACAGCAGAAGAAACATGATCAATAGCTCTATGAAAATAAATAAAACTTACAGTAATAGTTGGTTCGAGGTCATTGGCGCAGACAACGTATTGAGTACAAGAGCCCGACAAGGGATACTGACCGACACCGGGGCAACATAAATTGTTGGGATCCACGGGCGGAAGAGTTACGGGGATTCCAGGAGTAGTAGACTCTTCTGTAGGATTAAAATTGTACATGTCATATTGCTTTTAAGAAATTTAACTAGATTTGTAATTACCAGCGCAACCGTTGCTACTCCCGGGGACGCAATAACCATCTTCAGGGTCGAATACAGATTTCGGAGGACATCGCTGTTTGAATTAATGCATTTTTTTTAAAGCAATACGGCTTAGATAAAATTTTTTATCACATTACTTGAGGATAGGCAATGAAGGCTACGCAAGTGATGTAACCATTGAAGCATTGGTCAGTGTCATGTCCTTTATTTCGAAAGAATAAAATAGTAAAAAATAAATAAATATCCGACCGGAAGCAAATAAAATGATTATAAATATAACTTGCCGTATACAGGGAAGAAGCCATTCGCAACAGGGCATTGAAAATCTTCACGAAAAAAAAAGTTTATACAAAATGAAAACGTAAAGATATACTCATTTTAAATCATTAGATGATAAAGATGTTAGAAATGTAACATACTGCAGGAAGCTTGATCCTCTGGTACGCAATAGAGTGTAGCTGGATCAAAAAGGGATCCTGGTGGACACGTCTGAAATTCAAATAATCCATTACCCCCATTTAGCATCCAGCGTTTTTATCACTCTTCAAAGTATTATAATTTTGAAATATAAAATTAAATTACCCCAATGCTAGGAGCTCCGTTGACGCAAACGTAGTAATTGGGAAGACACTTGCCTATATTCAATAATAAACAGTAAAATATCGAAATAAATAAAAATTAGTTTATAGGAAAATATTGATACTTGGGTCAATCGGGAAGAAGCCGTTATCTTCTGGGCAAACGTAATCCGGAGGGACAGTGGGACCCGACGTTGTAGTCGAAACAGTTGTCGGCGTAGGTGTAATAGGAGTGGTGGAAGTGCTCTAAAAGTTATCGGAAAGTAAAGGGAAAAATATATTTTACGGTAGTACAATGTCTACTACGGTAAATTGTCAATATACCAATGAGGTAGTTGTGCTGTCTGGCTCACCGATACAGCCGACTACTTTTTCTTTATAATCGCACTTCAATTGTGGATGATCGTAGTAGAGGCGAATCCCCTCAATGTCTTGACAATTCTATGTAAATAAATAAAAATTAAGAATAAGTAATAAGCAGGGAGCAAACTACTTAGTTCTTCTTCAATAAAAACTCACAAAGCACTTTGATACGCCATTGGTGCACATGAAAAAGATGTTGGAGCAAGTGGCGTTAGGATTGGGCCTGTTTCCATCGATGTAGTTTCCTGTTTCTGGATCTCTTTCATCGCAGGAAATCGACGGATCGTCAGGGTTGTTGCAGTAGGGATACACCTATTGCATCAGTAGTAATTATGGACACTTGAATATAATGCAAAATTCTTAGAAACCAAACAAATTCAAGTGAATTTAATTGTATACTATAGATATACATGTAATTTTCAGTTATTATTTTTATTAAATATAAATTTCGGTCCAAGTAAATATCAGACCTCTAAAATCTGAAACCAAGCTGATAATAGCCACTATTATTGTTATCTAAGTGGAAACCAACGCAACATATTCTATTCGGATTTTCAAAATGATAAAAAGTATTACAATGTCTGAACGTCATTGATGGTGAAGCTACTACATCTTTGATAAGTAAAAGACGTAGGCAAAAAATTATTTAAAAATTTGAGGAAAAAATGCTCTTTTATCGTGTATTACCTTCTCGTCTGCAAAGTTCTGATGCAGATGATGACCTAGCTGAGGTAACGCCAAACCTGTAGACCGAGTGCACACGTTTATGATAATTTGGTACTGGTATCGACAATGGATTTTTAAAAAATACCTTGGAAGCTAAACAGAAGGACGAGGAAAGCGTGAACCGTCTTCATTTTGATAGGGAATTATTCTATAAGGTGATAAAGCTAAAGGACAGTTTTCGGATTGAGAGAGCCTTTCTCGTTTCAATGGTCGCCACCAATCTATCGAAAACCAAGTGGATACTACAGTATTATATACGATCAGTTTCTGCTATATGCGCGACTGTTGCTGTAAGTAATTTGATTGAAAGCTGATTAGCTATCAAAATTTTATTGGTTGCAGTGGGCGGTGATATAAGTGCAGGATTAAGTCCTTATACACATTTTAGAGGAGGAAAAGCAAATAAAACTACAATTACAAATAACATTTCAGTAGGGAGAAAAACTCTTCAAATATAATTTTGATTGTCTGTATAGTTATAAAAATATAGCCACCTACTTTATCTCATTTTGAACAACCTTCAGAACTTAATCAAACAAATAGCATTTTCATCGATCAAGTTTTTTAATGACGAATATTCATCTCGGCGAGCACGTATGATGAGCGCATCATTCATGTCTTCCAAAAGTTCTCATCGGAATAGATTTAGGCTAAGTCTTCAAAGTTAACGAAGAAATGTTGATAGACCTATGTCAAAACTATATTTTAAAAAACAAACTTAAAGGCGATACTGTAAATAACATTTCGCACTTGTTTGTCCATATAGAATTAATCATAGGCTCATCAAGCTTAGCACGACGGCGGGGAAAACCCCTAAATCTTTTCATTCCTATAAATTCTAATAACACTTTAGTCAACAAGTCCCTCATCCTATTTATTCTATGATTATATTTGTGCGTCCTTGCTTACATGTTGTGCGTCAGAAGCGCGATGTTGTTGCAAGATGGGAAAGCCCAAAGCAGAATGGATATGGGATGACTGGAACTGATAAATAAAAATAATAGGCATGAGAAAAATGACGCCTTTCAAAGTATGATTCTTATTTCTTGATTGGCCTATTCAAAATGTTTGCTACCCGTGCTTAACAGACAATTCATACTAATTAGTCTCATTTTTTAATTATTAATTTAATTTTTTAAAATTATTATTAACCGTTATCTGGGTCTAAGAAATAGTCTAGAATCTTGGCATTAGGGTTGTCCGTCATCGTGACCGCATTTAATGATGATAAGACGACCAAAACGCAGCCATTTTATTCTATCTAAAAGTATGCTATCAATATAAACCCTCTACAAAATGAATTAGCCTTCAACTTAAATTTTGTAAACAAAAGTTGAAACTTTAAAGGTGTTAACCGATTTTCCCATGATGAGTTACACTGATGTTACGCAGTATACCGCTGTTTTATTCATCATTGCATAAAATTTTTGATATATTTTCACACTGGGTAAATACAGTTTAGAAATTGAGTTACTGATGTGCATTGGCATACCATTTCTGATCCCACTTCAAAGTTCACCAATATGGTCGAATCATGTAAAGATAATTCCCATGGCAACGAGTACGTCGCACGCGTTGTTAAATTATATTTTAATAGTTAAGGAATTCACGGCGAACCGTTGTGGTACAGACTAATCGGCGGACGCGGACATCCTATTAGGGAGACTTTTCGATGAAAACCGTAGAACTTTTTTGGCAAAAAAACAAAACAAAACAAACAAATGAAACCAGAACTATGGCAAATACAACTTTCGACGTAGAATTCAATAAGTCAAGCCAAACGGTTTACAGTTATAAAGGGTACCGTCTAAAAAGCAGAAACGGCAGAAGCAGAAACTTCAGCCAGAAGGCAGAAATTAAGCGGAAGAAACAGGGTCCTAAAAGGCATAAGGCGGATTCGGCAGAAATTCTATTTTTTAACTATTTTAAAATGTTGTCGTACGCTTTGCTATTTTGACTATAAGCTAGTATTTTCTGTGACGTCTTTTATTTTTGAGACGCCACAACTGTGTAACGCTAAAACGATACGTCTCATCCAAAACTGCGTGATATTCTAAAGACACTCAGATCTTGTGGCATTTTATTCTATCCGCTGAGACTTAAATACTGTTCTTAATTCTTTTTTACTTACTGTTAATTTTAATTTTCTTGGAAAATCTAAAATAAATCTTTGAATACATTATGTGACAAAGTACAATAACAAACAGTAGATATTCTCATATTCTGCGTCACAAGATAGGCAGATAGCCGTACTTGTTCCGACACGTACTCCCCGCCAAGACATCATATGAGTATGGATATTAAGTGACGAAAGAGACCTTTTTTTTAAAGAAAAAGCTCGTTTTTCTTTCTCAAAATACTGTAGGTCTATAGAAGATGAGATGAGCATATCATATCGGAATGACGCAAACGTAGCTCGGACGCTCAGCGGCTCAGTGTTCGTTATAATTATCCAAAACATAGAAGCACCTACATATATATCATAGTGCATTAATGCATTATATCATAGTAGATAAAGAATTCACACAACAATCAATTCTTTACACAGAGAAATACTTTCTCATTAATGTGATGTAAATTATCACAGAAAGTAATGGCCGCAGTGCTGAAAAACGGGAAATTCCTACTATCTGAGAAAGTATTCTAATTGTAAACAAGATTAAATATTGATGTTGTCCGTGCGCCAACCAATTACTTCACCCATGTCTGTACGTACAGCAGGCAGGTGTAATGATTTTATGAGGATCGATCATTATAAGGGGAAAAAAGTGTATCGTTCCTGCTATTTAAAGTGTATATGCTGCAATTTTATTCAAGAACCATCTACATATAGAAATTTAAAAAAATAATCAAAACTATGTATCCACAAATATGAATATTTGGCATTTGGATCCCTTTCGATTAAAATGTGATTGTGTATAATAAATTTTCAAATAAATTGCAGGTAATCAGCATTAATTGCACCAATTCCTCCTTTATGATGGAGCCTAACACTTGTCTCTTGAAGATTTTTTTCCGACGTTTATCAAACCCTTTGTCAAAAATATGTATATATATATATATAAATGTTGGTAAATTTAAAGAAACAAAAACTATTATATCGCAACTTACTCGAATATATTCGGCAATGGAATATTTATTGCAGCCTGGAACATTGGCTGGATCATCGCAGACCCCCAAGTATGGATTAAAAACTTGACCGACTCTGCAGCTCTGATATCCGTCACAGTAGATGGAATTACCAGGAAATTATGAAAGTGATTTTAAAACAGAACAAACAACATGATCAGCAGCTCTAAGAAACTGGAAAACTTACAGCAATGATTGGTACGTAATCATTAGCACAGACAACGTATTGTGTACAAGAGCCGATTAAGGGGAACTCGCCAACGCCAGGGCAACACGGACTATTGGGATCCACAGGCGTGAGGGTTACGGGTGTTCCAGGAGTGGTTGCCTCTTCTATAGGATTATAATTGTACATGTCATATTATTTGTTAGAAATTTAACTAATTTTGTATTACCAGGGCAGCCGTTGCTACTCCCGGGGACGCAAAAGCGATCTTCAGGGTCGAATACGGATTTCGGAGGGCATCGCTGTTTGAATGAATACATTTTCGTTTTTCAAGCAAGATTCAAAGTTCAGTTCTAGTAAAATCAATTTCTAGCAAGTTACCTGGGGATACGGTATAAATGAAACGCAAGTGATGTAACCGTTAAAGCATTGGTTATTTTCTTGTCCTTCATTTTGTTACAATGAGATAATTGAAAAGTAATCAATATTAAAAATATCTATTACCAAATACAGGATAAAAGCCATTCGAAGTTGGGCATAGGAAATCTTTAAAAAAAAAATATATATATATATAAAGACCAAAATATAGGTAACATACGACAAATATAAAAAATAAACTAGAGATTATGTGATAGTGAGACCATTTGAATAGATAATAAATAAAATTTATACTGCAGGACGCTTCATCCTCAGGGACGCAATAGAGTGCAGCTGGATCAAAAAGGGACCCTGGTGGACACGTCTGAAATAAAATAATTCATATTATCACATATTCATCCGTAGTTGCATTTTGAAAATTGAACTATAAAAAAATTTAATTTAAATTACCCCAATGCTAGGAGCTCCATTGACACAAACGTAGTAATTTGGTAGACACTGGTCTACATTCAATTAATTTTTTTTTTATTATAACCAATAACAATTTATGTTATAAATACAAGTAATACTTGGATCGATTGGGAAGAAGCCGTTTTCATCTGGACACTCGTATCCATCAGGAACAGTTGGTCGGACCGTCGTTGTGGTCGTCGTCGTTGGCGTTGTAGTCGTTGTCGGAGTCGTTGTAGTCGTCGTCGGAGTCGTTGTAGTCGTCGTCGGAGTCGTCGTCGGAGTCGTCGTAGTCGTCGTCGTAGTCGTCGTCGATGCCGTTGTTGGAGTTGGTGTGCTCGAAGTCATCTAAAAAGTGATCAATAAAAACCGATGAATACACACGTTCTCTTTGTAAGACGCTCATGTTGGTGGCTCTTATACCCTAGCGGTGCTCTCTGGTACTCCAAAACAGGCGTCGACATTATCGCGGTAGTCGCACAACAACTGTGGATGGTCGTAGTAGAGGCGAATCCCGTCAACGTCTTGACAATTCTATGTATATTATCAATAAAAAATTGACAATTTTTAAATAAGCAAGGGATAATGAGACATTTTTAAGGTAGGAGTTCAATCAAAGTTATCATAAATGGGATCATTTACAAAGCAAGAGGATTCTCCATTTGTGCACATGAAAAAGATATTAGAGCAAGGCTCTAATGGGTTGGGGCGGTTTCCATCGATGTAAGTTCCGTTGGGGTACCTTTCATCGCAATCAATTGACGGATTATCAACGCCGTCGCAGTATGGATATTCCTGCGTAAAATAGTATGACAGTCAAGTTGCTATTTTTACATCTTATGTACATGTACATGTAACATGTCTATCAATTATATGTGGCAATGCTGTCTCTCTCTCTTCTCTCCATGACTCTTATTCACTGTAAAACATTACTCTCTCGTGTATGTCTCTACCCCAAATCAGATTCAAACTATCTTGTAAGGGAAATTGTGTGTTCGTCCAATACAGAGAGTGTTTAATCCAGAAATCGGTTTAAGTGACTAAGCTGTAGATTTTAACAAGTCGGGCTATTTTTATAATTTAAAGCAGTTCTAATAGAAAGAATTATGGTAAATTACCACAAATGATGACAGTTGCAATTTTTTAGTCAAAAATCTATTTAAGTGACCGTAATTTTTTCTGTTTTATTATGTAACTTGTTTATATTGAATCAGATGAAAACAGATTAAGAGAGTCATTGTTAGCTTAAGACTTAACCTGTAATCTTTGACCTATTACAAATAACGAAATATATATATTTTTTAATTCCATCTCAGCATTTAAAAAGATAAATAGACTATCTTTGATTAAAAGTCATCATCATAAATAAGTTGTCAGTTGTTTTAGAATTAATCCAACGCGTCCCAGGCAAAAATCGGGGTAATTAATTACGAATTTGATAATTAATTACGTAATTATTTCGTACAATTCGTATTAATCACGTGATTAATCATACTTTTTGCGATTTATTACGAAATTAATCACTTAGAGGTGATTAATTGTACGAAATTATTACCTTATTTTTACCTGGGGTAACTCGCTTAAAATTGGGATTTCATGCTTAATATACTGATTGTATATTGATTGTACAATTTAATGAAAAAAAAAAAACAGCTAGGAAAAAATGGAAAGAGGTTTCTCTTACTTTTTCTTCGAACGACTTATGTCCTGTAAGAGGGCTACGAACGCGAGGAGAGCTCAAACCTAAACGGTACGGTGGCATTAGAAAACATATTCTTACTTGAACAGTATAGAATGGAATGAAATAAATTTGTACATTGAGTAGAGAAGAGCAGGATGAGGATAGCTTGATTAAACTTCATTATTATTGACTTGTGATGAATTCTGCTGCCACGTTATGTTGAAGCTACCGAATGATGGAACACACTGATGATGTATTCTGACTTTGTTCTATCTTTCTATATCGCTTAAAATCTCTATGCGTGATGTAGAAAACTTGTCATTGCTAAAGCTTCTTAAATCTTATATTTGTCATTAGACTCGTCTCTCTCAACTGATTGAAAGCTGATAAGAAATATTTTGTTACAAACCCGCCTTGATTATCAGTTTTTGTGCATCAACTTTAAGGCAGTCGTTGCGCTTTCGAACTTGCGGGTACAGACTAATATAATAAACCGAGAAATTTTCGAATTGAGCCGCGGACCTTTCTTATATAGTTATTAAAGAAAGGTCAGATGCCAAGCAAATCTTATAAGATGAGGGGATAAAACAATTACACCGTTCGATGGGGAATTCAAAGCTGCATCGAATGGTTCCAAGTACAAGTCCGCAATTTTTTTGGATGATCAGATAAATGAACCGTAAATAGTTTTATTACAAAGTTTCTTTAGTTTATCGCACTTCTTTATTCGAAGTTTATATTAACTTGTACTTTCCAGCATTATATTAAGCTTTAAATTCCACGTCGAATGGGTTAATCAGGTGGTGATTATTTGTGGTTCCTATAAATTTTGTCAGGGCATCTTGTCTTTTTTAGCTCTGAACCGCGGTTTTTATCAAAAAGTCTACTGAATTTACCCGGGGGTTCACGTACGCGGTCTACGTCCGCCAATCGGTCGGTTATAAACTTTCTCAAGACTTAAGAGTTTGTAAAACAATACTTTATATCAAGATATAATGACCCTGTACGAAGTCTCTTTATTTGACACGCTGAATTATAGAAAAGATTATTAGATGAAGGATTTTAAGTGTATTTCACGAGTTGCAAAAAAAAATAACCATACATGATGTTTATCTTTACAAACATCAACGTAACAGACTCGAATTGAATTACGCTTGTTAATATTAGATATAATGATTTCTTCGTGATGAGCGCAATAATCGAAGATCAATGAAGCTGAACTTGCATAAAGCCCATTACTGGGAAGTATCGGTTAAGGCCACGAATTTAGAATCCTATTAATAATTTTTTTAAATAACAAGTTAAATTGTTTTCCCATTAAAATTTACTTGATTTAAATTTCCACTTGATTTTTCTTTTACCCGATAATAGTCGAGGAAGGAAACAACTTTTGGGCAGCCGGGCACAACAGCACCCGCTTCACAATATTGAATGGCTGGGTTGAAGATTTCACCGAGAGGGCATTGCTAACATTAGAAATATCATATAATATGAATTTAAAAGGTTTCCTTTCAAGAAAAAAAGGAAATATAGGAGAGACTTACGGCTGTGGTTTGGAGGACTCCATTACTGCAGACGTAATAAAGAGTACAGCTGCCAGCAACGGGGTACTGTCCTGGGCCAGGTGGGCACACAAAGGTGGCAGGAGGAGTTGTGGATGGAGTCGGGGTGGTTACTGCATTTGATACTCCTTTATACAAATTAATTTTTTATTAATTTTTTATTTCGTGTCTACTCATATTTCAATAGTTGAAGAAAAATGGTTGGTTATAACTTACCACCATCGCAGAAATCTTCCCTTTGGACGCAGTACAGTAACGACGGGTTAAAGGTTGCTGTTCCAGGGCAGCGCTGCAAATAAAAAAAAGATTAAAATGATTAACAATCAAAGGGCCTAATCCGAAATCTGGATGATTACCCCAGGGTAAGCTTTTTGCATGATGCAATGAATAAATCCAGAGAAGCAATAGTTGTTGTCATTGCCTATAAAAATTAATATTTGATTAGTTTTTGAAAATTCACTTTAAATCAATTAGTTTTCTATGCCGCTTACATACCTGGAACTGGGTAGAACCCATCTTTACCAGTGCACTGATAATCTGTATATATTGAGGGACATCAATAATGTTTTATTAATGTGCATATGATGTATAAAGGATCTTACTGCAGGAGGCTACGGTGGCGTTGATGCAAATGAGTAGGGCAGGATCGAAAAGGGAACCAGTAGGACAAGTCTGCAAATTTTTTTTTTAAATGAAACTCAACATTTAAAATAACAATTTTAATATTTTATTAATACCAGAACGTATGGAGATCCGCTAATGCACGAGTAATAATCTTGGCTGCAAATTCCTGATATGAAGAAAACAAATAATTTAGTATATGTATGAAATAAGTATGCATAACATATACATCTATATCAATATAAAATACAAATTACCCTCTTCGATGGGGAAGAAACCGTTTTGCTCTGGGCATTTGAATTTGATTGGACCAGTGGTAGTGGGGGGTCGAGTGGTTTGCGTTGTTGGAGTAGCCTGGGTCGTCGTCGTTGTTGTAGATGTGATAGGGGTAGTAGTTGACGTAGTAGTGGTTGAAGGAGTCATAGTGGTAGAAGTTGACGTAGTTGTCGGAATGGGAGTTGGAGTGGGTGGTGGGGCGCTGCAGGCAGCAATTTCTCCTCGGTATTCGCACTCTAACCTTGAATGATCGTAGTAGAGCATGGTGCCGTCTTGAAATATTTGGCAGTTCTAGATTTTAACAGAAAAAGAAGACGACGATGCTTAACTTAATATTTATGCAACATTAAGTGGTGGTATATTCTTACGTAGCAGTAAGATACACCGTTGGAGCATTTGAAAAAGAGGTTAGAGCAGAGTTCGTTAGGGTTAGGCCTGTTTCCATCCATCCATGTTCCGTTGGCGTACTTTTCGGGACAAGGGATCTTGGGATCATATATGCTGTTGCAGTGAGGATACTCCTAAAAAATCCCAATAAATTCGTAAACTTTAACGTAGATAAGTTTAAAAACTTAAAAACTTACTGCACTGCACAACTGAATCAAGTAAAAGCCTATTATAAGGAAAAAAGAATAGTGAGTGTTTAGTAAAATTAACATATTTCACAAAGTGAAGGACAAATTACCAAACAAAGCGATGAGGACCTTCATTTCTTAAATGTAGGATCTTTAGCGGATCTAATGCTACTAAATTGTTATAGCCTTGACACCAACTGGAATAATACTAGTTGGAAGCGAAGCGATTGCTTTTATATAAGACGAAAAACACATGACTTTCCAACTTTTATTACCATCCGGCAATTAAAGGATCTAAGAATTCAGTAGTCCCCCGACGTCATATTAATTAGCTGTATTCATGGAATGTACAAAATGTATAAAACACCCCGATGATTCAATACTATAGCGATGTAGAAACTGCTCATGATGCATGAAAAACTACAATGTAATAAATTTTTGCAACTAGATGTATTCTTATTGAGTAAATCCTTCTAGTAAGGATGCAACTAAGAATTAAGAAATAATAATTTCCTGTTTCATCCAGATCTCAATTCCTGTGTTCAGTTGCACACGAGCAAAGAATGCAGACGATAGATAGTATTGTGACCTTATTTTATGGCTCATATGAATAAAAGTATATATTATAGAAATTCCCTAAGCCCCGATGTGTGTTTTATTACGTAAACATTCAAGGTCCCTGGGTTCCCCAATGTGATCCTACTAGCGCTGATGTGCTGCACCTTGACCAAAATGTTAGTGTGTCTACAAAATACATCGGCGTATAAATTTATACGTGGGTAGTGAAATAGCTAGGCCTAACACCTATAACACAGATTGGAATTTACAAAATGCAATGTCAATATCCAGTTTGCAGCAGCTCAAAACCAGTAGTTAAGCTTGCATTCTATATCATAATCCCTATGTTTTTGTTTTATTACGAGTGGGTAGTACGTGCAGCTCGCGCCGTTCTAGTTCAAACATATTGCCTCATTTCTTAGCTGCCATGAATTCTTTTGCTGATATTTCAAAACTGAATTGTTGCTTCACATTAAGATTTTCTCAATTGTATACCAAATAATTTATAATAATCGAAACGGTAGCAAGCCATTTTCTTTCATTATGGATTTTTTTTAATGAAGGGTTTTGTTGCGACAGCTTAACAGATTAAGGTATGTTTTTAAAAGCATTTTTAATGCTTTAGATACCAAGGACATTCAACTTTTCAAGGATACACCGCATAATTGAACTATCGTCGTCAATTCAATTATTTTAATCGTCCGACTCGTCGTCGTCGGCTCCATCAAAAAGTTTCAAATGTTTATATTATTACAGACTAATGAGTGTCTCATATCCTGGTTGTCTAATCCCGACTACAGAGAAAGATTCACGTAAAGTGAACATGCCAAACACATGAATTGCTGTTCTTAACTTGAAAATATAACGGTTATAAAGAATATAATACATATATATAATTCTGCGACGAAAGGTGTCTTCCAACAATTAGCCAAATTTGAGTCAGTATAGTTATTTTTTTCTTACGACTTTAATAGGAGAAACTTTTGAACTCTGAAGACGACAAGCATGGCTACAAAAAGATAACGCATTTTTTTAACGCAAAATAATTCATGTTTTCACATATTTCTCCCAAACTATTTTATGAATAACTCTGACGTCATGAAAAGTATAGCATTCAATACGCATATATGTATCTATATGGGACTGGAGCTCGTCATGGTGCTTGCTGGTTTCCCGTAATCCATAGGTAAAATACAATTACCAATTGCAATAGGAACCCACCAGTATACTTGTACCCATAGTATTTTTTATTCGAATTTGTCAGTGTATGAATTTCATAGAAATTAATATGGTGCTCAAATTAATTTTTTATGATTCAGCTTAATTTTAAGCTGAGTTTGTAAATGATTTGTATTTCACAAACATAAGAAAAATCACATTAAATTTTTTTTTAAGCGCTTAATAATAAAATCGTCCAATGGGGAATTCGGAGAATCTCCATTATTGCTCCGGCGAATTACAATTCTGTAGCATTAAAAATTACTCTGTTTGCAAGAAGCTTCTGCTTTAAGCACGCAAGTCAGTTTCACTGGATCGAAAAGAGCTATATCAGGACAAGTCTGCGTTTACAAAGTAAATTTTCGAAAATTATTTTCTATTAGGAAATATATATATATATTTTATTGCTCTTTAAACCTGAATGTAGAGTTTTTCATCAATGCAAATGTGGTGCTGGGCAGTACATTGACCTATAAATTGAAATTGTAGCAACAAGTCGAATAAGATTAAATGTTGGGGAAATTAAGTGAGGGAAGTAATTATAATATGTTTACCAGGAATTGCGTGAAAACCGTTGGGCTTGCCGGTACAGTCAAAATTTCCAATTTCTAAAAATGTGGATTTTTGGTTATTTAAAATCAGTATTATCTTAATTTAGTAATAGCATATAATATATTACTGCATGACGCTTGCGATTCTGGTACGCAATGGAGCAAGAGTGGGTCGAAAATGGAGTCCAGTGGACATTGCTGTTGACGAATGATTTTCAAATAAGTGAAACTATTTTCAATAATATATGTATATTATATATATATTTTTTACCAAAACGTAAGGTGATCCACTGATGCAGGAATAATAGTCTCGGCCACAAGTATCTATTGTTTCGTGCAAAAAAATAAATAATCCAGTTAAATATTGTAACATCTTCGCCTGAGTAAAATATTTGAAAATAGACTAACTTGGAATATGAAAAAAACCACTGGGTTTGTCAGCTGGGCAGGAGAATACATTCCCTCCAGGGTAGGTAACAGTGGGCACTACTTTGGTTGTGGTAGGGGTTGGAATAATAGTAGTAGTGGTCGTGGGCATCTTCGTAGTGGTTGTAGGGGCTAATGTGGTTGTGCTCATAGTAGTCGTCGGAGCCCTATAGTTTAGATATTTGTAATAATTTGAAATAAATATTTTTTACTGTTTCTATCATGTTTACGCGGTCGGTGGAGGCTCTGCTATACAAGCGGGGACGGCGTCGTAATAATCGCAACGCTCAAGAAAGAAATTGTAATATAGCCCGGGCTGACACTCCTGCAAATATCAACGAAAAAGGGAAAAAAAGTATTTGATTAATTAAAATACATATTCATATATAAAATTCAGTTAATATTTACGTAGCAGTATGATTTCCCATTGGAACAGTAGAAGAAGAAAGAAGAGCAGGAGCTCAGCGGATTCGGGTAGGTTCCATCCCTGATGTTGGTGCAACTAATGGAAGGATCGAAGATGTTGTTGCAGTAGGGAAACTCCTGTATTGTGAAATTTATAGAGAGAAATTAAACAAGAATACAGAAAGAAATCAATTAAAACTAATTAGGCCCAAATCATTAGTGAACAGTTTTTACCTTAGCAAGTGGTCCTGCGTTGATAAAATCTACCTGGTTGAGAACTAAAAAAACAAACAGATAATAGTTAGTTAAAATTTTTAATTTTTACTTCTTCAAATTGTTACCTAGAAAACAGGCCAAGAATGTGGCAACAAGGCAGTGAGACTTCATCATGAATCGATACAATAAGAAAATTAGATTTTTAAAAGCACTTTATTCTCTGTTTTCGTTCCAAATTCAACTGTGGCAAGTATTCAAGACTTCTCCAGCATTTTAAATATGTATGAGAATCTCACAAGACACAACTGTAATCTTGCAGCCTTGTGTAATATTAATACTGTTTTTATAAGACGCAATAAAAATTGTAAAATTTTTATTTGTCGGTACATTGAAGATAATGGAGAAATAACCTAATATTGCAACGTAAGTTAATTAGGGTACAAGCAGTAGTATACTAATCCAGCGGATATAATTTTTTTCCGTAGCAGACATAAGTCACAAGAGAAGTGCGTAGGATGTCGACATAATTTGAATAATTTTGAGCCATTAGTTAAGTCGGCTAATTTCTCTGATTCTCACTCAATGTGAACTACTGTGCTATAGTATTAAGAAATCTGAGAATAACGAATTACAAATAGACAATATCGATAGTTACGGAGTGAGTGACTAAATACAGATATAAATGTGCAATAATATATAAATCATAATAGTAGCGTATGAAAAAGAGATAATCCATCAGAAGTGAAAGACGACGAGTAGTATTGAAAATCCCATGGTTTGGCGCTATGAATATTTCTGAATTGCAAAATATGCTGTATAACGCTGACATTAGGATTGTGCGATTTTTCATCCTAAATAATAAAATAAGCATATAATATCAAGTGTACTGGAACTCGAGTTTCAGGTTCACCTCTTCAACGACTTTGTGTTGAAAATACACAACTCTTATTCAACACAATTCGAAAATCAACAATGTAATCGAGAATCAATGAACCTTTCAAAATTATTATTAGAGATTAATTGAAAATCTTGAAAGACAAAACGCCACATAATCTTTTCTTCTCGTTACCTGGTGACTAAGTAACATTTTTTTGTTATGTATCGCCCTATAGATTTTTGGGGTTAATCTGGTTAATCAGCTATTAACTAAAACTTTAATTTTAAAAAAAATGATTAAATCCAATTCTCCAAGAAAAATTGACGTAGAATTAAAATTGTATTCAGTATCGTAAATAGATTTGATAAACTTTGGGACAATCAATAGAAACAAAAAAGTTCCACACAATCATATTATTATAGAGTTAGGAATGAAATCATCATTTGCCATAAAATCTGATAAGAATTGTGAATTGTTTAACTCCGTATCCGGGTGCGCAAAGATCACGTCATACTCTCAAAACAGAGAATAAAGCTCTTTTAGCCTTGCATTTTCATATTCAGCAACATCATTCACGTTGACTAATTTCGATTCCTAGCAATAATAAATTTAATTATTTTTTCCCAAATGATTATGATTGTAAATTATTAAGCTACCAAATAATATTGTAAAACGGTTTGCTTATTGCATCCAGGAACCAAAGCTGGGTTCCGGCAAAATTGCTCACTTGGATCAAAAATTTCCCCTGGTGGGCATTGCTATATAAATTGTTTAAAATAATGAAAAATCAGGCAACAAATTTTCATTTGCTAAAACAAAACAAAAAAGTAAATTTACAGCAACAGCGTAGTTGCCGCCAGGACCTCCGTAACAGAGATAGTAAAGGGAACTGCATTTCGCGTATTCAAAATTCCCGCTGCTAGGACAAGTAAATCCTGGACTGCTAGTCGTAGTTGTACTTGCAGTTGTCGTGCTCGGGGTCGTCGTAGTAGTCGTCGTAGTCGTACTCGTCGTCGTTGTTGGGTTGGTCACTGGATTGGTTCCCGATGAGGCTACCGCATGATGTAACGTTTACTTTAACTATTCTAAATCGATATCATGAGCCAATAATAATGTAAAGAACAATCCTTACGTTTGCAAGAGTTCGGATCAACACAAATAAGTAGGGTTGGATCAAAGAGGGAGTTCCCTGGACACCTCTATTTATATAATAATATTACGATGGTATATTAAATCTTCTCTTAATGAAAACAAAATACATAACAGCCTTACACTTTCGTATGGTTTACCATCGACACAGATGTAGAAATTGTTGGAGCAAACCGCTATTCATCATAAACAGTTTTAGTTATCATAATTTAAACAAAATCTTTAGATAGAAATACGTACTTGGGTCGATTGGAAAGTTACCATTGGTACTCGGGCACTTGTAATCTAAGGGAAAGTAAAAGCTATCATAATAAGAGCAGCTGAGCTCAGCTATATAGGTCATAAATAAATTTTATCGTACAGCAAGAAGCTAATTCTTCCTTGGTGCAAATCAAGGTAACTGGGTCAAATACGGATCCAACCGGACAAGTCTATATAGTAATTATACAAGATTTATGATGTGAATTAAAAGCGGGAAAATACTATTCATTGCGTGCGAGAAGAACAAATAGTACCTGAACGTAAGGCGATCCGTTGACGCAAGCGAAATAGTCTCTCCCACAAGTTCCTAATTGATTTCATATTTCAGAATAAATCATGAAGCAGTAATTTAAAGAGATCAGATTATTTTTTTAAATACCAGGAATGGGGAAGAAGCCGTTCGGTTGTGGACACCGGAAAATGTCGGGAGTGGTGCCTGATCCTGGAGTTGTCGTAATTGGTGCCGCTGTACTGGTAGTCGTTGAAATAGAGGCTGGTGTCGTCGTTGTAGTGCTCGTTGTAGTGCTCGTTGTAGTGCTCGTTGTAGAGCTTGTAGTAGTTCCTCCAGGTGGAGTAGTCAAGTCTGAAAATTATATTAGAAAGGCGTGTAATTTAACGCTTAAAGAGCTCAGTTAATAATATTATCGTAAATTGGTGTTTGTTAGGCCAATTATTATTACCTCGACAGGAGGCCTGGCTCAACTCAACGCACCGACCTAGCGCTGGGTCAAACACTAAGCTTCCTGGACAATTCTATTTAAACGCGTGGAATGCATTATTTTGTCAAACTTTTTTTTAATGTTATGATAATACTTGGGGATACGCAACGCCACTGAAACAAAGATAGTACTCGCCGGAGCATTCGCCTATTTAACAAACAAATCATCAGAAGTACAAACTTAATCATATGGTGCATTTGACGATGGTGAAAATAATTATTTTAGAATGTTGGCTTTACAGTACCTGGTTTCCCGTAAGGGCCGTCTTCTGCTGGGCAGGTAAAGCGGAACTACAAAAAGGTATTATCTCTTTTTAATAAGGCCACATAATAATAATGTAATTAGCATAAATGAATGTGACTGTACTTACAGAAAAGGATGCAGTGCCGTCCACTAGGAATCCTTCATGTATCATATAAATTATAATCAAGTGCAATAACAGTTAGATAAATCGTAAAATTTGTTTATTATTCGTACATCATGTGTTGTAATTATTACCTAGCAGTAGAGCTGAGAAGATGGTAGATTTCCACATTTTAAACAGGGGAATAATTCTGCGGGTAGTTTTTTTTTAAGTATAGGGCTCAAGTCGGCCGTCCTTGCTTTTGAATTGACGAAATAGGTGTGTATGCCATATATAGTCGGGTAACTCCGGTATACGATGTTGTAATGCTTTTCAACGAGAGCTCCTTCAGCTAGTCTTACCTTATCTCTAGACTTTAGGGATTACCAGAGTAAACACTTTTTTTTTGTCAAAAATTTGAACAGCTAGGATGATGTGATGGTTAGCGATCGTTTGAGTTGTTTAAATTTACTATTGAATATGCTCTCGAATCGATATTCTTTTTTATTCTGAATTCGTATTGGTCCAGAACAACTTAATTCCGTTCAAAATGTGTGTACCTAACCGTTTTTTTTTAAAACGAAATAATTAAGAAAACTTTTTAAGTGTATTTTAACGAAGGAATGCGGATCGTGGGTTTATCCATCATTTATGGCATTATCTTTGACAGCAAAATCCCGAATATAATGATTGATAGATAGCTTCCCTTTATGCCCATGTCATCGATTGGCGTTAAAATAGTTTTTTTAATGAATTAATTAAAATAGTTTTTTAATGGCGACATATTTGTTTTAATTCGTAAAACTAAAATTTTTCCTCCTTTAATGTCCTCATTATAGGTATATATATCATTTTATTTTATTACTCGACTTCCTCGTATGCAAATCATTTTAGCTAATTGATAGCAGACACGCATGAGAGTATAGCCTAAACGTACATTTCACCATTTTCGTCATCATTGCGGATTACTTTTAAGTAGGAAAAACCAGGATGATGCTTGTCTTTTATGATTATATATGCACTCTTGGTATCCACTATGACAGTCACCGATGGTAGTTTATCCGATTTTAATTTATAAGCGTACTTATACAGTAGCTATATCAATATAGTGACGGAATAGCCTGAAATACTCGTTTACATCATTGCTCCCATCCGGGATTTAAATAAAAACCAAAGATTATTCCTTTTAAGAGTGGAAAAAATGAGAAAAAGTTACAACGTGCCAATCTGTTCTTTACAATATACAATGCTGTGCGATCATTTTAGTTTTTCAAATTCCGCATATTGGCATGTTTAATTTCTAATATTTAGCGTGTATACATAAACGTGTGAATAGCAGGGCCTTCTTAAGTGTTTGAAACACTTAAGAAGGCCCTGAAATAAGTAAACGAAATAAGGATTAAAGTTTTAGAAAGTAAATATATTTTTAAAAAGAGATTTCCAGGCAAGGAAGTCCCTGTAGTCTTTAAACGTTTTTATTAACTATTACGCCATACAATTATTTTTATTGTTTATCCTTCAGGTTTCCTTTTTAAGCTTCGCCCAGCTGAGTTAACTCTATTGTAGAAGTTTCTAGAATTTAAAAAAAAATGCATAACTAATAAACTGCATCTTTGCTCAAAGACTGAAAACTCTTGATGTACGTAGCCTTACCAGCACAAGAAGACTCGTTTTGAAGAACGCAGCGATGGTTCGTCGGATCGAATACAGTTTCGCCAGGGCAGGTCTTGCGTGTTTATTGAATAATTTTATACAAATTCGTTGTAACAGTATGAAGAGATTTGAGTATTTACCTGTGGGTGTGCCTCCCCCAAATAGCAAAACCAGTATTCACTATTGCATCCTGTACAAATAGTAATTACCTAATTTTTTTCTTTGTATTTTTTAAAATTATATATTCGGAAAGAAATAAAAAAAAAACCTTCGTCACTAGGGAAAAGTCCAATTTCACCAGGGGGGCAGTCGACTCGAGTCTTTTAAAAAATTAAAAACAAACTTACTAATTTTTTTAATTGATTTTAAAATTACAATTATTGAGCATTTGTATACCAAGAAGGTCAAATTTCTCGAAATAATTTATCAGAACAAACCCAATGCCTTTAAACAGTTTACAGCGGGGTCTTTTAAAAAAAAATAACAGGACGAACGTGATGAAAACTAGTTTCCAGCGATTACACAATATGCTAGGTACCTATTGGTTTGGGAATTGAACTTACCCAAGGGGCCCCGCTAATGGCTAGATAACCTGTTCAAACATAGTCTGATTGAAATGTGTTCAAACAGAAAAAAAGTTAAAATATTACAATAAAGTGGAAAGAGTAAAATTGTAGAAGACGGATAATAAGATTTCCACAACATTTTCTTGTGACACCTTGAGACGAATAGGATCCTTTTTAGTTGACTTATTCAGCAAAACTGCTGACAAATTTATAATAGCTCGTCTGTAAAGACAAACAGGATGGATTCTCACTACCGGTATACGCTCTCGTCATAGTCTCAATATTGTAATAAGAAACATATCACCATTATCCATATAAGATCATAATTTGGTGGCGGCGCGAAACCCAAGTTATTACGAAATGGAAATAATATAGGGCATATAATCAAGTTTTTAACAGTGCGGCTACAACATTGCGCCAGAATGTTATATTATGCATTGTAAAGCAATAATATTTTAAGTATGAAGTACTACACTTCACGGCAATCATATTTTATTGTTATTATCATTATACTGTCCAGCCTACATTTTTTTAAGTGAAGCGCAAATCATTTTCTTTCTGTCAATGAACCTTAATTGTGAACCTTTCAAGTTTAGATGCATGCTGAGTTATTGTAGACTAATTGCATTTTATTGGGACTATTTTTTATTACATCAAAGATATTGTTATATAATTAAATCTTCATCCTTGCGCATCGTGTACAGTGCGTTCCCATGGCCAAAATCAAAAAGGTTTTGAGCAGGATGCTTCCTCAGGTGGAAGGCAGATCCCCCTGTCCTCATCGAAGACGGTGTTTTCATTACGGCAATGCTGTTGGCGAAAGTACAACGCATTGTATAAATCAAGCGAAATAAATTTTATTGGAACGGTATAAATACCTGTGGAGAAGATGATCCTCCTACGCAAAGCCAGAAAAGGTTGCTGCATTCCCCTGTGAATTAAGATAATGCAGTGATTAAAAAAAATTTTACGCTTGTTATAAAATTTATCGTTCAATTGAATATTCTAAAATAATGTTGGATTATACCTGGCTGAGCATATAACCCGTCTTGGGGAGGGCACTTAAATGCTGCATTGTTAAAAGTTCATTATATACTTGGTTTTTGGTGTTTTTTTAAAAGATGGATTTCTACAATTTCATCAAATGTATGATTAACCTTTGCATGAACTGGAACAACGTTCAAGCCATGGATCGAACAGCGAAGAATCTGGGCAAGTCTATCAAAAATGTTAATACCACGATTTAAAAAAATGGTTTCATAATTAAATCTGTGCAAGCTTGTAGCTGGGTCATTAATTTACCTCTGGGTAAGGAATACTCTCGATGCAGATCCAAAAATTTTGTTTGCACTCATCTTAATCATAGATAAATATTTTGTTAAGTAAATAAAAAAATGTATTGCGTGATTTTGATGATTACCGTAATCGTCTGCGAAAAAACCATCGTCCAATGGGCACACGAAGCTAGTCTTTTTCAATTATCAACCAAATAATATTTCAATTTGGCTAATATAAACATATATAAATTTAAAGGTTAGATAATTACCTCAGGATGAAGTACTGTCCTGGTGGCAGCAAAGCCTTTAAACCAAATAATTTGTTTTTTGTAAAAATTGTATTCGGATTAACAGTTTTGTTTTTTATAATTACTAAGTCATAAAATATTTCTTACAGACGAAGAAAGTCAGAATCGCAAAAGCCACGAATTTCGCCATTTAGGAATTTTTATTCAAACGATTGAATATTGCTGGAACAGTACCGATGTTTCGGGTGTGAAATCAAATAAAGAGCTCGTGCCCAAACTTGTTTTTAAGCTGCAATAAAAGGTGTGTTATTTGCCTCTATTATCAATTGTTTGATTATTTCTTGTGTTTGCATTGAGCTTAATGGGTGCGTCTACTGATAAACATCGCTCTTTGCCGAGACGCAGTAACTTGTGGCAAGTAATGCTCATTCGCCATTTTTCAATAGCAATCAGACTGGATAAAACGGTGACCTTTAAATCTTTGTAACTTTACCTCTATTAGCAACAGCAGCATTATACCAAAGACACAGTAACCAATCTATGTATCCATAGGCTACTCGCCATACAGAAATGTTTCTAATCTTACCACTGAAATTAACAGTAGAATATTATTAATACGGTGTATTTCATTTATCATAATTTAATGGGCTATCCTATTAAAAAAAAATTATATGAGCTTTATCAGGAATTACGGGTAACATTTTTTTAGGGTTAGGCCTATAGAAAACATAATTATTTGATTTTAACACGTAAACGGATAAAGATCGCAATAATTAGTATCTGGCGCCAAAATAGAAAAAAAACAATGGTATTGTGGTGTGGTGTTTATGGTACGGTACCGTACGTAGTTTCCATCTGATGACGAAAATCTACACCGGGTATTAAACGCAAGGATTGGAATTAGCAGAAACGCAGACTTTCCTAAAAGGATCGAATATGGAAGTTCCCGGACAGCTCTGTTATGCAAATAAGAGACACAGATATGGTAAAAAAATTATATAGGCCTAAGTAAAAATGAAACATACCTCTAGGTATGCTTCTCCACTGACGCAAATCCAAAAGTCACCCCGACATTCATCTATTTTAAATCGAGCACAAAAATAGAGATCAAATAAGCAGGAACTGCTAATATAATATTATAAAAATGTGATGAAATATACTTTCGCTGATTGGAAACCTTCCGTTTGGTTCAGGACATTTAAAAGCATCTGAATTTAATGAGATAAATAGAAATAAGATTCCATACAAGGCAAAAAGGAACAAAAAATTTAATTACCCCGACAGGAAGCTTGGGATAACCTGACGCACACTTTTAATACCGGGTCGAAGACGTTGTCTGTTCCACTACATTCCTATTACCAAAAATATAATTTCATATTTAAGTTTTATTTGGTAAATATAATTATTTTCTACCCTAGGATAAGCAACTCCTCCAATGCAGGACCAATACTGGGCAGAGCATTCCCCTATTGATGTATTTTGAATATATATATTTGTAAAATTCGGTATTATTGTAAAACAGTTTTTTTTTATTTGTACCTGGGCGTGCATAGAATCCATCCAATGCTGGGCAAGTGAAACTTCCTGTTCAATGAAGTTAATAATGATTTAAAGTATTTCATTTTTTGAAGTAACTGAGAAAGGACTAACCTTTACAAGAAGCTGTAGGGACGCATGTACCTTTCTCTTCATCAAAAACTTGGTCTACTTCAGGGCATGTCTAAAAGAGAAAAATCAGCGCGCTAAAACTAAAGTTTTCTATGTACATTATTTGTTAAATGAAGTTTATAATACCACAGAAACAGGCGTGCCCCCAACGCAAGCCCAAAAATTAGCAGAGCACTGTCCTAAAATAGTAATTAAAATGTTTGTATTACAGAATCTAGGAGTCCATAATTCCATCAAATAGTTTGATCCAATCCTTTACCTGGTTTTAGCGGGTAGTATCCGGGTTCATTGTTAGGGCATTCAAACGGAGTTTCTGATGTAATAGAAAATAATGGGTAAACAGGAAATATCGTGCACTACAACATATTATGAATTATTATTCATCTCTAGATCAATTAATCAAACGCGCTGAGAAATGGTTTGGATATTTTTATATTACCACGGCAAGATGCTTGTTCATATTTAATGCAATGTCCATCCGCTGGATCGAAAACGGTATCTCCGGGACAATTCTAACAAATAAAAAATAAAAAATTTGCATTATGTTACATTTCAATTTTACCGGGAATTTAAAGCCGTAAAGTGCCAATTTTAGAACTTACTTGTGGATAAGGAACACCACCGACGCATGTAATAAAATCACTAACACAAAGACCTAAAATTGATGAAAAAGACGTTAATAATTTTTTTTATGGATTTGAAATTGTCGTTTCATGTCTCACCCGGGTAGGCAAAGAATCCTTCAGGAGACGGGCAGTCGAAAGCGATGCTTTTCGGATCAAAAGAACGCCCCTCAACCATCAAACCTGATGAATATAAAAAATAAGATGATGAGGGGAAAATGAGATAAAATGAGAAGTTCACTTACACACAGACAAAACCATCAGGCAAAGAAAGAAAGAAGATTTCATCATTTTTTTCCTTCTGTTAACGGAGTGGTATTGTGCAGATTACGAGGGTCCAACCAAAGTACCCTTGACGATCCCGAGTACACCCTTAATATACTTTTTCATTTATTGGACGATTCATGCTGATTTGCTCTTAAAAGAAAAATAAGATAGCCAGTGATCTGGTATAATCATGTATAATGACGGTGTTTTGATGTTGAACACAAGGTTATTGTAGCATGTACTACTTCAGCAATATATTATTTTTTAACACAGCCGTAAGAGATTAAACTGGGGCAATAAAAGTAGATTTTCAGCGTCTCCGGTTCTCAGTTTGAGATGAAAATCCAACTGCTATTTTTATTGGCTGTCGCTCAATAACAAGGGCTATAACGAAGTAAATTATGAATTGAAAAAAAGTTACATCACATAAAATAATTTTGGAAATAAAGGAGAAGCTAGAATGTGGAATTAATAAAACGGGTTCCACTAAAATTCTTATATTATTCAAACCTACACTTCGTACATGTTCGCAGCAAGGCTCGAAGTGTGAGCTTGTGCAACGGAGCTATTCCTTGCTAATCGCCTGGGAAACAGCACCGCAGAAAAAGTGGTGACGCAATAATAATATTGTCATTCCTCTATTACGATATCCTTGTTAAGTCCAAGATTAGCGGGTATTTCCACGATGCTTTCTGTATACGCGCTATAGGAGAGAATTTTAAAAAACTTTGATGCATCGTCATCATGAATAAACATAATTTGCAGAAATAAAGCGATGCTTCTTTACTCGACGTGCATATGAAGCATTATTACGCGTGTATTCTGTTTTTCTCTTAATAATGGCGGATTTAGTTTACATTTTTGGGTTAGATTATAATCACGGAGTTAAGTTGACGTAATTGCCGTTAGGAAGTATGGCTCCTCTCATAGTAGTACTTTTAAATAAAAATAAAACGAGTTAAAAATAAAGTATCATTACATCACAAATATAATTAGTATACTTAGTTGGGTTGGCAGAATATCTGGCCTGTTGGACGAGAACTCTCTGGACGATGAGTTCCGTCTCGTCAAAGACACCGCTCCTTTCGTAGAGCAGTCGGACAGCCTCGACCTTGCCAAGACGGAGAGCGTTGCTCCCCGGCCAAACAAAATACAGACTGTATATAGAGCTGGCGGTAAACGATCCACTGTTTAAAAAAGTAAAATGTATTATAATTTAAAACTATTTTTAAATCCCAGATCTTCTAAATGTTTGCCTGTGGTGAGTATCCTCTTTTGTCTGACCAGTGTCTCCAATAACGATGTAATCAAGTTTTCCGTTAGTCTTGGCTTGTGATGAAGAAATCTCTACATCAACCCTTAAAATTTCGTCTATTTGCGAACCAAAAATACATCATTTTAAATTAAATTTGTTATTATATCATTTATTTTATTTTAAAAGAGTCATCGCCGTTTGACTTACTGCAGAATGGAGCTGAAGATTGAGTGTCCATATAGAAAACTCCTCGACCTGGATATTCTCCTGCGTGGTAACCCATTGCCGTGCAAGCTTTGGATCCAGGATCACAGGGTTGGAAGCACACTCCTCTTTAAAATAAATATACATATTCAATTTATAGTAATTTTATTACAGGGTTATTAATGATGACATACTTTTGGTAATAGTCCCAGGAAGAGCAGTAATAAGCGGCAAAGGGACAGGCGGAATTGATGGCCTCCACAAAGTAGCTAACGGAGCGCATGTGACTGCACACATAGGGATCGATTGGCACTTTATAAACAATATTACTTCAAGTTAAAACGAGGTAAAAGTTGAAGCTACTGTTATTTTTCAAACCTGGGATGTTTGTCATGGTCACTAACTTATCGGCCGAGTTGGTCAGCTCAAGGATTCTGTCATCACAGCCGGGCTGTTTTTCACCGTTGTTGACATAAACATCCATGTGGCCTTTAAAAGATTTAGTTAAGTTATTTTGTTAATTTCTTCGTTTCTCACAATAGTTGTATGGTTATAATACATACCAAGACTGGATTTAAAACCGAGGCCAACGTGGTCCGCACCAACTGGGTTTCCGTGTGGAGCATCTGTGTGAACGACATCGACGAAAAGAGCGTCTGTCGGATCCAGTCGAACTAAGGGATCTCCCCCTTCAAAATATATGGTAGACGGGTCCAAAGCTGCAAAAAAGATAATTAATTATGGTGGCTAATCTATATTCAACTATGAAATTTGCTTACCTGTAATACGACCTATACCAGGCAGTCGCTGACCTGCATAACTAGCCACATGCGCTCCCAAATCGTGACCGATCATATGAACGTCTCCAAGGTTTAACGACAACTCCGACAAAACAAATTGAAGGAAACTGTTATAAAAATTTGAATTTCTAGAGAAATCAAGTGGAAATAACGACAAGTGTACAATTAATACTCACAGGCTGATTTCAGCTCCAACAACTTGGGCGTTGGTCAATGCACGAAGATAAGGCAATCCTGCTCCTCGACTCCATTCAACACGAATCACATTGACATCCTCCTAGTGATGGGGAATTGGATATAATTATTATACGAAAGTGAAAACTATATTGACTTTTATATACGTTAGTCAAGATTTCTTTCACGGAAGAGGTAATCCACTGGTGATTAGCGTCGTTCGTCCAACCGTGAATAAGGAAGACTGTCCTCTTAGTAGGATCGTACGGTGAAGCTGTTAAACCACCTGCGTCATTTGTTGCTAAAATGATGCTTTCGTCCGGATTTCTCCTATTTAAAAAATATAATTATATAAATTCTAAATCTTAAATTATGTAATCAAAATCATACCTGGTATTAAGCAAGAACTGGGTGCCTATAATAGCTGGGTCTTCCGGTAAAGCCGACCTATGAATGTAATTGAATAAATTAGCAAAGTAAAAACTAGCTATTTAGAAATATTTACAGAGGCCGGACAGAGGAAGTCCATGGAGAGGCAGTCGTGAAGCACCCAAGGTCTCCGTAGCATACCTCTTGATCCGCTTTAGGTGCTGCTCCAATACTAATCCCTTTTAAATGAAAATAGTTTTAGTGTTTTGAAGAAATATCAATAGCTTTTTCCACTATTAACTGACCTGAAGTTAGGGCTATAAACAAACTGAATACCAAGAATAATGCATCCATGGTGTTGGAGCAGTTACCTACTGATTGATTTGGTGCAATCAAACAATAGCGGGTTTTGCTCGAATATGTTACGTTTTCTGTTATCTCGTCTACTGTAGTTGATATAAATATAAAGCGTACCAGACATTGAACCAGGATTACAAAATTCAACAAACAAAACAGTGTTTGTTTTGATGATGATGGGATGGACAAAAAACAAAATCATGTTAATCCGTTTCTGCCCTGTTATTATACCTTTTCTTCCTTCTTATTCTCGCCAAGGTGAAACACGGAATTTCATAAAAAATATTATGTTCAAAGGTTATATAAAAGACACCTGCTCTTTTTAGAAAAAGACAGTATTTCCCTCTTACTTTACACGGTAGGCCATCAAGTAATATGCTTGTGTTTACACAGTAAATTTTATCGTATATAGCTTACCGTACTAAATTGATAAAAAATAAATTTCCGCACTTGCGCAAGTTATCTAATTTAAATAGCATGATATCCATGTCGTGACATTGTGAAATTATGTAAAGAATGTAGTAAAGAATAGAAAATGAAATTTTTGTTCCGTTTGTCATTGACCTCTTCTTATTCCATTTGTTGATCTTAGATATGACTCGCTCTATTAGGATAATTTTCTTCTTGGCCGTGACCGTTTTGAGCTCTGCATCCGGGCAGAAGAATAGCGACGGCTCCTCCCCGGAAGAGATCTGTCCTTGTGAAGCGGAAGAATCGTGCAGCGGAGACCGACATGTTTTTGGTCGGGATCCGATGGATATTCAGCATTTTGGAGTTCTCCGACCCTGCCCAGAGCTAGAACACTATCCTTGCTGTCCAGCAAAGCCTCCACCACCTAAAGAAACTAAGTTAACAGCCCAAGATTTGCAAGGGTTCTCTCAAGCCGAGCTGGCCCAATTGGGCATCACTGGCACTGCATCCCTTCCACTGAGCTCCCAGGAAGAGCAGGTCCGGTTTCTCGCTCTCCGTCAGCAACAGCAGCGGTTACCGCCAGTCAACCTCAATCAGCCGGGCGCCCTATCGTTACCTCCCGCCGGAGCTAATGTGCCATCCCCAGCTTTATCTCAAGCGCCTCTTTCGCGTACACAAGTTGGCAGGTATCCGGGTAATATGCCCAGCAGATCAGCTGCTGCACCTGTTCCGGCGGTTGCTGGCCAATCTAGGTATCGACCATATGTACATCCTGTGCCTCGCCCTGTTTATTATTACCCGCGGATGTACGCTAACAGCATGAGATACACAAACCCGCAGCATTTGCAACGACCTTAATGACACATTGAATGTGTAAATAAAAGGGATTCTATTTCTAGGATTGTTTTATGAAATGCTGGAATAAACATTTTCTCTCCTATTTTTTCACTACAATGAACTCATTTTTTTACTGACAGAATGTGGAATGCACGAAAGATGAGAAATGCGGAAACTTTAGTAATTCCAGCAACGGTATGCATCTTATATAAGTAACAGTTTTTTCCCCCCCATAAAGCGGAAAATAGATTGTTGTAATATATTTGAAATGTTGCTCTCATAAATACAAACGGTTTCCGTCAAGTTGCACATTTCGTCAATCTCCATCTACAGAGGGATCCACATCCATCATAGTGAGTGCATCAATCTAATCTGGGGGTGTGTACTGGCGCCATAGTGTTGAAAGTGGGAATAGAAATGGCGCATTAGGTTATTGACACAATTTTTTTTGTGTGTGGCAAAATTTAGAATTCATACTAATTTTTGTAAAGCAAAATAAAGTTCTTAAGTAAAATCCTCTAGCATTCTAAAGAAAAAAGAATTTTCTAGAATTTACGTCAACATCCGAAAGTGTGTTGAAACAAGTGCGGCAACGCAGAACGAAGCAGAAAGAAAATAAGAAGAAAGGAAAAAACACACATTTATTGCTGCTTGTTGGTTGGATTCTGTATACTGCAGGCTGTGGTTGACGCTTGAATGTTGGAGTGATCCGGAAGAGTAGAAAATTATTTTCCTTGTTTTCAACAGGCACCTCTAAGATGTTTGGCTTTCTTCGTGGAGGTTTTGATGAACCTGATCCGTTCTTCGCGTGAGTATTGTTTCACCACTTTGGTTAACCAACTCCTTAGACAGAGATCCTCGTATCATTCTCCCACCGCACTAACTTTCCCGTTACATGACATTAGATGTCTGTTGTTTTCCTCTGAAATATTTTCCCATGCGATATTAGTCTTTCCTCGTGTTCTCACGAGTTTGAGCCATTCCTCCCTGGTGGCTTGTTTTTTCCTTCCTCTCGATTAGTTGTTCGCAGCATGTTGCCCATGAAAGAGACCACCATCTCCTGTCCACCAGCCTTGAAGTGATGACTGCACCTACCTTTTTCTTCCTATCAGTTTTAACTGTGCTGCTGACCTAACCTTGGCTTACTTTTTGGTTACTTTTGACAGGAGCACAAACCAGCTGATGCATCAGATGGATTCTATGATGAATTCAATGATGCAGGGTCCCTTTCAGATGGGCATGATGCCCGGGATGCATCAGAGAGCTCTCATGCCTCACCAAAATCATTCTGCAATGATGCCCTTTGGTGGTATGATGGGCTTCCCAATGGCAGATCCATTTGGAATGTCCCCAATGGGTCAGATGTCTCAAATGTTCCATGGTTTTGTAAGTTATACATATTTACTATCTTGGTATTTCATCTTTCTAATTATTTTCACTTTTAACCTACATAGGGTCAACAAGGATTTGGTGCAGGAAGTGCCCCAGTGTTCAGTAGCAGTTCCATTATGACAATGAGCACAGGTCCTGATGGCCAGCCTCAGGTATGTATCCAATTAAATCTATATTCAATCGAGTTTTCACAGTACTAATTTACTCTGTAAAGTAGGGTAACTTCATTTTAATTATCATTTGATGACTGTTCAGGTTTACCAAGCTTCCACTACAACCCGTACGGCTCCCGGTGGTGTACGAGAAGTTCATCGGAGTGTGAGTGACTCCAGGAGTGGCGTTCGTAAGATGGCTGTTGGACGACATCTCGGAGAACGAGGCCATGTCATTGAAAAAGAGCAGAATCTCCGGACTGGCGATGCCGAAGAAAGAGAGGATTTCATCAACATTGATGAAGGTTTGTTATATCTCGATCTAATCTTTGAAACTTGCAATTATTATCCCTTATTTGGCACATGCAGAGGAGGCTCAACAGTTCGACGACGAATGGAATCAAAGGACGCGTTCCCATCAATATCACTCACGCCCCCGTCTTGAGATGTCTCGCAACCATCACTCTTCCGGTTCTGGAAGCCCTTTGGCCATCACCGCTGGACCTAGTCATCACGAGGATGCAGCCAGGTCTCGACACTCAACTCATCCGCGAGGGTACTTCTAAAGTTGCCATTCGATGATTATGTGCGATTGAAGCCGATAAAAGAAATAGACGGTCACAAAAGTTGCAGACCATTTAAAGACTATTTTAGTTTAATTTATACAGTTCAAGTAAATCATAGAGGGATTTTCTCAACGATAACTATCAATTCTAAATATGTAAAGATAGTTGAAATATCTTAGCAATAATGCCTTTCTCTACGATTTGACTTGAACTAAAAAAGAACCTGTTTTGTTTTCAGGGTTGGTCCTGATCGCAACGCCCGAAAACGCGATGGCCACCGTAGCGGAAAAAGTCGCCACGAAACTTCCATGTAAATCCCGCCACATAAGCAACAAAGCAATCAAACTCTACTCCACCTGCAGCACTCTCACATTCACTCCCATGAGTAATTGAAAGCTCATGTTTAGTTTGCAGCACCGATGCAATTTGAAAGCATATTTTTTTTTTCTTTCGTTCTCTTGCTTACTCCGAGCTGTTGCACACTTATATCATCATCATACGGGAGCCGTACCTCTCTCTCTTTCACTTCGTATTACATAACCTCTCATTAAAATACTAAGAGTTAATAATTTCCGTATTTAACTTTAGATGCAAGGATTTCAATTGATATGCCAGATGCAACATTTTGAACTCGAAAAAGTACGTAGTTAACATTCTTGTTCTCTTGTAAAACCATTGTCCTCCAAACAGAAAGCGATAACTAACTGAGTTGATCTTCCTGAAAGTAAAAGAAACTTTCCCTTGCGTTAATCTCGTTGCCAGTTGAAGATGTTTCATGTGATCAGTTGCGTAATCGGTTTTATTTCTACTACTGCTGCGAGTTCGTTCTTTGTTGACGACGATGTTTCAATTGATGTAGTCCTTGAATAGTATTTCGCATTAAAGGTATTTAGTCTCCTGATGGCCATCTCATCCCAATGCCAAGATCCCCCAAGAGTAATATTTTAATTATTTAGTCTCAAATGATCGGTGTCGGATGAATATAAAATTACCAAATTCGAAAACATTTTTGTTTGAAAGATCTTTTTTATTAATCATTCCATCGAAAACTTCACTTCTTCTTCACCAGTATTAACGGGAAGAGGAGCAACGGGGAAAACTGAAAAACGCTTAAATTGGAAAGTCTTGATAGTTGATATCATGAGATGTTTTTCATCCCTTAAAAGCAAAGGGTGTTGAGGAGCCTTAGTACAAATTGTCGACATTTGAAGTTCGAGGCTTCTTGATCTTTTCCAAGTTCTTCATGATGATATCGTGAAGGGTAGAGTAATGATTGCGAATTTCGCACATGACCAGCTTCAGGGAAACGTATTCCTTCTCGTCAAGCTCTTCTACTGTCACTCTAAAATCCTCAACGTGTGGGTATTTGGTAACCTGAAAACAAAAACAAAGTTTTAAATCATTACCGAGATAGAAGGGTTTGATAACCATACCTTGGTGACGATTTTTCCCCGAGTGATAAAATATCGCGAGATTTGATCAAAGAAAGCAGCTGCTTCGGATTCAACAGTCCGGATTTCAGCGAGCATATCCTCTTGAATAGACACGCCAAAGTTGTTGCCATCTTCGATTTTAGGAATCAAGAAGGAAATCCACATTTTCAGCTGTCCAAAAAAAAAAAATACAATGAGTATGTAAAAAAAAGGTAAACATAAGTAAGCTAGAACTCACCAGATTGGCATCTTCAACCAAATGCCAAATGTAAGGTTTGACAATTTTTATCATTTGCCTAATATGAGAATTGCAGGGGACCGTTCCAGTTGGAAGGACCAGAACAGGTGTTCCACTAACTTCCTTGTCCAACTTCCTCTTCTTGGATTCAGATTCATTGTTGTCATGGCTACAAATAAAACATTTTTTAAATTTAAGCTTTAATTTGTTTACATAGAAACAGAAACTTACTTATTGGAAAGAATAGGCTGTGGAATAGGGACCTTCAAATCTTCATGGACTTCCTCCAAATTTTGGGTGCTGAAAAGTGGTGTGGCTAGTAGATCATTGAGTTCCACAATCTTGCGTGGGAACCCATTATTGATGAGCTCCTCTGCCTGCCGGTGGTAAAAACAAAGACTAAAGGAGCACAAACCTTGCACAGAATCATAATATAATTGTATCTTTATCAAAGTTTTATGAAAGAAGAAATTTAAGACAAAGGCAAACAGTTGGAAAGTAAACAAATAGAAAATCTTAAAGTTGGTGCCAACCTGTTTCTTAACTGTATCCTTGTAATGCTGTACCTGTAAAAAGCGAGGAAACAATAAAAATATTAATACGTTATCAAAAATCATTAATTAGTTCCCGGTTCCGACATAGGTACGCACGCCCGATTTCAAAGGAAGATAACAATCATTACGGCCAATTAACTCAAAATCGCAAAAATCTTGCATCATCACGTGATTAATTAAGAGTATATAATGCAGACTAGATTTAACCGCTAAACGTAATGATATATTCAATTAAAGTACATACTTTTTGAGCGTCGTCCATCATTTTGTTTCCCCTTGCTACATGTGTTCAATGACCGACAGACAGTCGACGATTTCTACTGATCTGACAGTCCTGCGTTGCCAGCTATAATAAATATGTCGGCAAGATTGCCCAGCGGGCAGCGCACGCCCTCACAGGCCCACAGGCCCGGCCGCCCGCGGCCCGTCCTATGAACTCATTGGCCATTTGCGTATTTTTAAAAAGCCGGCATGACTAGACAATTATTCAATTTACATTTACTGTTTTAAAAGTTCAGAAAAATGAGTTTGTGGATACGTTATAATTTTAGAAAATGTTATGACTAGTAATAATATATTCTCTACGGTACTCTTCGGTCGTTGTGGCTGACTTGCTTCGCCAAAATCTGGTAGCCGTTGGTAATCGGTATGGCTATTTCAGTAATTTGTATGCTTAAATATTTTTTTACATGCCATACACAATAATGTAGTCAACTATCTTTCAAAGTCATAAGCTATTAAAATTGAGATGTAGCTCAGCCTAAGCAACAAGTAAAAAATACCAATAAACAAGAGTAGAGATTACATGAGCTTTTATTTCATCATTTTTAAACTTCAACACGCCGAAGACAAGAAGAAAAAAACACAAGCACGCGAGTGGTGAAGGGGTTGTACACATCATATTATTTCAAAAATTTATCTCCCGCTATCCCTTTGTTGCATTTTTCGTAACTATTTAATAAGACGCTCTCCCCTTCATCACACAGTTCCCAATTTTCTTTTTAAAACCCTCAAGAACGAAGAAGTAAGGACCATCTTTCATTGTTTCACATTGAAAGGTGCAAGCCATTTCTTCTTGAAGCAACTGAAAGGAAGGGAGCACGAAGAAAACTGAAAGAAATTAATCGATTTTCTTTGAATCTTCTTCAGCTGTGTGAAACGAACCAAATCAACATTTCCTTTCTAGAATAGAGGCAGTAATCCATTTTAATTAATATTTATAAAGGGAAGAAGAAAGGAAAAAAATGGTGAAACGGAGCGGGTGGTGCTCTCTTTTCGTCTGACATATACGATTGAAACATCATTCCTATAAAAGAACAAAATGAAAGTAGAAGATTTGAAAAAAAGTTGAAAATCTATTCGCCCGTTAATCAGCTGCATCATCTCTACATCTTGCAGGATCCCCCAAAATGCTGGGTGGAAAGAAATTCCAGCTGGAAAAGAAAAATCAAGAAAAAAAAGATCGATTGCCGATCAATGATTGCCTTTCTACAACAATACTTTAAATCCATAATTTTTAAAAAACATGCACAGGTGACGCTCCATGAATTAAGCTACAAGTTCATCGGTGGCATCGGTGATGACAACTGATACGTCGGGCATTACGCTAGTAGAAGGAGGAGAAGCGTTGCCGTCGTGAAACCCATTATTCCTCTTGGAGTCGTCTCCATTAGTGACCGCTTTATTGTTGACCAAATCGCCCAGGAGGTCCGGTTGGCTGATGCTCGTGCTCATTACAGATGCGGTGACGTTGACGACCGGAGTTCCATTAGAAGCGTCTGGATTGCTATTCCCCGTGGCCAAGTCATTGGTGCTTCCCTTGCCGTTATTGGTTGGACCGTTGTTACCACTTTTGCCCCGCGTTCGGGCCATAATGGCTTCCACGCGTTTACGTCTTTCTTGGCGTTCCTCTTCTTCCCGTCGAAGTCGCTCATCGTTCTCCTTACGAGCACGTTCAGCTTCTTCACGCGCTTTCTTTTCCTGTAGCTCCTTTTCAGCCCTTTGGCGGACTTCCTCTTCTCTCCGTAGTCGCTCCTCTTCCTCTTGACGCTCTCTCTCTTCAATGGCTCTATAAAAAAAGGGGGGGGAAAAATATTATTTGAAAGGAACTTGAAGGAAATTTAATTTTAAAAATTACTTTCGAAGGCGTTCCTCTTCAGCTTCACGGGCTTCTTTGGCCAGTCGATCCATTTCCTCTTCAGCTAGCCTTTGCTCCAGTTCCTCCTGTCTGAGCCTCTCTTCTTCAAGTCTCTGTTCTTCTTCCAGTCTGAGTCTTTCTCGCTCTGCTTCGCGCTCCATTTGCTCTCGAGCTAAGCGGCGCTTCTCAGCGAGAGCCGCTTTGGCCTCCTCTTCGGATGCAATCACCTTGCGAGACTGGCTAACTTGGGGGGCATTATTGCTGACATCTCCAGAAACGGATCCAGTTTCAGAGGGTGTGGTGGTGCCCGAATCGGCTGATGATGAAATAGGTTCAGCTACAATCTGGACGCTACTGTCTAGAGAATGCTGTTCCTCTACATCAGGTTGAGGGCTGCTCGTTGAGCTTACAGGTTTCTCGTCAACTGCCATCGGAGTGGGAGGCTTTTCTTCTGTTGTCGACATGATGATCGTCCTGGAAGCTTCGTCTCCTTCTTCCTGATTCGAACCATCTAAAGTGATCACTTCCGGTTCTTTCTGCTCCACGCTTTCTACTGTTTCAACTACTACGGTTTCTACATTTTCAGTTTCCACCTTAGGGACGGATTCTTCAACTTCTGATTTGGGCACCGGGACGGACGTCGTCGTCGTCGTCATCACCTCTTCGACAGGCGTTTTAGCAGTTTTCCCACTCTTGGTGATGGAGCTACTTTTGGCTGTTTTGGAGGTCTCTTTGGTAACACGTTTGGCGGGCGTCGGGTTAGCAGTTGCTTCTGCCGGAGCTGGATGGCTGTTTTTGCTCTCTTTGTTTCGCATATCAGCGCTCCGTGCTCTTGGAGGACGGGAAGGACCTGTTGGGGCCGTTGTAGTCGGCGTTGCTGCTGTTGTGCTCCTGGGCTGGCGCGCCTTTTCTGCGTTTTCCTTCTCTTTTGTTTCTTTGCTCCGTTCGCGTGCACTGTTGATGCTCTCCCGAGAAGCGCGGTTGGCACGAGCCGCGTCGCTCAAAGACATTCCCGTTCCAGCTATACTAATAGGTCGTGGCCTTTGGAGGAAAAAGAACATTGAAATGATTAACAGCTTCACACATAAAATAAGAAACATACTTTCTTCCTCCGGCTGGAGCAGTACGAGCTCTCACGTGATAGTGCCCGCTGGATGCTACTGTTGTGCTGGCGCTGCTCACTTGACTCAAGGCACTCAGTGGCCGCGTCGGTGATGACGGGGTCACGTCTCCACTTCGTAGGCCAGCTGCTCTCATCAGACAAAAAACAGAAAAAACCCAAGTTGATTAAGAAGCTGGAGACACAAACTGTTGGACCAGATGGAGGTAGTCCAGCAGGAACAAAAAACTAACACAAAAGCGAGCGAAACAAAATTCCAGGACCCGAAAGAGTGTGAGAGAAAAAATAATAAAGGGGAAACGAATGGAAGCGCAACACCTCTGAAAACTGGACTGACAACAACAACAACATAGAACCGTAGAAGAAGGCCTCCGAGTCGCAAACAGACACAAAGGCGGTTAAAGCGAGACCGAGTGGAGCGGATTGGTACGGCACAGTTGGCCCCAAGTGAGGATTAAGAACGTAACAAAGCAGCGAGTGTTATCCACCGACACGTTTCGTAGTGCTGAACGCAGTTCTATGCTCTAAAAAGAACTTTTATTAACAAACAATTGCTGAACTATAAAGTCATATTTTTCTTTGGAAAACGTCAAAATTATTATTTGGAAGAAAGAGGAAATAAAATTCCTTAAAAAAGCTTCCCAGATAGTTTGCAGATCTGCTTGCATTCACACAAAGAAAAGGGAATTTGTAGTCTATAATAACTTTTGAAAAGATCGCGTCCCAAGTAACGGCAGTGAGTAATTCGCTTGACATCTGGAACGAGAAACACATTACGGCAGCCAAACCATTTGACAGCTGACAAGACGTGAGAAATGTGAAATTTCTGCTCGTTCCCTAAATACTTTATAGGGGAATTTCCACACTTTTATTCCATTACTTTGACATGCTGCTTTATTTTTATTTATTTTTTAGAAAGTTTGCGTCGTTCATCGAAATGCACTCAACAGTGCGCTATCACTTATCTGTTCTTATCCTGTTCGAAAAAGGACGTCGAGTTTTAAAAATCAACTGAGACTATGCACAATTTGGAAATAAAAAAAATACTCTTCCTTTCTGAGAGACAATGAGATGCAAATGTGATTTGTGCTCGAAACCAAAAATTGAAGAAAGGAAATTTAAAATAAAACAGGGAGTGACTATCAAAAGACCATGTTTAGAAGAAAAAACTGCGAAATTTTCCACCGATGGGTGAGGTTTCGTGCGAGTCAGCGGCGTGGTTCTCACACGTCTCAAGTACGCACATGGGAGCAGCAATCACGATTTTTCCAAACGAGCTTTTGTGTCCACTTCAACTCTCCAAAAATATTCATGCTTGATCCCAAGGACGCTAAATTCTCCATTTTACACGCACGACATGCGCAGTGGCGACACTCGAACTTTCGAAGAGAGAATAATAGCGTTTTAAAAAGAACGGAAAAGGGCGGCTCATCAAAAAAGGGATTTTTTTTATGGAAGAAACAGACGACCGATGTCCATCGGACGGACAAGAGAATTCCATACCAATAATGGTGGTGCAAGAAAATGGAAAACGTTGAACCAGGATTCAAAGAGAAAACGGATCTGCTGAAACGACCACCGCCAAGAGAATCAAGCGGAAAAAAGGTAGATAATAGTGCCAGATCAAATTCAACTCTCACGAAAAGCAAACAGGTCAACAAACACACACACGCGAGATGAAGGAAGGAGATGAAAGTGCTTTGTGTTGTTTGGTTTCCACGTCCCAAAAAAGCCACAAGCTCAGCAATTTTCTACTGAGGAGGGACACCCACCGTTAGATCGAGGGGATGATGATGCGATACCCTGCAGTCGAGCCTTTTGTCGGAGGCGCTCCGCTCTAGTCAAGCGAGCAACCAAAGGATAGGCCGCCGACGGACTGACCGTAGCAGCAGCCTTGCGATTAGGACCGGGAGCCAAATGAGACATGCTTTTAGATATGGTACGTCCCGACGTGCGGGACGGCGTCGTGGACGGAGAGCCATGCATCGCATTCCGGGACCGGGATCGGGGAGACCCAAAAAGTTTCGTGCCGTTCTCGTGCAGAGCTTTCAAAGGGGATGGATTGGCCTGTGAGGCCGTCCGGAGCCGGCGTGGCTGGGAAAGCTGATCCAGTCGTGACAAGGAGACGGACATACCTGTGGAGCGAGTGACTGATCCTCGGCTGGACGACGAAGGGGTGTGGTGGTGGGAGAACTGGCCTGCCCGAGGGGACCGCCCGTCCTCAACGCGATGGACAGGCAGAGTCGGGATCAGATCCGTCCGCTTCCTCCGGCCCGCTTGAGAACCACCCAAGACGGCCGAGGTGGATTGCGTCATTAGGTCATCACCTGTTCAAAGGATTAAAACATACATATTGTTAGCGAGGTGTTGCATGTTTGCCAGACTAATTAAAAAAGCTCTCAAACTGGAAAGAGAAATGAGACACACTCGCGAAAAAAACAAAAATGAAAGTGGGTTAATCATTTTGGGGTGGGGACGGAATAGGTGTTATCATTGACAATCACGTGAAAGTGGAAACAGGTCGCGATGGATAAAAATGAAGGCAGGCACAGAAAAAAAAAAATCACAATGGGGATGTGTAAACCATGAAATAAGCCCATCATGCAAAAAAACAAACAAAGGAACGAGCAAAATGATCCCAATTTCTCCTGTATCCAATAAAAAGCCACCATCCTTGAATCCGCGTCAGGGGAAATTCTTATCAATTGAAAAATAATACCCGCTGAACAATATGCAAAGAATATAAATTGCTGGGAAGCACGTACGATAAGAAAGAAAAGCAAAACTCGTTAATATGTATCATGTTACGACAGGATCGTTCATCTGTCTCCTCACTTAGTCAATCCATCACGTAGGAGAAAACCCGCTTGAAGGGATCTTGTTTCACGATGGGGCTCCTGTCTCGCGATTCTCACCGAATGAAATATAGCACCATCACATAACAATAAATCTAATCAGCCAAGATGCAATATACATCAGGGCAGTGATGCATGACCGTCAGTTAAGGCCTCCTGCCTAGTCGAGCGTTCAATCAATCAGCACCTTCAAGACACTTGTTGCGGTTTACCTCCGTTGCCAAAAATAAGATAAATGGTGACGTCAGCTCGCCATAAAAAGCACAGCAAGCGGATGCAAAACATTCCAATCGTACTTGAAAAATGGTGAACATATACGAGGGGAAGAAAAACAAAAGCCAGTCGTCCAAGTTTTTTGGATTTGCCACAGGCCATGCGTGTGCACGTGCGGGGTGGAGGGCCCATATAGACACAAACTCCTCGAGCCGTGAATGCGTGTTCAAACAAAAACAAAACAAAGAAGCAGCCTTATCACGATGCCAAAAATCCCTGGGGAGGAAGGAGCGCTTCTGAGCGTGCCACCGAGAGGACGTCGCCCACCGTCTCACCTAACAGGAAACATCCAGCGCCAAAGAGGGAGCCGTGAAGTTGATGCCGTGAACCGAAAGAAGACGACCACATCGGCTGGGTTGAATATTCGCCACTCCTCGGTGAAGTGTGGGGTCGCTGCCCGCTGCTGTCACCCCAGATGATGTCTTGATGCAGCGACTGAGCCATCCGACCACCCGAATTCCCCTCTTTTTTTCCACATACACATAGACATAGAGTTCACATTTGCATAACGCGACATAATAGATGGAATTTCGTTATGTAAAAATAAAAGATAATATATCACAACTATTAAATCATATGAAATAGAGATGGGAATTATAAATCATGCCGTCTCTCTGGAGGTTGGTGGGAGGATTTGAAAAAAATATATATGTTTAAAAAGAAACATTTTTTTCTCTCTCTTTTAAATATTACCTTGGTTCTGATCCAACCCGAAAACCGAGGAGGCCCGCTGCTGGTGTCTAGAATTGGTCGGTGTTGCCATGCTGCTGCTCTCCGCGGCCGTCAAGACGCGGGGGGAAGTTGAAGAAGACATAACGTTGGTGGTCGACGTGGCTCTGCGGTCAAAAAGAAATAAAGAAGACGAAAGAAAAATAAGCCATCCGTCAACAACCGAGAAGGAAAATTGAATCGCACACGCCTTCTAAGATGACGCTTCGAGTCACTGGGTGTGAGTAATAAGAGGAATAAATTGCACACCCTGCGAGTCCGAATCGTCCGCAACGCTTAGAGGATACAACGGAACAATTCATCGTTTCGAGAGGGGCTCATAACTAACGGAGAATTTTCAAAACATGCGAGGAAAAAAAAGAGTTCAAGTTGCTTTTTGACACATTTGAAACTCCCCCTTTTTATCATCGGCCACTCGAAGACATGTAATTATTTATCTGTTATTATTGCCTGCTTCTGGCAAGTTTATGGGTCCAAATTGTTGTGAAACAGTGAGTCATTTTGAATTGAAAATTTCCAAGAAAGTGGGACAGAGGAAGGTTGGCCAATAAGACGTGAAGTCTTCACGCACACGCTTCATCTCACTTTACAATCGAAATATTGCAACATCCCTTTTTAAAAAGTAGAAAAATTAGTTTCTACCTGCGAGCTCCCCAGTAAGACGAGGGACCCTCGATAGGCTCCAGCATCCTGGGCGTGGAGCTACCAAAGGCGAAGGCGATGGCGCCGCGTTCGTTGCGCTTCTTTATCTCTTGTCGGACACCCCGATCTTCACTCCGTCGTAGGAGGGCTTCTCTACGTTCCCGTTCCGCCTCCAGGATGGCTCTCTTTCGTTCTTCAACCTGGTTCCGCCGCTCCAAGTCTCGCAACCGCTGTTCCTCCATCCGTCGACGTCGCTCCTCCTCTTGCTGCTCGCGGAACTTTTGCGTCGCCAACGCCTACTCCGTCCAAAAAATACATATTATTTAAAAAGGCCGGACATGCACACAAAGGAAAAAATAACATAAAAAGGGGCTGTTAGTTCTCGCTTGGTTTCATCGATCCTAACTCCGACTCGCCATTAAAACTGGTTTCAAATTCATCACACAAAAAAATAAAAATGAAAAGCGATATAATATTACTCCCAAAATAGGTTCTGTACAGTAAAACTCTTTTCTGAAATGCAATTCATTTGTCCCGCCATTTGAAAAATGCTATTTTTGAAGTCTACACCTGCCATAGATTATGTCCAGCTGGGAAAATGGGAAAATAATGGCATGACTGGTTCACATCGAATGAATCGATGACGAGCCGTCTGTCTACTGCAGGGCATCCTTAAAAGCTCGTTCGGGAATATTCCGTGAATAATAACCTAGGCTCGTGCTAGAGTCGACAGCAAATATAGGAACCACACATAACTCTTTCCCCAACGCACTTGCAAGTTTTTTTTTCTTCTTTCGTTTTCTTTCCCTCCTATAAATAAATGGCTTCAAAGCCCTTCCAGCGGTGAACTCAACCGTATGATTATTGCGCACGTTAAGTGAAACCCTCAATATGAGTATTACGTGTTGCTTCAGCTCCTCCAGCTTTCGTTGTCTCTCCTCGTTCTGTCGTTCGCGGAGTATTCTGTTCCGTTCCTCACGCTGAATGGCTGAGGCAGCATTGGCCGCTGCTGTTGCTGCCGCTGCTGCTGCTGCTTCACCTGGATTCTCTGCTGCATTACCGTTTGGTCCTGCTGAACATATTAGAAAAGGAGGCAGTTAAGAATATGTATGTACCCGAGTTCAACAAACTCAATCTTCAAACACAAATAGTAAAAGATAAGACTCGCAAGAAGGGAAGTTTACCGATCTGCATCGGTTTCTCGACTACTCAAGAGACACACATCCGAACAAATATGAAGCAGCCCACATTCTTTTTTTTCTTCTCCTCCTTCCCTCCCTCACGCTCCCGAAAACCTTTTCCACGTGCTCACCAGAGCACGCAACCCACCTTCCTCTCTCCTCTTCTTGCACCGACACACCTCCCGCCAGCGACTGATACGTCATCGCACAGGTAATGAACCCAAACACGCCTTACTCCACAATCCTTTTCTTTATACCTTCTTTCCCGCCTAACTGTACAGCATTCTTGCATTTAACATGCCGACGGTCCGGCTGTAAACAAATCAAAACCATCACATTCGTTCCGAAGGCTCATTATTTTCATTCCACGAGAGCACGGACCACTATTCCATGATTAGTTTTGGATGTTCATCACGTCCAAAGAAAAGGAATCCACCCATTAATCTAGAAAAATGGGCTAGGCTCGTCATTCACGTCACCTTGAAGAGCCTGTTTTGCATTCCAATTAGTGAGTTACGAGTCCGCTCCTTTGAGGCATGTCAACACTCAATCGTGCTCACACCTGCTGGGGCGATAACATAACTGCAAGTGTAGCAAAGTGTTTCGAAAAAATAGCTGGATTCCAGCCCACCTCATTACAATTACGACTTTAATACCTCGTAAAAGAGGAGGGTTTAATGATCATACACGCGTCAAGACGGCAACAAGTTGTCGTCGTCGTCGCCGTTGATAACAGCGCGTCTCTTTCTCAAATTTCTGGCTCCATTAAGACGAGGAGAATTAAACTTTGGTAACCACGGATCCGTTGTGATGATGAGCCTTCTGGGCTGATGCTCTCTCTCTCCCTTCCAACCACATCCGCATCGTTCGGGACAAGAGAAAGATTTCATCCGAAACGGACAAGCATACATACAACGGATAAAGTCAATGAAAAGAATAAGAAAGTATCGTGAATCCCGCGTGATCGGGAAGCTCTTCGCGGCAGGGGGGATACGAAATAAGTTTTTTTCACTGAAACAGAGAATCAAAAGGAAGTGGGCGTGATATGACCGCTCGGGAGTCACGGGCTGCTTGATACGCCAAGCCGTAAGCCACTTCCGCACGGACGATACACCGTACGTCCCTATGTTATAAATTCATTCACTATTTATCAAACCATAAAGAAAGAAAAAATATTGATCCATGAATGAATGATGTGCATTTCAGAACCCTCACTAAATCCATTCGATATAAAAGCTTAGCGCGCATATCCCATATTTTTTTTAATATTTTATGCATAAACATACAACGCCGTTTAGTATCGTCGTTTACAGCTGAGCGGAAAAGCCGCTTAGATGGTCGTCACGGAGGGCACGCTTTATCTTTTATTGGGAGCACTTGTCACGAGCCAAGGGTACGTCATATCCTCCATCCCATCCATCCATCCATCCATCCACAATAGCCGGGGTATTTTATATACATTCATTTTAAAAAAGAAAATCATATTATTTCCCCCCTCGCCCTGTCCTAAATTCTTGACGGCCAAGGACTTGTGGCGGTCAGCTACGTGAGTGAAAGCCATGGGAATACCGCGGCCGCCACCATTCTCTCCGACAGAAAAAAAATCACCAAGGATATCGTGGTAATAATTGATTGAAATAAGTAGCGCGCATAGAAAAAAAAAACAATGAAAGACGAAGTGTTCATGAAACTCAAAGTCTCGCGCTCTTTACCCATCATCCTCAGCGGTCCGAAGGGTTATAAATGTCCTTCCTTTTCATTGAAACATGACGGTTCCCATCATTTGGAAGTTCTGGCAAAAGTCGGGGAGCAATGACTGGTCCGAAAAAAAGGAGAGCCAATCATATGCTATTCAATGGTCTGCTACGTTTTTTAAAAAAGGGAAATAAAGGTGAACCACAAAAGATTTTTCTTCTATCCCAGCCCTACAACCGCATCATTTTTACACGTCTCGTTTTCCATGAAAAAATAAAACTTGGATATATATGAGGAACACCGACTGAGCGAGACGAGACCGAACAAGATTCCAGAGAAAAAAAAATTGATTAATTACTTCCGTCAAAGCAAAAAATTCCACCCGTCACCTGTTGGTGTGACCTTTTTACAGTTTTCTTTGGCACACTCTCCTCTTTGTTAGTAAAGTCGTGTGACCTATTCAAGTTGACTTATTACGACCGTAATCCACACGTGAAAATGGTTATAAGGATAATAATAACCAAACAAATCCCGTCGCCTCCCCGCGCCGAAAAAATAAATCTTCCCGCCCGACGCGACTTTTCTTTAAGGTAACAACAACAATAGGGTTTGACCTTTCGCATTGTTATCCAACTTATCCGGGTGATGGGATCCTGGAGCACGCGTGCGTACATAAAAAAAAAAGGAAGACACTCTCTTTTTAACAAGAGGGGAACTTTTTCTTCTTCTTGTGTTCTTTTTTTGTGTGTCAAATACCCCTATGGAGGGAGGACCCACTTACTAGAAACGCCAGTTGCCAGGGCAACTAAAGAGGATTGCGGGCCCGTTGGGTTGACCAAACTCCAATCCAGCGAACGTCTTTTACTGTTGTTATTGTTGTTGTTATTGGTGATACTGCTATGATTGCTGTGGCTACTCCGGCTACCGCTACTTCGGCTACTCAGCTTGGAAGACGCTGGAGACACGACCAGCGGATGCATGACCGATTGGGCCAATATTTCAGCCAGATCCGCTTGCAGCCAACCAGAATCCATAGTCAAAGCCCGTTCTGGTAAGAGAATCAGGTGATCCACGTGATCTAAACTGTCCCAGCACTGGATGGACCATGGGGAGCTCGATGGGCTGGATGGATCGTCGCTCCGGTCATCGTGACCCAGAGTGACATGACCCTGCCCCATGCCCAATCCAATGCCCACGCTCATTTTTTCACACGTAATCCGATCGGTCAGTCAGTCAGTTGGCAACTCCACCCGAGGCGCTCACGATATGTTATGACATTCGAACTCTCTCAAAGAAAGCTCGGAGAACAAACAAGTGCAAGTCCGGAAAGCGCAAGAGTTTTTCTTTAAAATAAAAAATGAAAAAATCCAATTTGCCAATGAGGAACGAAGGAAGCGGCACGTCCACTTGAATTGAAATCGCTCGACAGACTGAACACAACAATCCACCGCTGACTGTTTCCCGAGTCGTGCAGACCCCACTATACTCTCCCAACTAAACCACATTTGGGCTGGAGGAGGCAGTTGACCACCTCCTCTTTCTTCTATCCTATACGCACTACGTACCCATGTTTGCCCGAGTGGCAATCGGCTCACACACGTTCACACATACAAACACACACAGAGCGATTGGAAAGTCGCCAAACACCGAATCAGTCGGTGACGAACACGCGATTATTGATGGAGGAGTGAGGAAAGAGAAGTGACGTCACGGCCCTGAAAATATTTTGCTCTCTTCATTCGTCGGCCCATCTGTCTCCCTCATGGTGGAACAAAATATCATTATCATCATCATGGCACAACAAAAATCTATTTGCATATCTGTCGTCGTACATAGGAGCCTCGGGGTTATAACTAGGACGTCATCATCGCAAAAAAAAAGAGATAGATAAGCAGAAAAGGGCATCATGGGAGGTCAATAACACTATATTTGCAACAGTATATAAACATGCTAAACTTGTTCAGAGTTATCTGACCCATATGTGGAATTTAGCTGTTTCCTTCATCATAATTCATTCTGACTTCCTTATGGGGATCAACATTGAAACACATTCTTCGGGAGATGTTTTTTCCTACTCATCTGACAATTTCACTTGAAATATAATCATTGACATCTTCATTTGATAAAAATTAGTATTTGGCAAGTAGAAAAATGAGATCAGTCAGGTGATGTTACAGGCTGAGATGTGCCAGCGAGCACTCCTTTCATTTCAAGTGGAACGGTGACTCAATTATGTGACTCACTCAACTACACTATTGAAATGGAGGTATCAAGTTTACTGAAAAATTCGAGAATGCATAAGGTGGTGCTCTAGACGTGTGGGTGGGTCCGCCAAATCAACGAACCCACCCTTTTTTTCTGAGGCTCTCACGCAATATACACAAACTCAGCAAGAGACGTTTGTAGGATTGACAAAATGAAGTAATAAACCCAAAAGTTTGAAACTTTCTCTCATTGACGTGTGTAAAGGCAAACATTTTAATTAATAAATTAGCACATAAATAGTTTACAAATGGGATTTACCTTCTGTTTTATCAGGAACCGGTGAAAGATCGGTCTTCGTCTCCTCCATTTTGACAGTTTCCCGAAGGTTTTCGCCCGAAGGGAGTACCGATTTCCAGCAGTCGACTTTTTTTCTGGATCCTTCTTAGATCCGCTAGATGGCACGACGGGAAAAAAAAGCAAGCGGGAGAAATTATAAAAAAAAGAAACGGGATTGCCGTACAAATAATAATAATACGGGACGATCATGTCCAGTGATCGCACTAACCACTTCCGGCCCTGCACGTATTTCCCTTTTTTTATAATTACCTTGTCGTTCAAACTCGCAACAATTGCTATATTTTTACACGGTTTCCTTTCCTCTCTTTTTTTCATCGTAATATATAAGGCTTTAGATTTAATCCAGGGGATTGTGGAGGATGGAGGATGGGACTAGAATAGCAGATCTTGAAACTCTAAAGCCCTAATGTCTTAGCGATCGCAAAAAAAGAAATGAGTTGAGAGAAGAAAAAATATGAGAGTAAAATTTTGAGCTCTGTGGACTGTGGAGAACCAGATGTTTCTTCTTGTGGGGTACATATTTTTAAATAAACCAGACAAACGCAATTTTAAAGAAAAGTTTTTGATGAGGTGAGATTCCTGCTCTGTCCTCATTGTATAGTTAATTATTGTGTACATAGAATACTTCACACATGACCTACGAAGTTCGCTAATGAGGACATCCGCATTCCCGGATCCGTGCCAAGCGGATACTACATGTCAGCACGGCTAGTCGAGCCTAAAATAGTTCTCTCGATTTTTACTGGGTCCAATCGGTTGACTGGTGATAGAGGAGCCATCCCTAAATGCAGGTTCCGTTTAGTTTGTTAAGATTCTTAACTGCTATTTAGATCAGTGGGATGAAGAATCTGTTTTACAAGGAAATGTGTACTTCACGACAAGGCCGTTGAGCGCAAGCTATGTTTGCCATTCATCTTGGCCTAAACAAGGAGCGGCCTGGATGGCCAAGGAGCCGTTACGGTGTTGTGGTAGGGCCCTGTCTCACACGGATTGACAAAGGGCCCTTTTCCGTGATCGCATGTTGTTTGTTACATTTAAGTCCCTGCACTCCCTGCTGTTACGAGCCTTTAGAAGAAATATAACAGCACTCTCTGCTGGACACTGACTGGTGACGTCTTCGATCCGCTCTAAATAAGGTATAAATAAGGGTGTATCCAAGGTGGAGGTCCGTCATGCTTTAACTAGGAAGAAATCGCATTCAATTTTGTAAGAAAGAACCGCAACACTCCCTCCAGTTGGAAAAAAAACTTGACCAAAAATTGGCTACGACTATTATTGATTAATTATTATGTCTCTTTCTCGCACGAGTTCCTCGGCCTGAATCGAACGGTTCAAATTGTGTTGAAAGGAGAATACATCCGTCGCCGTTAGGCGGACTACATTTTCACGCATGACGGATGCGATATTTCCTTGCTTGTATAAGCTTTTATAAGTAAGGTGTATTAGCTGGCAGTCAGTCAAAGTATGTCAAATAATAAAAATTGGGGTTGTTACACAAAAAAGAATCTCTCTCTTGAGTAAATAATAATAGTAAAAAAAAGAGCTCAAAATAGCGACCCATATCCGGCAATTTAGATGAATCGATTAACTTTGATCCTAGGTTTTTCCACTTTGGGTGGTTCTTTTTGGAGATTCTCAAAGTGGGCACGCAAGTTCTTGGCCGTGTTGAGGGATGCGTGGATCTCTTCCGATTCAGGAATCATGAGTGTTTTCTCGTAGGCTACCTTTTCTTCGTCAGTAGTGAACTCCCAGCGTTCAAACTTTTCGCGCATGTTTTTGGCGAGCGCCCGATCGCGAGCCTAAAAATAAATGCAATACAAAAGAAATAAAAAGTGTGTCACAAGGCTAATATTACACGGAAAAAGTAATGGTTTCGTATTGTTGCCAGAGAGGTCGTATGACTCACTATTTGCAAAAGCTCTTGCTGCTGCGGAGTGAGACCGACGGTGCGGTTTTCATCTTCCTCACTGTCATGCTCCTCCACCCCTTCGTCGCCAGATTCTTCTTCTTCACTGTCACCTTCTTCGTAATCTTCATCGTCTTCATCCGCATAATCTTTAATTTGAATCGAGAAAGTTACTTAAATAAATAGAATTATGGGGAATTGCTGAATTACCACGGAAAGCATCCGGTTCCTTTTCCAGTCGACGGAATAGGTCAAGCATGGCCGAAGTACTCTTGAATGTTTCCTTATTCTCTAGTCCGTAGCTTTCCTGTATAAAAAAGGATGATTAAAGTTTTTATGTGAAGCAGACGAAACAGTTACAATTTAAAGCTTACATGCTTATTTTTCAAGTTTTGGTCTTCGAAACGGTTCTCTTCCATTTGCTTAAAGATGTTACGCGCTTCCTTAGTAGTAGCTGTGTAATTTAACACGTTAATAGATAAAATAGGTATTTTCAGTACACGATGACACATACCTCCAAGGATCAATTCTTCGTGGCGTTCTTGTTTTTCTCCAGTACCAACTTCTCCTTGTTCGAACATGTTTTTCAATTGTTTCAGTTTCTCGGGATCGACGACGTGCTCAGAGGATTTGTTGGTGGACGAAGTGAGATCCTCCACAGCACCTTTCTCAAAGATATTCTTGATGTGCTTCATCTTCTCTGGATCCACATTGAGGTCATCAATATTATGGCTATCCTTTCCTTCTTGTCCTTCAAGAACGGCCTGCTCGTACTGCTCCTTTAATCGAAGTTGTCGACCCTACCGAAAGGAATACGATTGCATAAGGAGCTTGATTTATAAGAGCAATCAAGCAGTATTACCTGGCATTGTCGAGCTCTAAGCACTTTCAGCTCTTCTTTGCGTTGCCTAGCTAATTCTTCCCGTCGAGTACGTGGAGAATCTTCCCATCTCGACTTGATTTCAGAAATAGCTCCGAAATTAACTTCCCCATCTGGTCCTAAATTTGAGAGACGGTTTCCGGCTTCATCGTACGAGTATCCATTCTCATCATCGTCCGACGAGTCTTCATATTCTACACCCGATTTCGACAGCTCGCTTCTCAATCCTGCATTTTCTCGGTCGAATCTGAAAGGATAATTTTTTATGTAAAAATTAAAATAGAGCGCGCAATTGATTTAAATATACTTGGCTAGTTTTGAGAGGATGCTTTCAGATCGTTTAACAAACTTGTGATCCTCTTTAAATTCCGCATCATCCTGTGGATTAGACTGCGAACGTTCGAAGACTGTGAATCTCGATTTCAGATCCAGGTTATTCAGCTCCTCCATACCATAGTTTCTATTTTCGCTAGCTACATTAACAAAGTATATATATTATTAATAAATACGGAAGATGTATAATAGTTTTAATTTTACGCACCTCGAACAACGTCGGAAGGCAATTCCATCGGCTGGCTTTCGCGAATGATCATTTCCGGTTTAAAAACGTCTAATACATTTAAAAATAAAAATAAAAAGTGTAATTTAAAACTATTTTCCGAAAAGAAATAGCCAAAGTTTTATTACATGGCTCATCCGAGTCTAAAACAGCCTTTGGCTGAAACAGCTGCTTAAAGTGTGGCTTGCAATAAATGAGCCCTTCATGGCTGTTGTAAGTATCAACCCTATATTGGTAAATATACACTGTTAACCGTAAAATGTTCAATAAAACGTATTTAACGGGATATCTTACGTTAGCTTTTTCTGACATTCCGTACAGCTAAAGCAGTTTTTGTGCCAAACATATTTCTCTGCCTTGATTCTTTCCATTTGGAAAACTTGTTTGTTACACAATTTGCACAATAGTGCAGCTGCATTATTCTCAGATTCTGAGGATGCAACCTAATAATAAGCATAAAATTCCATTCTCCTGATTAAATTTACATCAATCAAAAATATTGAACTTGAATTACCTTATTGAATTTTTGCTGAACTTGAGTAGTATCCACTGACCGTACATGAATCTTTTTACCAGAGATTTTCTGCAAATACATTTTTAATGTACTAATTTTTTATCATTAAAAATTAAGATGGATAAATTTTACTGTTTTAGTTGAAGCTTCAAGCTTTCCCTTCTTTGACTTTTTGGTTCCAGATTTCTTCTTCTTCACAGATTCAGTCTGGATGCTTGATTCCTAAAAAATACATGTATTATATAAAAACTGGAACAATGCGATGCATCAAGCGGCTAATTTTCTAAACCTGGACATCAACGACGATAGTTGTCTCCATTCTAATTTGTAATATTCCGGTAAATCCAAACTAGTCAACTTTGCAGAAATACTCTAGGAAACAAAAACAATGCGAAACAATAAAAACAAGTAGATTAAAAAAAATACAAGGCTTTAACAAGGCACTAACAACACCACCATTTAAAAGTCAAATGTCAAATAAACAAAAATAGAAACGGCATCATATCACCGGAGTTGCCAAACTGAAAGAAATCGGAACGCTACGCTTTCATTTGCGAATATTTGAAAAAGAAAATCCCGTTAATAATACTTTTAGCCTTTTAGGTTACAAACTAAGTTATTTTACAGATATCCGGTTTTAAAATGAATAGTAAAAAAGCAATTTATACGCCGAGCGGACAAATTTTACAATAGCAAATTCAAATACAAAAATCGATCAAGTAGATACCCAATCCATTGCAAGTCCAGTTGGAACAATAAAACGGAAAGCGCAACAATAACAATAGCAATCTAAAAGTTTTATTGTACTTGTAAGAAAATGATCCCGTAATTCAGCATCATAACCAAAGACCCTTACGGTTGTATTCACCTTGACTAGGCCGGACAAGAGATGTAAAATCGAGACTTGACACTCGCCCTCGCTGTAAATCGTGCTACTAGTTCCGATGCAACTGACGCTTTCTTTGCACATTCCCTAGCTCTAACACGAGTAGAGAAGCTGGGCTAAATTGTATATTGTCTGAGAATAAGCTAAATTTATCCAATATACCCAAGTTGCCTTGGACTGGTTTCCCAAGCGGGGCAGCACCTACGGGGCTAACTAAACAAAAAGCATCCCGGGGTACATACGCAGGGAGGCGAAGCCAAGGAAGCACGTCTCTGAGCATGAGAAAAAGAGCTGTGAAGTAAGTGTCCCACTTTGGGAGGGTACAATAATCAGTAGAAAACGTTAAACAATCCTTCTGTCGTTCCAGCCAATGACTACAAATAGCTGGGCCAACTGTTAAAAAACTCCCTCACTTTATTTTATGCTGCGGTTAATAGTAGTTTGATCTTCTTTTTAAACGCACTTACAATCGTTGACAGAGTTACATGGGTCGATCGTTGACAACTACCTACCCCAAATAAAATATGTTGAACAAAGAAACTTATAATATTTTTCAATTTCAAAATATCTCAAGAATGACGGGAGATTACTGCCAATAAGATATGCGCCAAAATAATTCAAGGTTGGAACTTGTACATCCATCAAATATTTATTTCAACTTAACAAAGTCTTCATTCTCTAAAAAGGAATACGATAACAAATAGTGGAAGACTTACAGTCAAGTGGATCGGATGAAATTCTTTGTCCTGCCAAATTATTGATGTTTATAACCAGAAGGATGTTTACAATCAAAAGGATGGCTGAATTCCGAATCAGCTGGACAGAAGGATTTCGTGACGTTGAGAACTCTGGAGAATGGCCGAAGCAATGCCGGGTAGCACGCAGCTCGCTGCTCTGATCCTGGACGTCTTCACGCCGATTCGTCGGACTTGGTACTTTATGTATCTAAATTTAGAAGGAGCCCTCAGCGTGTGTTTCCTAACAACCAAGAAGACGTAAAAAAGGAGAGAGAGAGAGAGAGAAAAGAGAGATTCTCCACGTCGTCGTCGTTCAAATCGAAATAGTCTAGCTCGTGCCAAAGACCCGCCTTGTCGGGTATTTTTCTTTCTTTTTTCTAATTTTAACCCTGTGAAAGAATTTCTTTTCCCCTGTCCCATCCAGAGGCGGATGACCCCAAAGAGAAATCCCGAAAAAAGGGGAGGGCTGTTTCCTTTCATAACTGATCCCAGCTTTGTAATAATGTTTAGACAGATGGAATCTCTTGTTCAAGTACCAGAACTTCCCATTACCCAGTTCACATTATAACCAAAAGGGAAAAAGTGTACAACTTATTTCACGCTGCCTAGTTTTCGCTAGATTTAATGGAAAAGCAAAATGGCAAAAAAATTTCTTGCGGGAAAATAAAATAATTGAACAAAATCATGTAGCGAAATAATAATAGCTGTCTTAGCATGAAAGTTATTAAGGTGCTACGCTTCAGCATCCCAAAATATGTGTAATCACGTATACAGGAAAGTAATATCGGATTTTGTGCTGGAGTCACGCATCACTTCATCGGTACTAGTTTTTTTTTTTGTTTAAACGTTGCCTAGTTTTATTACAGGTCATGTAATCGTTAAAAATAACTAATGATAAGAGGAATGAAGATGATTATAACGGTTTGTAAAGAACAGTAACAGTGTTCAACACATTTTCAAAACACGCGGGATACAACTTTTTCAGGTAATAAATTTGTTTTCGCTCCTATCCCATGACGACGATTCTTCGAAAAAAAAAATCCTTGTGCCAACAGATTTCATATTTTAAAATATTTGAACAAAAAAATACTAATTTGTCATGGCATATGATACAGTTATTGAAATTGATGCACTTATTTTTACAACGAAAGGACGATTGATCGAATGATCATGGAAATAAGATGTATGGAACATTTTACCACAGTTTTACGATTTTGCCTTAATGGATTCAATCATTAAACGGATTTAGGAAGGGGCCACCCGCCGGTCCAGCCCGAACGGCGAGCGCTGTAAGTACAGTAATTTTATCAGACTTTACTACTTAGCGGGAAGCCGGCAACCCCGCTCTTAACTGGTATTTGTTTATTTTGAAACGAGCTGTCATTCCAAAACACTTTCTGCAATTTACAGCTCATTTTTGCCCCAAAAGATTTATAAAAAGTGAATGAAGCTCTTTTCGTGGGTAAGCTATTTTTATATTTCTTTTACTTGCAATCAAAATGTGAACTGTAATCCCATTTGTCACAGGGAACAAACAGCCATGGACAACTGGGGCTAGGCTATGAATCTGAAATTGTTCAGATTCCTACTCCAGTTCCGATAGATCATCAATTGATTGATCTCATTGGTGCGAGCATAACTGGAGGAGGAAATCATACACTGTTATTAACAAAAGCTGGCCAAGTCTTTGGAGCAGGATTAGACCATTCAGGACAATTATGCTCAACTGGCGGGTCTTCCACGTTCATCCCTCTTGAATCAGTATTAGTCCACCCATTGCCAGAAAGTTTGTGCCATTGCCTGTGGATGGGATTTCTCTCCTCTTCATTTCTGATACTGGCTCACTCTATGGTTGTGGGTCAAACAAATTTGAACAACTGGGGAGCTTAATAATAAGAGTAAATCATCAACAACTGTGGTTATTTTATATTATTAACATTCTATTTAATGTATATTTTTTCAATTAGGAAAAAGTGTTGCTGAGTGAAATCTCAATTGAACCAGAAAATCAAGAAGCAGCACATATTTCTGCTGGTTTGAGACATTGTGTGGACACTTACAACACAAGGATCCTTGCACATATTGGGGAGCTAAAAAGTATGTCAATAAAAGTCAATCAACAGGTAATAATAAAATTAAATAATTATAAAATAATATTAGAACCAAATCAACCAAGTAAGAATGGGGTATCTTCTAATGTAGGCTTGGGTGATATATCAAAAATAGCCTGTGGACAAAACCACATTATTGTGGTAGATACCAAGGGTAATATGTTTGCATGGGGTTCCAACAATTATGGTCAATGTGGGAAGGACTCAACCACAGCCAAAGTGATTTCAAGACCCACTGCCATTGACTGGGATACTAATAATAATGGAAAAATTGTGGAAGTTGTATCTGGATGGAGCCATTCCCTTTTGTTAACCGGTACGTCTCTTTATGTATATTAAACGGTTTACACCTAAAATTTGACACTGTATGGGGATGGTTATATAATAGCCTATGTGCAATTTTATTTGAAATGGGAATCATAGGTTACGGGAGGGTTGTTCTCAGTTTCCTGATTGAAAATTTAGTCAAATGTTATTAAATGAAAAATTTGAGAATAATTTGTTTTACTCCTCATGTTGTTTACTAAGTAGTAGAGATATATCACAATCTTCTTCCGTGCGCCCAATCATTGCGCAATAAGTAATCGTCGTCGTTATAACTGCCATAAACTAGATTGCCTAATTTAGATTTTAACCAATTCTTAAATTATTTTTATTTTATGTAGAGAGAGGGACTCCCTTATTATCTGTGGTTTTGATAATAAGAATAAGAGTTTTAAACATGATAATTTACCATGTTCTTATTTTCTACTTCCCAACTGTGAATAGATTCCAGGATTTGTTTACTCATTTGGACGCAACACGTATGGACAGCTAGGAAGATCACTGATCTCCAAAACCTGCGACCATTCTCCTCAAAGAGTCGTACAACTGGAAGGTATCGTTTCAATTGCGGCTGGATCCGAGCACTCCATGGCTCTGGATCGACGAGGTCAACTGTGGACATGGGGATGGAACGAGCACGGTAGTTGCGGAAACGGAGACCTTGTCAACCAGTTTCTTCCAGTAAACTATTTCAAATAATTTCCCTCGCCCTGTTCTTTCTATTGGTTGTGGGGCTGGACAATGTTTTGCCGTAGTTGACGATTGATTTGTTCAAACCACCATTCCATGAGTGATAATAAGAAATAAAAGTGATCGTTTATACGGGGGGTCAAATCATTGTATTTCGGATTTCAGTATTCCAATTCAAACTTGTAGGGGTTTCAGGTGTTAAGATATTTTATAATATAAGGTATTAATTGTAAGGGTAGTGCAATTTCATCTTCCAGGACATTCTACGTAGTTATATTCCTATATTTATATAGGTAGCTGTTGTGTCCATAATTTTACACTGCAAATACGAAAAAAGTATTAATAAAGTTAATAGTTATTATTTTTATTTTTATATAAAAGACTTACGGGAAATACCCGATCTCTGACAAACTGCTTTGTAGCCAGCGACAAGGTTCTTCATCTGGTTGTTGAAGGTGCTGGGTTTGCTGCCCATCTGAATGCACAGTTCTCTATAAGGCATGGAGCGGACAGCATCGAAGCAAGGGCTACAAGCAATTAAAAAATTATTTAGTCTCACCCAAATTGTTCAAACCAATACACAAATATTGTTTACCTCAGTTCAGAACTATCCTGATCAAACAACTTGTCGCAGGATTCGCGAACGTTTTGGCTCATAGAAGCAATAGGCTGGGTGACGCGGGCAGAATCCTTGCAGCTCTTGTTAAGCTTTCCAGCTGTTGACGAAGGTAACCAAATCCTTGCTGATCTGTGAGACCAAAGTATATGAAAAACAATTAATTAGATAGTACTTAATTTTATACTCGACGGATGCTATTATTACCTTTCCACTTGGGCTCAGTCCAATCGTCGTTGTGCTCACTGGAGAAGGTTCCCATCAATCCCATGGTACGTCCAGAGTAGAAGGGGCTCAATTCCAAGTTGCAGAACTCAACGGAAGAAGTTTGGCTACAGCGGAGAGCAACGCTCGAAAGGCGCTTGACGACGACAGTCTCTCCTTGACGAGAAACCGTGATGGTCTTAAGAGTGACGGGCAAGGAAGTAGCAGGCTTGTTGTTAATCATGACCTGATCTTGCTTGATCTCGACTTGATCAACACCATCGGTGAAGATGATGGACTTCTTGCCGGTCTCATCAAAGTTAACGACGACAGCGAAGTCCTTGTTAAGGAAATCGCGGGCCAAGACGTACTGGCAGCCAACGTTGTTGATTTCGTAAGCCTTCTTGTCAAAGGTGATGATGCCATTAGGGCCAATGATGGAAGCTTGGCCTTTAAAATTATTTTGAAAAATTAGATAGTGATTCAATTTAGACACTGATGAAGTAGTAATCATGAAACCTACCATTCATGCGAGCGGAAGTCTTAGTAGGATCGTACTTCGAACGAATCTCATTGATCTTGCTCCTTAGAGTGTAGGAATCCCTTTCATCTTCGCGGTGTTCGAACATGATAGAGCTGGCCAACCTCATAAGAGGATTCGAGCTCCTGCTGCGGACGGTGTTAGCCAAGTCACGCAGGCTGTTGATGTCATCGGAAACGGGGAGCTCGTAACGGATCTCTCCCTTCTTCAAATCGTAGACGACGACTTCACCGACGAGAGATTTCAAAAATCCACGGGTGCTCATAGAGCTGGGCTTGTTAGAAACTTGCTGCTTAGAAGAGCGGATGGTTTCCTCCAACTGCTTGCGGATTTTACGGATGGGGAGCTGAACGTTACGGTAGACAATGCGGGTGAGTTCAGGGTAGTTTTGAACCAACTCGTTCAACATGTCTTCGGTAGGGGCCAAAACGATGTCGTCCAAAAAGAGAGCCATCCTCTGGCGAACAGTATTCCAGCTAGCGTTCTATACGAAAAAAGATATATGAATTAGGAATACTTAAAAAATAGCAAAAATATTAAAAGGAAGAGAAAAAAGACGAACCGAGATGATCTCCTTCAAAGCAGCGACGACCTTGTTGTCGGTCAGAGAGTCAACCCACTTGGTAAGTTTGCTCAATCGGACATCGATCTTGGCACGGACCTCAGAGATCACCTTCCTCAACTCTTCGTATTTGGAGCTCAAAGTTTCTGCACGAAAAAAAACAACAGTTGAAATACAAATGATGCAAATAGAAAACGAAAAGGTTGAAACCTTACCCCTAATGCGGCTCTGCAAGTCACTGTCGCTGTTCAAATAGTTGGACAGAACCTCGCCAATCTTCTGAAGACGCAAGCGAAGCTCAGCTCCGGCAGAGCGAAGAGCCTCGGTGATGGTTTCGATCAAATCACCCTTGGGGCGCAACCTGTCGGCAAAATCTTCAACAGCGTCAGCGACAACTTCGGCAAGCTCGGCAATTTCCTGCATAACGGCGGCAGCCTCCTTCAAGCTCTCGTCCTTCTCGGTTTCGGTCTTCATTTCCTTGAGCTGCTTAACCATATCGATAACAATCTTCTTGTATCCAGATTGCATGCTCTCAGAAGCGCGCCACTTGGCAAGGATGGGTCGCAAGTCGGAAGTAAGGGAAGAAGAGATATCAGAGAACTCGTTGTTGATGGCCTGGGAGCGGGAGCGGACGGCGGTAAGGAGTCCACGGATATCCTCAACCTTCCAGTTGAGACGGGTCGTCAAAAGGGAAGAGCTGTTCAGCTGAACCTGCAAAGCGGCCAATTCCTTCTTCTGAACGTTCAACTGACGGATCATGGCCAACTCAAAACGGGTGTCATCCAACAAACCACCGCTGATCTGGTGGTAGTTCTCAGGGGAGGCCTTGTTGAAGACGCGCACGTCAATGTGGGGCGAGGTGTTCATATCGAGGACGACGACGGAAGGAGACATACCGAAGATACGGCTAGATCCAGAGAGCTGGACGCGAGAAAACCTGACGATCTGGTCGACGTTCCAGCGGCCCTCCAAAGTCAACTGCTTAGCCGGGCTACCAACAGCCAAAGAGGCGGACTGGCGGGTGGCGTTAAGGTTGGCAAAGAGCTCCTTGACGACGCGCTCCTTTTCCTTGAGCTTCAAATTGGCTCCAACCGAGCGGGATCCTTCGGAAGAAGAGATTTGGACAGCGAGAAGAGCGGCGAGTTCGGCTCCCTTGCTGCGGAGCTCAACCTCCATACTCATATTACCCTTACGATCACCGAGAATGTTGTCAACACGGCCCTCCAGGATCCAGCGCTGGTGCTTAGTGTCCAAGGAGTCGAGGTCCAGCTTGACGTGGGCAGATCGGGAAAGAGAGTGAAGCTGCATCTTGTACTCCAAGTCACGGGGAAGAAGAGGGTGCTTAACGACAGTAGTGATGGCCAAGCCCTCCATTTCTCCGAGTTTGTGGGGTTCGGCAGTGGTGGCAATGACCAGCTTGCGCTCAGGGGACTTGATCTTGTCCAACCAGACGGTGAGAATGTATTGAGACTTGCGGTTTTGCCTAGAAGACTGCTGGACGAGAGTTGGAACCTCGAGAACAGCGCTGCTAACACGCTTGGGAGTGTAGATTTCGAGACCGATTTCCTTCTTATTGGTTTCCAAGTTGTAGAATTTGTAGCCGATCAAACGTTTTTGGGCTTCATCCAAAACAATCTATTAAAAATTCAAATAATTTGGTAAACCTCATGATTTAGTAATTTAAGTATAAAACATGCTTAAATAAATACCTCAACAGAGTGTTCGAACTTTCCAGATTCAACGGAACCGTGCTTCATACGGATTCCACGGAGTTCCACTCCATTTTCGCTCTCAATCTTGTGCAGGATGTGGGCTTCTTTCCTGCCAGCCAAATCCTTCAAGGCGAAAGATCCTTCACGGCAGGCGTTGAGGATTCCACAGGCACTCAGCAAACCGCTCTTCTCCTTATTGGTCAGCTTAAGTTTGGCATTCAACTTCTCGAGTCTCAGTTGGCCAGAAGTGACGTCAACGACCAACTTGCGCTCGGTTCCCCTCTCTCCGTTGCTGTCAACCTTGCGGCTTTCGGCAACATACTTAACGGATCCAGAAAGGTTGGGTTCAACAATGGTAACCTCAGCGGTACCAGTAATCTCAACGCCAGTGGAGCTATCTTTGCGGTCATAGACGGACTTGACGGTAGCAAGAATGGCAGACTGACGGAGAAGGATCAACTCCAAAGTACGTTCCTTCTTCTGGAGCTTGTTGACAAGCTTGATTTCAAATTCGTTAACGTCCAACTCGGGGCTGTTAATCTTCACACTGGCTTCGATGTTGTCGGAGCTGATGTACTTAGAGACGGCCTCAACGGTGAGAGTGCCGGTTCCCCAGTCGATACGAGTGTTGGCATTGTAAACGGGAGGCTGGACTGAAACACGGCCAAGGAAACGGATAGGGTTCAAGCTGGGAACATTCAAGTTCAAATCGAGCTCACGCTGAGATGGGTTCAGGTTAAGACGACCGGTTAGTTTGACTTTGTTCTCCTCAATTCCAGCGACAACATCGAGTTCCAGGACTTGCCCGTCCTCTATGCGGCGGCCGTCGAAGCTAAGTTCGCTAGTCTCGAAGTTGGAAATAGGGGAAGAAGTGGTCAACTTGGCACGGAGCTGCTGACCAGGACGACGCTCAACCTCGAGATCAACACGAGCCTCCTGGGGTTGACGCTTGGAAGGAGAGCTCCACATGACGACCAAAGAGCTCTCACTGCGGGGATTGCTGGGCTCGTAGCGACCGCTAAGGGTAACTCCTTGACGGCGGGCGGCTTCGAAGGGGGTCTCCAGCATCAAACTGATGTCAGCGGAAGAGGGGGAAACCTTGACATTGGTATCCAAAGTGATGGTCTTAGGTGTTCTGGTAGACGACGGACAGTTTCTCGGTAATCTAGTTATCCAAGAAAATCAATATTAGATGTTAATATATAAAAAAAAATCTTTATCAATTCATACATCTAAGTTGGTGATGGAGGTAATGTCGTAGGCAGCGACAACAGCAACCTTAGACTGCTGAATCCAGGTCTTGGGGGCCTTAAGCTCGACAAAGCCATCGACGTTGATCTTGGTTCCTTGACGGGCAATTTTGCCGGAAGTTTCAAGAGTAATCAGCATGGTGCCACGCTGGTACTTGGAAGAGCCACGGATAGAATCCTTAGCCATATCGAGGTTGGCGGAAACGTCAATGTTCTGTCCCCATCTGGGAGCAATCATCAACGACTGTACCATTCAAAAAGAGTTACATAACGGAATTTGTATCCACAAACTTGTATAGATTATACCTTGAGCTCAACACTGCGTTTATCTCCCTTAATGGCGCGCTTGCTCTCGAGCTTCCACTTCATTTCTTCGAGGTTGCTTCCCTTCAAGCTGAGTTCGGTAACGGCACTATAGGTGCGAAGAGCACGATCCAAATCGCTGACAACATTGTTGATACTAGCCTGATACAGGTTGCCCGAAATCCACTGGGTTTCAACTTCAAGGCGGTTAGAGATCTTGCGAGGCTGGTTGATGTTCGACAAGTTGACGGTCACGTAAGTCTTCTTGGAAGAAGGCAACTGAACTTCGACGCGGAGAGTGTGGTCGCCATTCAAAACCTCGGCACCCAACTTGCCTTCAATGGCAGTGGAGTACAAGCGGTTCTGGACGTTCAGGGTGGACCTATATTAATTAGAACAATAAATCAATTCCTGTATCGTCTATTACTCTTTGGTTGAATTAAACGCACTTGAGATCGACGGAGCGCTGAGGCATGGAAAGAGTAAGGGATCCTTCAAGACCAACTTGCTTGCTGGGATCCTTCTCAGCATCCCAAGCAACGTTGACGGAACCAGAACGGTTGTCTCCGAGGATTTTATGTTGGCTGTTGATCTTGATGCGACGCTGAAGGCGCAAAAGGTTAAGATCCATTTCAATTTTGGATTCGGTCTTGGAAAGACGGCTATCAAATTTGGCGTCGACACGGCCGTTCCACAAGAAGGAAATCTCAGCAGCGGGCATAGTAGGGGTGCGCTGGAAAGTCTTACCATTCAAAACCAACTGGGGCTGTCCGTCCCACTCAATTTTGTTGTTCATAGTCATGCTCTTGTCGCCAGTGCGCTGGAAGCTATGAGTCATTCTGCAGTATCATAAAAAATAATAAATAACTTGATCACTATTAAACTGTTAATGCGCTTGTACCTGATGGGGCTATTCATTCCAGCGACACGGACCTCAGAATCCAAATTGACGGAGACACCGCTCTGATCAAGGATGTAAGAGGCCTTGCCGTTAAGCTCAACCTTGGTTCCAGGCTGAATGTCCAAGACAGGAGAAATAGAAAGGCTGTTGGCGTCGATCCTCTTGCCGGTATCGGTAAGAGTGATGGTGCGGCCAGGATAAGCAAGCTGAATTAGAATTCATTTAAATATTAAAATACCATAATGATGGAATCAAATAACAAGTTATACCTTAGCGTTAAGCTCGTAAATGTTCTTGGTGTCCTTAGGAACAAAAACGAGGCTGAGGTCGCTGTCAACCATGCGGTTCTTGTCGACCAAAACCAACAAAGCTCCCTTCAAAGTCCTCTGATCCAACTTGAGGCTCTGATCCAACTTGAAGTTAATGGTATGGCGAGGATAAGTAACTATTCATAAAGAAGTGAATCAGTTTTATTGTTTCAAATATGATTTTCAATTGATAATATATTTTATATGTCTTACCCTCGAGTTTGTTCTCAACGGCCAAGTTCTTGCGGGGGATCTCACCGGAAAGCATGGAGTATTGGTTAATGTACAAACGGTTAGTGGACTGCTCAGAATCTTGTCCGTGGACCAAAGTCAAAGTGTTGCTCATCAACTGTAGAAAAAAAAATGAAATAGCAAATTATTTTGAGAAAATCCCACAATAAGAATACTATTATATGAAAAACGAAGCCCTTTAAATTCATCAACATTTTTAAAAGAGATGAAAATCAACTTTCACGATTTCTTCCTAATTTTATTTCAGTTACTTAATTATGGAAAGGTAATTAGCTTACGATAGTGGCAGAACGCTGGAAGTCCCACTTCAGATCGAAGTTCATAGTAGGGAAACGAGACGACTTGTAATTCATAACGGTCTTGTAAGAGTGATCCTCTTCCGTGGTAGACAAAGACTGAACATTGCTGTTGAAGGTAACAGAGTGGAGCTTCTGGTCAGTGCCGTACTTCATGTCGAACTTAGCCAACATGGTGCGGTCCTGGCGTCCAATCTCGGTCGACAAGATGGTCTTACCAAGAGGAGTGATCAACTGAAGTTTGTTCAAGGAAACCTTCTGAACAGTAGAGCTCATTTCGCGACTCACAGCGGCTTGGAAGCTCAGAGGCCAGCTGGCAAAAGGACCAGCAGGTTTCAAGCTAATCTCAACCGAGCTACCGGCGACTTGTCCGAATTTACCCTCCAGAATAACGGAGCGGGGCTGATTGGGCCATCCAGCTTCGACGGAAGTGCTGTACGAGTTCTTGCGATCAGCACGAGAGATGCTCATCTGCCATTTACCGTAATATTCGCGCTTGTCTTGAGTGACGAGTTTAACCTGGACGGACTTCTGATCGTCGCGGTCAACCAAATCTCCCTCAACGTTCAGACTTCCCCAAGGAGCCTTAGTCTCAACCTTAACGGCCAGAGTAGGAGCAGAGGTAAGAGTACCCTTGACGGACACCTTACGGTTGGTCTTGGAGCCGGGAGTGTCTAAAGTCATGATGAAAGAGGAGGCCTTGGGACCTTCTTGCTTGACGGTGGCAGAGATCAAGTAACCCTTCATGGTGGGCTCGGACTTCTCCAAAACGACGGAGAAAGAGCCGTGGCCGCTCAAGGGGAAGGCAGGGGTGTCATCCAAGGAGGGATCAGACAAGGGACGAGGAATGGTCAAAGAAGAAGCGGCGCAGAGGCGCAGACCAGTGATGAAAGTGGTGCGCTCAGAGCAGCCTCCGCGTTCATAGCTGCATAGGAAAAATATTTTTGATTATTTACGAGAATAAATTTTAAATTAAAGTAAAATTAGTTTCTGAATAGCGGGGATATAGCTCAGTGGTAGAGCATTCGACTGCGAATCGAGAGGTCCCCGGTTCAAACCCGGGTGTTCTCTTTACTTTTTAAGTTTTGATTCTAATAATCAGATGCCAATCATAATATAACTGACCTAGCCTTGTTGACGATGTTGAGGCGGGTGCTGCGCTCGTCCTTGTTGGCGGACTGCTGGATGAGCAACAACTCGGATTTCAAGTCGACGAGAGTCATCTTGGACTTGGGAAGGTCCAACTTGACTTCGACGGAGCTACCTTGCTGAAGGCGGGCGCTCAAATCGGCAGCCATGGAAGAGTGAACAGTGGCGACCATCTTGACTCCGGTCCTAACAACGGCAATGTCAACGGTCATGGCGGCAGAAATCTCAGTGACGGCCAAAGGACTGATCTTAAGCTGAACGTCGCTGTTGAGGGGGTTGCGAAGCAAAGCGGGCAAATCCATCTTGCTCTCGAGGCCCATACCGACGGTAGTAGTGCCGTTGATAGACAGGCGGAGAGGGAAACCAGCAACGGTGGGGAAAGTGGCAGAAGAGTCGAGGAACATCAAGGAACGAGCAACATCGATGTTGACTTGCTTAGCGCCTTGGATGAGATCACGCCAGGCCTCGGCGATCTTGGATTCAAGACCGCTCATGATCTCAGGCATCTGCTGGTGCTGTCCACGGTAGTGGACAAGACCGACTTCCGAGCCCAAAATGCGGAGGAAAGCGTCCAACTTGATTCCAGAAGCCTTATCCTTAAGGATGACGGACTAGAACCAATACAATCCAATTTAGAATACGTTTATTTCAATAGATATTGTTGTATTTTTTTTACCTTGTCCAAGTTGCTCAATTCGTTGGACTTGATGGAAGCACGCTTGGGACGAGTCATGGAAGACAAACGGTTCCAAACATTGTCGCCAAACTTGTTGATGGAATCGCTAGCCTTCTCAAGAAGTCCAGAAACTCCTTCCTTCTCGACAACGTCGGGGCCCAAAAGACCTTCCAACAACTGTTCCAGGTTCTCAGTGCGAACACCGATCTATAAACAAATTAAGGGTCAATTTAACGATATAACGTCGTTACAAAACAAAATATTAGAATCTTATATACTATACCTCCAAGAGGTTGACAGACTGGCCGAAAAGGTCCAAAGTAAGGTTCATAGAGGCAGAGCGAGGAATGAAAGATTTGGCAGCGTAGATCAAGTTGGTGTCAATATCCCAGCCGGCATTGTTAATGGGGCAGAAGGCAGCCAAAACAGCGTTACGGGAATACTTGCGCAAATCGGATGGGAAGGAACGATCCATGCCAAGTTTCTCAACCAGACGACGGATCTGCTTCTTGCCGGGAGAAGGGTTCGACTTGATGTTCTCCAAATGGCTCTTGATGTAGCTACCGACTGTAAAAAGATACGTATTTATTATAGGAAAATAAGAAATTGTATTATTATTTTTTTGTTTTTCTTACCTTGGTTGGACTGCTCACTGCTCAAGATCTGCTGGATACGGAGCATAGAGCGAGTGCAAGGGCAGCGCATAACGCCCTGATAAGCAGCAATACGGATTTCATTCTCCTCAGTCTTGTCCTCAAGAATGGCCAACAAATTTTCCTTGACCTATGGTTGAAAATAAAGTAAATCATAGTATCCATTGACGAAAAATAAATGTACAGTAATTAAGTGAATACCTCCTTCTCGCAAGGGTTGCTCCTGGTGGCCTCAATAGCAGCCAAACGGATGGGAGCAGGCAGCCTGGAGTCCTTAGCGCACTGGCTGACAGTGTTGCGAACTTCGGTGGCCATGACGGGGAGGTTACCCAAAGCCTTCAAAGCCGAAATGATTTTGACCTCATCTTTAGGAGTGGAAGGCTGAACCTGGCACTTGTTGCCCAACAGCTTGCCAAGATTCTTGGACAACTGCTGAACATCGGTGCTGGACTGGCATTCTTCAGGGCGACGGATGCAGAAGCGACGAGCCATACCGGTGATGCCCAAAAGAGCAACGGGGGAGTCAGACTCGCTCTCGACCAAAGGCTGTGAAAAGCATTTTTATTACCATAATGTTTGTCATTATTTGAGAGCTTAGAAATTACCAGAATAGCCTTGATAGCAGCATGGCTCACGAATTTGGACAGAGGAAGGGACATATACCAGCCAAGAGCTTGACGCTCAGAAACTTGGTTCTCCTGGATTGTTAAATAATGTATTAAATCAAATATGATGGTAATTAAAACTCATTTTATACCTTAAGAAGCTCAGCCATCAAAACAATGGTGCCAGTGCTTCCAGCTTGAGGAAGAGCATCCAAGAAGAGTTTCCTTTTGTTTTAAACGAAAAAAAAAATTATAATAAATATTAAACTTTTAAAAATATTAGTTAATTTACTCAGTCTTGGTGGATTCAGGGCAGATCTTCTTGGCCTTCATGGTGGTGTGGGCAGCCTTAACTTCCTGAGGGGAAGCCTTACGGAGAGAGTGGACCAACTCGGTAAAGAGCTGGGAGACGCGAGCGGGCGAGTCGGAGGCCAGCTCGAGGCAGACGGCACGGAGAACGGAGTTAACATCCTTGCTGGGCTGGATTTCAGCCTGGATTCCACGGGGATCCAAAACAAGAGTGCTCGATTGGAGATTACCTAAAGAAAAACCAATTATTAGTACCAAGTTTTATCAAAATAGCCCTACACGAGACAATTACCAGTAGTGGTGATCTGGGCAGGTCCGGTATTAGCGGAGTTGATCAACTTGATGGAAGAAGAGACCTCAGCGCGAGCACCGCCGTTCTCAGAGGAAAGGGGGCGGAAGAGATGGACTTCCTCGCACTCAGTGGACTGAACGATACCATCCTTGATCTGCTGACGGCACACCGAGGTGGAGTTCAGCAAAGGAATGGTCTGGGTCTCCTGTATTATAAATATTTAATTATATATTAGATAGTACTTATGTTTTATCTCTTTGAGTGAAACTTACGGCAGGGACTTGGTAAGCGACAGTAGGGATGGAGGAGTTGCGACCGATGCGCTCGCTACACTGGTTGGGGATCTTGGTCTTGATCACACGGACAGATTGGCCGGAACCTTCAACGGTATAGTTGGTAGGGCAGCGACCGATAATGTCCCTCTGTGAATTGGAGTTCAAAATTTAGTTTACTCTTTTTTTATAAAAGCAATTACAATTTATTACTTCCATGACGTGGTTTTCGGCAACATTGACGAACTGAGCGGTATGCTGCATCATGGAGAGGACGGACCTCTTAATGTTGACAACCCAAACAGGTTCGGACTCTTCCGAGCAAAGGGTATCAACCATACCATCCTGCCAGGAGAAGAGAAGAGGACGCTTCTCGAGCTCGCTGGCATCCACCTTTAAAACAATATATGTTTCAATAAATTAAATGAAAAGATCAATCATTTATAAAAAAACAAACTTAATACTAAGATGACCTTTATGGTCAAGTATTAAAAATTGCTGAGTGTGCTGGTAACTGAAAACCAATCACCCAGCTATATAGGTATCATTTTTCTCTCATTCATTTCTGTTGGGTGTAATTGATCCTTTTTTAAGGCTCACTTATTTCGTCATAAATACAAACCTTTTCATCAACACCGGAAATGGTGGTCTGGCGAAGTTGAAGGACGGCGTCGCATTGAGTACGGAAACTGATCAGAGCCTGACCTTTCACTTGAAGGGCGGCCTGATCATCCGAAGTACCCATCATCCATGTCTTACTGCTCGCCTGGAAGTTGTGAGTGTAAGTATGGCCGACGGCGTAACGGAATTTGGGGTTCAATGCTGTTAGCAGAAACGAAAAAAAAGATGATTCATAAACGCAAAATAAGTGGTATATCTCTCAAGATGTCCTAGAAAGAAAAAAAAGGCGATTGTGTGGAGTTGACAAGAGGGGTCAACCTATCCGGAGTCTCATAGGTCAACATGATTCTTGCAAAAGCAGAACCCGATATCCTATTTCTTTCAAAGAATATCAGAACGCAGTTTCTCCAATTCCTTTTATCTCTTCCAGCTGCCGACGATTGCAAAATGTTCTGGAAACTGCTTTCACCATGCTGATGACACATCCAAATTTTACTTGAATGATACCAAATTTTTTTCTTTGTGACTAAGCACTTCGCATATATTACTCTTCTTTAATTATAGTTTTCAACTCTAATCGTTTTTTTTTCATTCCTCGCTTATTAAGAGTTCCCATTAATAAAATATTTAGTTTTTATTTAAAAAAGGTGTAAAAAATGTATTAAACTTACGGTTCCTGCATTCTGTAGCACAGGAGTTGGGGGGAACGGGTCCTAATAAAGAAAGCAAAAAAGAACCACGATGAGCACAATGTATGCACAATGAAGATGATGGTGAACCGACCTGCAAGGACCAAAGGAACGAAGACTACGAGTAGAGCCCACATTAATTTGATGGAAGAAACCATGTTGGTTTCGTACGAGAACGCACCAACGATAGACAAGGGATCAGGAGCGATCCCAGCGTTTATATAGAGACGCTCGTCGGGAAGCTAGTGGGAGGAGGGCGATTTTTGCAGAAAAAAAAATTGAAGATACCTTCCCGCCCGCCCGTTCCGTCGCCTTGGCTCATCTCTGTGCCACATAGATAAGGGAGCCCTGCCTAGAAGTCGCAGAGCATCGTGTCCTCGACATCTCGAGTGGGAGAAGAAGGATGCTACGCATCAGCAACCCTTCGGGTCGATCCGATTGCGATGATGGCGATTTCGCGGATTCTAGTTCTATTTCGCAATTGGGACCTTGATCGTTGAATCATTTTAAATGTTTGTATTTCTACTTACTTACGAGAAACGTGACTATATTGATTGCTCTACTTTATTTTGTGTAACAAATTGCTCTATCAGCAGTCCTGCGTATTCGTTTATCTTTCAATTGAGATGGATCGTTACAAGAAGGCTCTTTGTCAGCAATAAAATAAAATAAAATACCACACATATGTAATATTGTGCTACCCAACAAAGAAATAATAAACGATTATCTCCTATTGGTGATTTTAATGGCTGGCAACAAGAATGTGTTCGGCAAAGATAGGGAGCAGAAATCGGCGAAAAACACGCCAGCAGGGAAAATCAAACTCGACTTTGACTGCTGGAGGATCCCTTTCCGCTGATAGCAGTTCGCGCGCAGGATCCCGCATGTTCCTCGCTACCCAGTATTCAGTTTCCTTTGTTTTATTTGTTTAACTTTATTTCATGGGGTCAACATACGTTCATAATTATCAAGTTCCTTCTTTACAATTTGTGTGTGATCTTTGCTAAACGACTAAACGTCGTGTAATTGGAAATAAACTAACGATGATGCGTTTGAAACACGAAAAAGTTTTAATTCACTCTTAATTCTTTAAAGACTAAATTAGAGACTGAATTGACATTCCAGAACGGTGCAAAAGACTCAATTAATCTTGAAGGAGAATGGACATGTGATCAGAATTGTTGCCATGTGATCCAAAGTGCAACGTTGACCTGATTAAAACATGATGGAATATATGCGCGGTGCGTGACAAAGTGGTCTGCGTTACCCCGGCGGATGTTATGATGCTTCCAACATTTTTTTGCATGTCGCGGGTCAGATATTGTAAAGTTTTGAGAGAAAAACAACGACACTGCTTACTATTCATTTGATTTCGGAAATTATGCCCCAAAAGAATAACTGGGAGGTCCTAATCTTCTTATGACTCTTTTTTAAAAAGGACCTTAGCGCATTTAGTATCCAGCCACCTTATGATTTTTGCAGAATAATAAAAGATTAGTTTTGTCCTCTTAACCTGGTTTTGATTTTTACAATAAACTAGTTCATCATATTGATTTTAGACGATTCAAAAAACAACTTAATATCGTCGTATCGCGTATTTTAAAGTTCAAGGTAGTCCCAATGACGGGATCCTGATTAGCTATCGGCAAATTTAACGACAAACATGACTTTCGGATCGTAAAATACTCCCAAGGTTATTTGCTAATGCTTACATATATATACAGCCTTCCCAATATGTTTTCATCAAATGGAATTTGCTTCTCTAAACCCAAAATACTGCTGTGGGTCAGTAAAAAAATCATTAACATACTTTTATTTGTAAAATTAGTGAAAATTAAACTATGAAATAATTTTAAATGTTGTTTCTGTCCTTGAAAGCTTTCAAACGAGTTCGAAGACATTTGATTCACGTATCGTTACATAATTTGTAACTGTTATTGTTATCAGAAAAAAAGCATATATGATAAATACACCCTGAATCTGATTTCATGTTGAGCTCAGCTATTAAGAAAAGGAGTTGAATTACGACGTTAATCATTAACAAAAACAAAACCTATTCATTATCGATCCCCTCGTGAGTCTACCATTACCAAGCGCTTGACCAGTTCACGCCCGGATCGGGACTGTTTTCCACTGTTTAGTTATCTGGTCAACTGACAGATGGCTACGTTGAATTCTCAGCTATTGCCTTGGTAGTATTTCAGTAAAAAAAAACCGCTCCATCATCTTTATGTATATTTTTTATGATGATCTACAATTAGAACACTTGGAGGAAAAACACTGCGTAATTCCTTGAAATTCCAATTATTTTCAGTATGCGCAGCTTGCCAACAAACTGACGAATCTTTTTACGACTTTGACTTGAAGGTGTCGCTTATTCATGAGGCGTGGGACGCCTAGCTATCTCGGGGTTGACACTGCTCAGTGAGCATCAACAAGAAATTACACATATTTCGTCGAGCGCGGCAAGGATACAAAACAAAGTCCCAAGTGTCAAAGTTAACTTTTCCTAGGCTAGATGCAAGAAAGATTATATAGCGCTCGTTATTACACCCGGAAAGTTGAAAGTTGTTTTATTTTTCTATTACAATACTCACTTCCACTCCAGTGAGCCCTTATGAGAGCATAACAAAAAGTTACTCTTCAACAGAATTATTATTATTATGTATACACGAGCTAATAATATAATAAAAGAGAGGCCAACTGGAAAAGAGCTGGAAAACAACAACAACATATACACGGGGTTAATTCAGATGTAACAAGAGGACATTGGCCGTATCAATATCGGTTCGCCCTATGATATATTGACAAAGAAAAGGGGGAAAGAATATCAAAAATACTACCACTATAGTACTATGAAGAAAAAGAATATCCGTTAAAAGACTCATGATGAGGTCATAATATGAGGCCCGGTGCTGCTGTTTTTGTCCCGTCCCTCCTGTCAGTTCCGATTAGGGCACGATTGAAAGGCAGCGCATCAAGTCGGGCGTGATGGGCCAGCAGCAGCCGAGAGGAAGTGCGCCCTAGCGGCTGTTTAATATGCGAGTTATACACGACGATATTACAGCCTGATAAAAACTTTTAGAAAAATGAAAATAAAAAAAACTTCTTTATTTTTTTAACAAACAAAAGTATAAATTTAGATCAAACTTGGATAATGGAGCGATACACTTCTATTATGAGCGTGAAAAGCGGCGCGGCAATACAAAATTAATCATTTGGACTGCGGGATTAAGAAAAATGTTATCCTAGTACTAATAGTATGCCCGACTTGGGAAAACAGGGAGGTATTAACGTACCGCCGTTATCACACGACGAGAAAGCTCTCGACAAACAATTGTGTTTGCATTTCATATAGTTTTTAGTTGCAAGTAAAGCCCTCTATCAGGGATCAAGACTATTTCTATAACGTGTCGTTGACTAACGACTACCGCCCTATATAGGCAGGATCAGTCGAGCCCCTTAAATTATTGTTTCGAGATAATAAGACTTAAGCTATACAGTCTAGTTTTGTTTGTCTTGAACCTTTTATAACTCCCGATTCCGCGCGAGCCAGCAATACAGGGTGGCCCAAAAGCAACATGAAGCAAGGATTTTTAAGTCCTTTATTAGGTAATATAAACAGTTACAGCAGCTATACAGCCATAAGTCATTCTATCATTGTTTCAAGCAGCCGGATGTGTGGAATGTTTTTCTTATAATACAATGTTCTCTCTCTCTCTTTCTCTGTGTATTCAATGCTTGGCGGTCGGTCGGGGATCGAGTTCCGACTTGCTTTTTTGCCCAGCACAGTAGCGTGCGGTGTTGCAACAAGAGTCCGATCCTTGGGTTCCTTTTCGTTTCTTTCAATTTGAGCTGAACAACAGAGTGAGAAGTGGAAGGAAAGGAATTGCGGCTAGACTAAATCCAGTCCGTATATATATGTTACACAAACCTGCGATACATGATTTATTTTGTTTGGTCTAAGTAACAATAACAACAATAATAATAAGAGTATTGCAATCAAATGGATTTTTGTATTTTAACAAGTACTCATTCACCTGCGCTTTTATCTATATCCTATTATTGAACGATGTGATTTACAGAGCTTTTAAATCAAAGACATTCCAACCGGTCAAAAGCGACGCCTTACATCTTTATCACACCTCGGAACATCGTCTATTGTATTGGTTATCGAGCTTATTGCTTCATTGTAACTCATTTTAGAAAAAATGTATGTCACACCTTCGTGCGTCATCCAGGTGCTATATTGGCATTGCACGTTCTATTGATGATTACATTTTTGAAGAAATATGAAACTTGGCCACATTAATATGGATTTCGGTTTATTGCCAACCTTGCAAATAAAATTCACGCAATGCGATCATCTTTTCTCCGTGTTTCAGCACGTTATTCGAGCTTAATATTAGGTTCTCATCCAACAACCTCAAGGAGAAGAACGAAGAATCTGCACGAGCCGCATGTGCACAGCAGACTACGTGTCTGTACTGTGCTCATTGGGATGCTGATTCGAATTGCGACGACGACGATACGAGCAGCAAAGAAAACCGAAACTGAGGGCGGAAGTGTTGCGTGTCGTCCTGCCCTCGTCTACTCAACAGCACAGAATAGAGCTCAAAACAACAAACAGCGGCGTCATCTTCATTTTCTTTCTCGACAAATTGTGCTACAATATTCAGCGCGTTGACGCAGAAGGGATCACGTTTCGCGTCATCACTCAATTTCTCTTTTACTGATTTTTGATGCACTTCGTCGTATAGGTCGCCCCGGATGAATCCCGATCCTATTCAAGCTACTCTACTGTGAAGCTGTTACCACGCGCCCGGTCAATCCTATGCGTTGGATAGTACACCGATCCTTGTTTTAGTTTGTTTTTGGATCGCGTGCAATGACATACCGACCGGCACACGAGTTCCGTTTTGTATAAACTGTGATGATCCCAATCATCCTGCTAGAAACAAAGTGAAATTTGACGAGAGGAAAAAGATCTGTTTCAAGTGCGGCGGAATCCGGATCCCTGAACTTTGTTCACTTTTTCTCTCTACAATATAAATGTTGACACTTTCTTTTTTTCGACCGGAAAAAGAAAGGATGACATCATCACCACCACCACCCTTTTTTTTTATAACATTTGTAGAAAAAAATACGCAAGATTCCAAGTGTGTATGTTTGTTAACTCTATATACACTCAAAGAAATATTTTCTTTCTCTTCATTGTGTGAGAGTTGTATTATGTATATTTTTCTTTTAACAGGTTGAACACGGCCAGCAGGATGTTTGAAGAACGGGCCGAGTTATGTTTAGCACTTTGTTTCCCGGCCTCTCTCTCTCTCCGACCTGCGGGATTCGGCGTGAAGCTCCATCCACCTTCTATTTTCTTTTTGAGTTATTGATATTGCCCATACGTCTACTAAAAAGAAATTAACGTAGCGCAACCGCGTGAATAGTTGTTTGCGCGGGACGAGCCGTGACAAATTGGAATAACTCCCGCGGTCAGAACCATAGCAGAAAATAGTATTAGGGGAGAGAAAGAAGAGAAACAAGAGTTATAGCTCGTTATGTAAGCTATATAGCCAAGTAAAGGGCCATATGTCACCACCAGGTTCCATAAATAACGCGTGAACGCAGCCCGACAAGCATCTAGCCCAATATTTCTCTTATCGTTCAAAGAAGAAGAATCACCGAAGGCGTGAACGCTGAGAAAGACAAGACATAAGTGACGTATATAGCGAAACATGAGGCATTCCTTCGTTATATACGCGTGACTTGCATCACCGACCGACCGACATTTTTCCGCTCTCAAACCCAATTTATGGGAATAACCATCAAAAGGTGTTGACAGCTCTGGAATTTGTTTCTATTTATCAATATAATATAGGATTTATTTAAAAGCATAAATAAGATCGAAAAGGGAGGTGAAGCACTTTTAGACTTTGAAATTGAGTGAAAGAAAAGTGATTGCCGGATGTATCGGTAGCAGCAAGTATTGGGTATCTTTCTTTCTTTGGTACTTGGTATATAAATTGGAGGAAACTGTTTCACAAAAGTATGGGGCATATTACGTATACAACAGAGGAATAACCACTGACTGGATCGAAATTCGAAACCATTGAAAATATTTATGCCAAACATGAGAACTCCCCACTGTTTGATGAGGGCCATTAAATCACTTTATCACTGCGCGACCCACAAAAAAGTGGAAATGCGATCGTTTTCAGATCTTGTTTAAAAAAAAAGTGTACTATATCTTTCAAAATGAAATTTGATAAATTAACTACAGTTAAGGAATTTTTCGAATGATTACCTAATTTTTTTTAAATTGAAAATCATGCGCAATATCAGAGACCTATTTTGTCACCGACCCGTGAAATGATCCTCACGCAAAGTCACGCTCAGTTGGTGCAGAGGGGATAGATTATGAGTATAACCAACTAAAAACAGCAGTGCCTTCTTGAAAAAGCAAAAAAAAAAAAGCGGACAGTGACGTTTCGGGAGTCATTACGCTCGCCGGAAATGAGCCGCGGGAGTTGTGTTTCCCGACACTAGCCTCCGTTTCCAACACACACCCTTATCATGCCTATTTATAGGGACATTTTCCACACATCTACCAAAAAAAAAAGGGAACTCTTGACTCTGTTTAAGAAGAAAAAGTGTTGTGGATTCGTTTCTGCCGGGTTGTAACCTGATTCGACGGGAAGCGGAAGGATCCGGCAGTAGACCATCCATTGTATATAAGTCTCTGCCACTCGTTTACGACGTTAGGAGGTTCTCTTGTTGGGCAACTTTGTATCCTTCCTCGTCTCTTGTTTTATTGACGCTGGGGATTCTTGCGTAGACTCCTAAATACTACAGCGCAACTGTAAGCCAAGAAAAACATAGTCTTCCTTTTTTATGATTATTCGACAAGAATTTCGTTCACTAAATAAGGCGACTACAAGTCTGCCAAAGCTTTAAAGTGTGATTTTTATGTGCCAGTCTGAAATTTCAGTGCTTATCTAAAAGGATTATGTAATTGCAGACTTTTGTGTTGTTTTTCGCCCTTTTATTAAACGAAGTAAACTATGTTTATAATACATGGCCCTTTATAGACGTCCTTATTTATCTGGGCTAATATCTGATATGCTGCAATAGGATGACACATCACCAGTCTTCTCAAAAAACACGAAAACAACCAATCATGTTTTTTTTTATTAGTAGTAGACGATATTGCCTCATTATCAAGGAATATATGTTGTCAAGCAGAGATACTAGGGGTTGAAATGATCAATAACACGCCCAGCTTCACCAAGGCAACACCCCGTCCTTGGGAGCCATTATTATACAACAAAATCACACCCGCCGTGATAGTATCTATATAAAATGAGCCTTGTTTTCTGCTCGCATATATCTCACCCACGGTTTTGCAACAGCAGCTGCAACCCATCACGTAGAGTATATCAACACAAACTGAAAAAAAAGAGAGAAGAGAAGGGTCGCAGTTACATAGGGAGCGCGCCAACTCAATCGGAAATAGACACATCAAAAACGATGAGCCACGTGCAATACCCCTCTTGCAAGCACATCAAAAACGCCATGTATTACACCCCAACAGAGGATTAGCTATTTTGACAAGAGAAAATAAACCTCCCTCTCTTTTTTTTGCCCCCATTATGACGACACCGTTGACACATCCGATATCAACAAACGCTTCAATGAGTAAAGCATATAGGGTCCGTTTTTTCTCTCTCTCTTTCTTCCACTTTGCAACAGGTCTAAATGTATTCTATAACCGCGTTCCCATAAACCCATAAAAAAGAGAGCCGTCCAGGTAGCTGTAAACAACCGCAAGAGTCGTGGACGTGGTCCAAGTCCAACTCGTCGCAATGCGACATTTTAGCGAGCGCGTGCTACCCCCATCATCAAGACAAATATATGACGCATACTAAAACAAATTTTCTCAAAGGCTCGCTTTTTTAATCATTATCATGAAACATCCTTTAAGAATCTGCAATAAAACTCGTCTAGTGTAAATGTAAATAAGTTAATTCCTCCATATAAATTGCGGCTATATCCAGGTTATGTAAATAGGTACCGCAATAAATAGAATAACGAATTCCCTAAGCACTATTTATAATGCACCGCAGATCCTCTGCTGTGTTGTTATTGTATAATTTAAATTGATGTGGGGGGTCGTCAAATACCTGTGCAATCATGAGGGTGATGAGTGAATAATAACGATGTTCCTTTCCTGTACATTTTATTGAATGTTAAACTTTTTATTTTTTTGCCCCTCGACGTTCTATTGTGTAAAGTTCTTTTCGACCTCAAATAAGAGATAATAGGGAGCCGTAAAAGCATCGTCAAGATCGTATATTATTTCCTCTTCCATCTTGGAGGTTTGATTATCGCATAGATCCGTGTTTTTCTCTCTCTCTCTCATTCATTTTTACGATGTTATTGAATCAAGATAGAACACAACATTTTCACAAGATGTCGTAAGAAAATAACGTGGGAGCAAGAAGACAGTGTCGAAAGCACGAACCTGCACTTGTTTCACGGATATCGCACTTACATTAGGAAAAAAAAAATCTTCCTCGCGCTTTCTCGTTCAAATTATTTTTATGAAAACAGAGTAAAAAGCTCTGTGAGAAAAAGAAAATTATATAGGTAATAATAGGGGATTTCTCCTTGAATGAGTCCTCATAGTAGATGTTCAATAAGACGTTCTTATTATGATATGGACACTCGCTCGAGTGGTCTTCAAATTGACCCCCGAGAGAGACCACACCGCGCCGAGCTATTTCAAGTGCCGCCTCGCTCGAATAGACCGGCCCGAGCACCTTTGCCGCTCGGCTGGACAATGTTTTGGCTTCTGGAGTATAATATAGTCCTTTTTTCTTTATTATGTGTGTGTTGAATGAAAGAAAATATCCCAAGGGGTGGTCTCCATGAACTACTGTAACCCTATTGTAGCGCGCACCCACAAACTGTACACATATCATCGAAGAGAAAAAAGGGGAGCCGTTTTGATCCTGCTGCTGGATATCGAATTAGCCGCATGATACGCCACCGTCTTGTGTTTTGTTTTGTTGTTAAACATGTGCCGGCGAAGAAAATCCCTGTTTTTGTTGAGCCGGGCACAGCTAGCGCAGCAGTAGCGCCTCCCACGCAGAGCTCTTGCTGTGTCGGCCAGCCGGACTAATGAAGTGGAAAATCTGTCTGTCGTAAAGGAATAGAAAAGAACCCTCTTATATAGTGTATTATACTTTTACCATACTATGGAGCTTAGCTGTCAACAATATTGTTGTTGTTTTGAGGACGATATGCGATTGGGATCTATTTAAGAATATAAGAGATCCCACACTTTCTCTCTATTCCTTGTATGTAAGAGCTAAGAATAATTCCAGCATACCAGACTATGGGATCCACACAAATCCCTCGTACTCTTCCAGTTGTCAACTTTAAGGACCGAGCGGGATTTCTGTCTTGATCCACTGATGTGTTATTTAGACGGCCCCCTCTGCGTGCCATCCTAAATGTGTATGTTTTTCCTTTCGTCAAAGAGTTTAAATCCCGAATCCCTAGGCCAGCTGTGATGGCCGTTCATCCAGCAGAGCGAGCAACTGCAAGGAGCCATAACTTTGAGCCGGTCGGAGAGGCCGGAGTGTATCGCTTTTGAGACTTTATAATTGGAAGGAGTTTCCTCATCATCGAGGCATAGTTAATATATAATTATATTGTATAAAGTTTGGCTCGATTGTCATCATGAATCTATACTAATGGACACATTTGCCGTCACTTCCAAGTGTAGCGAAACAGCAAGTTTTCATCTTGAGTGCTGGTTAATATGGATTTTGTTTAAGTGAAATTCACGGCTTAACTGCTACCGTTCAACTTATTGGCTTTCCGAGTGAAAACAAATCTAGGAGAAGGGATTTCCTGTTTGACATTTCCAGCAGGGCTGCACCAACAGATCCCTAGAAAGAAAGAAAAATATCGAAAAAAAGAGAAAAATCCTGTGAGGAGGGATTTTTACTGGTGGTACGGACGTCAAGTGGCTTCTGAATAACGGTCTGTAATAAAATGGGCTCAACTTTGATCCCACTCCAGCAGAAGCGACGTAAAAATCCTCAAAACTTAAAAAGGGGGAATATTTAGGATGCAGGTTGTCCCTGACGATGAGTCAGAAAAAATACATTTGGCAGCCGGTAAAGCATCGTTCAGCGTGTTGGTGTGCGTCTACTAAGCAAACAACCGTTTCGGTTATTATCCAACACAACGCAGCAGTGAGCCAGGATCGAAAGGGGAAGAAGGAGTAGTGACGATAACCATCTGACAAAAGAAGTGCCTCGATCCTTCCATACACTCTCTGGGTGGTCGTGCTCTTCGTCGTCCTCTCCAGCTAGCCCGTCCTGCTGGTGTATATACACGCGGACGCGGGTGCTCATGCTGGAACATTATTTACACAACTTTCAGCACGCTGTACTCCTTCAACACAAACTTCATTACCATCTTTCTATTTTTTTCTTTCTTCTTTAAGGATGTCTTTAAGCTTTTGTGGTCGATGTGGTGCGGATCTTGGCGGATTTCCAACCGTCCTCTCTTTTGAAGAGTCTGTATAGGCCTATTGTGAGCAATCAGTGAATAGGTACACAGGGATCAAGATAAAGCACTGTCGTACACAAAACAGAACGCGATTGAGTCGCTTAACTCGACGATATAGACAAAACAAGGATTTTTCTATTGACAGTATGGATTTACCAATCTTTTATATTTTAGCAAACAAAGATTTTTATTCAAATTTCAGAGACTTTGAAAAATGAATGGGTAGAAAAGTAACTTGCCCCTTAATTTTTAATGGATATTCCTCACTTTCGCTCATGTGGAATTCATAGTTCTCATAAGGGTCTTGTGACCTAAAAAGTCCTCGTTCTCTCCTTGTTAGAACAACAACAATTTCCTCTTTCCTGAAGGAAAAGTGATTCGCCAGAAGTTTTCTGCTGGATAATATACGCTAAGCCCATATGTTTTTTCAAGGAGAGAACATAAAAAGCGAGAGGAACTTGAGTAGTTTTTCTTTTCTTTTTTTCCAAAATAGGGAGGGGGTGGAGGTTGACTCTCATAACGCAAAGAGAGGAGAAAAAAAATTTGGTGCCAAGCTGTCTGGTGCGACTGGCGGGGGGAAATGATGATGATGAGAAGGAAGAAAAAGAGACTTTAGGGGACTAAATCCACCAGCTATCCGTCGTCAAAGTGGAACACGGTCGGCAAAAGCCACAAAGGAAGGAGGAGCGGAACAAGAGGGCAACACAGCTGGGATCTTCACACACGGACCTGCCCCTTCATCTTTGGTCCAGCCATCCGAAACCTCATCTTGCTCTCATTCTGTCAACTTTTTTTCAACTCTTTTTTTTCTTCCTTAATGCTGTTTAGATTACGTTTTGAAATGAGTCACGATACTTTTTTTTCTGTGTGACGGACTACCATTATTCATATCCGCTGGACTACGGTGTGTAATCTTAGTGGGTCGCAGCTAGAGAAATATTACGTGTTAGTTAAGAAACAAGTTGTCAACTAGTAAAACACACACTAGAGATTGCACATATAGAGAGAAGGGGGGAGAGAGAAGGAACAAAAAAAAAACTTTTTTGAAAAACCGCCTCGCCAGACAGCTTGGCGACGACTTCCGTTGTTTAAAAGTGTACTCACTAAATCACCGCTCACTCTCTCTATGTGTGCCTAGCTGGTGGGGCTCCGGTGGGTTCCCGAGGTCTCCTATCCGTCGGCCTGTTGTCAGCTTTTGGCCTTGTATCATTTGTTATCACATGTGTTCCCCATCACTGTGTACACAGTGTATACACCTCCTTATCAGTCAAAGGAAGACGAAAAAAGAAGAAAAAAAAGGTGCTCATTAAATAAGGGAGGGAAGAAGAAGAAAGCCGCGGGACTGATGATCTCAACAGCTGTAACGTACACGGTTTTGTGTGCTGGGGAGGCTCTGGAAGCCCACCAAGAGCAACAACAACACACACACACACACAAAGATACATTCAGAAAGAGAGACTCGTCGTCGTTTACATCCCCCTTCTTATGTGTGTACCATAAACGATCCACGTGTGGTCCTGCTAGAGAGAGCCATGTTTTCCTAGTATAGGCATATATAGATATATAGATATGTTTATTTATAGTACTGATCAGCGCCCGTTTCTTATATATTATTGTTTCCGCCGGACAGCGCGTGGATGATGATGGATACAAGCCAGCAAGGAAAAGAAGAAGAAGTAGCAGAACCCCTCGGTTCTAAAATCCAAATGTTATTATACCCACCCACTTAGCGCAAGGAACACATGGAAGAAACAAAAATTCCGTCGGGACAAATCCATCAACACATACAGCAGCAGAAAAATATCCAACAGATTCGTTTTTCTTTTTGTTGTTGTTATGTACACACATTATATACCACTATAGGCTTCCTGGCTCTTAATGAGCCGTGTACAGCCATCAGCTTGAGAGCGTAAGGAATGTGAGCAAACTTGTAACAGTTGGGAGCCAAACGGTTTTTTTTTCTTCTTCTTATTGTTTTGACTGTGCAACAGTTTATACACACACACGCCCTGAGGATTACGTATTAGGGGCAAAAGAAAGTGACGTGTAGTATAGTACTGCTCCCTCCTCATCGTCAAGAAAACAGTTCGCCTTCACGATGGGTAAACAAACTCTCCTTGAAAAGGGAATCCACGCGCAGATGCAACAAACAACACGCCGTTTCATCAATTCATCTCAGCTTTCTTTTCGACTTGTGAGCGCGGCGAATGACGACTTGTACGACGAAACTTCCTGCTGCTGCAAAGATACCCTCTCTGTAAAGGAGAAAAATCATTCCTCACAAGTCCATACATCACTACGCCCGGCCGAGCTCTTGACAGGGCCAGCCGCACCACATCATTCAAAAACAAACAACTTTTTTTTTCTTCTTCTTTCCTTTGGGTTCTTCTCCTTCAGAGAGCGGATCGTTTTCCGTCTATTTCTCCTCTAATAACAGAGAGTCGAGTGACCGAGAAAAATTAAAAGATTTTTTTTTTTTCTTTTCAAAGGATTGTATATTGTTTTGCTGGCCACACTGACACACAACACGCACGCACAAAAATGAGAAAAAGAGAGAGAGAACGGGCATTGACAGTTTTCGTTTTATATTATATAAAGAGGGGTGAAAATTCACGCACCAACATAATACACATATTAATTATTTAAGTATAATATAGACAGCAATAACATAATTTTTTTTTCTTCGTGTTCCATCAAATTAAGTGAACTAAACGAGTAATTAGCTAGTTGATTCCGTTCATTTCTGTACAAACTTAATTCACTGAGATCAACACGTTTTTTCTTTCCATTTTTTTTCTATAGAACTACCGACGGATTTCTATTACAACACGAAATATATATATGTATAAAACTTTGATTATATCATACACACACTGGCTACAAAAATGGGTCATTTGTCTTCAAGAAATAAACAAACTTATACAACAATTATTTAAACAGTTTTTCACCTAGCCCAAGTGACGGGAGCCAAGCTATTGGCGAAACGGGAGAGGCCTTGAACGCCGGATACCATTGCCAACCGGCGCAACTTGTCCAAGTCGCCGATTAGTTGACTATTAGTAGTGGCACCTCCAGGGGATCCGAATTCCGTTTCGGCTATGGATGGCAAGGTAGAGGGCGCTGTTGCATCTTCGGTGACTGGTGACTTGTTGGTCTCCTTCCTACCAATAATACTGTCGATGCTGAAGGCCGTCTTGCTGGACGAGGCCGCTCTCTTAGGAGAACTGATGGGAGTGATGCTGCTGCTACTGCCGGGTGTCGATTCTGCTGGAGATACTTGCGGCTTAATGGCGCTGTTGTTAGAAGCCGAAATAGCGATCGGCTTGATGGGCGCCGTGAATGGAGACTCCTGCTGCTGCCCGCCTGCCGGGAAGCCGAGCTGTGGTGGAGCCATGTGAGGGTAGCCTGGCGGTAGCAAGCTCAGGTTGAACGGTGGCAAGAAGTTGGCTGCATTGCCCGGCTGCGAATGGGTTGGTGGTGGTGGTGGTGGCGCGAAACCGTTGTGGTGGTGGTGATGACCGGCCATAATAGCCTGATGAGTATAAGGATCAGTGACTGCCATATGGTGAAGGAAAGCAGCCGTAGCGGCTGCTGGGTCTCGGAAGAAGTCGTTCTGCTGCCTCTTGTATCGCTTCCGTCGGCGGAGGAATGAACCATTATCGAACATGTCCTCGGCCATTGGGTCCAGGGTCCAGTAGTTACCCTTACCAGGGTTTCCCGGCTCCCGCGGGATCTTGACGAAGCAATCGTTGAGGCTCAAATTGTGCCGAATTGAGTTCTGCCAAGCTGGAAAGCGATCCCGGTAGTAAGGAAACCGATTCATGATGAATTCGCAGATTCCGCTCAGCGTCAGCTTCTTATGCGGAGCGGAAAGGATGGCCATCGTGATGAGGGCGATGTAAGAGTAGGGCGGTTTGACTAGGCCGTTCTTCTTGCTTCCCCCTGATGAGGAAGAGGATTTACCTCCACCTTGCTCTCCATCGCTAGAACTACCTTGGTGGTGGTGGTGACCGTGGTGGTGGTGACCCTTGTGACTCTTGTCCTTACCGGATTTGCCTCCGCTCCCGCCGCCTGATTTGTGTGCTTTGGTTGGGCTGAGAGTCTCACCCATCATTCCAGGTCCGCCAGGATGATGATTATTGATGGTAGCATTGACCATTGCTGCTTGCATGAACCATTCCGCCTGTGCTCCAGCAGCCATGGCCGCCGACATTGCGGCCGGATTGAAGAAAGCCGCCGCTGGACCGATGAATGGATTATTGTGAGCGTCGAATGGGAAACTTCTGAAATTTCCGTGAACTGGTCCGTCGTCCACATCGTCCACATCCGAATCGTCCGAGTCAACATTGATTTGGTCCTCATCGGCTCCTTCACTCAGCTCGGCCGCATCGCTGCTGCTAGGTGTTCCCCTTAGGTCGAGCGGGACTACGGCTGTGGTCGCCGAAGGTGGAGATGAAATGTGATTACTCACAGTGAAATGTCGATTCAATAAGTTAGGGTGGCTCAGCAGAGGATGAGTGCCCGCCGGCGAGCGGTTATTCGCCATAGCGTTCATCATCAAAAGGGTAGAGCCGGCAGCGTCTTCTTGATCCATCGCTTGGCACATGGAGGTGGTGCGCTCAATTGTTTTTAAGATGTTCGTCTAACTAAATAAACAGCACAGCACAGATTTTTGAATGAGTTCTTCCACAAAATAGTAAAAACAACAAAAAGAAACTGAGAGAGGCTTTCCCAGCGAGTTCGTCGTCCGGGTACTAGTCGGATAATGCCGTCCCATTAAGGATCCCAGAGGCTTTTTGATTGCTCCTGGGGCCGTCTAAACGTGTATGTGTGTATACATGTTTCACAGTTGGGGGGAGGTGGGAGGAGTTGGTTTTGCCGACCCAATGGAAAAAGGCAGCGCAAGCTTCAAATCAAACGGCCATTGGTTGTTGTAAGGTGGGAGAGGGGCGTCACCCTCGATCCTTCTCCCCTTTTCGGTATGAGATAAGAGTGAGTCGGGCTGCTGGCTGCACCGGCGCGGTTCCAATAGATACAACTCGGTGGGTTGAACCAAGTGAAAAAGAAAAGATTTGCTTTTTTTTGCAACAACATCTTTTTCCTTCCTTCCTATAAAATGGCGACGCAAAAAGAAAATTCCAATCAAATTGGAATGCATACCCAGTTTTAATAAAAGTGGCAAAGTGGTCGTACGAAGAACAGAAAAAAATAATAATAAATATCGATTGATAAATATATTTAGTGCCATGCTGGTTCAAGAGTAGAGCTGTTGTAAACCCCTCTTTGTGACGGAACAAAAGGCTCAAATGAGGAACAAAAGGGCAGGATCAACCCGTCAAAAAAGAAATAGTCCTTCAGAACTCAGCCAACCTGATTACAAATATATATACTACCCCCTTACTAGTGGGGGAACAGCAATTATGAACCGGTCGAGAGAGTACAGTATTATGATTTATAAAGTACATTCTACAGTGACATAATGCGCATCAAAGATGAATGTGCAAACAATACATACACGCACATCTGTGGTAATATATCTCTCGGCACTTTAAAAAAGAGAGGGAAAAAAACCCGCCAGGATTTTTCTCTCTTTTTCCTAGAGGCGACATGCTGTCTGCCCAGTTTCTTCCTCTTGGAAAAGCCTGCTGGACAAACTTTTTTTTCTTACTAGGAGGGGAGAGAGATATAGTAGTACGGTGTTTCTGTAAAAGGAAACCCGCAAAGGGGAGAGTTGAAGAAAAAAAAAAGAGAGCGATCCTTCTAAACACATTTTCTCACAAGAACACGAGAGGATACTCTCGAGTTTTTTCAAACTCTTGATGGATATATTTACAACGTCCAAAGTACATTTTCAAACTACCCATTCTTTATACTATTCTATACTGCATAATATATGTTTTAAATAGCTGTATTTAAGTGACCTCTCAAACAAAAATAGTAATAATGATTAATATTTATTTTGTAGGATGACTCTTTCCGACCGGAAACCTAATTAGCCACCGAGAGCATATGGAAGTCATCTACATTAGGGCGGGTTTCCCCATTGCTCTTCCATAAAAGTCTCTTTTCTCTTGCTGACTCCTTTTGACTAACCTTCGGGGTCAGTATGCATAACAAGGAGGGAGAAGACGAAAGAAGAAAGGGGGAGAGAAGATCCACTTCTTGTCGGCGGAGGCAGCAGACTGCTTGTCGCCGCCAATGCCTGTGAACCAGGTGGATCAACACTTCCAGTTAAAGCCGCCCCCATTCAGCTAACTTCCATGACATCGGCCGTCTAATAAACACGGACTACCGGATAACTTGTTGACCCAAACAAATAAGGGCGGCGGTATAGAGAAGGACGATTCCCTAATGATGTTTTCCTTCTAGGGAAACTGAAGGGACGAGGGCGGAATGCTTTGCATCTTTTGCAATACATTGGGGCTTCCATCTTTTTATTTAGAGCGGGATGACTATTTCTGGCGTTATCTCAACGAGTAAGTTGGGCAATTTAGGGGACTGTATTATAAATACTAGACTTGTTTTGTCACTGGTTATTTAAAAACAGATGAAGCACGAGAATAATGCCATATACGTATCGAAAATCAAATGAGGGAGGGAGCAATAAAGATAAAAGTTGTGCGATACTAATAGATCGGCTTATATGGTTCTTTTTCCTCCTCCCTTATCACTGTGATGATCGATTCAACAACGGTAAATCGATTATCAATTAGAATCTTACGTATTTAAAACCACAAATACAAATAGATTCGCGGAGGATATCTCCGAATTAGCCTGTTCTCATAAGCATGTACCAGCGTAGAAGTAGATGTGTGCATATATCGGATAGAAAAATACTGTTCAGAGAGTGACGCATCCTACTATTATTTGGGCATCTCGATTGGCTTATGAAGGCGATTAAGTCTGTGGACAATGGTGCAAGCGCATATAAGGGCGATGCATATGTGTGTATAGAAAAACGCTTCTGGCGGATCCGTAATGGTGAGGGACAGAAGTGAGCAAACAGTGCCCGCATCCAGCAAACTACTATACCCATCGCAACACAAAAGATGGAAAAAAGGGGAGACGTATAGCAGAGGGATCGCAAAAGTAAACACACATTCGAACATAAAGAAAGGTTTCTCTGCCAAAAAAAAAAAGATTCACGATCGAGTCCAGTCTGCTGTTTATCGACGCGATGCTCCTGTCGTCTCCATTGTTGTCTATATACTGTCCAGCAGTAGCAGTGGCCCTGAATATGTTTTTGGTCAGCATAGACTAAAGAGTACTGTATATAGGATTGAGACCGTGAAGGACGTAGCAGCACAGCGCCATCATCACACAATACAGACCGCATAAGAGGGACTTTTAGAGAGTCTTTCCGTATATTATTATGCGAGCCAGTTGGCTAAATACCACTCGAGAAACTCACTGCTCTGCTGACAAATATGAAGCAGCCACACAGGAGGACTTATAACAATGGTCGAGGCGAGCTCGCTCACATTTATAGTTATTCCCTCTTTGGCTTGATCCCTCTTCTTCAAGGACTGAATATTGTGTGTATACTCTGTACATATATAACCTCTTTGGGTGAAGAAAAAAGGGGAACCTCTCGAAAGGCCCGAGTCAGCATCAGCGTGAGCATCAGTCAACCAATAATAAAAAGCTAGGGTGATGACGAACAACAAAAATCAGCCTTCTCTGCTCTTTCACTCTTTTTGTCAATAGGATGAATTTTATACACAGTATATAGAAGAGGGCTCAACGTCAACATGATATGAAATTTTTCAATTCTCATATTTTCTATTTCGGGGCGCATTATTGATACATATTGTCAATTTAGAATGAAGTCCTAAGAATAGACTTGATGAAATTGACAATTGACAAATATTTTAATTTGTTTTCTAAATGAGAAATATAAAAGAGTACAAAATGTTGAATCCTTGGAAAATGGGGCCAAGAATTTCGGGAAAAAACACAAATACGTAGAAATCCTAAGGATATATACGTGGTTCTAATGACTCTGAATTGTATAGAGTGTTGTAAGCAAGTTTATATACATCCGAATGCTCGGTAACGGTCAAACGAGACCGAATTTAGACCGGCCATTGTGTTTCCATCGCTGGGTCGTTGAAGAACACATAAACAAGTCATCGGGGGCCTGTTAACTGTGTGATGCTCGACTTGTCGCTCCTGTTGAGGCCCCAAGAAGGAAAACAACACAACGTTTCCAGCTATACAAGAAGTATCTCAGTAGAGCTTATAGCTCTTCTTCTTTTTTCCAAAGAACTCCTGGCTCCAGTTGCTAGGAATAACAAGGATGACTGGCCGGGATTGTATATATACATCACACACAGACACACATACATACACGGGAAAGAAAGTATAGAGATCCTTCAATGTGCGGCGGTTCCGGAATTTCAGGCGATCCTGGCAATTATATCCATTTTGTGACCCCAATGGGCCCACTGTTTACAGCAGACAAAATACGGTCATTGCAGTTTCGTTCAATTGTTTGTATCTAATTTTAGAGATTGAAATCAAGTCGAGCTGAAATCAATTTGATTCTCTTTATGACACCATCAGTGAATAACAATAACACCTAGCTGCATCGTCACCCCTTTTTTTGAACACGGATGAAAGAGAGATTTTCCAATATATGTACATATACACATCATGCACAATAAAGCTTTATTCTCCCCAACAGAACAGAGAGAGGCAAAGGGAGAATAAGCATTTTTATTTTTGTTGGACAAAGAGAGAGAAGTTATAAACCATATTGCCTTTGAGCAAGCAAGCGAGAACAGACAGACTGACGCGGGTATTCATAATTGCTGAGCATTCCAGACCGACACCCGGCGTTCGACATTCGCCACTTGGGCAGCGCGCACCCGCCGAAATAAGGATCCCGCTTTGAAGTTGCTGGGGAGGTGGCAGGATGAAATAAACGATGTATTATAATGCTTTTTACTCACCACCCACGCATTCATCAGTCAATAACTATATATCAGCGCCCCTTCCATTTATTTCCAATAATACACAATAGGTGTATAGATGGTAGCGCGCAACCCCTTAACGTTAATCGTTCTTATATACATTCGTACAGGAGCGAAACATGTCGTTTTATTTGGACAGTTGTGCAAGGTAAATATACCGCACATACATCATTCATCTCACATAATGAATGATGATCTTTACAGGGAATCTTTTAAATCATCATTTATTTTATGAGAAAGAAACAAAAAAGAAAAGCTGTGAGATTACACTGAGGAGCAGACGTTAATGATGGTGACGCTAGAGCTGAACAATATTGTCTCTTTGAGTGCTGGGCTGCATCATCATACCGCCTTGATGGCTCAGCGGCATCCTGGAATGTTTCATAACAATCGGCAGGGAGCAGGACAACATATACGAAGCTCATAACAAAACAAGACAAGAAAGAGAGAAAAAAGAGATGACAAGAAAAGATATGAAAACTACTCATCTCCACAATCTCTTTCGCCTTATTCCCCTTTTTAGCATTTGAAACTCGTAAACAAAAGAATGCTTAAGTAGCAGATTCCAATAACTCTAATTTGGACGTAGCCATTAAAATGTCAGATGCGATGAACAGCATCTCTCTTTCCAAGCTCAATGAGCTCTCTCTCCCTATCGTTCAGGGTCGTGTAAACCGAGAACTTTAGTGCGTGTTGGTTTAAACACGACCATAAAAATTTAGGGACGGACCGGAACACGATATGAAACTTTTACTCTGAGATATATACAGAGAACCAGCAGGGAAATAACCAGAAGAGACACGCCGCCACCGCCACATCCAACGCAGTGAAGCCTTTTCGTCTAAATACAAATCAAAAAGCTCTTAGAGAAACGCCGTTATTCGGTCAAAAAATTTGTCTTTTTTTCTTTACTGGGCACATCATTTATATATACTAAAAACACTAGTCCTTGTGAAAATATTTACGTTGACTAGAAGGGAGCGGCGCGGTGCGTGTTCGCTGAGCGCTGCTGGACACCAAATATCATTTTTTAAACTACCCCAAAAAAACTTTAATTTTTTTTGAGACCACCAAGACGAAAAAAAGAGAGAAGAACCGGAAAAACAAGCTGCTGTTAATGCTACTCTCTTCTGTTTAGTAAATAGGGGTGCGCTCTGTGTTGCTCCTGGGGAATGCCATCACAGAAAGAGAGGAAAAAGCATCGAGGGCGGCCGAAATGGTATATACACAGCAAGGGGGCAGATTGCTGAATATAAAAGGGACGCGCGCGGGCGTGATGCTAAATCAAAGGGCGGAGAGGAAAAAAATAAGAAATAAAAAGAGGGCGGAATCGGTGTTGATAAACAAGTCTTTTGAGGGATTTTTCTTCTTTCTTGGCCGCAAAAGCGCGGCAGCGTTTTACATTCCGGGAACAATAGGGATCTCCAATTTTTTTATTTCCTTCTTCTTTTAAAAGGCGGTCGGGCGGCTTTAAATATATATTGTATAGTTCCCGGACAATTCACTCTAAACGAGGTTTGTTATACTATACGCAAGGATCCAGCCAGTGATGTGTACTGTACCTCTCTTGATTGTTTCTTTACTTACTTTTTTATTTTCTGAGGAAAAGAGGGGAGGGGGGGGGGGGGGGGGGAGAGGTGGAGGACGAGTATATATTAGCGTATATACAGTTACTGCTGGTCATTTGAATGCCCAGACACGGTAGCATCAGCATCAGGGTACATTCTCGCATAATAAACATTCTCCAAATGTATACACGACGGTTTCGGTTTCTGTACGATACAAACCTTATTTTGAATGAGTGAAAACTCTTTTTTTTTTTTAAGTGTATGTATAAACAAGATGAATTGCTTCTAATACTCATATCAAACGATCGACCATCTTTGATAGATCCATTCACAAGTAGGTAAACTAATGTTTAACGACATCCTGTGTTTAGTACACTAAACGTTGCGTACTTGTTCAATAACGTTTTGGTTCCTCTCCAAGGAGGGAAATAAAAAATTAGATACGATCCGAAAGACGAGTCGAGGCAACGTGCGTTCTACACATAATAAACACGGCGCTTCTCGTCCTGAGATGATCGAGAGCTGCCGTACCAACGGAAGTAATATATACCTTACTTCTACACGATGGGGAAAGAGGTGGGTGTCGGGAATGAAGAGTAAATAAGACTGCCAAAACGACAACAATATATATGATATATGAAGATGCGCAAAGCTCAGTCGAGCAGCACTTTATATGATACGTTGTCTATAGATATAATATTGTCGGTATATTAATGTGAAAAAGTCTAGCTAGCGATTTGAGTGCGCTCCACTGCTCCTTCTTTTCTCGCATCTATGTTACTACAAAAGCGAAAAGAAAATAATAAGAACCGTTTAATGAACCCTTAGATATGTTGTCCACAGCTTCTCTATTTAAAAAAAGAAAAGAAAGGGGAACAGACAAACAAGGAGGCCGACTACGGGCGGCCCGATTTTTTCACACCTACTTAAGCAAAGCCGCACCGCGACCATCATTGCTATCGATATAGGTCGAGACTGATTGATTGGTATAGTTTTAATGTGCGATACGGCACCTTTGAGCGGATCGTCAGAAACAATCCGCCGCGGAATTCATCGGCGCACCGGAAGGTTATTATTGTTGTTTCGAGCAATTACGATCGTTTATCTTAATCCTATTTGGTTAGAAACCATAATTGAAAAAAAAATCCTTTCACAGATGTTGTACAAATTGAAACCAAAGAGAATTAAAATAAATTCATCCATAATCCCTAATTGTTTGCGTTTGGTTTTTTTTTATATTTAGAGCAATTTTAAGAAGAATAAAAAAAGTTATCAAACAGTACAGAATAAATCTAGGACGGGCATCAAGGTATATATCGAGGGGAAAGCCGCATTGCAAACAAACAAAAATCAATAGAGTAGAAGAAGAGAGAAAAAAAGCAGTAAGAGACGAATATACATAAACGGATGGTTACGGAGGGTACCATAAGCGAGAGGACAGCTGACAGATGGGGAAACTGCTAGAGGGTGATGAGAGAGACCGACAGTGCTGACAGCTCATGATAATAATAATATATATAGAGAAGTAAAAAAAAAAAAAAAGAATCACACTTAATCCGTAACGATTTATAGAGTTCACTTTTTTATGGTCTGTGGAACGCTTGAAATGCGTACTATACCCCTAGACTAGAAGAAGCGCTGGGTACAATAGCGACATCATTGAACGCGTGGGCAAATATGTGTGTGCAAAGAGAGCGGGATTAGCGCAAGTGGGGATTACGCAACCTTGTGATCACACAGCCCAGTTTTCTCCCTCTATAGATGAGTACAACAATAGAGAAACCTATATACAAACAAACGTGTCTATTATGTGCATTGGGACTTTAAGATGATGAACCTCTTCCACAATGCCAATAATATATGAAATCGCGGTAACAGAAGTAGTTGATCAAATAGTCTGTTACCATAGGGATCGGATATTACTGAGGGTTGAATGCCATTCAATCACAACGATCTACCGTGATATAGCATATTACAAGGAAGATTTTTGCAATAATTGAGAAAATAACTTTTATTGAATGCTGCGTGAAATGAAGTTTTTCGATGACAATGTATGGGGCATGTACGTAATGCTTACTAAATGAATAAAATGTTGGCACGTGGGGTACTGTCGTATACAACCGGGGCGTAGAAAGGGTAGAAAACGAAGAAAACGCGTAGTAAAGCAAGAAAAGGCGGTAAAAGCCAGTAAATTTCTTGCTTTTCCTAGCAAAAAAAATCGGTAAAATTGCCACCTTTCCTTACTTTTTTACGCGTTTTCTTGTTTTTCTAGGCCCAAGTAAACGAGGAAAATAAGAGTCGGTTGCCCCTCGCGCAACTCATCACAAGCAACTATTAAAGTCTCCTAGAAGCTTTTCGTCACTTCCAAAAAGCACAAGCCACCTTTGAATACGTCCGAAATTCAACAAAGGCACAAAGCGAATCGGAAAAATGTTGCTGCAATAAAGAGGTTTTGATTTAAAAAAAAAAAGTCTTGGACTGACAGTAAATGTTGCTGGCTGAACTTTTTGAGTTGGAAGTTACTTTTCGCGAGTCATGATATTGGCGGCCAGTAGCTTCTCAAGGTCGCTCGCGTGGGTGCATCAGCTAGAGCTGTCTAGCCATCGGAGCAACATTGTTCTATTGCAAATATTTTCTTGGAAATGAAGATGGGTAAAACATTCACATAATAATTAGGCAAATGATTTATTAAAATATGGTAAAATTTAGAACAAAAATACCACCAGATCTTATTCTATACTAGATTCTACTTCTCCTTTTGTGGTTGCATCACGATGTATGTATTACGTGTACCTAATGTTGATCCGTCTATATTCCGCAATATATTTAACCAGTCTAAAAACTGAGTTGTTCGTGTAACTTTTCACGTCTAATCAGCAAAAAACTTGTAAATTACTATTCAAGATAAAAGTGTTTTTAAGGTCGAAACTGGTTATTTCTAGCAAAACCGCGTAGGATCGAGTTGTTTTGCTTTTGCACTTTTTTGTTTCTTCTCGACTCTCTTTCGTCTTGTTTTCCTAAAGACTTGAGGGTTATTTCTGGTAAATTGGGTGACAGCGGGTGAGAAAATGTCAACACGTCTGACTTCTCAACATTCTCAAAAATAAATAAGAATGCGTCACCGCACGTTTCATATTTATAACTCTGAAGAGCTCTAAACATAATATGACTCGTTATCAAACGGACCAATAAATTGTACACTAATTATTGTTGGGAATAAGCACACAAACTATCTTTTAATCAAATCCCTTAGGCTTTTTGAAATGTAGACAAAAAAATTTATTGGCCTTGTTTGTTTTTGAAGAAATTCCAGCAGATCAGAACAGCCATTTTGTTTTGCAGGATGGATCCTGCTCAACGAATCAGCAGCTTTTTCTTCCATTGTTTGATGACCGCCCCCTTTTTTCTTCTTCTTCTTTTGAGTTGGGGAAGAGGTCGAAAGAATCGGGAAAACTTTCGATTGGATAGCAGGTGTTTATACGGCTTGGATCCCTCTTGGTGTAATGAAAAGAGACGGACCCCCCAATTTGGCAATCCGTCCTGCTCTTTCCTTCTCGCCAGACGATCAATCCTGATGTTCCTGCTTAACGATCCAGATCCTTTCCCCTCCTCAAACCCACCAAATTGGAGCGGCGGCGGGTGGATATCAATTAAGCTTATGGTGAACAGCGCAGATCCTCCTCTCGCTCAATTAGGTTCCGTAGGTGACCTACGACCCCGATATATAGTAGGCGAGATCCAATGAATTCTATTACACAACGTAAAAAGGGGAGGCTAGGAGTACGATCGCGAGCGTATCGATGTAAATATATACAGTACCTTGTCCTCCCTTTCCTTATTTATATACATGACCATCTTTTTTCCGGCGTCGCTCTTGATCAAGCCCACTAGAAAGAGAGGATAAAGAGTTGCTGCGCCTCTTCCTCTATATATTCTCCGATTTGAATGACAATACTGTATATGCGGCTGTGCCTTTCCCGAGCTACTCATCCTTTATTCCACCGTGTCGATAGGGTGGTGGGGATGACACATTTAATCAACTGGCTGTAACAATTTATCTACCCCTGGTAGCATCCAGCAGCCAAAAGAGCCACCACCAACCATAAATAGTCTATTAATCACTCTTAATGAATTATAATAATGCTACCAGATGGTGCTGGATGACCCCCTTCTATAGGATTCATCACATATTATGATCACTCCCCCACAGGGTCAATAACGCGGCAGAAGGTTCTTGTTTGCAGTGGTGTCGTCGCCTTCTCTTTTTTATGGTTATTTCACGCCTTTTCCCCCTTATAATATTTATGGGATAGATGAAACTGCTTTGCTGATGGTATAGACTTGGCCGTATCTATGTATTGTTAAAAGTTCTATATACCTTTATGATAGTGTGGATATCAATTATGATATGCTCCCGTAAACCATAAGTTTGTGGTGATAAAGACGTATACTAGCAAATGAGCCAGAGCAGTTCTCACAATAATAAATCATTTAAATATGTACATTCAGTATGCACATGTCATCAGATCACTATTCAGAGTTTTACAAATCAAATCATTACGGACAGGGAGGCTGACTTTCGAGTGTGCGGGTTTTCCAGCGGATCGAATAAGGGATCTCCCCATTGAATTAGGCGGATGAAAAGCGGATCCCCGTCGCGGAAGGGAAATCTGTGCGAAGAAACGGAGCTGAATTGAATTTGTGCGGCATTGCTGACCTCGTATATGATGTGACACTTGAGCGCTGCTGCCATCACGTTTGATAAGAGGGTATATATCCCCCTTGCTTTTTTGTGCTGTGCACACGTCGTCTGTTGTCGAGTTATATAGTTAGCAGATGAGCTCTTGGTTTCCAGCTGAATGAGCGGCCAAGTTGATTATTATTTTCTTTTTTTTCTTCTGTTGCTTAGACGATGCGATGGAGAACATATATTCATCTTTGGAGCCTCACAAACAAGAATCACTTACAGCGGTGGAAGTGATTCAATTTGTCTTGGCAACCCCGTGATAGATATGCGGGCTCTAAACAGTTCTAGGGGGTGATGGCACTTTCCAAGAAGCGCTCTTGACGGACGGACAAAAGAGCCCAGGACGGAAGCCTAATAGAATATCATCCACTCTGCACGTCAACGGGAGCACATCAAAGCAAATGAGATGCATTATTCGTCATCCATCAGCGTGAAACCCGTCAAAGAAAATCCAGATGGAAGAAGAAAAGGAAAGAAGACTGTGAGGATCAGCAGTTTTTCGCTGATTTCAAAGCTATAAAAAGCAGCAGCGGTGGACAATCAAGCGAAGCAATCGCTTTAAACGCATCTTGTCCCAGCGTTTGATATACACAAGGAACGGCGATTAACAATCCGACAATCAAGAAAGAGATACCGCAGCAGGGGAACGCTTTCCCTATATCAATAAATCAGCAGTTTATGAAAAAGATTCCGTTTCATATCCTTCTCTCATAAGATAAATAATCAAATAAGCCTTAATCGATTAGGTTACAGAGTCCAGTTCTTAAATGAATTATTGCTCGTTGGTAAATAAATTTTATAATCTCAAAAGCAATAGCTGTGGAAAAAAAGTTCTTAAACTTTTAAGTCTAGTGTACCTAACCCGCCGGCTTTTAATAAAAAAAAAGGAATTTGTAGGTTTTATACTGTATAATGCAACCATAAGAGCAGTTTGTTCTAGTATACAAAGTAATATATTTTTAAAGTCACCAAATTGTAAATTATCCAACCAATAGGATATGTTTTTGGCTAAAACCTAAAAGGCTTACTTCAAGGCTAACCAAAGAATAAATCCAAATAATGCAGTATTCTTTTAAATATAAAAGTCTCTTGCTGAACGAATTCAGAGAAGAAAAAAAAAGAATATCGGATGGAAATCCGATATAAGTGGTTGCCACCCAAATAGTACAACAGTCATCTCAAGAGGAGATCGGGAACGCCAAGCGTCAAATATATTTAGATGTATGAGACGATGAAAGTGTCACACAAGCTATCATCTTATAAACTCTGATGCCAGACTATAGCATCGGTTGGTTTGTATGGACCAATAAGTTATTCGAAGCGTATTGATTCAGGAATTTGGTTGAGGAAAAGGAAATTGTAGACGCGCGACTATCAATTGATACACACATTTACAAAATCGGGTTCCAACCATTGGTTTCAGTTTGGTTACAAATAAAGTTGTTCAGAGACATGCCCATTTATGGAAAAAGGGCACATCTATTTTTCTTCCTAGATTCTTGGAAAACTTGAAAATCAATAAGATGTCGATTGAGAAGACTGACAAAGTTCTCCTATTTCAAAAGAGAATCACATAAACTAAGTAAATTAAATACAAAAAAAAGTTTATTGGGACGGAAAATGTTCGTTCTTATGAAGGTCTAAACTGATGTATCTTTTCGAGCAAAGCATTTTGAAGAGCACTATATTCCAAATTCCGACCTACATAAAAATATGTTTAGCTTAACTTATAGTTTTTATTAAATTAAAAAAAGTAAAGCTTACCTATGAAAACGAAGCGGGCATTGGGTTGTGAGTCGAGTTCCATAGCGTTTGTTTCTCCCACTTTAATAGGTATGATGTCATAAGTATCATAGACAGCTTGAACCATGACGTATGACGGCTGTTCGTGCTCCAAATGATATCTTATTAATCCCTTAGTTTAAACAAAAATAATTATTTTTTCAAAGCCAAAACTAAATATACATGGGAAGGCTACCTTTAAACGAAATATGTCTGCAGGATGCCCGTCCAATGAGCTGGTGACATCTTTCTCCCAAAGTAATCGTTGTAAGTAGGCATCCACTATTTCAGGAGTAAGCAGTTCAATTGTTTCTAGAGTGACGCTACGTACAGTCTATAATCATATAAAGCAATAATGATAATTAAACAAAATAGCAAAAATTTATGATTATTTGAAAATACTAAATCAAGATGATCACTAGACGGACTTGAAAATTTGGTACTTTTCCATAACCTTAAAAAAAATCAAAAAGTAACAAATGCACATTTTTCCAAGTGAGTAAATTAGATCTACCTCGAATTTCCATGTTCATTGTAGAGGTTCAGATCTAAAACACTGTTTAAATCCACCCTGAATAAGGGAAATAAATCAATAAAAAATACAAGTATTTGAACTTTTTAGGCGCCTTACTTTCCATGAGACGTGCGCATGAGAAGTGCATCACTGTTTATCGTCCTATAATTTAAAAATTGAGACTAAAATATGAGTTTAATAAGATGACATATTTCGAAACGTACTCAATGCAATTTCGCAGATCTGAAAAATCAGATGATGATACCAAGTCTTCTTTATTCACAACGATGACGTCGGCTAGTGCAATTTGCCTATGTAAGGTAAATCAAGTGGTGGTAAATAGTGCGTAAAACTTAACAGACAAAAATATTTAAAATTGAGCAGTGAGTACCTGATTGCTTCGTTTAAAGAACCGTCCGGTTTTACTTCCGAAATTTGCTGAAATTCGTATTGTAATTAGCGCTTTCAGTCATGCTATTTGCTATTAATAATTAGGGAACTGATTATGTACTATTCTACCTTGTGGCCATGCTTAGCATCAACAATCGTTATGACTCCTAAATTTCATAAATTTCAAAATAGAACAGTATACATATTTTTTTCCTAATATAATTATATATTAATACCATCAAGGTGAACATCACTGCAAAGTTCACTATCTAGCCAAAATAGCGAAGCGATGGGTCCTAAAAAAGGGTACAGAACCCATAATTAGTTTGAATACGATTGTAATAAAATAAGCTTAATAACTTACCTGGATCTGCTAAGCCAGTTGTTTCTAGCAGAATATAGTCAAATTTTCCTTTTTTCTTCATCAAATTTTCTATGGCTTTCACACCACTATCCCTATCAATTTTTTTAAAGCAAAACGCGGCAAAAAGTGCAAAATAAATCAATTTACATAATAAGTTAAGGTGAACTAAACTTTTAAGTTTGAGGAAAACAGTCCAGACAGAAAATAAGTCCTTAGTCAGCTAACTTTTACACATACTTGACAGAGCAGCATAAGCATCCATTTCTCAATTCTAGCCATTCTTCAAAAAGGTCACCCTGCTTCCCGACAGATAAGCTCTTTTCTATAGAACTCCCTTATAAGAGATGATGAATATGATGAAAGTTCAAGGTAATAAATAATTCAAATAAATATCTTACCTTCCCCAAATTCATTGAGGATTATTGCAATTCTCTTATTGTGTTGCTCTGTCAACACATAATTAAGAAAAGTAGTTTTTCCAGATCCTAAATAACCAGTTACAATCGTGACAGGAACTTTTCTATCTATAACTAGGTCTACAGCTGCATTTTCTGATGAGGAGAGCATAGGCAATGCATCTTCCACTGGTGGCAACGCAACTAGTTCAGGTATATCGTCGGAATCATCCATATTTTTCTATTCCAAAACTAAAAAAAAATTATAAAAAAGATTCAAAGTGGGAAAAAGTGTTAATAGTGAGATCAACACAAAATCGATTGTAAGTAATTTCCACAAGATCACATTCAATAATAAAATAAGTGAAAGGACAAGGCACCATGTGTTTCCCGAAGGGATTCTATCCGGCGGTGCAGTGCTTGATACACTTTTTTTCATGGTAAACAAGATGGCAGCACTATTCGCTGACTTTAAGCACACAGAATATATGTAGATCGACCACTGAGTAGAAGGAATGTTTGTTGTTCTCCTACCGGTTGGTTTTTCAACTAGGAAACATTTGTTTTTGTTGCTATTTTTCTAGACCGGTAGACCTCCTACCGGTTGAATCAGATAATGCGCCTCTTTATTAAATACCGTAAGCACTTTAAAGTTGGAACTTTAAAGTTGGAACTTTAAAGATATTTAAAAGAACATTAACAAAATCTATATTTAATCTTTGAACAAGAGTTGATCATCGTGAAAAATTCAATATTTCATATTTTAATTTTTAAGATTAAATTTCAATGTAACTACATAACTGCATTTAATAAAACATCAGTAAGTGTATCCATTTATATATATATATATAATATTATTAAATATATATGATTATTAACGCATCAATCATCATTCCTACGTTGTGACTCGTGAGCTAAGTTTTTGGATTCTCTTGAAGTTAGCAAGAGGTTTTTATATCAGTCTTTTGGATCTTGTCACCTTGACATAAGCATACGTATATTAAACGCATAATATAATTATTGTTTAAGATAGGAAAGCGAGCTTTTCTGCTCGCGGTTAATAGATTAATTCAGACTTCGCCTGAATTAATAAAAAATACGTGATGATTGACATGGGATTCATTTGATAGAAGTATTAGCATATGTCTTTTTTGTTTAATTTGTTATATGAAGGCGCTTGGCCGCTTGTTGTCGCCTGACCTTCATCCCGTTAGTTGAAACCATACAGTATAATAAAATTTAACTTAACTTTAGTTACTTTACGCAACTTATCTCAATGTGATATTGTAAATTTCGAATTATGTGATGTGAATGAAATTTATTTCAAACTCTGCATATGACGAATTGATATGGGTTACGTGAATTATTTGTGTCGGTAATTTATTAATATTTAAATAGAAGTAAGTAGTTTGACTAATTCGAATAGATACATTTGGTCATTAGTTTAGTAATGTAAATTGTAGTGTTCCCTTTGACTCTCAGGAATGATGTTGAATGAACGCAAGGTTAATTTTATAATATAATATAACCTAACCCAATTATCTGCATGATCATTTTTTCCCTTCACCCTTTTTAATTGGGTTGTTTATTACGGGAAAAATTTGAAAAACTGAGGTATTTTAAATTCATTATGTAATGATGATATACATTACATTATAGAATTTTTTTTCAAATTAAAGAAGTTAAAATTGTTAAATTAAGATTACAAATTCCACAACACACCTATATTAAAAGATTAAATTTTATAAATTCTGATTGAAAAAGAATCGTTTTAAGAAAAAAAATATAGATAACATGTATTATTTTACATTTTTTATTGTTTTGGGTAGTGTGAATGCTTTGAGATATTTTAAATACATTAAGTATCTCAGCATTTGAAACTTAGTTAGCCTTATACGAAAGCAGGTAAAGGTATTCGTAAGTTTAATAAAGTTTCAAGTTCACTTTGTTCCAAATGTTCACTAATATCATATCATGCAGCATTGTCTCCGCACTCAAGCAAGGTCGTCGCAGGTATATCAATGATACTATGATGAAAAAAGGGTGGGAAGGGGAGAAGACTTTTTATCGACCCCTATTTTTCCTCTCCAAAACCGCGATATAAAACCGGGGTAGAACCGAGAATAAAACGAAGGATTTAATTCCTAGTTAGAAAAGGAAAGCTCTTGAGTATTTGGTTCGGAAAAATATCGGTGGAATACCTTAAGCAACTGTCAGATTATCCCGGTTTTAAATTCCGGTTTTTCCCTGTCTTACAGAAATAAAACCGCGAATATTCCTCAATTTTGCCCATAATCCCCCAATTGCCCAAAATCAATTTTGAAATGAATTCAAGAATCAATTTGTATTTGAATTCTAATATAATATTAAGGGGTAGCTAATGTCGGGGTAGCTATTGTCGCCAACCAAGGTAGCAACAGTCGGGGTAGCTACTGTCAGGGTAGCAATTGTCGGCAACAAAAGTAGTAACAGTCGGGGTAGCTACTGTCGGTTACCCAAAAAAGTCCACTTGAAACAGAGCTTAAACAATCGTCTGCTTATAGTCTTTGACGCTGTAAAATTTTAATAAATTGACGATTGACTTTTTGCTTTTTTTTTTAAATCCACGTCAAATGTTACCGGCGAATGTCAGCTTAAAAATTTTTTACGCGTCAACGTCCCGTCAAACGTCGTTTTTGACGCCACGTCACGACGTTACGTCGAATTTGACTAAACGTCGCACTTGACTTTCCAATCACTGCCATTATGAGATCAGTTACTCAAGTACATGTAAGTTATTGCAACTATTACGTACGAATTGTTCTATTCGGAATCCCTTCGGGAACCTCGCAGCGTTGAACGCGCTGCGAACAGCCAATAATCATGAAGAAATCTAAAATCGAACTCACTGAGAGCAGACGATCAAACTGTAAACAAATGAATGGGAGAGCCATCTAGCGACAAATTTAACATAACACGTTCCGCTTTTTCATCGGTCCGTGTTGCTGTTAAGTTGTTGGTTCAACGCTAGATACCTTTCTACTTTCTACCAGATGGCATCGCTTTTGATCGTGTATGGAGCTTAAAATGTTTCATGGAATCTTAGATGCTTCCAAGGACTGATGAAATGCGGTTTCGACGCCATATAAGTATTAACGTCAATGACATACATTTGATAACAAAGTGAAATTATTTTATTCAGTTCTCGAAAAGCTACGAATTTCTAGGACATGATTGTTTCGTAGAATGTTTCAAGGTCCGATTACTGCTTCCTCTAAGATTTTTACGCATTCCCAACGTTGAAAATCCTTTCCAATCATCAAAGCTATAAATAAAAAGAAAAATAGAGCCATTAAATAGCGATTAAATATATCAAGAGAGCATAAACTTATAATATACGGCTTAAGATAGAGTCATAATGTTTAGAATGTAGCGGCGCGTTGGCTTAACATTCTCAAGTTCTAAAGCCATGACGGAATTCAGGAACATAAAAGCATAAGAATCAGCTTTAGTTACCTGTTCTCCCGTGACGATCAGGAAGCGATGGATCAGCCCCGAGCGTAAGCAATCGTTGTAAGGCCTCCGGGTGACCTTCCTTCGCAGCCAGGTGCAATGCCCGGAATTGGTCTTCAGCTGGTAAATTGACGTCAACAAAACACTCCTCGATAAGGAAATCGATCGACGAGATGTGACCACACTGTTTTATATATAGACTTATTGATTAGGCAATATTGACGGAAGTAGGTTGGGGTCAACAAGAAACCTCAGCAGATAGATGCAGTGCCGATCGTCCAGTATCATCGATTGTTTCATAGTTAGCTAACTTATGATCAATTAAGAAGCGAGCAACAGATACATGGCCGGCTCGAAGCGCATCCATCAGCGGAGTCGTTCCACATCCGTCTCTTGGCTCGATCGAGTCTTTGTTTCCATTCCGGTAGAGCAGTTTTATCACATCCAAATGGCCATGAAGGGCTGCTCAAACAATATAAATGTAAATTTCATGCTTTCTCAGATTCAAATTCAATGAATGTTTAATTTTTAACATCGCATGATGGCAACTCGGTGAGCACCGTTCTCTGATGCTTTTTCATGAAATAGTTTCTTCCTTCGAATGAAAAAATTTATGAAATTTAAATGATTAAATAAAATGTTGAACATGTATTATTTATTAATTCTTTAACGAAGAACCTACTAAAACTAAGAAAAGCTGCGAACGAATACATGAAAGTAACGTCGCGTTTTCTTCTGAGAAAATTGTTGTGCCTTATTACCAGCAGTGTGCAAAGGAGTCCGACCATTCTTGCTCCTCGTTTGCTCGATAGAAACAGGATTCCGGTCCAACAAATACGCCACTATAGAGGAACAACCAGTTCGACATGCCAAATGAAAGGCATTCCAACCGAGGGGTTGTCCACTCGCCTATTGGGTGTACGAGGCAAAAAATTCGTAAGAATTTTTGAGAATATTTTGAATTTTTTGAGAATTCTGAGAATTTTCAGAATTTCGAGAATTCTTGGAATTTTTCAGAATTTTCAAAATTTTTGCTGAACTTTTAAATTTTTCTGAATTTCCTCGCATTTTTTAATTTTCCCGAATTTTTATATCCTTTTCCCTTGTTTTTTCCCTGGTTATTTAACAAGAAATGTAAATGTTTACGTTTTATAAATCAATGCGCGATGAGCGGGCTTAAAATTTACAACTTACTTTCGTGAATTGTGACCTAACAATTCAAAACGATAAGTTTTATAAAATTGGAATCATTGATTTAATGTGAAGGTCAAAAGAGTAAGATTATACAATTTGCAAAAATCGAATAAAACAGTTTTTATACATTATCCTTAGTCTTTCCGGTTAAACTTCTTAATAATAGTAATAATTGAATGATTACTGCATTTTAAAATAAATTATAGTAGTACTTATGGATACGCTTTTTAATAAGACGATATCACGATATGGATAAGTGACTAAAAACTAAAAAGTAAAATATTCTTAGTCACAATAATACGTAAGGCATTATAGTGAAGTTAAAAAAAATATATTTAAAAAACTAAGACATATGCGGCATGTACTTTCGACCCATCATCTGCCCGTATTCGGCAAAACACGGCAGGTATGCCGAACTTGCCGCATCAACCCGAATGGCGGCCGACCCTCGGCTCGAATTCCTATTCTACCTGCGGGTGTTTACGTTTTTCAGCCTAATAAAATAAAATAATATGTTCAAAGTAATACCCTTTTTCCGGGTTTCCTTGAACACGTCAACAACATGCGTCCTACGGAGAAATGGCTTCTTTATCTGGCCATCTGTCCTTATCCGACCAAGTATTTTCTCGTGTAATTAGTCTAGCTGTTAGATGATTGGATTAAAATTAAATTGATACCATATAATAGGTGCAAAACCTAACCTAACTTACCTAACCGAACTCATCCAACTACTGATTTTACAACATATACTTGATTAAATCATTGGGTTTTTTGTTTTTTATTTCGGTTATAAAAAAAACAAGTCAAAAATATTTTGCTATTTTCTTTATCCGTTACTTAATCACTAACAATGCATCTGTTTTCTTTCAAAAACTCTATGGTGGATCTTTTTGCAAAACAACTGTATCTTCCATTAATGAAACGTAAGTTTGATCATCTAAGCAGTTTCATTACTGGTAACACTTTTAGGCTGGTGATTAAGTTTTTGATAAATGCAACAAATATAATGAAAAAAATCACGAATTTATTTTAAAGTGATTGCCCAAAGATCATTGGAATACTAGATCTACGAAAATTTAACATTTGCTTAACCTACGCACGACTTAAAACTAACTAAGTTAATATATTTTCTATAAGAAAATGAACGAAAGTACAAGTTCCCGAAAAAAATATCGAAGAATTTCTTGTGAATTCTCGAAATTTTCACGAAATTCTCGAATTTTTTAGAATATTTTTTAGAATTCTCAAAATTTTTCGAATTTTTTCAAAATTTTCAGAATTTTTCGAATTTTTTCGAATTTTCAGAATTTTCCAGTATTTTTCGAATTTTTTCGAATTTTTGCATAAAATTCGAGGGTGTACGACGAATTCTCGGAGTGGACAACCCCTCGATTCCAACCGTCTTTATTTCGTAGTTTCAGTGATGCGCCCTTTTCTACCAGGATCTTCACAATTGATTCAACTTTTTTAGTACAAGCAAGCCGAGGGGTTGTCCACTCCGAGAATTCGTCGTACACCCTCGAATTTTATGCAAAAATTCGAAAAAATTCGAAAAATACTGGAAAATTCTGAAAATTCGAAAAAATTCGAAAAATTCTGAAAATTTTGAAAAAATTCGAAAAATTTTGAGAATTCTAAAAAATATTCTAAAAAATTCGAGAATTTCGTGAAAATTTCGAGAATTCACAAGAAATTCTTCGATATTTTTTTCGGGAACTTGTACTTTCGTTCATTTTCTTATAGAAAATATATTAACTTAGTTAGTTTTAAGTCGTGCGTAGGTTAAGCAAATGTTAAATTTTCGTAGATCTAGTATTCCAATGATCTTTGGGCAATCACTTTAAAATAAATTCGTGATTTTTTTCATTATATTTGTTGCATTTATCAAAAACTTAATCACCAGCCTAAAAGTGTTACCAGTAATGAAACTGCTTAGATGATCAAACTTACGTTTCATTAATGGAAGATACAGTTGTTTTGCAAAAAGATCCACCATAGAGTTTTTGAAAGAAAACAGATGCATTGTTAGTGATTAAGTAACGGATAAAGAAAATAGCAAAATATTTTTGACTTGTTTTTTTTATAACCGAAATAAAAAACAAAAAACCCAATGATTTAATCAAGTATATGTTGTAAAATCAGTAGTTGGATGAGTTCGGTTAGGTAAGTTAGGTTAGGTTTTGCACCTATTATATGGTATCAATTTAATTTTAATCCAATCATCTAACAGCTAGACTAATTACACGAGAAAATACTTGGTCGGATAAGGACAGATGGCCAGATAAAGAAGCCATTTCTCCGTAGGACGCATGTTGTTGACGTGTTCAAGGAAACCCGGAAAAAGGGTATTACTTTGAACATATTATTTTATTTTATTAGGCTGAAAAACGTAAACACCCGCAGGTAGAATAGGAATTCGAGCCGAGGGTCGGCCGCCATTCGGGTTGATGCGGCAAGTTCGGCATACCTGCCGTGTTTTGCCGAATACGGGCAGATGATGGGTCGAAAGTACATGCCGCATATGTCTTAGTTTTTTAAATATATTTTTTTTAACTTCACTATAATGCCTTACGTATTATTGTGACTAAGAATATTTTACTTTTTAGTTTTTAGTCACTTATCCATATCGTGATATCGTCTTATTAAAAAGCGTATCCATAAGTACTACTATAATTTATTTTAAAATGCAGTAATCATTCAATTATTACTATTATTAAGAAGTTTAACCGGAAAGACTAAGGATAATGTATAAAAACTGTTTTATTCGATTTTTGCAAATTGTATAATCTTACTCTTTTGACCTTCACATTAAATCAATGATTCCAATTTTATAAAACTTATCGTTTTGAATTGTTAGGTCACAATTCACGAAAGTAAGTTGTAAATTTTAAGCCCGCTCATCGCGCATTGATTTATAAAACGTAAACATTTACATTTCTTGTTAAATAACCAGGGAAAAAACAAGGGAAAAGGATATAAAAATTCGGGAAAATTAAAAAATGCGAGGAAATTCAGAAAAATTTAAAAGTTCAGCAAAAATTTTGAAAATTCTGAAAAATTCCAAGAATTCTCGAAATTCTGAAAATTCTCAGAATTCTCAAAAAATTCAAAATATTCTCAAAAATTCTTACGAATTTTTTGCCTCGTACACCCAATAGGCGAGTGGACAACCCCTCGAAGCAAGCATCAAAGGGGTCCAATCACCTCGTTTCAAAGGATCAATTTCCACACCTGCAATCAAAACATATTATTAATTAATATGATGGATTGATATGAAAAAGATAATGGAGTCAAAATTTTATAGGGAATTTGAGGATAGTATATAGGGCATCATAACAAAATACCAATTTCAATGTACCAGAAATATGAGGCTGCTGCTATTGCAATGATGTAAGTGAAACGTGATACACGATCCCTTTGATCCCTTGTTTCCTTTTAATTATAAATAGAACTGAAAAAAATACCTTGTTGAATCAAGTACTGGACACAGTTGAGATGACTGAACTGGGCTGCGTCATGAAGAGGTCGTTTCCCGTCTGCATTTGTTTGATTCAAAGACATTCCACCATCTTCGTAAAGATACCTATATTTATGGAAATTGTTCATTTTAATATGAACGCATTTATTTCCGCTTCAGACCATATTAGACAATAGGTTATTGTACCTAATGATATGAACATGCCCTGCTTGAGCTGCAACGTGTAAGGCAGAATCTAATGTATGTGGGTACACATAATGTACCCAAGTGATTCCTGGCGGGCGAAGTTCATACATCTTCCGAATAGCTTCTAGATTCCCGTGACTGACTGCGCGAAGTAACTGCTGTCGTTCGTTATTCATCTGAAAAAAGAAAGAAAAGAATAATACATTATTACTCGCGTACTATTTTTCCTCCTGAAGAATAAGTAAAATTATATTTTGGCACGATCCTTCCCTCCCCCAAGAATTGCTGGAATCGAACGGAATACTTAACTTACATATGCTTTTAAAAGAATTAAGCTTATAGAATTTGTCGCAATTTGTTGGAAATTAGTTTCTGAAAACGAATCACCTGATGATTAACATTTAAATGTGAAATTATAAGTATGCCCTCGAAGTATATTTCCCGCGCTTTGTAAAGAAAGGTTTAAATAAAACTTGCAACACTGTTATCATCAGTATTTTTCTCATCCACATGAACTAATAAGAAAGATGGCCAATGTGTTATTTACCAAAAATTAATATCACAGGATAAAAAAAAAACATAACCATCCAGAAAATAAATATGTCTCCACACTCGGCCACGACTCACTCGTGAACAAATCGGCAATTAGAAGGCACCCAGTGACAAAACTTAACACTACGTAGCAGTTAAGTGTCCTTCAATAACTACCGGCAAGTAAAACCCCAAGGCACAGACACAGTCCATGTAAGTAAAAAAAGACAACGTGACGTAGCCACGTATGAGAAATAGTCCACCATCAAGACGATTTAGCATTCCAATGATGTGAAGGCAAGGGGTAAATAGGTCTACTAATTCTAATGATTCACATAACTTTTAAAGGGTTTAACAAAAATATTAATTTTTAATTTAATACGAATTTTAAACCGTAATAATTATAAATTAATACGGTTAAAAAATTTGGCAACTTATACACCATAAAGGTGCCCGGCCGCCCGGGCTATTTTTCATAAGAAAGCTTGTAGCGTTACCCGGCGGGAAGAGTAAAACTTAGAAACATCGAAAAGGTTGATTCGGGCGACTGCGAGATTTCAGCTTTTGAAAAATGGAAAAACCTTGCATTCCATTACAGCAACCCAAGTAAAACATTCTGTTCGAAGTTAGCCGAATATTGGAGCGAAAGACTCTCGCATTTACATAGATTTTTTTTGGTTATCCCCCATATATCCTAAATTACCGGTGACCGATGTGACGGTATCTAAGTTTCCTTTTTTAATCACATGTAAGTGGGACATAAGTTAAGATACCTGTTAAGTATTGGAAAGAAGTCTCGATACATAATGAGTTACACTTTCTGCTATAGTGGCCTTTTGATGATAAATATAAATTAAAAATCGGAATTTTATTACCCATAGTTAGACTAAATGCGAGTACGAGTTATTTTTTCACTTCCTCAAGCATTATTTAAGGCTGTTGATGGTTCACTAAATTCTAAGATTTCCTTAAACTTTTGCAAGTGAACTACTATATTTCGGATTACAATAGGTACAGACTAATTGGCAGACGCGGATCTCCTATTCAGTGGACTTTTTCCAGAAAAAACTGCCGACCTTTTTACAGCTGAAAAAAGACAAGCTGCTGCGACAAAATTTATATGATCAAAAATTAAATTACTTTTAACATTGGACGTAAAATTTAAAGCTTGATTAAATGGTGAGAAGTACAAGCAAATAAAACTTGTGAAGGTATAATTGGGATACCGATAAACCGACACTTTGGAAGAAAGCGGCTTATCGCAGTTGTCTAATCATCCGAAAGAATTATAGACATAGACTTTAAACCATTCGATTTTACTTTAAATTCTGCGTCTTTTGGTGTAGTTACTTATTTTCAGAACCTTTGAATTTTCAAAGGCATGTAGCCTTTTTTAATTCTTGAAAAAGTGTGCGGTTTTTATCAACAAGTCCGCTTAATAGCATGTCTGTGTCCGCACTGTCCGCCGAATAGTCGGTACCATTGGTAAAAGCATCTAATTAAGTACTTTAATCCAGTGAAATAAGGATACCGTGTTAATCTTATTTTTGGCGCAGGTAAATAATTCTGAAAGGATACCAACGAATCTTATCTAATCTGAAATTATATTTTAAAAAGGTAAAACAATAGAATGTAACTACGCTTTTTCGTTAATATACTTAAAATTATGAAAATACTAAATTTAATTTAATACACATATTATATATATATATATGTATTTGTAAGATACATAATTCAATAGCTCAAAAATTTTGAGTTTTTTTCGTCCAGCTGGCTCATTGGTACAGTACTAGACTCCTGTGAGTAAGATAATAGGTTCCATTCTCGGTGTATCCTACGGTTAGTATAGTCAAATCTCTTAATTTACTGAAAATACTAAATTGTTGATATTTTTAGTTTTAAAAAATTCTAAGTCCGTTTGGGATGACATTTCTTTGCATTAATTGACGGAATCAACGTAATTTAACTATTTTAAAGAAATAAAGTTATTTCAATGGCTAAAGTTAATTAAGTACATCCTACACAAATTACCGTGTTTTTTTCAATATAATAATTAAGGGATTTAAGTGATTTGATTTAACTAATTGACGAAAAAGCGTAGTCGTATTGTATACTTAAGCAAAAAAAAAAGGGAAACAAAAATGTGAATGATTTTTTATCGGTTGGTTGGCGACTTATAATTCGAATACTGTATTAAAGCGACTAGAGCCAGAGATAGGCAAATAAAAAATAATGAATTGTGAGCGTCCTGACTAGGTTTGCACACCTGCATCATTAACAAAAACGATGGAGAAAAAACACGAAAACGATTCCAAAAGACATTTCCGTTCATTTCCGTTTTCCAATAGATTCCCTCCACGTTTTTTCGTATGTACACTATGTACATTCACTATGTATATGCATTCACTATGTAATCCTTGCAAAAAAAAAAAAACAGAAAATGAAGGAGAAGTAGCCCTGAAGTTTTCTTTTAATGTGCCCGTGTTAAATTTCGCTTGATTGATAAGGTGTCATGTGGGAGTCAACTAATTTAAAATACTCAATTACGTTGATTACGCTTTGGGATTGTGCGGTAACACATTTCCCCCCTCATTGAAAAATATTAAACAGTAGGCAAAGCAAGTGTTGCAACATATTTACGATTAAGGAAGACGCATTTACATTCAGCGGTGTATAATTTAATCCCTGAGGGATTTCGTATATACCAAAGGTCTAGGGGCCCTAGACCTACGGTATACGGTTACGGTTATTACGGCGTTACGGTTAACGCATCACAAAAACAGGTACTACTGGTCCCAATGTATGACCAGTACGAAAGAGTGTAAAAGCGGCTGATAGGGAGACCTAAAGACAAAAGCTTCTGCAGCTTCTTCATGCTAGAGTACGATCCAAATTGAATAAATAGTATTGGATGATGTGAACATACATGAAATGCAGTTATTTACTAAACTGAGTACTTGGGTATAACCGTATCCAACTTAATTGGTTGGCAACTTTCTACGTGTATTACCAAAATATCAAAATTTGTCGGGAAAAACCAAGCGTTGCCATCTCTTGCCTTTGGTTTCAATAGTAAAAGGCTCTACGATGAAATTACGATGTGCTTGTAGCTACTTACAATCAGTTCCCACGGCCCACAACAGAAGGTTCGAGTGCATTTTTGTGACCTTCATTTTTAAAAAGTGTTAGGGGTTTATACGTATCTTAAATGTTGACGTCACCACACTTAAGCAAATTTAACATTATCAATGAATTTGCATAAAACTATTAACTTTTCTTGTCAGCACCCAATTCAAAGTGTTTTAGCGTCTTCTACCAAGTGGTTGAAAAAATATGAAAATCCAATGCCTTTCCCACGACGGAAGACAGGTTTGATACTATTACATGTAAATTATGTATTACCTGTTGCGCCAAGCCGGCAGAATACCAAATGTATTGCTTTTTCTAAAGACTTCAATTTTACTGGAAACTTTATTTCAACCCCATTTACTTTTTACTATTATTAATTTGAAGTAAAGGTGAACTCGACAGCTGAAAATTAAAAGTAAGAAGTGGTTTTCTTTTCAGTAGCATAAATTAGACAATTAAATAGTCATTTATTTAGGCAATCCATCGACAAATTTAGACGGTTGTCGTAATCGTGTCACTTTTTGGCGAGACCTCTGGCGGATGTTTACTTTGTGGATTTCTGCGTGCATTTCCCGTAACCATATATCGAATCTTAGCACCCTTTCGCCAGCCATCTATACTTGTCTACGGTGTGGGCCCTTTCCGTAAAATTCGGCATTCAACCCACAGGGTGTGGTTCCTGTTAGTTGCCATTCTGTAGGAACAGGGTGGAATACCGTATGCTCCACCAAGGTGACGAGTCCGTAATATATTGGACCATATAATCGTACCGAGGCGACAATTCAGGACCAGCTTGGACAGCAGCAGACAGCTGAGAGCTGACCGCCATTTTGTAGACCTTGAAACGGGCAGGGGTATACGCAGACCTACCACAGCATTGCCAATAAGAGACGGGAGAGAGAACCAAGAATCCAAAATAGATTTTTGGAGAATGACCTCAAGTTATTTCGAAATCGGCTTTTATTTCCCCACAACAATTTGATTGTTGCTGTAAAATTGTCCTTGTCTGGAAATATTTATTGACCTTGAATACCAATATCTGTGACATTCCAGGAATACATACTACATGTGACCTGATCAAGACCTTCCAGAAATCCTGCTTTTTCAGAAACGCGACTTCGAAATTAGAATTCATCATCAAGACTGAAAAGGTTAGTGCTAGCAATCTTGGATCCCTTCTTCTTCAGCTAGACGAAGCATTGTCTACCTCCTAGAACTTAAAGCGGAGTCTGAAAGCTGATAAGAAGAAATCGGATACAGCATTATTAAGTATGGTGAACGAAGAATTGTTAGATTTTCCTCGTCTGTTCTTGGAAACTATTGTACCCGACCAGCGAGATTACGAACACACAGTCAAACTTTCTCTGGTGAATAGTAAAGATTTTGGTCTGTTGGGGTAAAGGCATATTGTACCCTCCCCCCCCCCCCCCCATTGGACTCCCCTCCTTCGTGGGTGTGTTAGCGTTACCAGGGGGCATGGGCGTTACTTACCATCGAAGAAACAGGCGTTCTTCACTTGTTTTAGCGACTCACAGACACCAGGTGGCAGCAGCAGCGGTCCAACGGGCACACAGAGTTTCCTGTGTAAAGCAGTTAGATCATATGTCCTTGAAAATAGCTCAAGGGGAGGGGAACGAAAAGGCTTCGACTCTGTAAAGTTCTTTTGAGTGGGAAAGGCGTGCATCCAAAGCAAAAAGTGACCTGAACTTTCCTCTCTCTTGGTATTTATTTTGATTGTAATTTGTTGGTGTCGTCCGTGAGAGTGGTTGCTGGATTGACGAATGCTGAGACGGGAAGGCAGAGGCGGGAAACAGTCTTGGAAGAAATCAATGGCGTCGTTGGTGAGTGATTCACTTATTCAATCCCCGTCTAGAATGTGAACGAGTAGGGGGAGTTCGCGGGCTCTTGGAAGAGAAGGGTTCCATGCCGATCTACAGTGAATACAGGTTTGGTGGCCAGTTGACGAACTGACATCTAGGATGTGACTGAGTCATAATATATAGTAAACAGTGTTGATACTGGAAAACATAATTCTTTTCAAACTTTGACAATGGAATGTTTTTAACGACTTATTATCAATTTGTATTTTATGCATAGCCAAACTGAATTCGTTGGGCATTGTGATCTTTGTACGACTTACATTATTTGTGCTTTTGTCACTAACGGTTAAAGTGAGAACGCGAAAATGAGCTAGTTTTTTTCTAACGTTGTTGTATGGCCCTGAAAATGATCTTGTTTTACCACATTTGATTTAATGCTCTCTACCTAGATCTACTGAAGTTCCTCATCACTCTAGTAAGCCACCATGGATAACAACAATGAAGAAAGAAACAATGTGATGGTGTCAAATCTTCCACTGCTTTTCTCGGATGGCAAACCTACTTCAGTGGCTTCCATGTCGGTGGTAAGTTAATTTTACTGTGGCTGTGTCGTGAATAATTTAATATTTAAATTTTTTCATAGGAGGATCTTCAGTACTTTATTCATTTTCTGATGAAGTGCATACTCCAGTGTGAGCCATCAGGATGGGTAAAACATCCCAGGTTCAAATGGTGGCCTGCCGATGTGCCATGGTCTCCCATCATCCTGACGAAAAAGCATCAAACACCAGTTAGTTACTCTTTTTGTTATTATTATTTTATCTTTTGAGTATGATTTCAATTTAAACTGTGGTTTTCTAGATTTGGAGGACAAAGCTGCAGAGAGTTGTGAGGTGTTGTTATGATTATAATGGATGTGGTTACCTCCTCCAGTTCTCGGCAAAGTTGCACCAAATGATTGGGACTTTCAAGTTTAAAGATAACTGGGATGGAACAACTTCCATGTTTGATAGTAATTCTGGGAAGCTTTTGGTCACATTCAGGAATGAAAACATGGTATACAATGTTTAATATCCTCTCCTACTCTGTTGAAAGAAGCTTAATTTTATCCCTATTTTATTCTGTAGAATTATGATACTGGTTTGAGGCAACAGAACAATCAACGGATAATGCTGTTGCCTAGATTGAACTCACCTGGAAGTCCCTCTAAGATAGGGTCTCCAACTTCCCATCCATCCTTGGCTCTGGAAGGGCCGTCTTCCCCACAGATGGTTGAACCCCCTGTCTGTGATGTATATCTGTGTGATTACTGTGGGGCTGACTTTAGTGAACTTGAAGCAATTAAAGTAATAAGAATCATTTGCTTATACTTTCAAATTACAATTTCTAAATCTTGCATCTCTAAAGGCCCATGAAGCTAAATGCATGGCTGAGAAAGCATTGGAAGCCAGTTCCAACAATAACTTGGTAGAGCTGGATACCACAGACATGAATCAAGTAAAGCTAGATGAACATATTACTTTTATTTTATGGTGAAAGCTTATGTAAAACTTGATATATCAGGCCAAATTCATGTGGTACTTGTCAATGACTGGCGGGGATCAGTCGGAGCCTTTTGCTGGTTTGACACCTAAGAAGCCGAGCGTGAAAAAACTGTGTACACTTAGTGATAAAAGGTTAGATTGTTTCTGTTCAGAAATAATGATCTACATATTTTACTCATTTTCTCTCTTTTTTTGGTATCCAGGTTCACAATTATTCCCTTCTCCTCGGACCTCGCCCAAACATTCAAAAAAGTGATTCTCACTCAACCGGCAGCCGAAAGTTTATTTAATAAGTACGAACGAATGTGTCCAGCAAAACCGAAAGTGAGCGATCCTAGTTCCTTGAGTGGAATCGAATCGGTTAATCAACAGCCTCCACAATCCATGAACCTCCGCAACCGGTACCCGGGAGTGCCAAAGAAAGAAGAGTGGACACACCTCTATTGTTTCAACAAAGCTGACCGGAAGGAGCGACTTATCACTATTGCCACTGGTATGTTTTTATTTTAATGTATTTCTCTGATTATCACAATCAAATTCAATTTTCCTTCTTTTTTCAATTAGGTCTCACTAAGCGAGCCCGTGGACTAGTACGATGTTGCCGCAAAGCGTCTGTTCGACTTGAGCGGTTGAAACCGGCAGAGATCGAGGAATGGACACGGCCTAAGCCTAAACCGCGTCCACCTCCAATGTTGCAGCCCTGGGTCCAGAAAAGCATTGCACACCTCTCTCCGGAATGTACAATCAGCATTGCACCCGTAGATTCTCTTTCGGTTTGGATGAGACCGAGCAATCAGCAAAGAGTTACTCCCTCGCTCACTATTTCTAGACCTGAGACGACGAAACATCTAGGTTTTGCACGCTCCAAACAGCATCCTAGTATTGGAAAACCCAAACCACGGGCAACTCCCGGTCTCGTTCCTCTCATCGCAAATTCTTGGTCACTGCATTCCGTGCAGTCCGTCCGGCCGAAGGTGACCAATCAGTTCACCTTGCCCGATCTGATTCCAGTTCAGCCGACTCCGAGACCTATTGCTCGCCCTTCTAATCCAGTGGTCATACAGATGCCTACATCAGTCAGATCAGTTCCTTCAGTTTTTCAACCTAAGAGGTCGAATTGCAAGGACGTCATCGATCTTTGTTCTTCCGACGAAGAGGATATGAATCCGAAACACAATGCAATTATCGGCGCGGCCTTGTCTAAACCGATTGTTCTACCTCCCGGTATTTCCATCACGCACATCAAGAAGGATCCAAGCGTCAACAGATGCACCGTTCCGTCGTATCCTTCTACGCCTCGACCTGCTGCTGCTAAATCGCATCAAACACCGCATCCTCTTCCTGCTCGGCCTGCTGCGGCTAAATTTCAACAAGCGTCGCATCCTCCTACTCCTCGGCCTACTGCTGCAAGTTTTCAACAAGTTAACAACAGCCCTCTGAAGATTTCTACCATGATTGGATCTACTTCTGTCACGAAAATATGCCCTCCGACGTTGACATTCAAGGGGCAGCAGAATAACTTCGCTCCATCGAACGCGATTCCAATAGCCAGAACGGTTCCACCAATGTTAGCGATGGATCCAACTTCGCCCATAGTTACGCCTCTGAAACTTGGCAAGCTGCCGATGGAGAAACGTGAGCAGATGAAGCAGTCCTTGCTAAAAATCCAACAGCAGGAAGGCAAGACTCCTCCATCGAGCTCGGAGAAAACTACTCCTTCGCCGACGACGAACGCGTTAAGAATTGAAAAAGTTGATGGAGCTGTCCCAAAGACGTCTCCATTGTCCTCGTTACCTATAGTCTCCAACAAAGACGTAAGCAAAACGGTGATCAATGCATGCAAAGAACCAAAGCAAAAAGGACTGACTACCTTGCACTATTCCGAACAGCGGTCTGCTCTACGTAAGCGCTCTCAAGACTCGGACCATTTTGGACATGAAGACGACGATTTCGAGAGCGAACTTTCCATCACCCCCAGCCGAAAGATTCCCAAACTTGATCGCAGACTCTTTCCTCAACGAGAATGCGAGGGTCAACAGGAAGATGACGGCAACGACGGCTTTTCTACTATCATAGAAGTTGACGTTGGAGGTCGTGACGGATCACGGGCAAGTTCCCTTGGCTCCCTTACTCCCGACAGTCGTAGCAAGCAGAAGAAGACAGAGCTCTCCCGATTACTTGAAGACGAATGTAAAGAGCTTCGTCGAAAAGGGCTGGAAGAGCTCCCTTACTCCGACCAGCGGATCACCCGTTGCCGAACTCGATCCTTGCCCTTGGCAGCTGTATACAAGAGTTAGTTTCTCATGCTGGCATTCGTTACCACTCTTCCACATTCTCTCTCTCTCATTCACGATCCCAAATGCAGAAGTGTTACCATGATGATTATGATTTTTTAAAGGCAGCGTAGCTCACGAGTCAATCAAGTGTCGATGATGAGTTTACGTAATAACAGAATGTTTCGCTTATTTTGACCTACTTCTCCATCTTCCACCGCGTGTTTCACCAAGAAATAAGACGGCCTTTAGAAGAATTTCTTAATAATTTACTCCCTCTGCTATAATATTGAACTCCATTTATTGTATATATTTATATCCCAGATGCAACTTTTTATTGCTACCTTCATCTGAAAGAGCCTTTCTGTTTTCCGCTCTTTTCTAAAGAAAATATGCATAACTTTTCTTCGTTTTCGTTCTCGCTCCGGTGCTGATATATCGGAACTCGTCAGATGTTGGGAAATATCGACTTGTTGATGGTGGCTTGGTATTTATTCTCGATATCTCGCTCTGTATCATTCATAGTGAAACGTGCGCGCGTTCGAACTTGAAAATGCTACCTTGTTCCTCCTGTTTTCTTCAATAAACCGAAATCTCCTTGATCAATAATATTGCGAGTTTCTGAATTATCACTTCCACCGACTACTTATTTAAAAAGGTTTTTTATTTACAGGACGAATAAGTTATTATGGTAAGGATAAACTTGAAACGTTTTCCAGTTTTCTTCCTTGATGGTTTGACTATTTGTGTCAATACTAGTTACACTTCCCTGGTTATACTTACTCTAGCTTTCATAATGTAAATTTCTTGGGTTAATCACTTTGCTTTTGGATGTAGCCTACGTAGATTTAATCTCAAAATAGAAACAATTTTGAAGGGAAATTTGTAGTTAGTTTTTCTGATTTCTCTTATTTGTCCGTGGGTACGGAGATTGTCGGCATAGACTTTTGGGATGTACGAGTAGCTACTTTTTTAATGACAACCCCTCGATAGCAAAATTCATATCTTTATCTATAGTGACATCTGTCCAAGAGAGTACGGTAAACAGGATTCCATGAGGACCTGTACCCCTGGTTTTCTTCGATAAAGGGCGCATCGTAGCTATAATTACACACTGTAACTATAAAAGTGTCTCTTGATAAATCTGATTCCTCTACCTTCTAAAAAACTATTGATTTCGGCCGGAACGTTCTGACGCTCCGGCCAGATCAAATTTGACAATTAATTATCTTAAGTGGACGTTCCGTCTGGAACTGGCCGAAAGAGTCCCTTGGTCCTTGGACGTCCGTACACCGTACAGTAATGAACAAAACACGTCAATTTTATATTGTTTTTATACTATATAACCTTACTAGCAGGTTTAAGGAATTAATCATTTAAGAATTGCAAAAAATATAATAATTCAAATAAATTTTGAAAACAAATTAAGCATGACAAATCTTTTTAAAACTTTAATTAAAAAAGCATAAATTCAATCAATTTTCATTCATCTGTTGAAATGCTCCAAAAATAATGTTGTAAACATGAGAATCACGCAATGATGAGAGCCTATCTGACACGGATTCGCGGTCTCGCGCTCTCTTTGCCTGCGATTTACAGAAAACGGCTACTCGCACCACCACAGTCCAAACAAGCGAAAACACGTCACTCTCTAACTTAAGTCGTCGTCAGCCTCCCTCTCTATCGGTTTAGCCTTGCTTTAATAGTCCACCATTGCATATACCATGACCGACTTAAGAGAGAGATAGCGATTTCCCAGAAGACCAATAATAATAATTCTCTATACATATGGTACTTGTAATAATTAATAACATTTCAAATAATAATTAATAGAATTTCGAGGAAGCCACGTCGGCCTAGTTAATAATCGTTCCTCTTTCAGACATGAACAGTAAACACAGTTTCTAAATTTAAAATTTTCGAGCTTTCCATTATCGATGATTTGCAGATTTTAAGATATTGCATATAGGGATGGATTGAAAAATCATATAATAATAGAGTAAATAGTATTTTGTAAGCAACTGGAGAAAATATTATTAATGTAATTATTTACATCAAAATTTGATTCAATTCATAAAATTTAATTCATCTTAACACATTTTCTCACTTTTCTGCAAGAAAGATCCCGGAGAAAGCAATGGGAAACCATCGGTAATTTTGCATGTGATACCCTATTTTAACCAAGACTATTCTAGATAATCCACGGTGGAGTCGAACAAGTACGTGACAAACGTGATTATTTGGATGCGCCTTTAATTAGCTTACGTCGGAAAGACCTTAAGATGGCATTCTGATCACACCTTAATTAAAACTCATTAAACCTTTGTTTGCGGTGACAGAATTCAACCTTGAATTGGGTTGTGTAATCATGAGCGGTTTCAGAAACAAACTTCCTTGATGTCAGTTCAGCAATATTGTTCTCTTATCCCGCTATACATCTCTCTTTACCAATAGCTGATGATTACACGTAAAATCCTTATTAATTTTCCGGTAGTCCGCTCTTGAATTGCTGAGTCATTACGCATTAGGCAAAAAATGATTGATTATGCAATTGATTGCAACTATATTTATATAAATTTATTTTACGTCTTTACTTTTAGAAGACTCTTTTGAAAATGTTTGCTAAAAACCTGTTCGTGTAAAAAAAGAGGAGAAAAAGCCTTTCTTTTAATAAAAACCTGTTTTTCATTATCATTTTTGAATGGTCTAGAACAGAAATCACGGCAGTTGCGCGTGCTTTCCTAAAAAAGATGCCACGTGTTAGTTTGAAAACAAAAGCTCAAAATAGTCTTTTCAATGGTGTTTGGTGTTAAGGAGTTAAAAAAAAGTAGTTCTACATAATGTAGTAGGATTGTTTCTGAAAGTTACACTAAAAAATGTACACTATTGATCGCAATCCTTACGCTACAAAAGTGAATCACAGATGTAATTCATTTATTGTTGCAAACGCAGATTTTACTGTGAGTAAGAATTTTTCCTATCATGGATTTTAAGTCGGGAGTCCGCCGCTCAGAACACGTATATTATGGTGTTTAATATCACCCCCACCTCCTAAACTGTGCCTTTAAAAACCCGACTTCCTGGCAAAACTGATAAGCTGAAAATGATAAGTGGCTTTCGACTGGTGTACCTTACATAGCATACCGTCATTATAATCTTGTGAAATAGTTGTAAAACTGACTAACTGTTCGTTTTCGTTGTAAGTTGACATTAGAAACGATGAAAAAGTTTGAATTGCGTAAATTATTTCACTTTTTCGTGTTATGTTCTGTGATAAGCCTCGTATATATATTCCGTGTTGAGTTGTCCACAACAATTATCAATCAAAAAACGATATTTGAGCAACAGTTGGCTGTATTGCATACACGACCCCCTATAGGACTTCGGTTTGGTTCACCTAACGATGGAAAACCTCCATGGCAATCCTCAAAAAAGAAACTTCGGTTTGAAACAGATGTAGATGCAGCTAGTCACCGTCAAGATGTAGTGAACCAGCAGCCGATTGGTACGGTTAAAAATAATACCAAAACAATATTGCTATGGAATGGAGCTGAACGTCCTTACATGTCAATTTTCGGATTCGGCGAGACTGCTTTTAAAACCAATGCATGTCCCGTTACTAATTGCATGATCACAAGCAACTCATCTTTAATGCCCGTTGAAGATTTTGATGCCATTCTTTTCAACGTCCCTCTACTCTTCAATCTTACAGCTGCGAATCTATTGCCTGTTTATCGTAGGAGACAGAAACAGCGTTTCGTTTACTTCTCGGTAGAGTCGCAGTTTTATAGTAACGAAGATATGCGCCTCTACAATGGATATTTTAATTGGACCATGTCGTTTCAAAACTTTTCAGATGTACCTCTTAGGTTCGGTAGAATAGAAAAACGAAAAGTTGAGAATGGCCAACCACAAATTATTGGCGATCAGTTCAAGAAGACCAACAAGACGAAGTTAATTGCTTGGTTTTCCTCGCACTGTGGTACTCAGAGTCAGAGGGAGCATTATGTAAAAGCAATGAAGAAACATGCTCCCGTTGATGTCTACGGATTGTGCGGAGACCTGGAATGTGAATGGGACGAAAAAAACGGCGGAGTTTCGACGTCGGCATGCCTAGAAATGGTGGAGAGAGATTACAAATTCTATTTATCCTTTGAGAATTCCTTTTGCAATGACTATGTTACTGAAAAGTTCTTCTCTATCCTTCAATATAATGTTGTGCCGATCGTTAGAGGACTTGCAAACTACAGCGCAATTGCGCCACCTCATTCTTTCATTAATGCGATGGATTACTCGTCTCCAAAAGATTTGGTTGACTATCTTTTAGTTCTGGATGCCAACGATACGCTTTATAATGAATACTTTAATTGGAAGAAAGATTACGTGGTTCACACGGGTTTCAAAAAGATGAATCGAGAAGGTATAACTTTCGTTTAAAATTTAGATTAGCTGAAATTTTTAAAATCTGTTATTTGAATTTTCTTGCAGCGTTTTGCTTATTGTGTGAAAAATTGAACAACGACAACGAAATCAAAATCTACGAAGACATGGTGCCGCAATGGGACCCTACTTCTCAATGCAAGAAACCTAACATGAAGCCTTTCACGTGGTAAACGACAAAACTACGCTCCTATTTACATCGTGTAAATTCAAATTTCACTGAAATATTTTTTAAATCGCAAATTGTGGGTGCTTTATGTAACTCCCTAACTAGGAAATAAATAAATTATTTTTAAGAGCTACTATATTTCATTATAATTACAATGGGACGCTCTGTTACTATCAGTTTTGGAAAACGCTATAATTTTTAAAAGAACTGTTACGCTCTAGTGGTGCATCATAAAGATGTACTCACCGGGATATACAAGAAGTTTTTAACTCCATAAACCTCGCCGAGAATCCAAGATATAGATTTCGTATGCCCTTAAAATCTCCTAAAAATAAAATACCAACGTTACTTTAGAAGAACCTAGAAATTAAAAAAAAATGTAATTTAAATTTTCGCGGGGTTACTTTAGTGATCCAATTATTGCTTGAATTGATTTTTATATGCCGTCTGTTTTAAATAAATAGACGAATAAGCATATCGGCGCAGCTTCCACAAAATTGTCAGGTCATCATTTTTCTAGAAAAGAAAGCAACAGGAAGTCGAAAGATCAATACGGCTTATCATAAATGGAATTTAAAACTAGTTTTATTTAACACTAAATAGCAATACGATGCACAAATAATCACGTCCTAGCAGCTTCTTAGCTTTGATTCCGGTTGGTCATGTGCTGATCAAACAAAAACGATGTGAATTGAGAGACGTAATGAAACTGCAAAGTCGTACGTGGTTCAACCCATGTAGGATCCGATTTCCTGTTGCATACTAGAATAACATTAGGTAGCAAAAAAGTCAAGAACCGCTATTTAATGGCTAGACAAACATTATTTTCAATTTTCAACAAACTATTTGGAACATGAAGTTTTAAAATTGCAGAAATTGTAATAAAAAAGGTGTATACTGCTTAATGAATCCAATTACCTTACAATTTACATCCACTGTTGCACTGCGCCATAGAAGATTATGTTTATAATTATCACCTTGTAACCATCTTGTGGTCTGTTTAGGATCCCTGAAGTTATACTTATATTTGAACTCCCAGCCCATTTTAAAAAGTTCAAGACAAAAAGAAGCAATCTAAAAACGAACTTCAAGGCTTCAAGTGGGATTCCTTAATCCATCATCCAAGAAAGCCAAGATAATGTTATGTACAGTATGAAAAAAATGAAGAAAAAAAGCAGGTACCATCATTTTCACACTCACGAATGAACGTTGAATATTTATTTCTTTCCAAAGTGTGACGGGAGAAGGTACAAAGACCAGCAGACAAGATGCAGTAATATCTAGAAATATAGTTATCTAAAGAGACAAAAAAAAGATGTGGGGGCTGTAAGGTAAGAATTGCTATTATATAAATTTCAAAGGGAAAGAAAAAAATTATTATAATTATAGATCTGATCTGAGAGGTGTTTGTAACCTTAAATTTTGAGTGGGGGAATTGTAGCATATAATATTATTAATTTCATTAAATGAGTGCCACCGAAGCAGACAAAAAAAAAGGTTTCACAAAAAGAGAGAGGACTTTTGGTTTTGGAGGCTCAGCCTTATTTAGGACACTAAATCATACCGGTCTCGCACCGAGATTCAGAGGGGGAAATTGACAAAATAGCATGTCGACGAGACACACACTGGTTTACGAGACAATTATTAATATTTTTTAAAAAGAAGAATATATAAATCGTTTACAGAAAATAACTGAGGGTGAGCAAAACTCAAAACGAGCCTTTGGCTTAGAATAGGTCTAATATATTAGCATTATGGTGATGACCGTTTTGGATCGTATCACTCAATTGCTCTTTTATCCCATTTTACAAAAATGTTGTTCAACCCACAGTGGTCAAATGAAAGAGATGAGGGGCTCTTACTAAAAATGAACAAACCTGCCCTTCATAGCAGCGAGATTGAAAAAGAATACAAAAAAAGGAAGGTATAAGAATGTTCGCATGTCCAAAGGAACACGGAAAAAGATTCTCATTACATAAGAGGACAGCTTGAAGAAAAGAAGGGGTAAAAGAAGAAGAAAATTAATTTTTTTTGGGAAAGATATTCAAGTCTACAAAGTCGTCCCGACTGACCACAGACACACCGAGGTCGAGGTTTAGTTGTTGAGTTTTTAATCCTCATCCCGCTCTCTCAAACAGAGAAGTAAACCTCGCAGCATCCTCTCTCTTTATTGGCTCTTGGCCTTCTTGCCAATGGGCAAAACGGCTTGTACCCTACAAATGAAGAAAGATCAACTTTTACAATATGAACTCTATTTAAAAAAAAGAAAATTAGAAAGTAGTCCATACTTTTCGAGGACCTCGTTGACTTTTCCTCGGACAACGTCGACGTTCTGGTCAATCTTTTCTTGGTGAGTCTCGTACACTTTGGGCAAGGAGAAAAGTCCGACAACACCTAAAAATAGAAAAAGTAGAGAGGTGACGTTATCGTCCATATGGTAACCACAGTTTATAACTTACCCAAGATGACCAATGTGAGTCCGTTGAACCAAGAACCGACGTAAGTGAAACACCACAAGAGGACAGCAAACTTGATAGAATCGACCAGATCTTCAACCAGGAAGAGCCGGCGGAGTTCAAGCAATGATGCGTTCAAACGAGCTGCAGACAAGTCCGCCACCTCGTGAATCTTCTCTGTCGGGATCGTTACGTCTGTTTCCAAATACTCCCTGTTAAAACAAACAATATGATTAAAATAAATAATAATAAAATATAAATAGATTTTCCATACTTGAATGGATGACCATCTTGGGTCTTCTGGACGGCCTGGAGAACGTTCTTGTAAAGTCGGAAGGAGAGAGTGCCGGTCAGAACGGCTAGGGCCGAATAGGAAATGACCGAAACCACAGAAACGACCGAGAGGGAGAGGAGAATGGCCAAAAGGGCTCCGAAAACGACGCCACTCTTGCGGGGATCCCGCCAGTAAATCAAGTCAGTAACTGCAATAAAATAAATAAAATGTCAGATAAAAAGTTGTACAATATGCTCATATCAGGGATGAAAATCTGGATCACGTAGGCGGTGGTTAGGCACACAAAGGGCTTGGCCCCGGGGCTATGTTCATCCTCGTAACAAGAGATCAAAGCCCTTTTAAGTTTTTTAAGTCGAGGCAAATAAAAATTCACGTTATTTACCAGGACCACGGGATTCCAAGACTTCCTCAGTAGAATCTGCGCCACCACGATTATTACGACGGCCCATTTTTTAAGTTTAGATGAGTTTAGAGAGAAGACTACAAAAAGAGGTCACTGTAGGGAGTGAGCACGCGAGAGCACCTGAGCTTGACAGCTGTTGGCAAAGAACACGAGAGAAGAGGGGGATTCGGGACTTTGACAGTTCGAATCGCAACCCGCACGAAAGAAGAGAGAATGGGCAAGGAATGAAAAGAAAAGGTTTACTGATGTGACGACTAACGACAGCTGTTTTTATACACTCAAAAGAAAGCTATCAGAGGAGTTAAAACGCCACGTTGACGGCTTCTTTCAATTGGGCAGACTGTAGCACACACCAGGTAACAGTGTTCTCTAGTATAGGGAGCAACCGGGCAAGAGAAAGCTAACTTCCAACACGCACAAAAGCCTGCAGCTATGTTACGCACGATGGCAGACAGGTGGCGTCAGACTACACCTTTCTCTCACTGCGATATATAAATCGATGTAAATTACAACCACGAGTTGATGGGGAAGAAAAAGATTTTTCTTTTCTAGAGCAAGTAACTTTTAACTCGAGTGACAACTTTCCCCAACTAGAACAGACTTGCAACTAGGACAAGTGAAGACCGGTTCGAACGCAGGTCAACGTCAGAGTGTTTGTCTAAAAAGTACAGGAACTTGAGACGTTATCTTTGCTAAAAAAAAAAAGTGCCTCTACTTTTCTTTCCAACGAAATAAATTAAGCTTAATAAGCAGAAACACATGCAGTTAAGCGAAATCAGCACTCATATCAAGGTCTTTTATGGACAGAGACCATTGACACCCAATGACATTGAACTCTTCATCGTCAGCTCAATTTCCCCATGCCAACAACGTTTTTGATGAGCCTGGATATCCGGGAGCCCACCACTAGTTTATCTCGATCTATTCATTTAAAAGCGAGATTGAATCACGCTCAAGGTCCTCATGTCGCCAAGGGAAGAAAAAAAAATCACAGAAATAGACGCGAGCCTTGTGTGAGCAAAGAGTCTGGTGTACATTATTGGCTCTTGGACGATGACGTCGCCTTACCCTGTCTGCCCTGAATGTACCTCTCCTTGTTCATTCCAGACTGGGATAGAAAAGGAATTTAAAAAAGACACCACCTCTGCTTCCTATGCAATCTATTTTGGACCTTCATTGGAACAGTATAGGAGAGAAAAAAGCAAAATAAACGGACATCCCCATGTCGAAAATAGTCTCAATAAACATACAAGTACTGTGCAATAAACATTAGTAGAGAAAGAAAAAAGACTTGGGAGGTAGAAGGAGGAAGCCAGACGACGGATGAAGAACAACAAGTAAGGACTCACCCTGCTCTTTGGAAAACAATGCCATTTTGGTATTCACGTTCTGGACTCCACTCATGCCCCACACACAGCAACCCACCACTCTGGATTTGGATACTCTACACTCGCAACAGCACACAGTTGGTGCACGAGTGAGGTTCTCTGATTGCTAGACGAAACGCCAACGACGAATCTTAAGGGGTTACAAAGAGAATAATCCGCACCCAGACTATTTTCTCTCCTCAGCGGGGGGAACAACAATACGGAGACCACGCACTGCCTTGGCGCTCAAGTTGAAAATCCCGTCGGGGAGTCGGAGGGCGCTGGGATCGCACAGGTCGATAAAAGAGGTTGTCAGATGCGCGCGGGAATATACGGTTACGCGCACATCATAAGAGGGGGGGGGGGGGGGGACGAAAAAAAAGAGGCAAAAAGCGGAAGCTCCTCCTCCTAATGTGGCTGATTCGGAGCGGTTTCAGCAACCCCTTTTCGTGGTTGGACATTGTCAACAAAGAACGAATAAAACATGCGTCCACACCCTTAGATACGTCCGGCTTCCTTTTGTTCTCGCAGCAGCCGTCTTTTGTTACATCGTTCACGCGGCTTGTGGAAAAGTAAACGAATATCTTTGAGGAAACGTTAACGAGACGTTGGCATGACTAGAATACGCTAGGGCTTGGTAAACAAAGAAAGCTTCTAGTACCCAAAAAAATGAAACGGAATATTTGCGGATAATACGAGGGAAAAAAAAGAAAAGCAAATAATGGTCGGTCGAATGTGTTTTATCTCTCTCGCGGCAGTATGCATCTTGTCTATTTTCGCAATGTTTACCTTCGCTTTCAAAATTAAGGAAAACGTCAAGATGACTCAACATGCATCAAATAATTTACCCTACTTAATTTCAAAGGAAAAGAAACTTCAAAGATAAACGTAAGAGTGACGTATTTCTCAGAAAGTCTTTAGAATCTCAACGGAATTCTTGTATAGAAAATAGTTAAGTTGAAGCCAGCTCAGCCAATTCAATAGTAAATTTAAGGGTACAGGTAAAATTAGAAATTGCATTAGGCAACTCACCGAAAGCATTAAGGCGAGGAAGATGAATCCATCCACCTGAGAAAGCCATGCAGCGTGCGCATTACGAGTTAAAGAGTTATATTAGAAAAGTTAATGTAGATGAATGGTGAAACTTACAAAGAAGAGTGCGACTGACAGCGGCTTCGGTTTTCGTGCTGCGGACAGAGCGGGTTTTAGTAGCAGAGGCCGTTTCGGTGGGGATCACCGGTTCGGAAGGGCTCTCTTTTTTGGGAAGAGTTGGCGAAACATGAGTAGAATCAATAAGTACAGGCGAAGGTTGTGACTTTGGAGAGGTCTGTGGCTCTGGAACTGCGACTTCTTCCTCCTCTTCAACGGGAATCGGAGGAGCAGGCCGATGACTACTGATCGGAGGAGTCGACACGACCATCTCTTCTTGTTTTTGAGTAGAATAAGTAGGAACGTCAATATCTTCTTCTTCTTCTTCTTCTTCAACTTCTTGATGACTGGATTGTAATACTGGCTCATTGGATACTTCTTTGACGAATTGAGACTGGAAATCTTCTTCAATATTCTCCTTCATCAGCTGATCATCAATGACGAAACTCTTCGGAATCTCGAAATCTTCATGCATGTGCTGCTTCATGAGCTCTTCTGTAGGAGAATCATCTACCAAAGGCTGATCTTCTGCTTGGAAATGAGAACTGGAAAAGGTCATGGGAAGGTCTTCATCCTTTGGGCTGTCACCAGGAACACTAGGAAGCTCCTTATGAAAATCAAATTCATTCTGAATTTCAAGGGATGATGGAAGATCCTCTTTCTCAGTTGTGTAGAGCAGAAGATCTTCTTGAGGTTCAGACTGCTGAGAGATTTCTGGTTCCATTTCATTGCTTATGTTCTCACCAGCAATGTCGAGAAGATCTGGGATTTGAGATTCATGTTGACTGAAAGAGTTGGCAGCCTCCAGGAGCAAGTCACTCTGTTCTCGAGTTGGGCTCAGATTTCCTGCTTCTTCCAAGAGACTCTGCTGTTGAGGAACATGAATGGGCTCGCTCAAATCTTCTCCTTGCTGCTGCTGCTGCTGATGGTGATTATCACTCTCAAAGGCTTCCATCTTAAGACTTGTGTTCGTGAGCGGACGGACTCGGAATGAGTATTTAAGTTTAGTGGAAATGAAGAAAAACACGTGGCCGCGCCCTTTTGATCAATATACAGCCTGAAAAGATAAATAAATCTCAATGACGTGACGGCTGAGTAAGACACGGAATGATGAAATTACGTTTCTAGTAGCAGCTATCGCAAGTTTTCAACTGAAAAGAGGAACCAAGAAACTCATGCCACGAAGATACATGAATGTGGTAATAAAATAGAAACTCACCTTCGTTAGGACGCTCGGATGATAATGACTACCACAAACGTCAAGCCCGGCGTGACGAGACGTCCGATTCTGGTGAAAACTCAAGGGGATAGGACGAATGCTGCTAAACAGCAACCTCAAGTGACGTCAGCAGATCAATATATTCCCGCCCAAAACTCACCAGTGCTTGAGGCGTTTATGATTTAAAATGCTGCTCATTGATGCCAAACCACCAGCGACTGGGCGGATTTAAAATCTTTTTTTATGACCTTATACTTGATAACATAAAAATCCGGTTTAAAACTCAAATAAAAGTAATGAAGAAAAGTCGGGAAACCGACAGATAGATTGCTAAATTTCTGAGTCATTGTTGCGGCATTTACGAGCATGAGAGGTATACTCTGCGCCTGCGCCTAAATAATTCTATTGGAGACGGTGCACGTTAGGAGAGTAGACCCTAGACCAACAGGCTATATTTTTTTGTTACTTTTTCGTGTGCCAGTTTGCCTTGACTCTAGACTCGAGATAAGTCCTGTCACGTAGGAAGGTGGGGTCCGTCATCGGCTCTCGTCCGATTCATAAATAGTCGTGTAAATTTTCCCATATTGTTAGATATTTTTAATTTATGCTGCTGGAAGGAAACCCAAGATTAAATTTATAGTGTGTGTGTGTGTGTGGACGATCTTTATTTTTTAAGGGAAAAGAAATGGCAAATTCTTGTAGTTGCAAACTAGCACCGGGTCAGAATGGAAAATCGAAACATTCGCATTGCTCAACCGAGAGTCACGCCACTGATAAGGTAAATTCATTTCTCAGTGCAAGTGTCCTGGGTTCCAATTTGATGAATGAATTTTACTTTATTTTGTTTTTCTACAGGCACCATTCCAGGAAGGTTATGAAGGTCTTGGAAAGCCCCGAAACAGAAATGGAATTGAATCGTTTGAAGAACTCCCTATGTCTGTAGCCCTCCTAACCTACATGGGATGGGGCATCATCATACTGATTGGCTATGTCAAAGAATTCCTGTTGAACTTTGTCCCAAGTCAGAATCCCAATCCAGAGAAAAATAGAGAAGTATGAATCAATCAATAGGATCAGCTACAATGAATCATCTGTCAATGTACACTTCTTATCATTGTGTGTCATCTAGGGATATGCCCCTCTTTATGCCAGCTTTGAGTCTTTCTATACAAGGAATGTTTACAGACCCATTCGTGACTGCTGGAACAGGCCTATTAGCTCTGTTCCTGGAGCAGAACTCATCCTCAAAGATCGGATGACTCCAGACAATGGATGGACCTTCCAGTATGTTCTCTTTCAAGCATAATTTTTGTAGTATTTTGTCTCTAACATATCTTTCTACAGGTTTACAGGAACTTACACCAAATGCCTTAACATGGGCTCATACAACTATCTGGGTTTTGCCGAAAATGAAGGCCCCTGTGCTACTGCCTCACAAAAGACTATTCATGATTTAGGTGTGGGAATCTGCAGCTCCAGACAAGAGCTTGGTATGTACTTTTCTGTGCTTCACTGCTGTTACTCATGATGCATATTTATGTATTTATTTTTTATTCACTATTACAGGTACTTTGGCCATTCATCAAGAACTTGAAAAGTACGTAGCTCGCTTTGTGGGTGCTGAGGACGCCATCACGTTCGGCATGGGCTTCGCCACCAACACGCTCAACCTGCCTAGCCTAATCTCCAAAGGCTGCCTTGTTATCAGTGACGAAAATAATCACGCCTCTGTTATCCTCGGTCTCCGTCTGTCTGGCGCAACCATTCGCGTGTTCAAACATAACAGTAATATAGCCACTGAATTTAGAAAACCACAGCCTCCTCTTACGTAATTTAAAACTGTTCTCATCTATTTAGATATGAAAAGTTTGGAGGACAAGTTACGGGAAGCTGTGATCAATGGACAACCGCGAACGTTCCGCCCTTGGCGCAAAATCCTTATCGTCGTTGAAGGCGTCTATTCAATGGAAGGATCAATTGTTAACTTGCCTGAAGTCATCGCTCTCAAGAAAAAATACAAGGTACAAGCTGCTGGATTCCTAATAGCTATGATTTGAGTGGATTAATCAGCTCCTTATTTTTCTCGTCAGGCCTACTTATACTTGGACGAAGCTCACAGTATCGGTGCGCTTGGACCTCGCGGGCGCGGAGCTGTCGACTATTTCGGATGCGACCCCAAAGACGTGGATATTCTAATGGGAACCTTCACCAAAAGTTTCGGCTCGGCTGGCGGATATATTGCCGGATCGAAGGTACATGGTAGTCCCCTTTCCCGTTAAAGATCTCATTGTAACCGGGATGAATGTATGGTTTTGACAGAAAATGATCAATCACTTGAGGGTCCATAGCCAAGCTGCGTGTTACGCTACATCAATGTCTCCACCAGTCGCCCAGCAAATCATTTCTTCGATGCGCATAATCATGGGCGAGGACGGAACCAATGAAGGCCAACGACGCTTGTCTCAACTATTGCGAAACAGTCGTTATTTCCGCCAGAAACTTCGACAGCTTGGCCTTATTGTCTACGGAAATGACGATTCTCCGGTAGTGCCCGTCCTCCTCTTTATGCCCGGAAAAATTGCGTAAGTCAGCAGTCGGCGTTGCAAATAGTTGACTGAATCCTTACGCTTATAATCCGATTATTACTATTTGTAGCGCAACATCCCGTGAGCTCATCAAAAGAGGTGTCGCATCTGTCAGTGTCGGATTCCCGGCTACTCGAATCACCGAAAGCCGCTCCCGCTTCTGTATCTCGGCTTCTCATACCAAAGAAATGTTGGACAAGGTACGCATCACGAGTTTCGATTTTATCAAGCCTTAACGGGGTGGTGGGGATGAATAATTCTCTTTCGTACGTCGGCCATCTTTTGTTCATGTTTTATGCATTTGGTGTGATTCGGTCAGAACTCGTGAAGGACGTCGATAATCAATATAGGTAACATTTTTCTTTTGTTTTTATGCAGGCAATTGAGGCCATGGCTGACGTTGCCGATTTACTACGACTGAAATATTCCCGCTTGCCTCGTCCAGTTGGTCCCGTTATTTACGGTGAACTACCTTCGTCTAAACCTCAGGAAGAACAAGTCGATTGATTGATAGAACAACGCACGTAGAGTCACTGCCGCCCAGCGCAGTCAACGGAAGCGAATCTTTTTTGTTTTCGGCATCCGTCTTCATGTCCCACCTACCTTAATCAATATCTTTTCTTGGCCATTTATGTTTTATGTTGTGTTTATTGCCATTCCAATATGGAAATGCATCGAGTTTACTTACCAAGAAGTTAACACTTTTTGCGAGTTGCCATATATTAAAAGTAAAAAAAAAAAAGTCCAGCTCGTTGAGTTACCCGGCCCAAAAACGATGCATTAATCATATTTTTCGCTGGTTCCAGGAACAATATATAAATCTTACTTCGGAGTATTTTTTTAAACTCCTTTTTTGTGTTCGAAATTTGATGTATAATTTCTTATTATTAGTGTGTTTGTTAACAAATGCCTTGTTGTCCCAAAACATGTTGTGGCTTACGAAACAATCAGCACATTCGAAACCTTGTCATTTGATTTGTGCAAAATTAATTTATCAGGTAGTTATTTGTTTTAATTGTCAATTGCTAAACAAAGTAACAACACTATATTCCTCATCTTGTTATATTCCTTATCGAGTCACTACAGTGCCTGCCCCACAAATTCATGCGCCTTACTGAAATTTTGTTTCCCTTTATTTTCATGTTGTAGTGCTTGCAACGAAAAAAACCATACACACTTACAAGGAAGAAAATAAATATGCCACATTACACCTCATGCGGCGGTTTGAGCTCTTTGTTGAATTTTTTTCTGCATTTCTTCACTCTGAAGTTGTTCTAGAGTCAGAAGCGATATTCCCAACTGGTCTTCTCGAGTGAAGGGCTGGGCCATCTGACGAAGCCAACGTTTAGCGAGCTAAAAATAACGGTTGAGGAAAAACGTTATTTTCATATCATGAGTTAATATAAGGAAAAAAGTAGAAACCTGGACGCCTTCCTCAGTTGATAAATTACAGTTCGAGTCGGTCAAGTGCTCCTGAATCCATTTTGGTAATTTAGTCCGCTTGTCCGCTCGAGAAAACCTCTTCAAATGTTAAAAAAGATGTATAAATAAATCAGAGGATTTAATGAGGACAGTTCATTAATAAAAAAAAATAACCTTATCAGCAAGAATCATAATTCCATAGTCCGTTTTTCCTACATAGATAATTTGTTAAGCATGTTCAAGGTAAATAATAATTTATTAATACCTCGCATGCATCGACCGAGGCACTGAGCGGCATGACGCATAGCATCAAACGTCAGGAAATCATTTTCTCGAATCTAGGTCATTAGGACGACGGGAAAAAAAGCTGTAGATTGTTGAAAAGCAAGTACGTTGAAAAAATGAAATCGGCAAACCTGAAACTGGTCCCTTAGATATTCCAAACGTGCTCTGAGGATTCGGGATTGGGTGTAAACGTACGGGATACCAAACATCAATACGGCCCTTTCGAAAATGGAGATTAAGTAAAAGAAAGTTTTCCAGTTTTAACACTATTACCTTCCCAGGTGATGGTCGAAATCGATTCCTTCCGAGACTTTACCGCGAGCTACGGAGAGCAGCACAGCTCCACGTCCATTATCACAGGCCTAAAAAAATTCATCAAGGTCGCTTTCAAAAGCCATAAAAAAACCATGCCTTAACTTGATAATAGTACCTTAATATAGTTGATTAAAGCGAGGCTAGTTTCGGCCGCATCCTGTGTCTCAATAAAAAGGAGCTTGTGGCGTTGGAGCTGATCAATGATTCCCTGATCGTACCAGCTAGCCACAACTGATTCAAGATACATGTAGCTGGTGAAAAAGCAAACGATTCCATCGGGAACAGAGGCTGCCACTTCTACCAGTAAGTTTCCATAGTTGCGGACGACAGCCGTATCTTCGCGTGACTCAAAGCGAGATGACATTGCCACTTGATCGTTGCCTTTCGAAACAATCTGCACCATAAAACTATTAGTATAAGGTTTGATCCTAAATTAACAGAATGAATTGAAACCATTGGAAGAATGCAGGGTCTAGCAAGTGTCATGGTGAAGGAAGACATGACGACAGGATGGAAATCGAGTATCTTCGGGTACATAGACAGCGGGGAAAGAGTACCAGAAGTGATCACGACTGTCTGGAAACGGTTGAAAACCGGTTTGATAGCGATAGATGAATCCAGACAGCTGCATATTGTCAAACACAAATTATATATACATATATTCTTGTTTTTATATTATCATTGAAAAGAAGGTATAATACCTGAAGTACAGAATGGGATTTGACACGGTAGGAGCGCGATCCTCAAATGGTTCAATGATGATGGTAAATCTAAAAAAAAAACGAGTTTAAATAAATACTACAGTAGATGGATTCATCAAACTAGAGTTACCCTTTGGTATAAGTAGAAACCAAAGTAGCGAAATGAGAGACGGTTACAAGTGGAGAAAAATCCGTCAAATCAGAAATTTCCAGGGTACGGATGAGTGACGACAAACGCTCGGCGGCAAATCTACATTTAGTAATTTAGTAGTGGAATAACTGATTTATTTATGATCTAATTTTAAAAACCTTAGTGGCTTCCGGTCGATGCAAACTTTGGCATGAATATCACGTAGAAATCCCGCGGGACTTTCCTGAACGACGTGCTGAATGCGAAGGCGCACTTTAATGTATTCCACAACTCGTTTCATGAAAGCAACAAAGTGTTCGGCATTTCGAATGTTTCCAGGCACGGCCTCTGCAATAAAAAAGATGTTGAGTCAAAGCTGTAAAGGAGATCAATAAAGAATGATCTTCACCTTGTAAAATGTCCGCTGGAAGAACAGGATTGACTAGAGCAGAGTCGGTTTCTCTGGCTGTTTGTGCATCACGTAAACCTTCGACCAATCTTTGATATTCTCGGTTCAGCCTGTTATTGTCGTTTTCTTTCATACTAAAAATAGCCGAATTTCATAAGACAACTATTTTTTTTTAAAGTAAAATTGTAGAAACTTACGCAGTGATGGTTGTCTCTAGGATTTGGATGCTGTTGGAACATCTGTCTAGAAGTCGTTTGTTGATCTTCACACTCATGGAATCAATGCAGACGTTATCTGGACGAAAAAAATGGAGAACTAAAGTAGTGTAAAAGAGTTTAAATAAATTACCGATGTTGTGGGCTTCATCAAAGACGACCACTGAGGTTTTGGAAATTTCTTTCGATACTACTTCGGCGATTTTCGGATCTAGCAAATAGTGGTAGCTGTAGACCACAATATTTGCGTGAGTAATCTGTAAAATAAATTTTAAAATACGCTTGCTACAATAAGTACATATAATATAATAATAAGTACATTATTTTGGTTAGTAAAATATTTTAGACTCACAGTGTATCTGGCTAAAAAATAGGGGCACCATCCTTTCTTCTGCCCAAATTCTTTCAGATCATCCAGGTTGTAAACCCCTGGAGCCAACGGTTTTTCTTTACCATGAGCATCAAATCCTTCAAAAAAGTTGCAAATGGGTACAGAATCGTCCCCAGCGTGACGAGACCTCACAAACGACGCTGTCAAGTTGTAACAGCGGGCGTCGACGGCTTTTCCTTCTCTTTCTTTGTTGACCTACGCACACAAGATTACAAAGAGGTCTCAATTTAAATCAATTTAATGATGAATACCATCATTAAATTGATCAATAAACTAACCATGCTATATCAATGAGAACTTACTGCAGGATTGATACATAAATTCTTTCTTGAGCTGAGAGCCAATCCTAGGATCTTTACATTTTCTTCCTGTCCAAGTTCTTTTTCATAATAATCCATCAGCTTCCTCAACTCTTCCACTACTTTTTCAAGTTCTGGAACTGTTCTAGAGCAGTAGACCAATTTGGTAAGCTCAAGAGGATATGCTTTCATGTAGGCCACAATCAGTGACAGCAAGGTGGTAGTTTTGCCAGTGCCTGAAGGCATCTCCAATAAACAATGTCCCTACAATGGACAATTAAAACATTTGGTTTAGGTCTTTTTAAAACTAAAACTGATGATGTACTGTCAACAAGAAGATATCAATTTTCACAAATTCATTAAAATATTGTACCATACCTTTGCATCCAAGGCACTCTTCAGTTCTAGCATGTAACTGAATTGTTCGGGATAGATATAATCGTATGGGAAATACACTAGTAACCCGTCGACGTTGAGCCTAGGACATTAAAAATGGGGTTGTGAAAATATTAAATAAAATATGTTAATTAAAAAAAATACTTCATATTGCAGCAGATATTTGTTCAGCAGCTCTAACAAGTTCGAAACTCAAATTACTAGCAGACGAAACTCATGCCGACTGTCGGGCCGTCGGGGACTCGTCCGGTCGTCTTGGGTCCAGGGTTGTCACGTGAACAGTTTCCATAGCGACACAATTTGTTGTTTCAAAAAGTAAAAAGAAGTAGAGAATCTCACTCAATTACTTTCGACTTTCGAGTTTCACTTTCGATCCTTTCTAATCTAACCAAATGGAACGATATATAATAAGTGGTCGTATTGGTGAGGGTGCTCATGGGATCGTTCTAAAAGGTGTCGACAAATCTACCTTACAAGTCGTCGCCTTAAAGAGAATAGCAATTAAAAATATAGGCGAGCAAGGTCTACCCAATTCGGTAATCATCCTACATCATACGTCCGATCATTAAGTTATGATATTGCTTACTTAATTAATTTCTATAACCTTACTTAATTATGGTAAAGATTGTACGGGAACTATTGGCACTCCGCCTGATCCGGCACGAATATGTTGCCAAATTAATCGACTATTTTCCGCAAGGATATTCGTTGGTTTTAGTCTGCGAGTACCTCCCGTTGGATCTCTACGAATACCTCCGTTTGAATACGAAACCTATGCCAATTGGTCACGTCAAAAGCTGTACTAAATATTTAAAGATTAATTTAGATTTTTAGATTAATTAAGTTGTCTGCCATCATCAGATTTGTGGATGCTGGCCAGCGCCATAGATTACATTCATCAATTAGGCATTATGCATCGTGATTTGAAGCCAGCCAATCTCCTTATCGGCTCCCGAGGTGAACTTAAAGTAGCTGATTTCGGACTCTGTCGACTTTTTAGTAATAGAAGAAGTTCTGACGTGAGAAGCAGTCATGACGATGATTCATCGGAGCAGTTGTTTACTCACCAAGTCGCTTCACGCTGGTACCGGGCACCCGAACTCCTTTACGGTTCACGAACTTACGGTCCGGAAGTAGACATCTGGGCAATGGGATGTATTTTTGGTGAAATGCTAAAAAATTCACCACTCTTTCCGGTGAGCATAGCTGTTTAAAAAAAAAATCAGGATTATTTTTATTACATATTTCACAACTATTGAGAAAGTGACTGCTCATTTCCTAGGGAGAAAACGATATTGGTCAACTTTGTACTGTCATCCAAGGTGATAATAAAAAGAAAATTGCTAGATGATATAATAAACCAAATTAGCTTATTACTGCGAACTATTCCAACTATGAAATTTTAGTATTGGGTACCCCGAGCGAGGAAAGTTGGCCAGGCGTATCGGAACTCCCCGATTTCCACAAGATCTCGTTCACAGAAACGCGCCAACTTTCTTTCAAACAAATGTTGCCGGATGTTGACGATGCTTCCCGGGTCATGCTAGAGCGATTTCTGATCTACCATCCAGAGTCAAGAATAACTGCAAAACAAGTGTTTATAGCTCCATAGATTAAAACAAACTTTCAATTTTTAACATTTAAAAATTTTACTATTGTAGGTCTTGGAAAATGGATACTTTCTAGAAGATCCTTCAATGACAGCCCTCAATGAGATGCCTTCCCCTGTTCAAAAAACATCTGCCACAGCAGCTGAATTCACCAATTGGGATTGGTCTTCTAAAGACTTTTAAATCGTAATAACTTTCTTACGTAAGTATGCATTGGAAAACACATAAGCCAAATCCTCTTTGATACTCAATGGAAAAGCTTTTAACAGATTGTAAATTCCCCACCAAGGAGCATACCACCGGAGAAAGTTTGTTAAGTACCTGCTGCCAGGTCAAGGTTTCTTCGTCATAATCGATCAGGATGGGTCACCTTTTGGGAGAAAGTAGGAAACGAAAACGACAACACCTGCTGAACAGGTATATAAAAGCCGCAGCACTTAGGCCGCCCTTCATTCTCTTCACACTTTCCTTGACGAAGCGTACGTCTCGAGTTATCTCTGGAAATAAGGAAAGCGCGTCTCATCCACAATGTTGAAGAAGGTAAAAGTTACTCCACTTTCCTCACATCTTACTTTTTAAAATAAATTGTGCTTACATCCCGATTTCTCTCGTTCATTTTTCTTTATAGGAAACTTACTGTTTAATCCTTATATTTGGATTGATACTGGTTATTGGTCAAGGAGAAGCCATCAACTTGAATGTCATGCGATATTTGGTTCGGGACAAAGCTTTTGATGCCAGGGAATTTACTTCTCCAGCTGCCCATGCTCCCATCGTTCCTATCCTTCCATATCCGCACCGTCCTTATTCGGATCCTCCTACTCCACCCAAGGTGATTAATCCCGTTCCTATCGTTATGTACGACGGAGTCTCACCTTACTCAAACCTGCCGGGTTCCAAATCATCTAATAATATACCTCCCGGTCAATTATCTGTCATTCTTTTTCATCCAAACAATGATAAGCCATATAGATAAATACACCTTATTTTGAAAAAAAGAAAATTTTTGTTTGTTGTACAAGTCATACGATACACTTCCGACGTCAAAATAGGAGCTTGTTGAACACTATACAGATGTTGAAGGCGGCGGGAACGGCGGCTTTCTCCTCTATTAAACGATATAAAAGCTATCTGGGATCTGGTTCGAGAAGCTGATGGTTATGACGATGAACAGAGAAGAAACGAGCTATATAATAAACAACGATAAAATGAGATCAATGTTTTTATTTTTGCAAGGAGATCCCGCAGAAACTTTTATTTTTGGCTCATCCGCTTCGTTATATTGCCGTCTGCAAGTGCAAATGGCTCATGTCCACGTGGATGTATAGGGAAGAATCGTATAAAAGTCTTTGAATAGACAGCATAGGATATTTTCTCAAGCCATTTAAGACGTGTGTGTATTTTTAGAGCATTACAAGCTGCTGCATCTCAACTCGACGAGGTAAACTATAGTATGTACCTATCTATGTAGAGGAATTGTTTGGAATTTGTATATAAAGTGGGGGCTTAGGTTAAGGCTTCGTGTCATTCGAGCGTCGACTGCAGTCGGGAGCGAACCATACGACCTCACCATCATCAGCTATATCGATGCGTCATTCAGGATTGCGTGTCTAAAACTTCCTTTCTCGTTGAATACTTCAGTTTATTGGACTTGGAAAGCGTAAGTGAAATTTGAATTTTCTTTCATTTGGACAACTACTTTGTAAGCCCACTTAAGCGCTATCTCAAATTCACATGATTCATCAGACTCATCCATCAGAGAAAGTAAAAGGCGAATGTAAACCGCTGACAAGCAAAGGGGCCTCATGCGTGCCAGTCTACCATTAAATAGTGTGACTGGTCTATTTTTTGTTTGGAAATTTCGCCATCGATTCAACAAACTTCCATTTTTCAAGTAGTTAACTCTTCGAGAAGAGGGCTAAAGTTTCGGTCAATTCAATCAAATGAGTTTTCAATTGAGAAATTTTTTTCACTTTTTATTACTCATTGGTATATGCGTTCAAACTCATGGTCACGGTTGCGTGGATTGGGAAAAAGCTAGTAAAAGTGGTGTATACTGTGGCTAAGTGAGTTGGGCGTTCTTGCGCTCTCTCTCTCTCGGTAATTCCGTTCACGGATCCACCCTTTCTTTCATGCGCAGTGTAACATGCGCGCGCGCCTTAAACGATCTGACAACAGTGAACAAGGGTATCGACTATTGACCGTCTTGTGTTTTGACAGATCCTCCCGAATCTGAACGAGGGAGAAAAGAGCACAAAGTTTGTTGTTTTAACCACTTTCGAGTTAACGAGAACGCTCACGTCACGCCAACTCAAAGCTATTTCGAGTAGATTTGTCATCCTCAATCAGTCGTCATAATGGCTGTAACGGCGAAGAAAGCAGCCGAAGCAGCAGATCTTGTACAGCAAGCTGAAAAATAGTAAATATCTTTTATTTATTTCCTATTTATTCTTTTGTGTGTCCTTTATGCATGGTTTGATTAACTGCGGTCGTTTCTTTTTTTTCCCTTGCGTATAGCATGAAGACGTCATTGCTGAAGTGGAAACCAGACTATGAATTGGCAGCTGACAGTTACTCTAAGGCAGCCACTTGCTTTAAAGCTGCAAAGGAGCTTGAGAAGGCCAAAGAGTGCTTGTACAAGGCTGCCGACTGCTACAAGAACACTCGGGCTTATTTCTCTGCTGCAAAGTAACCATCACTTCTTGCTCACTCATTTTTGTAGACATTGATGACACTTTTTAACCAATAGGAGTCTAGATCAAGCTATTTTGCACATGAGAGAACTGCAGCAGTGGAAAGAGTTGTCTGACACAGCCCATAGAGCTTGCCAGCTGTATCAAGAGCATGGATCCCCTGATACTGCAGGCCTCTTGTTGGATAAAGCTGGAAAGATGGTTGAATCACACTTGCCTGAAGAAGCACTGAATCTATACAAGTATACTTCCATTCCACTAATTAAATGTACATCTTTCTTTCTATATATGTAGTGATATTGTTCATTACTAGGAGAGCCATGGAGGTGGTGATGCTAGAAGACCGTCCACGTCAAGCCGCAGAATTCGCTTCTAGAGCCGGTCGTTTGCTGGTTCGACTAGAGCGGTAAATGCTTAATTTCTTCCAAGTGGTCGGGGCTAATAGTTTTAAACATTTTGTATAATTCACACTTTAGATATGAAGAAGCCATCCACGTACTGACCAAGGAAATGAGCTATCATGTGGCGGGAGAAAATCCAGCTGCTATGGGAAGAGTTTTAGTTGCTGTTGTTATGGTAATTCATTATGAGAAACCATTTCAATCAGTTCAGTAAATTCCTCACTTTAATTATTACAGCTTCACCTTGTTCGAGAAGATCCAATCGCAGCCTCGAAAGCTATCCAAGAATGGGGTGGAAGTGGACAACACGAAGAGGTTCGTATCACATTTATTTTCGTATTAAAAAAAAAATCCATCCTAAAAAAAAATTTATGCTGTAGCTCCATGTTGCTATGCATCTCCAATCGGCGTTTGAATCTGAAGAACCTGAAGCGGCGGAGAGGGCTCTAGCTGATCCTTTCATTCGTCACATGGACACCGAATACGCTAAACTAGCCCGTATCATTCCTCTTCCGAAGGGCCTGGAAGCCCTAGAGGCCGCTTCCAAACCACCTCCAAAATCGACGCTCGAAACTCTCAACCTGGATGACCTACGAGCTATTGATGATGATGTAAACTATTCTTTTAAATTTAAATATGAATTACTTTGCTATACATTTTTTTTGAATCAGGAAATGGATGAGTACGGTAGCGAAAATTACGGGAAATCGGTAGAGCCTACTGAGCCCCAACAAGATTCCGACAAACCTGCCAACGAAGGAGAGGAGGAAGAAGAAGGCGGCCTATGTTAGAAAATGTTATGAAATCTAGTCTTGATATTCCTCCCATTCCTGTCTCTCTCTCCCTTTTCTTTCTTCTTTGATGTTGTTTAATTCTTAAATTAATCGCTTCGCGCTAAAACATTGGAATCTTGGTTTCTTTCTTTTTCATTTCCAACGTCACGGTGTATTACAAAATGAAAGGGAAAAAAAAGTTTGTTATGACGTCGCCAAAGATACTTTGTTTTGAAGAGTAGAAAGATTGTGCTGAACTGCCGTGGATAGCAAATCAATCCAACGTTGATCTTCTTCTCCAGCGATTCCTTTAACCGTGTCCAATATGTGGCCCACATGGGAAGACAATACATTTGCGTGCTCTAACGCCTGCGATACGTTGATGGGTGAATAAAGGCAGCAAATTAAATCATCAATCACCGTGCTAAGGGTTGAGACTTTAACCAGTGGATCCAGTTTTGTTTGATCCGGGCTGAATTGTAAATTACTCAGTTAAACACCATCATTCTAAAATTAGTACTTTAAGATCTTACTTGCTATAACTGCCAACCAATTTCTTTGTTTTTCGGATGAGTGCGGCTGAAGATTTTATCAAGCCTTTAACTGGAGGAAGTAATGCAACAGCAGCTCCACGGATAACCGTCTCATCATTGTCTGAATCAACGTCCTCATTTTCTTCTTCTATTTCCCGACTCTGAAAATTAAACAATCATATCCAATTTTATCTTTTAAATGTATAAATGGTGTAGTGTAAAATACCTCATCTAGCTCTTCAATTGCATCTGTTATCAAACTTTCTGCAGCACCTAGGACTCTGATAACAGCTTCAGCATTATTTTTGGGTAATGAGGGTAGTCTATCACAGCACTCCCAAAGGATACCTGTGGCTTGAAGGCAAGATTCTAGCTTCTCACTGTTAGTTAAAATAAAATAAGTAAATAAAATAAGGCATTTATATAATGATGAAATCATCTTACTTATTTACAACAATCTTTTGAACTGTCTCTAAAAACTGTTTCAAGTTTGTTAGCAGAGATTCTAGTTCATCCCTAATAACATCCAAAAATGTGGCTCCTACAGCTGTGGGCAACATAAGGTAGCATCCTACAAGCTGATTGGCAGCATTGCACAAGCTTCCTGCCAGATTCTTGGTTGTTGATGGCTCGGGTAATGGAGGGCTACTGTGAGCGATGGCAAATTTTGTGGCTTCATGGGATAGGACCTTGGCAGCTGCTAACAAGTTTTCCTGAAATCCTTCTGGAGCTGTCCCGTACGAAAGTGGTGGCCGACAGTAGCCGACATAGCCGACTCACCCGGCTTACAATTCGTTAACCTATTTTTTATCTGCCGAATCCCTTAAGAAACTCTAACATTTATACAGCGTGCGCACTTGTACTGTGTATGCGCTTCTTCCTGCACCGTACAAAATGTAGGCTAGAAAATAGCCGTCTGCGCGCGCTTGAGTTAAGAGGACTGAGACTTAGCACGGTTAAAGTCGGCTGAATCCGGCTGGCTGAAGCCGAAAAAAGAAACAGCCCCCATGACTCACATGAATGTATTCCCATTGTTAGCCGACATTCAGCTGGCAATATGCTAGCATGCAAAAAGTATGCTGAATACTCTTGGATTCAGAGGGTGGAAAGTTAGCCGGATAAATATCGGCTGAATACGGCTGGATGTAGCTGACAAATAATGCTTTGCACATTTCTCACATTTAATTTAAACTGCGTATATCAGCCGATTTCAGCCGTCAATATTTTAGCATACTTAAAGTTTGATGAATATGGCTATCTTAGTCCTGCAAAAAACACTCCTAATAAAAGATGCATTGTTGAATGGAGTATTAGTAGCCGGGAATAATTACATACGACAATAACACGCCATATAGCGAGCGACGACGACAAATAAAACCGATATGCCGAGCTGGTGGCTATTATATACGGGAGGTAGTGAGTTATAGTAAGGGTAGATTTACGGCCGAGACCGGTAGACCGATAGAAGAGCTGGGGACTATGCGGAACGGAGTAATGAAGGTAGTGGGTATAGAGTGATGGCCGCGAGACCGGTGGCTATACCGATAATCGGGCTGGAGGTTATCGCGAGGCGGAGTGAGATAGCTCGCATTTGACAGTCGGTGCCTCGACCGAAGAGAGCTGTACTATTTGTTTTTTCAAGATAACATATCTATGCAGCCATCATTTATGTCAATATTATTTTTACATGTGAAATTTTGTTTAAATTAAAATACATCTATTATTGTAGAATGACAATTTGACAGTCGACAATCAAGTAATAATAGTTATTATCCCTTGCTTTTAATAGTTGTCTGTAAAGAAATATTTTTCACATAATGGATGTTTCTTGTAAATTTGTTAAATGATAATGGATGAACTCTGTAGATGAATGATAATGATGAACGAAAATTTAATAATGCACTATTGTAACTTTTCAACTATATTCTGAACTATATTAATTCAATACACAACAAGTACGTCAATGAACGAAAATTATTTGCTTAAATTCATAATATATTGTATACATAGAATTTAAAAAACACGTTTTATTTATAATTTTCAATATAAATTTATGAAATTGTATAATCCAAGTAATGCGAGTAGTTTGATGCATAAATGCATGTGTGAGCCTACAATAATATATGTAGTTGATTGAAACAAGATTTAGCTGGTTGAAAAAAAATGTTGAAGTTTTGTAACAGTGCCAGCAGGATAATAGTTATTATATACGCGAGCAATAGAAAGTAAGCTCATTACAGTATATATAGCTCTTTAAGTGACCGGCAGTAAATCCCATCCGGCCGAGTGGTTTAAGGCGCCAGCATAGAAACACAAAGGTAAGTGGTTCGAGTCTACTAAAATGTATAATAAGTTGTAAATTAATGACGCTGAATATACAGTGTACATACTGTTGGCCAATGCTAGCTGAGAATAAGCCGGAATTCGCTGGAATACTGTAGACGACTTTTTGTTTGCTGAAAAGGCGGCGCGTAGACCGCTTTAAAACAAGCTGACTGCTGGCCGACAATTTGTTTGCTGAAAGCGACCTAGCAGCGCACCGGCCGCTTTTAATCTAGCTGACTACTGGCAGACAATTTGTTGGCTTACCACGACCGACTTTATTTCGGACGGTTTTGATCCAAAAACCGTCTGGGAAAAAAAACAGACTTCAACGGCTAACTAGCATCTTTAAAAACAGCCTATTGTCGGCTGACTGTCGGCCACCACTTTCGTACGGGGTCTCTTCCAGACTTTCACTAGAGTCTATTGATTAAGAAAGTATGTAAAGGAATTGAAGCTACTACTTGACCATTGAAAAAGTCAAATGTGTTGATACTGACAACCTTTGGTTTGCTTCAGGCTGGACAAAAGGACATCACAGTTGGCAAAAGCATCCTCAAAAACTTCGGAAAATTTTGCCATGGCTTTTATTAACGGAGGCTATATTTTTTATTGGCGCAGCGATTTAATTCAAGAAGATAATCCAGAGAATCATGACACTTCGTGTGCGTGGTAACTGGTGCCGAAGAATTTACGATTTCGTCTGCACTCTTCACATCACTCGCAACTTGTGCCTCGTAGCGTTCGTAAATCGTAGTTCGTACTCGCTGCTCAAGTGCTCATGAATTGCTGTTGCACTTGAGCACTTCTCGTTTAGTGCGCGGTCATCAGTCTACGTTTACCGTAGTCTAGCGGTCGAACCGAAAATGATTTGAATCAATGAAACTGTTTCATATTATTCATTTTTACCGATAAGAACTAATGTATTGCTGCGGTGGACTGTCGGACTGACAAAAGGAGACCAGAAAGAACTAGGAAATATGATAAAAATTTTTTTGTGACACTGAATCGGTGAAGCCGAAGGTGTATACAGGAAAGAATTTACGTGATAATAGGTTATAAGTACTACGACACCCTGATATAAGTCTAACTTTGAATTATTTTGACGATGATCGCGATTACACTCAGCGTAAATTCAAAATTAATGCGCAGGAGCGCTGACTGCCTCATTCTGTTATCGCAGGGACTAGATCGATTTTAACTTATTTATATTTGTCACACGACCTGTTCTCAGGGAAAAAAATTTAGAACTTTAAAAAGAACATTTGACTTGATAGAAACAAATTGTAACGGTAAAGAAATACGAAGAGGACAAATCACTGGAGCTCGTTGTAGAGCATTTCAAAATGCAGTTAAAAAAGAGAAAGAGAAAAAGCAAGAAGTGTTGCCGCGAATGGAAGAATGGGACCAATAGATCTTCTTGTTACAAAATCCTCTATTAAACTCTCCTATATTAAAACAGTAACTTAAAGATTATGGTATTTTATTATTCAAAGAATCCTACTTATACATAGAATAACGTAGTTAAGTTTAGTTTTTTTCTTCAATTTATTGCGGGAGTAGTAATTTAATCGTTTCAATATTGAAAGTTACAAGCCGCAACACATTCATATATTATAGTTAAATATTTTGAAAACATACTTTGATCGAGCGTGTATTAGGATTTTCATATTTAATCGCATACTTTTGAAATACTTGAATTATTGTACCATCTATTTCTTGCTGTACGTTAAATGAAATAATCAAATAAATCGCTCGTAAGACCATCGAATGATTTTATCCCATTTTTGGGCACAAAGGTATACTGCTAGCATCAATATTGCACGCAGTAGACAAAGTTTCTGTTTGTATGGTTACCAAAACCGAGAATGAGGTGATCGAGGTGGAGTAGACCCTCTGTCGATTAAAAGGGCGAAAATGGACATAGTCTAAATTACTGCCGATACTGTCGCTGAGAACGGAAACACCAGGGCTCACTCCGTATCCTTCATTATTAGTATAACCTTTTATACCTTGATAACCACCACCATATCCTCCATAACCTCCATAACCGCAGGTGCCGCTACCAAAACCAACACAGTAGCTTCCGCTGGATCCACCACCGTAAAGGCCGTAGCCGCCATAGCCACCACCAGCAATTAGTTGCCTACTATTTAATCCATTATCGCTACCGAAGAAAGGCGGGTAGCCATCGATGAGTTGCGGAGCATAGGACACGCCGATGTGGTCAGCCACATTGTAAGGCTGCTGATAGTATAAGTGAGGATCTGCTTGCCGGGTTTCTCGAACCGATTCTCCTGATACAACCGTGGGCTCGATCCTATTAAAACGTAAATTACGCTTAAAATTATTTTCGTTTCTTGTCTTTAAGATGAGGTATTCTAATGCGCATAGGAAAAAAGGATTACTTACGAGACAACTTGAGACGAAGAGATCGCTTGAAACTGTTCTGATTCATCGTTAAGAATGGATAAACGTTTACGACTGATGGAGGCACAGGACACGAAGGAAAGCGCGCAAGTGAAGGTAACAGGAACAGTGGTAGTTGATGTTTTGTAGATAGTGCTGATAATTCTCCGGTTGCGATAGCTGTTATTTAAGAGATTTCGCCAAATTTCAACTTGTTTGTCTTCAACTTCAAAGGCTTTCCTGCTGGAGACTAGGGGAGTTGGAATGAACTGCTTCTCTAGCAAGAGTAAACGATTGTTGACCCAATCGGAAGCTATCATTTCTTGGCCAACTACGAGCGTACCGTAGCTGACTGGACGAAAAGGCTGGCCGCCAAACTGTGCATGAGCGTCTCCATGCGATACTGCTAGAAAGCAAGAGGCAAACACAAAAAGTTTCAACATTTTCTCAGCTAATATTTTAGTATTTAACTTCGGGAGTCTTCTCTTATGGCTGAACTTTCAAAATGAAGATCTCAAGAAAATGGGGAATCTGAAAGCGAGCTTATATACGCACCCAAAAGAACCGGGAAGAATTCCATCACCTTTTTTTATTATTACTCCAGTGCCCCTTTTTTAGCATAAGGAAGCCGCTGGGAGCTTGACTTAAAAAGATCCCGCTAATAAACCGGCTTGAATTAAGATATAGCCTCTTAAATCAAATAAAAACTTAGCATAATCAATTATGAAGACATTTTTAAAGATTTGAAGCACGATTCTACGTCCAGTCGTTTAATTTGTAACTCGCAGTAACTGTACATCATCGAAAAATAAGAATGAATCAAATGTCTGTTTTTTTTGTCTCTTTGTATTTCAAGAATTTGAGTGCGTAGCTGATATGATGTGTTTGCGAGGGCTGCATATGATTTAAAACTGCATTTCAGATTTTTAGAGTGCAAAGAGATAACATTCAACCGACAACGTTTACATAAATTTGATTAAGTACGATATTATATCTGATTACGACTATATTCTTTGTTTTTTTTCGAATTTTCTTTAATATTTCAATAATAAATGGGCGAAAAAATAGTTCAAGTTTTTTTACGGGGTAGAAAAAATAAGTAATAACTGATCAAATAATTCAAGAACGAATATTAAACAATATCATATGCTATGATTTGAGGATTAGCTTATTAAACTTAACGAGTCTAACATCGTTTATTATTACGCAGGACCGCCTAATATCAGTGAACGTGATCGATCACATCAATAACCAATAAATGAATTTTGAATGGACAAAAAGAAGCTCAATTAAGATATGAGAGGGAAAATAATGGAGCTTGAAAAAGTTCGATCAAATTTTCGTGTAATCTCAACATAAATCAAACAAGAATATGGCACTCGGCCGTAAATTTGTGGCCTTCTGCCGATTTATTTAATTTTAAAATGCAACCAAACAAAGACGAAAATATCAAATAAAAAAATCCAATATCCCAAAGAAGAACCGAATTAAATTAAAGATTTTAAAAATAACGATACGTATAATAATTCAAATCGCACTATTTTTTCTCTCCAATCGTGTCGAAATTTATAATTTAATTAATTAATGACGACCTCGGATTTTTCCGAAATTTTACTATCGACCAAGACATTGTCATCGTCCAGTTTCTTTTCAACGGCGAAAAATTTTCGGAACAGAACTGCAGCGATTACTCCAATCAATCCCATGATGATGTTGAAAAGGAATGCGTTTTGATCGCCCTGAGAAGTATCGTTAATTTCCGACGATCCATCATTTTTATGCAAACAGTAGAGGACGGTGCAAGTTATCAAGTTTAAGGGCACCTGAATTTTCAAAATTATTTTGTAAGAAAAAAATCCAACTGTATTACAGTAATATTATAGAACTTACTCTGAACCAATTCATAATATTTGCTCTTTGAGCTTCCGGGATAACTTGGCTGCGCAAATACCTATTTTTTAAATGATGAATTTAATTACGTATTCAATGATATAATCAAGATATTACTATTATTTACCCAATAGCAGGGAAGTAAATGCCAACAGATATTTCCAGTAGTAAGAAGGCGAAGAAGCCGACGACAGGGAGCGGATGATTCGGATCGGTTGCCCAAGAACAGGTTATCATGGAAACGGCGGAGCAGCTCACTGCCGTCAAGAGAACGGTGGAAGGGCGGATACCCCGGTTGAGAAGCAGGGTATTGACCGATGAACCGATCATGATACAGACCATAAAACAGGAAAAGACGAGACCCAAGGGCCACGGAGTTGAAGACTTGCTGTTATCCAAAACCGGTGTCCACAAGAAGACGAAAATATACATGATGGATTCAAACATAGATTGAACCAGTCCAAGGAGGAAAATTGTCTTGTCACGGAAAATGACTCGCAGGCCTTCAAAGAAGGAGCGACCCAAGCTAAATTCACGACTGCCGTAATTCTCTGTCCAGGACGAGAATATAATAATTCCGCTCACTACCAGGAAGGGAATTGCTGTAATGAATGGGGCAACCTAGAAGCAGCATAGAAGAAGTATTAGTACTAATTAAGGGTTGATTAATTTGTAATAATTACTGGGCCAAAGTCAAGCCAATCAGCGCCCAAGTCCGCAACAATACCCGAAAGGATAGCCAATATTCCATTCCAAAGAGTAGAAATAGAAAATGTGGTAGAGATCCAATCGGGAGGGAAATCCTGAACCGAGTGCTGGCAAACGTACCAGGCCTCGAATGTAGAAAACAAGATCGAAGTACTAATACCACCTGTAAAAAAAGGAATTAAATAAAAAAATTTATCGTTCATATAAATTGTAGCGTTTGATAAATTACCAAAGAATCGACCGACAAACAACCACCAAAAATTTGGGCTGATCTTGGTGAGGCAGCAAAGTGAATAGACGCCACAAAAAACGAGACAGAGCCGCTTGCGTCCAAATCGATCAGCTAAAGGCCCCATAAATGTTCCAAATAAAACACTGGCACCAAATCCAACAATGTATCTGGAATTGAAAAATAAAATAAATTAAATGGGCAACATCATAACATGATAGTGGAATACTTACAAGAGAGCAATATCTTTAGCAGAATATCCATATGAGCTATACAGCCTGTAGACATAAGGCCCTTGCAACCAATCTGAGAAAACGGCTAGCAAGTACGGAGCCAAATAGATTCGCTGAAATTTCCGGAATTCCGGATTGCGGGCAACAGTCTTCTGAGATTTCGAGTTGGAAGCAAACCATTGTGTACCAAAGCATGCCACCACCAGGAAACCCAAGGCAGTTAAGACAAACTCCTTCATTTTCGTTCGAAATGAATAAGAAACCTTCAAATAAACAATAGTTGTTAGAAAACGTCTTCGGAACACCTTAGAATCTTACTGATAAGATGAAAGTACAAAACTATAACCAAAAAACAAAATACCTAGGATCGGGATCAGTAGTAAATCAAACACATTCGTCCGCAGTTGAAACTTAAATGTAGTCGTGTACAGAACTACGAAGATGGAACAATAGATGAGAAGCCGAAGACACGCAAGGTATCGTCACATGGGAAGCCACGTAATCAAAACCAGAACCCGTTACCGCCACCAAGCCACGTAAACAAATACATGTTAGAAGCAGACTACGGTAGATATTTACTCAAGAATGGTGCTCACGATTCACGAATAGCCGTGACAGAGGTGTGCGTTAACTGAATTTAGCTATGACCAGTAGAACGGTAAGTGATCTCGCCCTCATACATAGGCCTAACTTCCAACATCTAAATCCTATTGACATATTCCATCACCATCAAAACTTTCTTGGTTTCAGAGCTGAGACCCTTTTCTGTAAATCATCGCTTGCTAATGATGGGTTCTGGATAACATGTCTAATCCATCTTGAACGGAAACTAGACAGGCACCTTGGGCAATGCCTGTCGGCCTGAACTTTCCATTAAACTTCCATTTGTTTTGCCTTGATTGCTTTTTTATTAAGAACAAACACGCTTTTGAAGCTATTTATTTAGTTAATATTTCTAAAACTGGACAACAAATAAAATAGTCTTTAATACAAACAGTTTAGGGGGAGGGGAAATCGGAATAATATGAACTTTAAAATCATCTGAAATATAATCTCACATTGGTTAAAATGTTGAAAATAGGATTTTTATTTTATGCGAAGCGCTGTATTAATCGGTAGCGGTGAAAGTAGTATATTTGTGCAAGATGGGCGCTCGGATGGGCGTCAGCTTACGGTTGTTGTCCCGCATTCTTATTTAGCTGCAAATATTATTGTTATAAAAACACAATTAACAATTAGACACACGAAAAAATGATAATAAAGATTTTTTAAAGATTGTACTTACCCAAGAATAGTAGGAAACTACGCGTGTATAAACAGCGGGTGTCTCAGTATCACAAACGCGAACTCTGGACAAAATACCGACAACTTTTTTACCATCCGGTGTGTCTTGGACCAATGGAGACCCTTCATCGAATTGGCAAGGACTCCCTACATTTGCATCCCTACATACGAATTGGCATTCCTAAAATTTAAATGCAAATAGTAAATCGCGAATGCAACTTGATATGGTACTGTTTAAATCAGAAAATATACCTAGGCTCGGGTCTGGTTTAGCACACATCATGTAGTTTCTGTTGTAATTTGCAAACGTTTTACAGCCATCTTGCGCAGTATCATCATCATCTACAACTATTACTTTAGTTGAACGGAGAACCACAGTGGGCAGTCCTTCGTTCTTTAGTTGGTTGAATAAAAGATCCCTTTAAATTTTGAATAAAAGACTCTCTTTCATTTTGTAGTATTTCTTACTCTAACAGCTCCCCATCCGGCAATATCTGCGGGATCCGAGTCAATGGCTTCGCCATAGTAAATGAATTCAGCAAATAGAGTTGGATTAAGAATGATCGGCCTTTTCAACTTGAAATAAAATTAAATGAAATGATGGAACCAATTTGTCGTTATGGTTTAACTTTATACTTGGAGTAGAGCAATGTCGTGCGTTCTGCTGGCATTAGTTGGATCGTAAAGATCGTATGGAATTATTTTCTCGACTTCAATTCGTTGGGCTCCTCCGTTGAAATTTGTTAGATCAGAGGTACCAATAATCACAGCTAAATTTGACCTATATTATATGTATAACAGTGTAGTAGCGGTATACATGATAGCAGCTCACGTTTTTTATGATTTTAAAAGATAAACTTGTGATGATTACGAATCGGTTTGGACACAGGATGCAGCCGTAACGACGTATGTAGCACTGTATGAAATATGAGTAATCAAATTTTATTGTTTAATTAAGTACCATATTTCGAGCTATTCATAGCACCTACTGTACCTGTAAATAAATCCTCCGCATGAGTGGGTAGGATCATCGTTTTCATTTGGAGCTTCCACGGAAACTAAGTACTTAATTTTTAAAGGTGTATTTTATTACATAAATAGCTTAAATTATATAATGTTAGAGAATATTCTCTAATATTTTTAAATGAGTAGATGAACGCTGTAAAAGATATACCGGGTAGTCTTTGATTTCAGCAAGATCCCCATTGTAGATCCGATCATTTGACGCTCCTTGCAAACGAAACAAAAATCAAATGTAATGTAGGTATTTATTTTTCAGGGGTTTATACCTGTGATCGAAACTGTAGCAATAAAATAAAGTACGCCTATTACAATTGTAGCTTTCATCATGTTGTCGGTGTCGCTATTCAAGTTAGACAAGTGAATTCCTCAGTGGCTCTCTGAAGTTTGATACGATACGTAGCGCAGTACATGTACATCGCTCTTTATCGAATATAATGAAAATCCTCTCATATATGTGATGGAAGCAGCGCATTTTAAAAAGAATATAGAGCATAATACAAATTTAAATATAGGCCTGTCTGCATGGATCGAATGAATCAAGTCTTGCTGTTATCGCTGTCTAATCTCTAACCGACATAGATTAATACTCGATATGCCCCATCCCCTAAATGGATGTTGATTTTATATTCTATAAATTTTAAAAAATTTAAAAAGTAAAAGAATAAATATTTAAAAATTATCTTACTGGATATGTGTATAAACATCCACCAAATGTATGTATGCTTTTTTCATTAATAGCCACTCTCAATTTATGAAACAATTTTAATAATTTCTTGTACTTAATTTTTTGTCTTTTTTTTAAATTTAAGTTCTTTTCTAGAATCTAAACCAATTCTTGTTTTGAAAATAAAACTGATTAAACCGTTACGAAGAATGGTGAATCCAGTCAAAATTTTCATTGACGCACATCAATTGAGGCATAAGCACACACAGGCAAAATAAATGCGCAATGAGACAGCTATCTATGAAACACGTAGCCATTTTCGAGAAACGGAGATGCATAGACAAAAGTAGCTCTAAAATAGCTCATGTGAGAACATGAAACAAACATTTTTTTGCTGTTTTCTTATATGCAAAATGCCATAAAAAATAATCTCAGGAAAACAGAGTGAAAAAAGGGAAATTCAATTCAGTTATATTTTCTAAATTGTCGCAAAAAAGCCAATATTAAGAATGAAATTGATACACTGTAAATATATTCAGGATAAAATTTCAAAATGAAATAATAATAAATTAATAATTTAAAAAAAAACGCATTTAATTGTCAATGATGCAATCGTGCAACCATGTAAGTTATCTTTCATTCCTAGACGTCGTCTGTTGTTCACACAAGCTTGGGGGCTTGCTGGATGCAACAGCAGTAAAAGCACAGAACAGTACACAAGAACGCGAACGACCTGTACGTTTCCCTATACCCCCGTATGTCGATGTTTGAAGCCGGCTTAGCGTCGTCTGCTTTTTTGGAGTCTAAATTTCCATTGTCTCTTATGGGGAAATGCGGTTTTTCCTAGATTTGAAAGAGTTGAAAATACGTGCTAGCCCATGACTGACTTATGTTAAGAAGAACAAAATTGTGCATTTTTTAAAGTACATACGAGTCCACTTCAGGCTCATTATGTCCCCTTAATTAAATTTTGAAAATCAGAAAACTTTATCTTTTAGAGCAGCATCAAGTAAAAAAGTATTACTAAAGCCTCGTCGCACCCGGGCGCATCGAACCCATCTTCACAATGACTTGACTTTTCTACATAGCTAGCGGCCAAATAGTAGTGCATTTTACTTGGTGCTGCTCTAAAAATTTAAGTTTTCTGATTTTCAAAATTGAATTAAGAGGACATTACGAGCATAAAATGGCCTCTTAATCACCTTAAAAAATGCACGGTTTTTTCCTTCGTGACATAAGTCAGTTAGGAGCTAGCAAGTGTTTTTAAGTCGTTTATATTAGGAAAATGTCGTAATTTCCCATAAGAGACAATGTAAATCTAGACTCCAAAAAAGCAGACGACGCTAGCCCGGCTTCAAACATCGACATACGGGGGAGATAGGACGATCGCGTTCTTGTGTACTGTTTTGTGGTAAAAGTAGAACGTAAACGATCATTATTTGGCCTTGATTCAACGAGATTCGATTGAAAGTGGAATTGAGTGAAAACATATTAGTTAACACTGGAATAAAAAAATCGTCGAAACTGATAATAAATACTTAAATCATTTATATTGGTAAATTGTTAAAATTAATCATTCTAGTTTCAGTAGTACTTTTCATTCTCATTTTCAGGTTTTGAAATGGATCCTAATTTCTATCGCATCGACGGACATGCACCACCATCCTTTCACTCCACCATTACTCCACACATAAATCCCAATTTCATGAAGCATTGGAATCAGCAGCAACTTCTAGTTCGCCCCAATGTTGTTCATGTCAATCCTGCCTTCATCCAGCAATCTTGCATTCCTCAGGTTGAGCCACCCAACACCACAAGGGTTTTTGTAAATCCCAAGTTTCTCAATCAAGCCAAGCTCAATAATGCTATTGTAAATGAGAGTCCAATTTCTATCCCCACTGAAATTCAAACCCCTATCAAACCAGCTACACTGAAACCTAGCCCTATACCTCATTACCAACCGTCTGCTTCATTGCTCAACAAGAGAAAGATAGAAATGAAGCTCCACTTGTCTCCAGTAGCACTAAAAAATAAGTATAAATGGAAGAAAGTTGAGAACCCGACCAAACCGACGATATCTACTTCGATTAAAAATTCGCTTTACAAACTTGTGCGTAAAGCTCCTTCCTTGAAATCCCCGAAACTTTCAACACTCTTAACACTCAAACCTCGCTTCAGCTCGACCAAATGGCTCTCTCCTCCAAAGATGGCGAGCACACCTAACGAATCATCTCCTGCCAAGAGAACCACATCGCGCTTCAAGTTGGACAACCGGAAAAAGACGAAGGCCGTCAAACGATCTCCGACTACGCCGAAACAGCAAACGATACGCGAAAAATACTGGAGGCCAGCAGCCATCTCTTCTAAATGGTCCATAGATCAGCGAACATCTTTTGGCAATCGTAGTTTTACCAATTTCAAGTCAACCGTTTCTCGGCCTCAGCATCGTCATTTGGTCCTGCCGCCCCGAGGAAGCCGAAAGCTTCAGAGGCTTGTAGCTGCCGTGAAACCGGTCAAAAACTCGAGTTCTTTAATTGCCCCCAAGAAGAAGAAAACGCCGACGAAAGCAAAAACCAAGGGCCGGAAGCGTTACTACGATGAAGAGGGACCTTCTGTCCAACAGACGGTCGAGGATTCCATTGGCGATGACGTGGAGATTGCTGTCAAGCCGTCGGGATCAAAGAAACGAGCACCTATTGGAGATTTACCCTCTTTCATTACTCTGTAAAAAGTTGCTGCTCCTTACTTTCTTTAATTTTCTTTCGAGATGTTTGCCTGTTGTACATATTGTACCTAAAGGATGTAGCAAATTTGTCATGGTGATGTAAAATAGTTTCAGACTCATTGATAACTGCTGTACCTGCATCTGACCATATTTACGTCACTTCATGCTGATGAAGGGAATAAATGAATTTGGTTCTAAATTTAAATTTCTTCCTCGTCTAATCTAAATTACATTACTAGCTAGGGTTAGTGGCCCCTAATGATTGTCCGATTGTATTCTAGAACTTGTCGAGCTAGGAAACTGGTTCCACCACTTATATGGCGCATCGACCTTGAGGAGAACGCCGTCCGAGCGCATAAGAGATATGATGACCATGGCGCAGTTCCTACTCTTTTACAAGAGATTTTCGAAAAGTGATTTAAATAAAAAAGGAATACGTGTGCTTTGATTTAAATAAGTAAACAACTTTATATATGCAAGAATTTACAGACTACATCCTGGTTCAAAACATTACTTCGGCTTGCCCATTCTGTCCTTGACAATATACTGCTTTGGAACAATAACTGATGGTATTTTAAGAGCAATACCAAAATTACTGGTAGGTATGAATTGATTATGAAGAACCATATAAACATGAAGTTTTACTGATATTCCCATAAAATCTGTGACACATACGGAAATCTTCCTCGCAAGATGTTAAATTTTATCAAATAAGCGCCACGTCAATCTTTATTTCTTGGAAACCTATACGGACGAATGGTTTTTATTTTGTCTATATCACTACCGTTTACGTCATATGGAATTGGGAAGCAGTTGTCTGTTGATTCCAAGGTTTTTTCTCTGCGGATGGTCATACCAAGATAAGAAAAAAGGGCTCGCCATATCCGATCGTCCGATGGCATATTCACCCACGTTGACGCAGTAGCTTGTCCCCGATACACCGAACCTGGACCAATAAATTATTTCAATACGTCGCCATACAACCGAGGAAAAAAATGAATCCTTGTTTACTATGACGATTGCATCAGTTTTTCAGTTAATTTGCAATACGCTCCTGTAAGTTGCGCTTGTCGCGTGATGTCTTCATTGATGGAACATTTAAGCGCATTCTTTGAAATGATGACACGTAGACTAATGCAAGCAGAAATGTGGCGTTGAAAAAGTAAAAAATCACTCACAATTTCCGCCACTTGAAAAATTGATTTATTGGCTACTTTTAGCCGGATTTTACGTTTATTTAGATAAATGAGTATCTTATAATAGCAGCCCACAGAAAAGGCGCGTTAACCATACCGAAACTGCAGAGTAAAAAGGGCAGTATCTGCCTTGAGTTATTATTATGTTTGACCTTTTAAAAAGCTAAACTTAATAATTTTATCGGCGCGTGATTTTTGGTAACATCAGGCTGCGTACTGTGCTACGTGTAATGGATGATAAACACAATGACAGAATATGGTTGATAGAGTACAAATCGGAGCGGCTTGTGCACTGCGACGTAGGCTATATAAAGCAGAAGCCACGTGCAATTCGGTCTCTTTTCCCAAACCAGTTCGTAGGAGAGGTCCATCATTTACGCATAGCGTGTGTAAATTGATTTTTTCTTGTGCCATCAACGTAATCAAAACGCTTTTTGATTGTTTCTAAAAGTGTAAACGTGTTATCGATTCACAAAAATAGAAAAAATGCCGGGAAAAGAGATCCTTCACGGACAGGAATCTAATGGAACATCGGAGACATTTCTCTTTACTTCCGAATCGGTTGGGGAAGGACACCCAGGTAATTTAGAAAATATAGGAAATAAATTCTACACTCACTTTAACCCTGTTTAGACACATAATTGAGCTTTTAGCCTAAATAAAAGAAAATAGTGAAATTCCAATCCCCCTCAAGATTTTTTATCTTTGTTGACGTTTGCTGTTTCTTTTAAAATCTTTTAATAGATAAGCTCTGCGATCAGGTCAGTGATGCCATCCTTGATGCTCATCTGAAGCAGGACCCTGAAGCCAAAGTTGCTTGTGGTAAGCTTAAACCAAAATCCATTCATTCAACTTCAAAGATACCTCAGCTGATACTAATATTTCTTTGTTTACTTTACAGAAACGGTCAGTAAGACAGGCATGGTCCTGGTTTGTGGTGAGATCACTTCAAGAGCTGTTGTGGACTACCAAAAAGTCATCCGTGACACAGTGAAGCAGATTGGATATGATGATTCATCCAAGGGTAAACTATAGCAAGTTTTCTCAATCATATACCAATACATTTATTGATTTTTTCCTTCCTACAGGCTTTGATTACAAGACTTGCAATGTTTTGGTTGCATTGGAGCAGCAGTCTCCCAACATTGCCAGTGGTGTTCACATTGACAGGGATGAAGAGAATGTTGGAGCAGGTATTACATTGTTTTATTTTACAGTACATACTAAAATGTATTCTGCTAATTATTTATATGATTTATTTAATTTATTTATTTATTTAATTGGTTGGGTATTTTTTCTTTCTTTTTCTCATGAATTCAGGTGACCAGGGTCTCATGTTTGGCTACGCTACCGACGAAACCGAGGAATGCATGCCTCTGACTGTTGTCCTTTCTCACAAGTTGAACGCTCGGCTTGCTGAACTACGTCGTGACGGTACTCTTTGGTGGGCCTGCCCAGATACTAAATCTCAAGTATGTAAACATAAGTTTTCCTAGCTTTTCCTTTAACTGAAACCTTCTATTAATATTTATAATTTTCTCTTGAATCACAGGTTACTTGCGAATATTTTTTTGACAATGGAGCCTGCGTCCCGCTTCGCGTTCACACCGTGGTCATCTCCACCCAACACTTGGCTAAGGTCTCTTTGGAAGAAGTGCGTCGTGACGTTATGGAGCTTGTTATCAAGCCCGTCATCCCGGAAAAGTATCTCGATGATAACACCATTTTCCACATCAACCCTTGTGGACTCTTTATCTTCGGTGGCCCAATGGTACGATGAACTGCGCAAAATTGAATGCTTTGCAATCAGATAGCTTTTAAAAAAACATGTTTTTTAACGTTTATTTGTTGTTATTTATATAAAAAGTGAATTGGGTACTGATCTTATCATATGCAATGTTTTGCTGTGTGTAGGGTGACGCCGGGTTAACGGGTCGCAAGATTATCGTCGATACTTACGGCGGTTGGGGCGCTCACGGTGGAGGCGCCTTCAGTGGAAAAGACTACACCAAAGTCGATCGTTCAGCAGCCTACGCTGCCCGTTGGGTAGCCAAATCATTGGTTAAGGGAGGTGTTTGCCGTCGCTGTCTTGTCCAGGTATACATAACTCATAAAATTCTGTATTTATCTATAAATTCTCATGTTACTATCTCCAGGTGTCTTATGCTATTGGTCTGGCTGATCCCCTTTCCATCACCGTTTTTGATTACGGCACTTCGAAATACAGCCAAAGCGAACTGTTGGCCATCGTAAAGAAGAACTTTGATCTGAGACCAGGTGCCATCACCAAGAGCCTGAATCTCAAAGATCCCATCTACCAGAAGACGGCCTCCTACGGTCACTTTGGCCGAGACATTTTCACTTGGGAGAAACCCAAGCAACTGATTCTTTAACAGCCGCAGAAGTTAAACGGCTTTCCCCCTTTCTCCCCAACTATGATCCCCCAACTTTTTTTTCTTTTTTTTTTTTTATATATCCCTTCTTCCCCAGTCATTCGAGAGGATCTTGATTGGCCGTTCTGCAGCATCTCAGTGTAGTTGGTTCTCGGTGGGAAGTGGGGCGTTGAAATACGATCACGTAGACACGCTCTTTTCTTTCTCAGTGGGGCTGGATGGAGGTCTGAAACCCAGTCGATTCATATTTTCTTATTACGTCCACTTCTCGAAACCGAAGGATCTCTCGCTGCGAATGAGTTTCGCCCGTTATTGTCGGAGGGTGAACATTTGTGTTGTGTTTCCAAAAATTCGTCCAGGGAAAAGAGCACTTTTTGGAGACACTCCGATGCTGCAGAATAGCATATTATTTTGTTGTTTCTCTTTTTCTCCCCCATTACCAAAATTAAAGCACCATTTTGGGTCGTAGACCATAACTTTTCTATCTTTAAATCTTTCTTTCGTTCATTATTTTTTTCTATTTCAGTCTCTTATTATGAGACGTTGAATCTAATCTACTCGGCGCATTTAGATTGACTTATTTTGCATCTCTAAAAAAAGTTTCGTTTTTTGTACTCTCAATTGTGAGACCATTACTTAATTGGAAATTTTTGTTTTCAAAATAATTGTTCTGATTTCAAAGCGCCAACAAACGAATACACAAATCAATCTAAAACAAATGCTTTTAATATATTGTTCTTTAAAATTATTACTAGGAGAAAGAAAGCGAAGGAACACATAACAGTCGTCGAAGGGTTTTATGTATTTTTTTTTGTTTTTTGCTTGCTTTACAGGGTATACAGGCTAAGTGAACGAGCAGAAAAATAAGAGTAGTAGAACGAAAAAAAAATTAACATAACATTTTATTAAAAACCCAACCGATAATGGTAGAAAGCTATTGGGAGGAAATCGTGTTTTATGGTGCAAAGCACACTTCATTTTTGAAAATTTGGTTATCAGGGGACAAAATTATATTTTGTAACTTGAAAAAAATGTACGATGAAGTTGAGGGAAGAAGGAGAATGAAAAAAGAGAACACGGGGTTTTGGGGAGGCATTCATTTGATAAATGCTCAATTAAACACTCACACACAACATCGCAGCACTCCGAGACGGAAATCCTTACATAGCCTAGCTTTCCAATTTAAGAAAATTGCTTATCACATTTTGTGCAGTATCGCGCGGATACTTTCAATCCTTCGGGATCGCTCCCGATATCTTTCTCTATCTTGGTTATTGCTAAACCGAATCAAGGAATCGTTCTATTTTTGTCTTTTTCTTTTGTGTAAAATATAAAAAAAAGAGAGAGAGGAAATTAAAAGGACTAGACACCTCCGCCTCCATTCCCGAATTCAGTAGCTTTTTACTTCCACTTTAATTTAGGTTGGCGGAACACTTTTCATTCAAATCCCGATTAAATAAAAGGATTTTTGTGAGAGGTCAAAGTCTAAAAATTGAAAAGAAAAATGCTCCAACTTCGCCCGTGTCATTCAAGACGGGGACTTGAATGGAAAGATGCTTTGTTTCGTACCTATATATAAAACCACTGAATTCCAAACTAACCGCACGCAAGAGTAATAAAAGAAGCAATTCCTTTTGCAAAGGGAAACTTTGATTTTCCATTCTACTCGATTGCCAAGTAAATTGAAACAAAAAAGAAGGATGTGTACATGTGTTTTTTGTGTTGTAAGGAAAGTAGAATTACAAATAAACATAATAAAGGATAGAAAAAAAGATGGAAAAAAGGAAGAGGGAAAATTCAAATGAGTATTGCGTCTTGGAGACGCCAATATTAATCACGTCATACATGTATAAAAAAAAGGAGAGAGGGAGGGAAAATATATCATATAAGAAACGAAATTAAAGAGGAATCATGTGTCATGAAGAATCAACCAAAACGTGAATAGTAGGAAATCAGTTTTTTCCGCACAAACGGCTTAATTTTCTTTAAAGGAAAAAAAAATACGAAACGGTTCCCCTCGTCTTTTTATCTAAGAAAAAGAGGAGCGACACGTCTTACGCAGTCTGGGTTCTGTTTGTGTAGGTTTTCATAATGGGAAATCAACGAAAAAATAAAGCATTCACAGTCGTAATCAGGCACATCTTTTCATGTCTTCTTTGTTTCTACTTTGGGTATCGTCCGCTTTTCAGCACAGTTTGCGGTTTCGAGATGCGTCAAAAAAGTTTTTTTTTGTTTTTTAAACAAGAAAAAGAAACAGATCCTCAATTTTTCTAAAGAAAAAAAAATTATTTTATTCCGAATTGGAGACTAGATTCGATTCCGCACAAACGTGTGTGTTTTCACTTCTTTATTTTCAATTACCTAACTTTCTTTTTAGAAAAGAAATCTGCGATGTCGCGCCTTTTTACAACATTCGCCTGGTTGATTCAAACTCTTTTTCTCTACTATTGGTGTCTATCCCCACGATGATGACAATGAGAACGAAAAAATAATAAAAAGAACGATAGGACACAGGAGGGAGGAAGCAGATCCGCTGTCTAGGGCCAGGGAATGCGAAATATGATGAAAACACAATTCAACAAAGATGTAGCGATCCTTCGACGGGGAGGAGAAAAAGGCACGCACTTGAAACATCTCCGTTGAGCATCGATTCTTCGATTGTTTTTGTTTTTTTAATTTTCTCAGAAAAAAAAATTACGAGCGACAAAGAAATAGCTATTATAAAAAGAACGTGGCGGCGATAAGTAGTTCACCGTTCATTCAAAAAAGCCTATTTGAGAGAACCGTATGTTCAGCTAAAAGATGATTTGTAAATATTAGAAGGAAATAAAAACACGATGGCTTTCAACGCGATAAGAGGGTCACAAATTCAGTCCACGACCGATGATTACACTACAAAATCCGTACGAAAAAGAGAAAAAAAAGCACAGCGCGCCCCATTATCACCTAAAAATCAATAAGTTGTAACAAAAAACAAGCCATGTTCTTAGAACAGAAAAAAACACTTTGTGTTTCAATCTTAATGGCTGCTGTACGCTTTCCTAACTCTTGCATTCCATGCCAATCACTCAACTGGTCTATATCACAGTCTGTTCCGAAACGCTTGGCGTTTCCTCTCTCAACAACATTCTGGGTTTCCGTTTTCACGAAATCACTCGTCTCTTCAACACTTCTCTTCTTCTGGGAATCTCTTGAAATTCACAACCCCCTCTATATCATCAAATCAAGGCACCGACTTCAACATTTTACGAGCAGAGTACAAACTATATCGTCGGCTATCTTGGGTTATCAAAAACTGGGTTATTTTAAGAGAGAGAAAAAAAGATGACACTAAATAAAAGTTATTTCCCCTTGCAATATAGAAAGGAAGGATGGCAGTGAATCGGCCCAACACGTCAAAAGGAGATAGATATATAGATTAATAGAAATAAAGAAATAAAGGGAGAGATTTTGGGCGGCCATTTTCTCTGTCTATACAGCTAATGGGAGCATATGTTTTGTTGTCCCTCTCTTCAAAAAAGTGAACAACGGGTACGGCAGTACTATGAAATGGCGTTTGGATATCGCACGAGGCTGTGTGGGTTCGGGATTATTGAATATAAAATGTTAACGAAGCCGAAAATATAAATCAACGATTCAGGGGAGCATCTCCAAGAGAAACACAACAAAATGATGAAAAATAATTCCTTACATCCATTCCAGTTTTACATCTACAAACCAGAAGATGCTAGGCGTTATTGTCTTCCACTCCGGGTGAGCTGTCTGGTGGATGATCCTCGGACGGACTGCTGCCGGCAGGGCTCCTCTCCTCCATTTTGGTCGGTAAGGTTGGCGAAATTGATGCAGGTGGTGGTGGTGGTGGCGATGTTCGAGATGATGCCAGAGAGTTTCGCGGGCTCTCGACTGCGGCCGGAACCTCAGATTCTGCCATGAAGGCAGCGGCGTTGGCCGCAGTAACAACCGCTTCTCTTAGAACGCTGCTGCTGATGGTGATGCTGTTACCTCGATAGGTTGGTTCTCGTCCTCTCCGACTCTGAGCTACAATTTAAAACAAAAGTATAGGAAAAGTCAAATAGAATCTTGAAGCCAACGAATACCTTGATTGTGGGACAGAGAAATGAGCGATGGATGTGAAGACGAGGAGCCGGCCGACGAAGATGAGGCGTCGGAATGAACACGCATGTGGATTCTGACCTGCTGAGACTGGCTAAAACGGCGCCCGCAGGTGGTGCACTGGAAGGGCTTTTCGCCCGTATGGGTCCGGATGTGCTGACGCAGGTGATCCCGTCGGCGGAAGCGCTTGCCGCAGTACGGGCACTGGAACATGGTCACCGGCCCTTGCGGCGTCACAACGGTCACTCGCAAAGGCTGCTGTAAGACGTATGAAAACGTATTGATGAATGCTTTGAAAAAAAAAGTTTCCAACTGGAATTTAGGATTCACCTGATTTGGGGGTGGTGGATTTGGTCGTGATTCAGGAACTGCTACAGCGGCAGCGGATACACTAGCTGCGGCAGTAGCGGCGATAGCGGCAGGCACGTCAGCGGCAGGAGCAGAAGATTCTTGTCGAGGAGCGTTAACATCAGAAGGAGGGCGGCCACGTCGGCTAAAAGATGGTCCAGGTGCGGGGGCAGACGTATGATAAGTCGGTAGTGGTAGGCGAGGCTGGATGGGTGTCGTTAGGTTGGCAGCTATGGGGGTCAGTGGTGGTGGCGGCGGCGGAGGAGCTATGATAGGCGACAAGGGTACCACTGGTTGGGAACGTGGTACCCACGGACCTTCCGGTCCTACGCCGATTGGAGGAGTGGCCACCACTACAGGTGGACGGCCGACGGTTGACGGAGATGGCAGCCCGCCGGCTGGGACGGAAGTTGCCAAACGAGGACTCTGACTCGGCGAGTACCTATTGGAATATGAGTCATTCGCACAAAAAGGAAATTATTTCGCAAATTCAAGGATAAACTGTAAATTTTTATTTTATTAACCTGTTGCCCATTAAAGAGGACAAAAGCATGCTGTGATGCTGAGTGAACGGATGCGGATCGGCCCCAACAGAGCCAATGACGGAGTTACGAGGGTGAGGCGGTGGACTTCCTCCACGTACCGGTGATAAAACTCTGCCACCAGCAGTGCTATTGGTTTGCTGGTTGTCTCTATGCGGGCTCTCGGGTGCCGGTTGTACGGAATGATTCCGCCGGACAGTAGCAGTGGGTGAGGGGCTATTGGCATCTCCAGACCCAGAAGGATGGCTGCTAGTTGAAAACAGATGAGATGCGTTCAGGTTTTCAGATGAGCCGGCTGAACTTTCGGCCGCAATTAAAGGCTCTGATGGCGCAACAGTAAATGGGAACAACGAAGATGCTAACCCTAAATGAACCAAAAGATGATTGATAATTATATGTGCAACACTATGAAATACAAATCTATTTATGATAAAATAATATAAATCTGATTACATAATAAATCATAATACCTTTGATTTGAAGATTCTCAGCAGTTCTGAAAAATGATGCCATGTCACAGCCGGCTGAGACCACAACTTCACCCGAGTACATGAAGGTGAGCAGAGAATGGAGATCCTTGAGTGGTACTCCTTGAAGGAAAACAACAGGATGCTGGTGTTCGGGCACCTTGCTGAGGATCTCTAAGAAGTAGGGGGAACAGGCTGAGAGGATGACCCTGTGGGCTGGGAAGACCCTACCTTCCGAACACAGGATTACATCTGTAAAGGTGTCATGTCTCCACAGATCCTCCACCACAGCAGCAAAGTTCTGCTGGTGGTTGTTCCACCTCAAGACAAACTCCTCAGCTGCCATCTCCACTGCCCTGTTACCTATTAGGGTGTTTTCTTGTATTTGGTTTCGCTGCTTCTTGAAAAGTCCTTTTGAGGGGTTTCACAAAATTGTCACTCTGGTTTGTTCACATATTCAACTAATGTTATCCATACAGATGTAGAATCATGTGTTTCTGGATGGCAACTCCCTATATTATGTACAAATTCTGGATCTGAAACAACAATAACAAAAAAGGGGGATTAAAATCAAAACAATGGACCGTGAGTTATATTCGGCTGCTTGCCGAAGTATACGGGAGTCTTAACTGTTTCGGGAAATCAATATTTAAGAGATAAAAAATAACGGGTCCATATTGAGCTATAGCTCAAACGAAAGATCAGGATCAGACGGATCCAATCCTAGCACGTACGATAGTTGACACTCGATAAAAGTAAGGATAAAATTACCTTTTCAAAGGCAGCTCGAGCTGGGCAGCCCACTACACGCAGCTGTCATTTGCGTCGTATCGTAAACACAGAATAAGGCAATGTACAGGTTTCCAGTATAGCCTTAAGCGCCACCTACTTCAACAGCTCGGGAGTTTGCTATTATCGGGACGAAAACACGCTTATTTGAATAAATAGCAACAATGGATGATTTTGAATGTTATCCCAGCGTATTCTATCGGATGTCATAAAGTAGGAGCACCACATTCCGTGGCCTGCCAATATTCCCAAGTTCCTTCTTATACGGTGTTATTGATGCTAATAATTATGGAAAGGAAAAAAAAAATAGGAGGGTACCCATTCTCCTGAGCGTGACAACGTTGCCAGGTCACTTTCAAGTTTGCACACGCTAGCTAGCAGCAGTTTCTAGGCCCGCACTTTCTGAAGGAGGAAGAGCTCGTGGCGCGCGGGAAAAAACTATAGACTCTCGTACCCTACACACAGAACTATAATGAGGGCGTTCACGACTTTCTGCTCATCACTCACTGTTGCCTCCTAACATGTATGCACAGCATACTAGCCTCCGAGCGTCATGGAGTTGTAACGGTAATCAGCACAATTCAATATCCGCGTCGTACTTGCTGTTTGGAAACGAGAGACTAGCAAGCTTCAATGAGGGATTGGGTAACGCGCAATTTCAGGTTCTCATGATATCATTTTACCCTTCGTGAGACGCGTCGAGTCCCCCATTTTTTTTGTTTTGTTTCTGATTATCGTGCTTTATACGACTTAGGGGAGCCAAAGTTCCCGCCATACTCCCAAGTAGGGCATTCGTCTTATGTGTATTTCTCTCTCAAGGTCTTTTTCCCCCTCTAACGTTTCTCATCGTTTCTGATTGGTCAAACGTTCAATGAGCAGATTCTTTTCAGCAACTTGGCGCCGCAGGTCCTCGATGATGGACAGTAGCTCGGGTATACTACGATGGGCGTCGCCGTCGCTGCCGTCCATAACAAGTGGTGGTAGCGCAGCAGAATCCCTTCTTTCTTCCTCTTCGCCAAACTGTGGCCTAGTAACAACAGGTTCATCCGACCGCACTCCTGGTCGATCCAGCCGGGCTAAGATTTCGGCGGCGGATGGGCGGGAGGTTCGATCGTGCGAGATCATTTCCAAGATAAGGCTTGCCTAAATTAGAGAACGTGCATATTTCACTCGCGTGTTTACAGAATGATAGACAATAGCACGAGAAGGGTGATATTAATCACTGTGTATATACCAGCCGAGGACGTTTGTTAACGAGCGAATCGGGCAGACGGCCGCGATTACGTAACCGCTCAATCGACTTGTACCGCTCCATGTCCGTTTGAAAGGGTACGAGTAGCTCGAGTAGGACAACGCCCATACTGTATATATCGCTCTGCAGAATTAATTAATAATTAAGCAAATGTATATCATAAAATAATTTATATATGCATCATAAAATTAAAGGATAATATATACTTTAACGTCAGATTCTTGGCTGTTGAGCTGCTCTGGTGCAGCATACGAATGGGTCCCGACTCCTCTTGTGTGCCGATGGGTTCTCCCTAAATAATTAAGGATGGTGATCATTTATGGATCAAGGTGATTGAGAATTAAGGAATAATGAAGAAATATATATGGAGGCAAGAATGTTGATGATTCTAACCTGGTAAGGCTGGAGAGAGGGTGCCGGCGTTGGGTTCATTACTGAACCCAAGTTTGGCCAAGCCAAAATCTCCTATCTGTACTCGATGCGTTTTTTCGTCAACAAAGATGTTTTCCGGCTTCCAATTAAGGGAAAAGTACGGTCAATCTTTACCATACTACATTTTTAAACGTAAATTTTAGCGCTACCTTAATGTCGCGGTGAATAATATTACTGCTGTGAATGTAATTGATGCCCTTGACGATTTGTCGAAAGATGGACAACTCCAACTCGATACTTTCTGGAACTACTGACGATCCTATACGTCCATTTCTAGTATTTAGCCAGTGACGCAAAGTCTGTGAACACAACTGCATCTGGATGTAGAGGAGCCAAGCGCAAGAGGAAACTCTTTGGCTTGAGTTGAAGCTCCAGTGATGTCCTTTAACAATATCCATGCTGATTGCCGTTTCTGCCTCATCAATTCTAACGATATTGGTTTCCTGAAAAACAGTCGACTGTTGCCTTGTAGATGTTTCGGAAAAGGATTCACTCTCAAACACGATACTGTCACCTATTTAAGAAAATCCATGATGTTACATACAATATGAATTTGTTCAACGATCGCACTTACTGTAGTTTGATTCAATTTTAGTTGTCATGATTCTCTCTTGTTCACGGGACTGCGCTTTAGCTCGACCGACCGTTGACACACTTTCAAGAGAACATAGACTCATCCCATCCATTCGTTGAATAATATCGCTGTAAAAACAAAAGTTGAATCATTTTATATTCACGAAAATATTAACAATTAAAAAAAACAAGATGCTAACTGAAGTATTGGAGGAGAGCAATATTCTAGCCAAGCGCTCTTGTAAGCTACGATATTCGGATGATGGAGCAGTGACAAAAGTTGCACTTCGCGGATAATCTTGTTGGCCGATCTAGGTCTGTAGGTAAAATTGTTTTTTAAAAAATAGTTTATTCATTAATGATAAGAATTAATGATAATTTAAAATACCTAATTACTATCTTTTTGATCGCATATTCGTTGTTGTCCAGGATGTTGCGAGCTTTATAGACGACTCCAAATCCTCCAGCTGCGATAAATTCAAGCTCTTTGAAATCAAGTTCGTAACGCGAGGTAAACAAGTGCTCGTTTGCATCAACTGAGGTCCTAAACTTTGAAAAAATAGGCATCAATAAATCCAGCAGAGTAATAACTTAATTAGTAAATGCATACCAAACCCTTTCAGCCACAGGGGAAGTTATAACAGCCAAAGGACCAACAGTAGGCAAGGATTGGTGATTGGGGCTGGAAGTTATTTGATGTTTAGCAAGGCGGAATAATTTGTTTAAATCACTGCCCACGCGTATTCGAATTTCTTCCATTCCAGGGAAGTCAACAGCAGGCGGAAGCAGCCAAAAAGTTGCAAAATAACTTCTCAGAGCTGTTACAAAGCAACCACAAAATTATTCAAAAGTAATTGAATGGTTAGTTTTAATTTAAATCAAATTATTATCACAGTAAGTAATACCTTTGAAAAGTTCTTTTTGTTTGGAGGGATCAGTTTCATATGTGGCACATAATTTTTCTAGCATACATTCTATCAAGAGTGCTTGAGGAAACTGGCGAAGCAAGGAAGTGGCAAGGAGAGATGATTCTTTACTTTCACCTGTAAAAAATGGAAGAATTTCTATGAGCACATTATGATAAATCATAAAATCTGAGATGCACAAGTAAAATTAATAAAATTAAACTTTACCATCGTCAACAGCTGTGATTGGGACTGGAAGCATTTCTTGACTTCCGAATCGCGGCTGTGCAGTGGCTAATTCAGTGAGCCGATGCTTAGATTTCGCGCCTTTATTCGTCATGAAGGGGTTGCCCATAATCACAAAGAAATCGGCTCAAGATCGGAACCTTATCACCAGAAATCCATATCACATTGGTTATTAATAACTTTTTTAAGATATCGACGGTTTTAGGAAACAAAATCGCTCACGTGAATTGCATCACTTTTCATACGGCCAGAAGGCGAGTGCTCCGTCCACAGTTCGTCCGCTACAAAAAGAAAATAATAGTCAACTTTGATACCGACCTGCCATCTAGCGTTAGATGATGACAACAAAGTAAAATTTCTAGCTTTTTCTGGAATGTAAGAAATAAGTGTGAGGATGAGGGCAAAGTTTATTTATGCAATTAAGTCGTCTTTCTTTTCGTCCGATACGTAATTTAATGTATCTAATCATATTGATCTGGAATGTTCCTGTTCTCTGATCACGAGTCCCTTCGGGACGCAAACCTTTAGTACCTTATGTCGCCATGGAAAACAGTGCAATTGACATTAATTCTACTCGGTTACTACCTTATACTATCAACTACTATTCTTTGGGCTCTTGTATTATCTATCGTGATTACTCAGCTATACAGTAGCCACTCAGCTATACAGAGAACAAAAAGTCGCCACCCTTAACTTCCTCTTTTATTGAGATAATTACAGACTACAAAAGAGGAAGTTGCTGGCGCTGGAAATACGCAGTAGACAATGAAATAGGTTGTTCATCGGGGGTGGGTAGAGAATAAGAATCGACAGGAGTTACACTTTTAATTCTTTCGGCCATGCGCTGGACAATCGATTGAATAGATTTCAACTTCCTCTCCACGATGAGCAATACCACCTGCAATACATCTGTACACACATCCATTCAAGAATAAACGGGATGTTTTCATCGAATTTTTGTGCATCGACGTTGTCCGTATAATAGTAGTCATAGACATTGTCTGCGGGTACCACCTGCTTGTAACGGAATGCAATGCAACGTTTGGCAGGTGTTTTTTGCGGTTTCCTTCGTCACCAGCATCTCGATCGTCGGGTAAAACCAAACCTATAGCTCGATATTGCCAACGTTAAGCACCATATTTTTGTCTCTCATTCCAAATGTGTCTGTGGTCCTTCAGCAGCACGGGAATCTCGAGGCCACAGTATAGATTATCTTGATGCTACAGCACATTCATTATTCAAGAATTCTCTTCATAGTTTTATTTTTAAAAAGAGCGTTGCGTGCTTTATCTACCTACTAATTTACTTAGGAAACTATCAAGGACGTAGATTTGTTGCTAAGCCACCTCTAGTGGAATGTTTACCACCATAACTTTCTGATGATGATCCGTATCTGATTTGAATCAGAGTGTATTTCCTGTAGGTACTTTCGTTTCGTTCAGCCTTCAGTAGCTTAATAAATACAGGTTGTCGATATCATTTCGTCTTGGCGCAAACATAACTCGTTATAGCGGTACATATAGCATAGAAAGACATACGCCCAAGAAGCAAGTGCTGTCAAATTGGGTTACACCAACTACTTCATGATTGATGCTACGTGGATGTTTACTTGACTGATGAACAATGCTTTTTATATATCCAAGGGCGTCCATTTTCATTGTTGTTTTAAGCCCCTCTCCGCCCACATATTTTTCCCGATTCACGCTCGACAGTGATGAACCCGTTTTTTTTTATTGTTTGAGCCCCACCATCACATGTGTTTGCTCTTTTTTTCTGCACACGCATTATTCCGCCGCGCGCTGCCCAGTAGAGCAAATATAAACACAAAAGAATCCCGCAAAACAGCAGCAGCCGCCACTTTATAGCGTAACATGAGATCCCGTGTGATAACACAACCATCCGAAGGTTACCTCCCTGTAGCACTCTCTACGGTCCAAGTTTTTTCAAGTATTGTGTGTCTTTGCGTGACTGACAGAAACCTGCTGACCGTCAAAAGTCGTCATGGTTTGCTTCTTGAATTTTTGTTTTCTTCTCCAGAATGCGAACATGATGAGTTCATGCATGTGAGTGAAAGAAAGCTAGGCTTCTGGTTACGCTATATGGCTCTAGGTCTATTCAATATTCAATTAGTTATAGAAACCGTTAGTGGATTAGATCTGCTATAGATATATGCCGGTAGCCAGATCGAATTATTGCACCTGCTGTCATAACCACTTGAAACTGGAACGCCCGCAGTCTTTCCTAACGTTATCTGTTTCCAGTTCAGAGATCTTTGGAATATTTGCATTACAATGTGATAGAAATAAGGTCAGGTCATCAGCATATTTAACATGTGGGTAAACGAGATGAACAAAATTGCAAGTGCTTTCTTATCTTTATCTTATTTTTTTATCTAATACTTCATTTATGAAACTGCTTTAAACTAGATCATGTTTAAAGACCCAAGTTGTAAAATTTTCGTGACGGCATACGGTCATGGAATCATATTTTCAAATTTCGATGTGCTAAATTCCGCATACCGTAATTAAATTATAAATTATTTACATTATAGTGATCTTTCGGGAGTTGGAACTCGTGACCAAAGACTAATGATTGGAAAATTTTATATTGCAAATAAGAGTATTGAACATCTATTACATCACTTCTTTAAAGAAGCTCTCAATCAATCACGTGAGATTAAATGACGCGTGATGAAGCGGAGCACCTGGTGAGAATAATCCCATGCGCGTGCGTGACTTTCACCGGATATTTCTATCACGTGTCCGGTCCCGTAAGGGCACCCTTCATTGGTTTGAATGTACGTATCTTTCGTGTTGAATAACATTCTGTACACTAGGGCCCATTAAGTCGAGGCCTAAATGTTCATCCAGACGAAACTGCGCGCCTCTCCGTCCACCAGTAACCCGCTGCGTGTCACGCGGGATTCTTGCAGTTAGAAAATAACCACCAACACTACCAGCTCCGTTATTCCAATGACAAGACGATATTTTATGTTGCAATTTCATCTGTCATAGAGAATTATCTTTTTCCTCTAATGTTTTATGAATCACCGAATTGAAATGCGACATCACGACAGGCATTAAAATTTGTATGCGGGAAAGACGTCGTGACACAAGAGGCGAAAAAATATGCATCGAGTGTTATCTCTGCAAGAAGGTACACTTTGTGCGTGATAATTCCATAACATTTTATGAGGCCCTAGAAGGGCGGTCGAGTGTAGTAAACGTTATTCACAACATAATTACACGCCGGATAGAATACTAAACGCTCAGGGAACCAACAACAAAAACAAAACAAAAAACGGGCTTTTACTTTGCTCGACTGAGTTTTCTTTAAAATAAAGGGAAAATGATTTCGACATGATTTTGACAGAAGAATTAAGATCCTGTTGATTCCGGTTCTCCAGTTTTGACTGTATAGAATCAATGATCCGTCTAAAAATACAAACGAAATGTGAAGAATGCAAACAGACTTTCAGAACTGAAAAAATAATAAGCATCCCAAATATAAATTCATGATTTATACTCTAGTCTGAAGGGCTAAACAATTCGAGCCGGTAAAAATAAGAAATATCAATCTACGAGAATGGCTTCGAACATTCCGGGAATCGATTGCGTGTTTTTGAGTCGTTTGGGAGCCTCCTTTGACCGCGGGATCACGTGACTGCAATCGAGTTCGTGCTTAGGTATAAAATGCAGTCCTTGAGCACATCCGCCATTCAGCAGAATCAAGTTATAGGGCATTCCTTATAGACTATCATAAAATGATAGCGAAAGTTCTCACCTTGAAGTATAAAGAATAAAAAAGAACCAAAAAAAAAATTGTCGGAGATTCATCCGGTCAGGATCTGCCATTGTTATGAATCTATGGACGACGGGAAGTTATTTTTCAATGGGGAAAATGAATTAGAAAGCTTGCAACGACAGAAATTAGCTTCTGGATTTAAAAAAAAAAAAAAAAGAAAATATGCCAACAGCAACGGTTGTTCCATGACGAAATATATTTCCGCCGGTGTTTTCCGTCGTGTTGTACAAAACTATGTGTTTTCATGCTTACCCGATGAATATTTAGACCAAACTAGCAAAAACTAGATGATAAACTGTGTTTTCTACTAATTTTTAGCTTTCTTTTGAATATTTCAAATCCCCCGCCACTTTACTAATAACAATCGATTAGTAAGCAAGTGATTTAGTGCGCTTCAAATAATGACCCGGCAACGTAGCATTTTACGCGTCATTCCTAACAAGAATTTTTTTTGTGGTTTTTTAGCATGAAATGAACGAAAAAAATCACGAAAAGATATCGAGGAATGCCGTGCGAAAAAAGGAGCTCACAATAACAATGCAACAAAATCGATAAACCGGAAGAGTGTGCGGTCACCAAAAGTAATAACGTGAGAACCACAACTTCCCTTTTCTTTTGTTTAACAAGTTTAAACCAGTGAACTAGACTTTTACTTGCTGAATCCCTACTGAATTACCTAAATTTATCACACGAAAAAACGTTATTAAGAGAAATGTAGAGAATTTTATCTCGACATCTTGTGAAATACGGCAAGAGTGCCGTCAAAACAAATGAAGGGCGCTGTGCGCCGGCGCAGCAGCCAGCCATTTTAACCCATCCCAGACGACACAGAGCCGAACCTAAAGGGCGTTCCCGGTCGCTAGTTAAACTACGTGAGCGTGAGGAGCGGCAGAGAAAACAGTTTTCCTCCTCACTCTCCCTCAGTTGACGTCCACAACACACCAGTGCACACCGGCCTCCCTTTAACAAATTGCAATTAAAGCCATCGCCCCGAGAAAAGAAGTCCAGGAGAGCTGTGTGGAGTCCCATAGTTGTGTTGTTGTTGTTGTGTGTGTGAGAAAGACGTTACACATATACCATGGGTGAGTTCTTTTTTGGAATGTCTTGTCTATAACCTTGAAATTAGGAAAAAAAGAGAAAAAATAGTGTGTCGTACAGCATTCACCTTCGTAGTGAGGGGCCGGAAACGACTAGAAATTATCTCGTCTCTTTCCCTCTAGTGAACATGTCGGATGGTTTAGTATTATTATTTTTCTTTTCCTCTGGTTGTGACGTCACTTTTTTTCAGTGATGATGTCACGAGAGAACAAATAGCCGCCGGCTGTGTACCGCAAAATAGCAAGGTATGGCAGCAAGCGTAGTAGCCATGGCTGCCGACCTAGCCTCTAACTTCTGGAGTAGTAGGAGGAAACATTTGTTGTTGTTTGGGGCTTGCCGAAGTTATAAAAGAAGCTTTCTTGTAGCGACCGGCGTAGTAGTAGCCGTCGCTGTCTGTGTTGAGCGTCGTGGTTGCTTTCAGTCGCCGAAATATAAAAGTGCTGGAAAATATTACTATTTTGTTCCGCTCCCCCTCTCACCCATCGACGCCAGACTCTCTCCCCCTCTCTGGCAAGGGCGGGGGGAAAGAAGGACATATCTAAATTTGGACGTTCACCCTCTGCAACCCACGGATATCCGGCGCATTTTTGTGAACGAGGATTTAGCAGGAAGCAGAGATGGTGATCCTCTGGACCAATCTAGAGGGCGACAAGCTCGAGCCAAGCCCGACGGCAGCTGTAACTCCGGCTGGTGATGACAGCAGCCACAACGGCGACGGAGGTCAACCTCAAGGAAGGCTTAAGAGACGTGTCGTCCAAGTGGCTCTAAAACCTTCTTTGCCCCCCTTGTTTTTACCTCTCATCCAGCCGGCGGATGAGGGAAGCTGTTCGCCAATCAGTTCCAACGATCATGAACAGCAAGATCCCAGGTTGATTGTGGTCAGAGCTAGTGATATTTCTACACCCAATTCCGGAATCCTATTCCATTTTGACCCTCCTGCTGTTCCTCAGTCACGTCAGGAGGAGCAGCACACATCACCAACACCGTCCAAAGAGCTCCCCGTCATTTACGGTATAAGTTTACCACCGCGGGCAGAGGAATGTACGAGGAAACGCATAGTTTGAACATACTGTCCCAGGCTTGATGACTGTTATTCCTTTTCTTCCCCTACTTCGTTATAATCATTATTTTTTTTTTTCCTCTACCACCAACCGAGTCTTAATTAACATTCCTTTGGGTCACTTGTTTGTTTACATAATGTCTTTTCTATTGTGGGTCACGTAGCTTGCGAGGAAAAGAAGATCAACATCGAAGCGAGTAAGATTTACCAGTTCATCAAGTTCGTTTTTAGCTTGATTCGGTTCATTTTCTAAACGCTAGTTATTTGGGCGTTTAATAATACTGATTTTATTTGATACTAATCTGATTTTCTTGAATTTTACAGGGAAAACGCTATGCCAGTGTTGCAAGAAGAAGTGCTCCGGCGAGGTACTTCGGGTACAGGACAAGTACTTCCACATCAGTTGCTTTAAATGCCGCGTCTGCCAGTCATCTCTGGCCCAAGGTGGATTCTTCTGCAAGGATGGTGATTACTACTGTACCCGGGATTACCAGGATCGTTTCGGGACCAAATGTGCTCACTGCGGCCGCTTTGTCGAAGGCGAAGTGGTTACAGCACTCGGCAAGACGTACCACAGCACCTGTTTCACGTGTGCTCGTTGCAGGTCATTGAGCCTTTTTCGACTTTTCTTGTTGTTTTCTTACCGCCATCCGTACCCAAAATACGCGCTCCAGGGCTTCCATCTCTTTGTGGCTAGTTTTTTTTTTTTAAGACTCTGGGAAGTGGTCATCCACCCGTTCACTTCCTCTTGGCACGATGTGAAATGAGTCGATAGTCATCGGCCAGAGAAAGCTTCACGTAAAAAAAATCTTATGTAGACCGCATAATAATGTTGAGTACAAATTTGAGAACTGTCCCCCTTTTCTCTCTTCCCCATCTGGCGAAATTCCACAGCTGAATAAATTCATTGATGGATCCCATAAATGACAAAAGAATTTTTGTATCATCCGCTATAAAAAATGTAGGCAACCGTTTCCGTCTGGAGAACGCGTGACCTTTACAGGCAAGGAAGTATTATGCCAGAAATGCATCCACATCCCCGTTATGGCCGACTCTCCGCCGCCTCTCAAACAAGTCCGATCCACGACGTCAGCGCCGAGCTCTCCTCATCCGACCGGCTCTTCTACCACGCCGCGTAAGTGTGCGGTTTTTAACGACAAGCCGCCATAATTTTCACTGACGTCATCTTTTCAATTGATAGATTGCACCGGCTGCCGGAAGGAGATCGTTGAAGGCCAGGCTTTGATTGCACTGGACAATCAGTGGCACGTCTGGTGTTTCAAGTGCGTCACGTGCGGGGCTCTCCTCCACGGGGAGTATATGGGCAAGTAAGTAACTACCGGAATTCTCACGTTTTGTCTCCCGAAAAAGGTGGAACTTTTATGTTATTTGGTATTTTATTTTCTGTTTAAACAAGGGATGGATCGCCGTACTGTGAGAAAGACTACCAGCGCCAGTTTGGCGTCAAGTGTGACCACTGTGAGCGTTTCATCGCGGGCAAAGTCCTCCAGGTAATATAAGGAGGTTTCTTCAAACAATTTTTTACGAGGGCTCACGTCATTCTTATCTCTTTTTCTTGTGTTGACATACAGGCGGGCGATAATCATCATTTTCACCCTACATGTGCCCGATGCTCTAAATGTGGCGATCCCTTCGGCGACGGAGAAGAAATGTATCTCCAGGTAACGTCATTGTATTTGTTATTTACCTTTTTTTGTTTAATAAAGAAGTTAACATCTCCATTCTTTTTTTGTTTGTAGGGCGCTGCAATTTGGCACCCTCGATGTGGTCCAGGTCCCGGCCAAAATACGAACGGAAACATCACGCTGTACCTGAACGGCCCAGAAGACAAGGACGACCGTTTCAGCTCATCTGCCGCTAGCGAATTTCAAGTACTTTCATTAGATTTAATTAATTTTTTTTTTTTAAATTTATGATTAAAAAAAAATCCCTGAACTGCTTGTCGCTACATCACCTGGAATGATCCTGTTTTGTTAACCCGCGATTATGCTTTATTTTTATTTTTTTAGTTTTCGATGCGATCCAGGACCCCTAGTATGAATGGTTCCATTTGTCCCAGTCCTTATGGTAGCATGCACAAAAAGGTTACACCCCCATTTCCTCAGTTCATTCACTTCTCCCTTATTTTTTCTTCTTCTTTATTTTCGAGTCGTAGTACTTAATGTAGTCTAGGTTATGACTCTTGTTTATATTTCTCTACCCACAGCTCTCTTCGGCGAGGACACTAAGTCCAGGTTTGATCCTTCGGGATTATGGAAAGCGCAGCCCTGCTCCACCGGAAGACATTACTCGCCTTTACACGTACAGCTACTTGACTGAGGAGCCAACCATGGGATACCTACGAAAGCCCATCGATCCGTATGATCGCCCACCCAAATCACCCCACTTCCACAGGCCTCAGAGTACGTGATTTAGTGGTTGTTACTAGTTTTCTTGACGATCCGTTGCTCACGACTTCGTTTGTCACTGTCAGGTGGAGGAATATTCAATAACAAGCGGAGTAGCCTTCCTTATCGGTTGAACCAGAAGCCTGGCATGAAAGCCATGCTGGATCAGATGGAGCGGGAAACCCCTCGACCGAAATCTCCGCACATGAATAACGAAGAACCGATCGAGTTAGCTCACTTTCCAAACGCCGATCGGTGAGAATAATCAATTCATTACATCATATTTTAAGAAAAGGTTGTAACTGAAATCCATGTAAATGTAGGCCACGACCTGGCGATCCTCCTCGCATCGAACGGGACGATTTCCCTGCACCTCCCTATCCCTACACCGATCCGGAACGCAGGAGGCGGTGGTCGGAATCCTCTAAGAGGGTCACTGACGCTGAGATGGGCTATCGAAATGACTACGATCCGAGGGATGTAATCGACGGAGAAAATGTTCCGCCAATGGACGACGATCCTAAACTCAAAGTAGGTTTTTAAAATTTTATTATTTAGTTACACGTTTCTTTACTAATTATATACGTTTGCGATTAAAGAAAAGCGAAGCAGAGTTATCCAAAATCGCTACTGGGATCGGCAAAGTATTTTTACACAATCTGAAGGAGCGTGAAAAAATGCGTCAATGGAAAATGAGCCACTTGGACCCTCGAAACGCCTCTCGCACACCTTCCGCCAACAAAGTAACGTGGCATGTTTTAAGCAGTCCTTTTTCCATCATTTTAATTTGCGTTTTAATTTATAGGAACCACCTCTTCGTCTTCGTTATGAAAGTCCAATTAACGCCTCTCCATCGCGGTTTAGGGATCACCCGCGACCTTTTGATTACGAGGATCCCGAGCTTGATCGTACTTCAGCTCATCGTTCTTCCTTGGGTCGCTCCATCGGGACATTGCCATCCTACAATGGTATGCTTTTTCCGCTCCACGTTTCTTTTTTTAGTGCCTGACCCACATATCAGATCCCTTTTTTACGTGTTTGTTGATTTTATTGTATTTATTTATTTATTTTTATCGTCTCGCTCGATTGTGTTTTATAAAGTTTATATTTTTTTCATCCATTCGCTCGTTTTGAAACAAAAAAAAAGTCGTGTCCTCACGCAGTCCACCTCGTCCAGGGTACACACTGAAGTCTTCCACTTTACCCGTTAATGGTCGCCAGTCTGGAGATTACATGGTAATTTTTGTTAATTATTCTAGTTTTTTTATGATTATGCCTAGTCTCCTTAATGTCCCATTGGCCAAGCTTCAATAAATCAGGTCAGTTTGTTTGCATGAGCATGGCTTTCAATTTTACTTCTTTATTTTCCTTCTCTTCGTGTTGTCTTATTATGAGGTGATTCACATATAACATAATCAATAGAGGGTAAAAAAATTAAGAATCCTCTTGACTGACGGGTGATTAGAAACCTCTTTTCTTTTTCTTTCTCTTTGCCTCTCATTTTCTATGGCTTTTGTATTCTGCTTACGTGATAAATCGCGGACGCTTCTGCAGTTGTGAGTGCGTTACGGAACGTTCCTAAACCCGGCTACGGATTCGCCTCTTCAACTCGCTCCCACACTTTTACGGTAGGCGTATCGTATACATAATTTAAGACGTTTAAAGCCATTCAACTGTCTTTGCCATTGTTTGTGCGTCAACAACTCCATAACTTTTTTTTCTCGTTATGAAGGGGGATTACGCTTTAAGCGGTGGGCTGGCTGAGCAATCTCAGCACACAGACTTCGGTTCCAATAAATCCGACAGTAAGTCTATCTTTTGTCTTAAATATTCGTTCATTATCGTTTTCTAACCGATTTGTATTCGTTGACAGTTTCTGCCGCATCTTTAACCGAGTCTGATCGCCGTGCCCTGGCTCCGGATTTGAGGAGCAGCAATACATACAGCAGCCACTTGGGTGGTCACGGCGGGCAGTCGTCGTCGCAGACGCCTCGTCCTCACTCCCAGCAGGGATTCCGACCAGCTTTGGTGCCGGTTTCGGCCATTAGCAGCAGCCATGTGCTTCCGCCGTCACATCACTCGACACCCTTCCGGGCCCACACTCACTTACGCCGCTCGCTCCCGAATATGTCGGCGGCAGCCTTGGCCGCTCAACAAGCCATTAGCAATGAACCACCGAAAATTTACCCGGCCCATTTGCTGTTCACTTCAAATTACCGGTTGCCGGCAGATGTCGACCGTTGCCAACTGGAGGTGAATTATTTCACTTGTCTATTTTTGGAAACTTGTTCATTATTAATTTTTTTTTCTTAATACAGCGACATTTGTCTGATGCCGAGTTTGAAGCCATTTTCCAGCTCACACGATCCGAGTTCTATCGCATTCCGCTATGGAAGCGTAATGAGCTCAAGAAACGATGTAGACTCTTTTAGAAACGGAGAGTGGAGGCGGCGATACGGTTTACATCAGCGCAATCAGCTCGTAGAGCCTGGATAACTTTTTTTTTTCTACTTTTGATTATTTCTTTTCACACTATATAACAATTTCACAAAATTATTACCAAACCCCCACTTCTTGAAGTGTATGCACCCATATTTTGGCAGCAGATAAGAAAGCTTTACTTTTTTTTAGATTTTCATGATATTGATATCACCGCCAAATTGTCGGTGGGGAAAAGAGTCATTCGACGAAATCGTAAAAAAGGCCTTGGAAAGGTTAAACTTCCCTTTCATTTCTATTAGAACGATTAGCAGCTTCATGAAATAAGAAATAATAATTTCTAGAGATATAACTTGCAGCTGCGCGTCCGAAGTAGAACTATGGAAATTTTTCTATATATTTTTTCTCTCTTTCTTTGGTTCCATACATAGTTGTATTTTTTATTGCCTCGAGAACCCCCCTTTTTTAAGAGCATTGGGTTTGTTCGGAATCAGAGGTTAAAAGCTTTATTTTCATTGTATTTGGCAGTAGATTTGATTTAAATGAATTCAATATAGACTTCCTCGTTTTCCCCCTTCCCTCGATATTCTTTCAATATACATACACACCGTGGGCAGCTTGAATATTTTCTTAGTACATCACAGGTGCTCCTGCGCTAACTGGAGTGGGAACGTATATGTTCCAATATAAAATTAAATTCTATCCATTTTTCACATTTCGGGATTCACTCGGTATATACCAACTTATTATATAGCTGATGGCAGAGAGGGCTTTTTTGTTCATATATTTAAAAACTATACAAATATCCCCTTTTTATACCGTATTCGGAAATTTTCCATCACACCCGCGCTCTCCACAAATTTAGTATTTCTAAAATTCTAAAAATAACCCAACTGTTGTGACTTATAACTTCCCTGGATTTTTCTCCCTTGTCTGTGTCCTAGTCGCTTCTGGATTACAAATGAAAACAAAAATATTTTGGAAGCAAAAGTAATCCGACTCTGTCTCTCGTCTCTCTCTCTTTCGAAACCCAAATACCTTTTTAAGAAAAAGAACAATCTTGTAATCGACTCCAGTTGTGTGTGTATGTGTATTCTCTTGTTTCGTGGTCGCCAAACAAAAAAAAAGTAAACAAAATTACAAAAGCTTCAAATATAACCCGATGGAAAATTATCATGCTACGAGTTGACTTAATAATTTTAATTTTTAGAACATTTTATTTCATTTCTAGAACGCTCTTACAGTTTTAGGGGAAATGTATTTATATATCCCCTGGTAAACTTTCGAGCTCTGAAAGTCATCATTTTGCTCATATGTTGTTTTTACGACTGTGTTGGAAAGTTGGACCTTTACGAGTAGATATGTGGATCGCAAACTTGGCAGTCATGTAGTATCATCAGAATAACCGGAACCCTGAAATAAACTGTGCACACTTGCGCCACGTGCGGTACATGGTTTCCTAGACAGCGTGTCTTCAAGGATATAAGATTACAACAAATATATTATTACGTAAGAAGCCCATCATACTATGGAAACGTCAAACGATTCAAACCATAAAATAGTTTTCCTGTAATTCTTATATGACGCAGAGACCATTATTTAGACTGTGTTTAGTTACCACTCTGTTTATGTTACCATCTTATTCTACGGAAATGATTTGGTTATGATCGAACTTCCAGGAAATCTGTTTACTTATTCCTTAACTTTTTTCTGATGTTTGCGAATCTTATTACTAGTCCTAAGAGTAACACTACAACCAATACTATCAAATAAAATTAATCAATGATTAAATGTCTTGTAGAGATGGTATTTCAAGCATATCTGCTCTCGCTACTGTAGATACTTAAAATGCATGTCTTGAGTTTATGTTTTTTCCTAGTCGGTGGTCTTCGCCATCAAGTTATCAGTCATGAAGTCATCATTTTGCTCGTGCCTTTTTACGACTTGTTACCAACACTTAATTTGTGGATAACCAACTTTCCAGTTTGTACGATATCTGAATAACCGCAACGCTATAAAATATAATGCCGTGCGTCAGTTGACATCATGTCTTTCAAGCATAATATGGACCTCTTCGTGCGCTTTGGCTTGAGCAGAAAATATCAGGAAGTAGTGCAAACCAAGACATAGATAAAATTCGTTTATTACGTAGACTATTGCGTCAAAGATCGGCAAATGACACATTCGTCCTCATACAAACATCACAGCGCTATCGCAACCAGAAGCGTAACTTATTACCAAAAAAAAGTCTAGAGTTCAGCATGATTAGGTCCATCATCGAATATCACAACTGTATTAGTGAAAATATGATCCGATATTCAAACAACCTTTTATATTTTTTAAAGAATCAACAAAAACAATCATATGTATGACCCATTCAACCATTCTGCAGTTGCCCTTGTTGTTGTTCCCGCCCACCCCAACGACGTTGAACTCTGAACGAGATGCTGTTCAGCAGCATCCCTTTGTGTTTTGATACACGTCAAAATACCGTGCGAGAGGTTCCTGTGTGAGCCATGGGTTCGGGAAATGTCGTGACAAGCATGCTAAGGGTTGGGTTATTGCGGGATCTCGACTTCCTCGTTCTCCCACCGCTAACCCTCCCTCCCCCAGTTGAACCTTATGTGTACGTATATTGTTAGCCACAAATAAGAAAAATTTCATTCTCGTTCAGAACTTGTGTTGTGGTAAAAATAACTAATCCAGTCGCATCTTAAAATTGTTTAGATACGTGTGCAATACTCACGATAGCCCATGCAAATTAATTGACAGTAGCAGCTATGTCATCTAATACTGATAGTGTCCTGGATTGGGATTGCATTGATGTTGGGAAATACTTGGAAAAGGTTGGTATTAATAGCTGTCTTGATATTATTATGATAGGCTAACTTACATGTGGGTGTGTCCATATGGCTTGAAAAATCTACTCATACATGCACATATTTATTTATAATTTTTTTTTCAGAATAACATTCGTGGGTGTGGACAAGCACTTATGAGAAACAATATTAATGGAAGAGCATTCCTCAATCTGGATAAACAAGCCATGGCTGATTGGGGAATATCTATGGTTACACAGACCAAGATATTGGTCCTCCTCAAAGGGTTAGAAGCAAGATATCCCCAAAATGAAATCTTATTATCCCAATCAACCAGCAGGAACAAACTTGTTCCCAGTACAAACTCTAAAATGACAGCACCCTTACCCCAAACTTTATCTTCTATAACTCCTGCTCCTTGCTCTCCCTTCATCAACAATGTTCCTCCAAGTATGAAAGATAAGCTTCTTGTTTGCTTATTAATTTGACCTTTATCTTGTTTCCTTAAAATTTACCACTATCATTATTACTTTACAGGTTTTCTACATGGCAAGAATCCAGTCACACCCAAACGTAATTTGAAACCCGTCGTACCAGCAAAGTCAACAATGCCGCCTGCTCTGCCGCCAAAACCAAAACATTTGCGACCGATGGCAACCAACATATCAAGTTCTACCAGTAATATTGCACTCGTTTTTAATGAGGTGTTATATAAATAAGCACACGTGCATTAATATCCCCCTTTTTCAGATGGATCGAAATTCTCTGCTCAACACGTAATAAAGAATGGTATAGCCTCAAAGGAAAGATATGAAAAACCCATCTCTAACTTTGGAACACAAGATGAATCTCTTATTAAAACAAGCCCGCCACCAGGTACATTGAATGATCCTTCTCATTAGAATAGTTTCAAAAGTTCATTTCTAATTACTACCGTAGGTACAGAAGTTGCTGTAGACGAGTTGATCAACTACGACAGTTTCTCGTCTGATCCAGAAGAGTTCTCCGAAGAGGATGCCAACCTTGCTGACGTAGATGACGAAAACTACGAAGTTGTTGATCATCACAGTCCCGATGAGTCGGGAAAGAAGCCATGCATAGCTTCGAATGGAAGGGAAACTATAAATGTTGGGCTATTCTCCAAATTCTACACCCCAAGAACCGCTCCATCAGATCCAGTGAAGCCTAGCTCCGGTAAGCAATTATGTCTCAAGCCTTTATAGTCGTTGCTATGTAGCTCTACTGCTGAAAGAGGCGGCATATGCTTATATACCTGGAAATCCCAAAAGAATGTTCAAAGGTAGAAAGAAAATATCGCGCTACCACTTATTGCAATTCCCCCACAGGCTAAAAAGATGATCAGTGAGTACATCAGAAACAAGTTTTTTTTCCAGTTCAAAATTGACCATCGGCGCCGGAAGTTATATATATATCGTAGTCCGAAGAGAGAAAGAAAGTGTGTCCATTCTTGATTTGATAGTTGTCTTGGGCTCAATCATTTTTACCTGCTACAATCATGATGGGATGTTGCGGGTATCTCCGTTTCGCCGGTCCGGCTGCTAGAAACTTATTCAAACGCATCGGGTGCGCTACGGTCGAGTCTTGCGTTCGATGTGCTCAACGATTCCGCCGCAAAATGGCACCAAAGTTCGCCTGTCCATGTGATCTTATCTCGATGATGCCCGACTACGGTGAGTCTGCAAGTTATAGACGCTCTCCACAGGTCAACGACCATCGGAGAAAAAGGTTTTCTTGTCTTTCGTAAAGGTCACTCTGCCCTTTGGTCAATCAAATTATAGAGAAGCTTTTATAAAAGGCAATTTCGTCCGATACGTTGGTATTGAAGGAGTTCACTGTCAAGGATGTATCGTGTTTACATTTATTCTCATTACCATTGGCCCCTCAAGGAGTTTGGCTGTTGTCAAATTGATGTGGTTTCCGGCTATTCTGGCAATGAGATTGTGGCCATATACGTAGGAATCCGAACGGTTTCCGGTCTCCATCTTTATGCGAAATCTCTTTTGAGTTGACCGCACTGTATTGCGTATTTCTCAGAATTTTGGGAATTAAATTGGGGGGACGTGGATATCGTACGAGTTTTGGGCTTGTTGGCCTTGGGCTCTTCGTGGTATTTCGTCATTCTTCGTACTTACCGGCCTAGCAACCTCTAATTTGTTTATACAATCTTCATGTAGGTGAATCGGTTCACTGTCCACCTATTCCACCTGCAAGGAGTAAATCAAAGAATGGAACAAGTTCACATACATCTTCTCAAATCCAGCCTCGGTATTTATTTTTTATAGTGACAACTTTTCTTTGCGATGATTTTACACTATTTTAATGATTGTAGCATCGGAGAGTTCAGTTCTTCAGTCTCCAGATGCACGTAAATCGTCCTCTGTTTCGGGTAATGCTCCAACAAATTGTTATTCATGAAGTAATTCCTAATCTGTCTTTATTTTATTGTATCAGTGGAACGTGTTGTCCCCTGGATGAAATCCTCTCTATCGAGTCTGAGTATGGCTTGTGCTTACGAATTGGCATCTTGATCAAGGGAATTTTTTTCATCTTTTATTTATGTATTTATTTTGATCTCAGCTGAATCCGTGCCGATGAATTCACCACCTCCTCTACCACTTCCTAATATAATCTCAGCCAAATCTAAATCGAGTTCTACACAGTCGCTCATGTCCTCTCGACCGGCGTTAAACAACGAGTCTCAGTTTGCCAGCCGGCCTCCTTCCAGTTGTGATAGCAGGAGCAGCAACGAATCCGATGTCAACATTCAACCTTGGTATTTCAATATTGAGCGCCGTCAGGCAGAATCTTGCCTAACTCCATGTAATTGAAAATTTTATATCCTTCCCACATGAAATTCATTGATTATCAACTAATTACAAATAGGTCGGGACGGCACATTTATAATTAGACCGTCTAAGCACGGAGGACAAAATTCGCCTTTCACTCTAAGTCTCCAATATAACCAACGAGTCTTTCACGTTTTGATCCGTCGACGAACGGATGGTCTATTGGCCTTGGGAACGGAGAAACCTGGAGAAGACGTATGTCGCCTTAAATTACATTAGCTATAGATAGTTAAATATATTTTACATTCTTTCGTTGTAAAACAAACGTCTTCATTACCATTGCCATTATTTTTAGACATTCTCATCGCTCACGGCTTTGGTTCAGTCGTATCAAAGAGAGCCGATCCACCTTCATGCAGGCAGTAAACTGGCGGGGACGACTCGCCTGACTCAATGGCCCGAAAACATCTCCTTTGGCTGACGGAATAACAGAGCTGGGAGCCATTAAATCCTACCCATTTGATTGCGTTTGTTGTATATTCATCCAGCCTTTTAGTATCCTATTCCTATCTCTCTCTCTTTCTTTAGCCCTGAGTCAAGGGTCATCGACGAACTCTTATCATTATAGTAGGACGACACCTGCTTTCAGTTCCTTCTATTTTATTATATTTATATCGCATGTGCTATGTGTGGACACTCACACAGCCTCTCTCCTGTTTTGTCAAGCTCGAGCATATACATACAATATATATAAAGAAGGAAAAAAGAAACAGCAAAAACACTTAGTATTGTTTCCCTCGTTTTTACGAGGCCGCACAATACAATGAACAGACAGAGACAATGAATAGAAAAACTCAAAATAAAAGAACATCAAGCCAAATACAGACGACGGAGGGGCTTTTTTCTTCATCTTCGTCCTCTTGTTTAGAGTGTTTTGTCTGTAAGAATGTACATGGTATTTTTGAGTTGTGTTTATAATATCGTCGGTTTCACATATATATAGAACGGATGGAGAGATCAAATGTCCGGCAGGTCAACAGAGTGTTATCCAATATTTAATATTGAAAGGGGAACACCGGGAACAGCACAGTACGAAAAAGGGAACAAATAGAAGATGAGCTCGTGAGTTTTGGGTATCATATAAGTGGTCTGTATACATAAATGGATGCGAGAAATTTCACCATCACTTTATTTTAAGAGGATCCGACGGTGGGATGAATGAAAATTGATCTGAGGGTTTCTTAACACCTTCAATATGTAGTTGATGTATCTTTTTTGACCTTGTAGTATCGTCACAGTGAGTGGCAATTACTCGGCGCCCGATCCAGTGCGGCCTTGATAACTTCTTGGCCAGCAGCTCCTGTGTCAAGTGGATGATCCAGTTATAACTCTTTTATTGCGAAACACTCTCTGGCAACGGGAAACGGGTAGATTTTATTTCTGAGTTTACGACTTATAAAACATTATTTTAAGGTAACTTCAATTTGAACTAGATGTTAAACGAAAACAAACAATGCAGTAACAATGTTTAACAGTGGTTTCAGAGTCTCGCTAAAGAATTTTCACAGTTATTCGCTTGTTGACGCTATATATGTACCGATGGTCAAATTGTTGGCAAATATTTACTCTACTATTTTTAGTTTCGAAGTATGTTACACTAAAAATAATCATGATTTCTTTGACCCGCGTTTTACCCTGCTCGAGATGCCCAACCCTTAAAATGAATGTTATGTTTGAAATACAACGCCCTTAATGTTTACATTTGGTTTTGTAGCAAAAAAAGAGGCCAACAAGATACTTGTGGTGGTGCACTAAATTGGATGTGAAATTCAGCTTTTAACCTTAAACAACGTGTAATACATATAGGAAGATTTAACATTGTTCAAGAGATAATTATAAATGTCTCTATAACCAGTTTCTAAAACGATCCCAGCAATAGGTGAGCCTATATCCACGTTCCAATTTAGTGCCAGCCTCGCTTGTTGTATGCAACCCGGATCCTTAAATAAGGTCTTTACTACGGGTCCGCTTTGTTTTCTCTATTTAAAATGTTTTGGACAAAGCCCAAAACTCGCAAGCAATTTAATTTTAAATTTTAATTAAAGAAAGTAGAGGCAACACAATGAAGTGGCACTGCACCAACAAACGAAGAGCAAAAGGGAAAGATAATATCATATATTTACCTGCTGCTGGAGAAGCTACGTTAGCTGGGACGGCCAACTTGTTGAGTGAACCGATATTGGTCTGCTGGACGGGCAACAGGGCCGTCGTGAAGCTGCTATTATTATTGGCCAAAGAGGCGGTTGCCCCTGGGACCCGTCGAATGGGGTGGCGACGGTACTGAAACTTCTTGTTATTATTGGTCAAGATAGAGGATGGAGTCATAGGGGAGACGACAATCGAATCCCGGCGGATGACCAACTCTTCCACCTGACGCTGATGCCTGCGCTCCGGAACAGTTGGCAACGTTATCCGCCTTAAAAAGAAAATATTGATTTTTCACTTCAAATGTTAAAGCTAGGCAACGCTAAAAACGAGAGCCTCTGTCCCTTTTTCAGAGATGCTTGAGTACAGCAATAAAACGTTCAATTACTTCCGCGACATTTCATATCTTTCGTTCTCCTGCTTCCAAACATAAAGAAATCAAGGGCGTGGGTTCGATACGGCCATTGTAAGAAGAGGAACATCAAGAGAATCGGTTAGTAATTGTTTCCAAGACGAAATCGAGGGGGTGGCAATAACTTGGGAGAAATCGTTGATGGATTCAACCGCCTACGAATAAAAAATGAAATCAGGAACAATATCGCAGCCTAATACCATCATGGTAATATCATGTAAATGGAAGCTGACATGTAAGTAACTTCTTCCAAGACACTTGGATCGACACTACATCATGCGTCAAAAATGTTACGCTCTAAACACTTTGAAAGTTTAGGAACCTTCCTAAAGTTCACAAACCCTACTAACTAAATGCAAATAGAATTCTCGATGTCTTTCCCTTTTTTTATTGTCCTTTAAAGAAAACGATTTGAATTTCGCTTTCCCTTTCTTATTTTCTTATACAAAACTAGATTCTAAGTTTAATTCGCTCACTAAAATTAAAACTTTTTTCTTCAGTTGATGCTATTACCTCAATAGAAAATAAGGTATCGTAGACTTCCCACAAAGTTAATGTCAAACTTCCAAAGAGACTTCCGGAATTGAACAAAAAAAAAGTTTTGTGAATATCAAAATTAAAGGAAAATAAGTACGTGCACATTTTGAACTTTGGGAAATGGAAGAAGCTTGTCAAGTAAAACAGCTTAACATATTAAGAATATTGAAAATCTTCTATTTTTGAAATGTAAATCGCCTTATTTCCGAATGGCTGCATAATAATCTCTTCACACGCCCACTGTGTTTGATTAACTTTCCTACATGCAATGCTGAACGTTCATAGTTCAGTCGCGATCCAGATGTGAGTACAAAATTTCGCACAAAACCTATTACCCTGCTTTCAAGAGCTATGAACTCAGCTAGCGCCCGTCTCAAACGCGTCACTTCGTTATCACAAATTGACGTTGATTAAAAACGGAGAGAGAGAGCATTAATTCAAAACCGAGAAGATTGCTATTCAGACTTACGACCCAACTCTACTTGACGTACAACAGGCATTAAATAGTCAAATAAATGGCTACTTTTGTATAATTCAGTCATTTATCGATTTGCGAAAATCAGGACAGTAAGAAGCACTGTCGTCAGACAATGAAACACGTGATCGCGGTAGAAACTATACAGAAGGGGAAAAAATTAGGTCGGCAACCTTTTGCTGACTCGATTCTGTCGATGACGTCTGCTGGCCAGCGGCAGGGGGTCGGAATTGTGCGCTAAATTGCGGCTGCTTCCGCCCGACGAATGGAAGAGCTCCCACAGCGATTGACGGATGTTGCGCGAGAAGAGACAGTAGAGCAATGGATTGACGGCAGAATTAGCGTGACCCAGCCAAAGACTGTACGGCTTCACCTGGAAATGAGATCGGTTTTAATAAGATAACCGTCTCGTGTAGGATCAATCATCTCACTGTTAGGTTAATGTGGTTTCTCTGCTCCAAATCGAGATGATCCAGAAGAAGCTGGATCAAATTGTAGGGCATCCAGCAGAGGGCGAAAACAAAAGCGAGCACCAATAGTGTTCGAGCTACCCGTCTCCGACAGTCCAATAGCCTTGAACCTAGATATATATATTTCAATCAATTCAATCAAGCTGGTTATTGCTGTGTAAGCGAGGCCATCAATAAAAGAAAGAAAAAATAGACAGTTTTGATATATACTGACCATCCCGATTGTTGACTATGTCGCTCGGCGTGCAGAGCTTGCAGCCCATACGGATGTACGCAGTGAGGACTAGAGAGACGGGCAGAGCATAGACGGCCACGAAATGGCAGATGCTATACGTCCTCTGGTTCCAATCCTCCTTCCATTCCTCGTGACAGATGTCACAAATGTAAAGCTCGTTCCCTGCAGTCAGCACATTCGGTAGGCTTATTATATTGTTCGACAAAAGACACGTAACCGACGAAAATGGAAATCATTACGCATTCCTTTTACATGCATTGACAAGTATTAAGAATTTTGCCCTTCAAACTAATATGAGGACTGAGAGCTCCATCACTCCATATTTACGAAAAAAGTCAACAAGAATATTCAATTCAATATGTATAAGACACGAAAATAGCTTTAGCCTATACATAGTCCAACTGTATCCTCGAAATTCCAAATTTATGCAGATGTTTTAGAGTTGTTGAGGAATACGTATATGGAAGAATCTTTTCTTTTAAAAAAGATGCGCAATCCTTAAAAAGGGAAAGGAGCGTTCTACATTCCTTGAATATATGCAATCGGAAAGTGTTTTATATTACTGCCTGCTTTTTTTTGTTTTCTTTATAAACATTGGAACATCCTTCAAAAAAGAGTTGCGCCTTGTACGTAAAAAAAACTAACTTTCAATGTCATTTCGAGAATCATGAAAGATTCAAAGTCATAAAAATAAAGAATATGCAAGTCTATGGGAGTTAAAAGCGAAAAAAAATATTATTACCAATATTCCCGAGCAGTTTGAGCGGTTGCTGTTGCTGGACGACCAGGGTCGGGACGAAGAGGAGACCAGCAACTAACCAAATGACGAGGATGACACAACGGGCCACGCGTTTGTTGAAGAACTGACGGAAAATAATGGGATGTCGGATGGCAAAGTACCTACATGTAAGAAAAAGAAATATTATTTCGTTATACCTACAGTACATACAAGGATTATAATGATGTGTTGTCTACCTATCCATACTCATGGCCAAGATTGAAAAGACGCTGGAACTGGCCGCAACACCTGCATTGAAAAAAAGGATAAGAATAAACTCGTCGAGTTTTATGTGCGTACATCAAAAGGAGGATCACTGCGCTGACACTTTGGCTCGCTTTCTACTCTGTTGGTAGAACGTGACAGTGAAGATAGAGCTAAGCTTTTTTCTTTCTCTCAGTGACTTTGCTTCAAACGACGAAATAAACAAAATGGAAATGGAAGAGTGGAGACTGAGGCTCTCTCGGATATGCAACCATCGCATGTTTACCTTGAAGATAAGCGGAGAATTTGCACATGAAGAGGCCGTAGAACCAGATGACAGAGACCTGCTGGCTCATAGCCATGGGCATGCAGACCAAAGTGACAAGAAGGTCCGCCACGGACAAGTTGACCAGAAAGTAATTAGTTACACTGTAAATAGAAAGAAAAAGGGAAGACTATCATCAAATACGCTCTCTACTATCTTATTCATCTTCAAAGTACGACCTCGATCCACTCACATCCCACATCACACACCAAATTTTATAGTTCACACTGGAGCACGGCAGTCATCAATCTGTTGGTAAACTACCAAATAGCTTTTCGACCCAAGAAACACACACACTCTTGATATATATAAATGTGTGTGTGTGTATATACGAAATTAGCATACCGCCCCATGGCCAATTAAGGTGTTGGTCAGCCGCCGCAGACTATCTGATCAGCAGCTTCAGGAGCCGAAGACACTACAGGGAATTTTCCCGTCGTCCCCTTTCTGGTGGGCTCTGCATCGTGTTCCAACGATTGTGTTTCTCCAGCTGGAGTGGAGAAATGTGTATAACTCCGTATACAGATGGACCGAGAGCCGATTTATGTTAGGCTACCGGGCGGTTGGATACCGAGAGAGTTTTGCTCGGTGACGCCGGCGGTATTACAGAGCCGAATTTTTTCTCTATGCTCAAAAAAGGTCCCCCTGATTTTACGACTGACTTTAATTGAGCTGAGCGGCTAGCAGAGGAGAGCTCCCGGTTTGCAAAATATTTGCTCATCCTCACCGGATGGCGACGCCCGCTTTATTGATCGTTTTTTATTTTTATTTTTTTCGCGATGAAATGTTATTGCGTTCAACACCACATTTATCCGGCGATTTTGAGGATAAAAATATACTCTTGTGTTGTTCTAAGAGCCAAAACTACATCATTAAGAGTTTGAGGGGGAAGAAAAATTTCTCTTTGATTTGAAATTCCTTATAGATACTACTGAATTTGCATTATATACTGGCATTCTCCTTATCAAACGACAAGATAGTTGTAATACATGCCGCGACGACCTATATTATTTGCGCTCTCGTGTGCACTCACCATTATTATCCCATGAGATATTCCTTTCAATTATTATACGCTATGGAGTCGTTAAGATTCTTAAAAAAGAAACCGAGGGGGGTAACTTCTCTTTTGAGCGTAACAAACTGGCAAAAATTATGACGATTCCAACTTGGGTCGCTTCTTCTCTTTTTTATTTTATCTTCACCCAATTCATACATATTTTTTTGCCCTTATCGTGTGGTAATGAACGAAGTTTTAAAAATCCTTCGAAGGCCAAGCCCCGTACCTATATGGTCTAAAAAATTTAATCATAAGTAACAGGCAATAAAAATACGAGCTGAATTCACTGGGTAATAAAAAAGAAGGGCGCGCAGTATGTGATTTCCCGCTTGAATATTTCTCTCTTCATTCATTCGCTTTCCTAATAAACATTCGACATAGATTTATGATCCCTGAAAGAATAAAAAAAATGCCTATGACGAACCTTCGAAGATGTTGGAATCGATAGATGACGAGAATGACCAGAACGTTGCTGATAACTGCCAAGAAAAAGACGAGGACGTAGAGGACGAGTAGTGCAATACTTGATGAATCCTGGTCCCTATATAAGGCCCCTATCATCATGTTCTTGTACTCGGCGGAAGAATACATATAACTCTCATTCTGATGATAGATGTAGACGCTCCCATTGTCCAGCAATGAACCAGGGAGGGCCATAACCATCATAGTCTTCGTCCACTCGACCCGAGTCGAGTAGGACGTTTGAGGAAGAAGAAGAAAAAGAAAAAAGACAACACCACTCACACACACACGATGGGGATTTCACGTCCAGCGCGTCAAGGTGCTTTCATCGTCAAGAGTCAACTGAGCGCATCCCATCTCCTGCCTCGGCCAGACAACCCGAGCCAAATCGTCGGAGGGAGGACTCTCTCGACCCGCACGCGTGCAGCATCCGGGACTACGCTGCTCCTACCAGACTGACTGCCTGCCTGCGCGCGGGCGGGCGGATCCTCTATATCAAACACTATATACATACTCCTCCTTCTTTTCTTATGTGTGCGTGGCGTGGATCTTGAAATCGATTCCTTCTTCTAAGTAAAGCGCATGGTGACTGATGTTCACACATACCTCACAGACTATATCGAAAAATCCGTCAACCACGTTCGATTATAGTTTGATGGATCCATCATTCCAAGTCTGAGCCCCTTCCATTAGGATCACAATAGCTCAACCCTGATTCAACACGGCATCCTACATAAATATAGCTCGGCGGGAAATTGAAAACGCTACTGGAATCATTTGTTGGAACTCCTCCGTTCATGATGAGTGTGCTCAGCGCTTAGGTTTTGTGAAGTGAGGCGGAGGAGAAGAAGAAATAAGAGTCGTGATCTGGCTGGCAGCTCGAGAGCAGTAAACATTCACCTCCTCCCCAAATTTGTCACCTCGTTTTAGTGCGGCGAGCCGACCGAACAGTTGCCAAGGTTTGGTCGTGACGTCACGACAACAAGAGGATCGTTAGCGGTGAGCTACCGAGCGGTAAACAATAGCAGCAGGAGCGCGCAACACGTTATGCTCGCGGCGGAGAGGCAGACAGATAGCAACAGCGGCGGTAACAGGATCGATGCAACAAACGGACGAAAGCATACCAATTCCGATCTCCTTTAAAATAGACATATATTCAAGGACTGCACATATTGAGACGACAGGCATGAGATTAGGTGGTCCGGCTCGTGAGCATAGTAGACATATTAATCAAAACATTCATGGAAAAGAGAGAGATGGCTGGTGGGCGGAAGGATGATGATGTCGAAAAAGGAAGGAAATGCGCCTTTTTGCTCAGCTAGTCGCCAATGCGAACATCCTCTCAGACTGGCTTGATCAAATGATCAGATGCAATCATCTCATAATCAAAGTCGGCGATACGGGTGACGTGCGTTGTATAGGAAAACTCTGTCGTGTACAAAAAGTTAATCTAGAGATTGGCTCTTTATTTTTTAGTTGAGGACTCGATCGTTTACTGCCGTACCAATGAATACTAGATCCTGGAGAAAGGTTCACCATCAAGGATGCAATCGGTAAGATAGTGATCTGTATTCCGGGCGCGGTCTCTGTATAAATTGAACAAGTAGCAATCACAGCTTTAAAAGACGGTTTAGTGTTTTCTCTGGTTGGTCTGTCAGAAAAAAAAAAGATTCGTTCAACATTTCTCTTTGCCGTTAGCCCATCTTCAATGTCTTGAAACGATGCGCTCGTCTCTGGGTGACAGCTAGAATGTTATTTTATTTCCTTTCCCTCTGTACACAGAGGATGCCATTTGTACAATTAATTCTGAATTACGTCTCATGACGACAAGGCATGTTTCAGGACCTGTAATCTCCCTTCTATTTTCCGTGCCGCTCTTGCGAGAAAGATGATTATACTTAAGTTATCTGACGACACTAATGAAACATGCCCGACCATTATATAAGATCACAGAGCGTAAATCATGAGCTAAACTTCACTATCTATAATGAAATTTACCCCATATTGCATAAACAGTCTAATTTATACTAAAGCTTAGGTGACCCCATTTTGAGGATTGCATGAACTCGTATAAAATGATCAAAAGTTTCTTCAAAAGAGTCGTCCATCCAAAAAAAAAAGGAAAACTTCCCACACACTTTTCCAATCTTTTCTCAACTTTGAATTGAAGACGGAACTTCCTTTGGAGCCAATAAGACGTCCTCCAACTTCCGTATAAAGTGTCTAAATCACCTGCCGACAAAGTGCCTGGCAAAAGAGACGAATTAGAAAAACTTCTTAGCCAAGAGAGGCGATGGAATGTCTGGATCCCATCCGGCGATATATCAGCCATCATTCAATCCTACGTGTCCCTAGCGCGGATAAGACTTTGATGAAGCCATTAGTTGCGGCCGGTAAGTTTCTTATCCGGCAGCCGATACTAGACATTTGTTCCGCTGCGTCGACCAACGTCCAATAGATCGGGAAGAATCGATTTGACCATTAAGTCCTCTTTAAGTGCACCCTCTCCATCACAAGATAGACTCCTCTTGATAACACTTGATGGCTAAGTATAAAAGCAAATCGTGCGAGTCGCAGAAATAGCATTAGGGTCAGTATATCTATCAGTATTAAGTGTCACGTGAAATACACATTATATAATTGAATTCTTGTGCACGTGTCCAACATTAAAAGATCACAGGAAGGGAAAAGAGTGCTTGTTTATATTCTTTTCTTTCTCTTGTTGAAGCTAAAACTGGACTGATTTCGGACCGCTTCGAAGGATCGAGTGAGTCATTCCTTACAATTTAAAGAAAGGTTACCCGAGTAGTACAGCAACGACACCAAGAGTTTCCATCGGAATCCAGCTGTCTGGATCGGGTCAACATCAACGGATTGTTTTTGTTTACGAATCTTGAATAGTGACCGCTAAGAGAGGGATATCTTAAAGAGAGCAGGAAAAAGAGGAAACGTCTATTTCAATTAGTTAATTGTCGGAGTGTCTGCCATTTTTGCATCATACGTCGTCTCGACTCGTCGTATTTCTCAAGTGTATAAACAACTGCGTCGTACAACGTTCAGTGTAAAACATTTTGCTCTTTAAATGACTTCAAAAGAAATATGAGACTCGAAATGAATATTCTGCACGTCTAGAACCAGCCAAGTTATCGCCTATCGAGCATTAATTGAAATGCATCTGCATTTGAATGTCTTCACAACTTTTTAAATTAAAAGCCTTCTACGCGACCCAAAACTGTCAGAGAACTTCATCTGGGATCATAAGGCATCTCTGTTATAATAATTTAGAAACTTATATAAGCCATAGTAAGGGTTGTCCAAGAGAAGGCACTAACATTGAACAAATATGGAAACTTACATAAGCTCTATTAAGGGTAGTCCAAGAGAAGGCACTAAAATTGAAAAGGGAGAAAAACATCATTAAATTCTTAACTTGATTTAACATCTCCGGGTGATTGCTGCCAGGCTGGGGTTGAGCCCGAAAACGAGGGATTGAAAAATTGGTCGTGTTACACAAAATTTTGAGAAGTTGACGAACACGTTCAATAACATATCACGCTTACCCTGGAAGATTTGCCATTATTTATTTTTATTTTTAGAGAGCTGTAATTGTTTTAGAGCATTCGACGTAGTTGGTACAGGTGTCATAGTAACCTTTTCTTCCAAGTAATGATGCGACACAATACTTGTTTGCCATAACAGTGACGGATATAGTTTCATCCTTACAAAGTTGACGAATTTCTTTCTTCTTTCTTAAGATTATATTGTAATATTCAATAAGCAAGCTACAAAGTATTCTTTCTTCTGATTACTGTTCATTCCAACCAGATTGTTAACGATCCTATCATACCAGCCTTTGCAACCATTTTCATGACAAACGACAAGACGCCGGAAAGAAAAATCAATATTAATACTCGCTGCGCCTCAGGTCGACACGCCAGAACACTTAAGCAACTAGATTATGATAGTAACAATAAAAAATAGACCTCCTTCTACTTCTGTTGAGTGGCATCGTCAAACAGATGTCTCGAATCAGCGAGCTCATCATCTGAAAGCGACATCAAACTGGGTTAACTGCAATGTCGTTTTGCCTATTAGTGCCCTCTTCTAAAAGAGGTAACTCATTCCACACTTCCCAAATGACCTTTAGCGGCGCTCGAAAATGCACACATCAATCGTTGATGCAAGATTAAAAAGCGGAAATCAGCAGCATCTGAGCCCAGTTTCGTTAACGATTTTTCTCAACTTGAGACGTTAAAGTAAAAGTGTCAAAAGTTACGAGTTTGATAACCTATCGCTAAGATTAAGTAAATAAAAAGTCCATCAGTGGGTGACAATTTTGTTTTCTATATTGAATCCTCTTACACTGCTGTAGGGGTACCGCAGCAAACTATTATACAGCACATGGTTTTTGGTTGGGTCTTCAAAAGTTGGGGGGAACCTTTACTCCTGTCTGACCAGCCAGGTAGATCAACTCGAGTCGGTTGGCAGCGTTCTTCTCCTCGGCATGCTTGGCATCGCGGATAATTTTGCGCTCTGCCTCCTCGATCCTCCAGGCTTCCTCGGCTCTCTTATTAACGCCGAATCTGTGGGATCCCCACATGATGCCCACAATCAGGGCTGACCATCGTCCAAACTAACATGGCAAAAAGAGGGTAAATTAACATTCTCAAACATCTAGATCTTACAAATATAATTCTCTTACATATATAATTCTAGAATTAACAATAAGTGTACAGAAATGCAACGTGTAAGAACAAATAAGTTGCAATTACTTTTAGTCACACGGTCTGATATTCTGTAGTCCCCAAGCGAAACCCAACAATCAGGTAATAACTGATGGGCATTATTAGGGACTCAACTTAGCATTTTTGAGATGATAATACTTAAACATGACAAACATACTCAAATCTCAATGAAAATGGCACATGATAGTGGAATAGACTGAAATATGGGAATGAACAGGTGACTTATTTCTAAAATAGATTAACTACTCACACATGAAAATATGAATGCAGCATGTTAGTGAGCACTCTTAAAGTACATTTTAACAAACGATGGATGAGGAAAGTGTTTAAAAAGTACCTTGATAAGTGGGGAAACCTTGACTGGAGCTGCGAGGCCGGCCATTTTCAATGTGGCTTCTTTCCCAAATGAATGACACCGAACGTGCAATGTTGCCAGACTGTAAAAATATTGTCCAAACAGATGAAAAGCGGGAAACTAATTCTGATAAAAGAAAGTAAGAATTTTAAGAAACCTTGAAAAGCGCAAAAAGGGAAAAACAGTAGCCGGTAAATCACGAAAATCTCTGCACTTTGAAGTTGGAATGCAAGTGCGAATTGAAGACTTCCATTTGCAAAATGAAAAAAAAAATTAATTCAAGAATCGGTGCCAAAACCTTGAGAATAGTTATTTTGCCATCTGCTAAGTAAAATCTTGGCTAGTATTTTATTCGTAAGTCATTTTGCGATTCTAGATTTTAAAAAATAAATTATTGTAACATAGCAATAAATAAAATGTGCTGTTCACTTGGCCCTTATTTGTATTCAACTACACTGTTGTGCACTTCAAATAGTGTGAGAATTTATTAATTATAATATGATAAGACGGTTAAGACCACTAAGAGATAGTTATTTTATATTAGGTAATAGGCATATTTTTAGTATGAAACAAAATAAAATTCATTAGATACCGCTTAGTTCTAAAATTTAAAGTTACTGATAAATTATAATTAATCCGTGTAATGAATTTCGTTTTAGTTGAACTTTTAAAAACGTGTGTCGTTGCACCATTGGTTGTAAAAGAAATATTTCGTTACATAAGTCGGAAGTCGCAACGATATTATATCCAAAGTTCCACTACATGAAACGCTCGATATAATATTAGTCAAGAATCTAGCAAAATCAGATTTTCCTTTGGCATTTTTCTTAAAAGTACAGTAAGTACACATCAAGGGGAATCGACTTATTTAGCTCACTTTGTTCGCAATATTTTTTATCTACCATCGAATAACTACAGTAAAGATATTTGTGTCAATACCGTACCTTCTTACGTTCTCATTCCAGTCCATCTTTTATTCTGTTTTCTCTTTACAACTACGCTACCATCAAACATCAAAAGTGATGGCATACAATGATACAAGTGCCGTATGATATGACGTGTAATTCCGGTTCAAGATGTATAGGAGACATCGAATGTACCGTACATCTTGCTCGAAAGTTGACGCGTAGCAGACACATCGCCGCTTGCTTTATTAAATTGGATGGGAAAGGTGGTTGGCGCCGGCGGAACTGTTAGAAGAGTGAGGATATTAACTTCCCAGACTATATCGCCAACTGTAATCTAGCCAACTTGAAACACACACGCAATATATTCAACATTTTCATCAAAGAATGATCAAAGTATAAGTTGACTCATTTGAAAACAGTACCGTACCAATCAGCAGCAACTCCAATTAGCTAGACTTTACGACTTTTGCTTCATATACTGCTGTTACTCTCACAACAATTTTTCCATAATAAAAAAAAAAAATGCTCGAGTAAACCTCAAGGATTCGTGAAATACGAGAAATATCTAAAAACTTTTAGAAGGTTCTTTTCGACAAACCACTGATGGGTCTTTAATTGCTGATTTGCTCCTTTCGTCGTCCTGCTGCAGTTCGCCTTGGTCGAACATCCAAAACGAAAAAAACCCTACATCATAAGTTCTTGTATAGAATATAAGCTGTTATTGGCTATATTCAAGACAGCGTGCGAATGAGGCCTAGCTATTTTTTCCACTGTGCTGACGTCATCTCCGTTCGCTTGTTATTTATTTTTTATCACAGTCCAGCAGAAGCTGTGGCCACCTAATTCCACCACAAAGGTCCTACTAATCTGGTTCCTTTTTGCGTTGCAAATTCTGCGGTCTCCAAAGACCTCTCGCACCTGCTGCTAATTTTTCCCATATGGCCTTAAACATAACGACGATTAGTTATACTTACTTGTTATACAATTGTTGGTCTTTTAAACATAATTAATTTTCCTGGTTTAATCTTCATTATCATCCATCGTCTAGACAAAAGATGAGCGAATAAAATCCTTGATTACAGTCCTCTCAAAAGGATCACTGATTGAACAGAAGGATTCATTAAAAAAGCTCACCATGTAACTAAAGGGGGAGGCCCACCGTAACGTAAACTAATAAAGCCTAAAAAAAATATTCCATCTTTCAAAATTACATGACGCACGCATCCTCCTATGCCTAATTGCTTGTTTAATAACTTGAGAAAATAATTAAATTATATTTTCGTAGAAGTAGAGATATTGGGAAACCTAATTGGAAGATCAAATCTCGTTAACACGTGTAGTACTGAGAAATCCAAGGTAATTATATTTAGAAAGGGAAAAGTAAAGGATATAATTTTACAATTATTTTACGCTATGATGTGCCACTGTAAGAGAATGTTGCAAATAAGCCGCACAGCATTGGCTATACGATATTATAAAGCCGCGTATTAAACTCATACGTACAGTACATATAACGCATTTTCGTTCGCTGGTAGTCCCTTCATTAAAACTCTCTATGATAGACGTACTCTAACTAATTGGACCGTATACTCTTACAACTCAGATTCAAACATTACACAAAAGTTTTAATGGAAATTGTAACGACGAACTGCTTCAGCACGTTCTTAGTTTAATACGCATTCTGAAAACAGTAGAAAATTTCAATTATAGCAATTCAAATATTGCCTGATCGAAGGATAAACACCAATTTGATTAGCGCGTACGTCACTACCCCATGACTGAGAAGCTTGTCGAGAAAGTGCGTGCTGGCTCTTTCATCTTTGGTTATTGCTACGTCTAAGGTGCAAAACCTTTGATCTCTTTTCCACAGGCTACTAGTGGTATATCTTTCTGTAGTGGTATCGAGTTCACTGACATTTACCTTTGGATCTTCCATCGTGATAACTTCTAGATTTGCATGCACTTAAAAATTGGATTTGATCGAGTCTCACGAGTTCTCTATTTTTTTAAAGATCAAATAAACACGTGCCAATTTATCAATTCAAGGTCTCATGGATCTAAAAGTGTCTCTGTCGACGCACTACTTGTGGCGTCGTAGTAGCAATATAAATGTTCAGGGCTTACAGAAGCAAAGTGGTTCAATCAATCTCTTGTAGCACCTACTTCGATGCAATCAACAAAGAATAGTGGCAGGTGAAACCGATTTCGACGTGCGCCACTAGCGTCGAGTTCGAAATACATTACGCAAACAAAAGGAGACTCGATTGGTCAATATGAATGGCCAATGTCTGTTAGAATAAAAGACTTAGTTCATTACTATCTCTTTGCGACTTGCACCAGCTGGTAGAATTTCTCTTCTTCCGATAACGAAGTCGGGATCGTCTTCAGTGCCTTCGTGGAAGGTCAGTCGAGTTCGTCGACGAAATGAATCTTATCAGCGCAGATTAGACATTCCAACGTGGATTGAAAAGAGTTTTTTTTTCTATGGTGGGAGCTATCAATGCAGTTTTTATTGTTTCTTCTTTGATTTTTATTTTGAATTTTAAATGTCATTGGCTGGAATTATCTGGAAAAGTTTTAAGAAGAAAGAGAGAGGGAACTCTCTTTTAAAACTATATAAGGATGAGGATTTTTGAGTCAACATATTTCTGTTTATATTTGTTATATACGCAAACAATTGAATCCGCGAAAAGGAAGGGATGGGATAGGAGAAACGTTCGTTTAGAAAGTACCACCAGCGAATGAGATTTTTTTGTCCTGATAGGATGTCTGATATTGCCATCAATACTTTCCGGGATAATTGACGAGTGAAACTAAATAGAAATTTTCTTCCTGAACAAATACATCGTGATAATAAACGTGCATCATTTTTCTCTTCCTAGGATTCACAATTTTTTATTTAAGCAAAACAAAGGAAGAAATTTACAGTTTACATTTTCCTCCAATAGATGGATTATTTTTGCACGTATAGAACCAAAGTGCAAAAAAAAAATAGATTCGAAGTGTTGGAAATGAATTAATTTAGTTACTACGGAATATTTAAGAAGTTTTTTCCACATTTCACCCGGACTGATGGAAGTAGGCAGGTTCCTTGCGCCAAGTGACACGGTGAAGCTTGGTAACCCATAAAAAATATGACGACACATCTTCATTCGCCAGCAATTTTTTTTTTCGAATTCCTACACTCCCAAATGTCCTATTTAAATTCGCGATATGTAGAACTTTCAAGATTTTGCCAGCGCAACCTCGAAATTCCACTCCTATCCATAAATTAAGGATCGTCCGTAATTACTTTTCTATGGCCTGTTTATACTTAGGGGTGCACCGCTGTTTGCTATTAATCAAAGTCTTCTTTTGAAACAAAAACTCTGAAAAAGAAGTCGAGTTTTAAAGGATCATTTGATAAGAAGATGACGAAAGCAAGACTTGCTAGCGGGGTTACGTAATGACCTCAATTACCTTTCAAATAGGTCCCCTCTTAAATCTAATAGTGACGGGATCTTCCTCCCACGGAGTGATTTCAAACAACAATTTAACTGTACATCGCGTCCTTCAAGACGATGGCTTGAAAGAATCGAAAATAGTAGGAGAAAGTAGCCGTTAAAAATAAAATTCACGCACTCGAAATCAGCTACCTAAACAATGAGCGTTTTTGCATGCGCATGCACACACACGACAATCCCTTATAATTACCAAGCGAGACAAATGACGAAGCGACTTTTTATTATTATTATTATTTTTACTATTTCATTTCTAATGATAGAACAAGGACGAACTCCATAATTTTAACTTATTTTTTATACATACATTTGATGTTTGCGGATTTATTTCGAAGGTTCCGTCAGAAATTTGCAAGGAAATGTCACAAGGTTTCGTCACTTAATTACAGTTCGTGAGCGAAATGTTCACATTTCCTAACAGTGGGGAGTACACACTACCGTATTGCTGCTTGTGTACTTGCCTTATTACATTAACCTTGATGATGGTGATCTATAGAGACATCCGGTTCTCTCGTCGTTATCCCCAAACATGGAGGTCTTCATGAGGGCGGACCATAAATGCAATGACGCAATCGGAATTTTTTTTTCTTTCTTCTCTTAAAAAAAAAAATTGGGAAATGATATCCCATGTCAAATCCACATTTGGCTCGGACTGCGTTAAAGAAACATTATGTAACTGACACGGCAATTGGAATAGCAAAAAAAAAAAAAAAAGAAAAAACTTTCTCTCCAAATAAACCGACGATGATCCATCAGGGGAGAAAATTTCGTGGCGATTTCGCCAAAGCGACGCCATAATAATAATAATGTTGTCAAATTGGTCAAAAGAAAAGTGACTCTCAACAGCTCATGCATCATCCCAAACAATAGATTTCGGTGCTACACGGTGCTGCCGCAATGTCTATACGGGCTTGCGCTTATAATGTGCACGTCGAAGAGTAGAAAACGCAGGTAAGAGCGACTGAGCGACACAAGGCCGTTCAGCCTCCGCATTGTTCGCTTATGACGGAATCAGGCACCATCTTCTATGCATGAATAATGCATAAGAGGATTTAATTGTGTGTTTGTGTGTGAGGGGGGCACTTGTTTAAAAAAAAAAGCACGAAATATTTATTTTCTTTCTTAGATTCTTATATAGTAATAGCAACAGTCAAGGTAAGAAGAAGAAGAAGAAGTTGCGCCGGTTGAATCTTCTGCAACCCGCCGGCAAGGCCGCTCTGTAATATGTCGCTACACGATCGAAGGCCAACCCTTCTCTCTCTCTCTCTCTAAATTCCATTGTTATTGCGTGAATATCAGCAGCCAAAGGGGTGTAATCATCACTCTTTGATTTCACCCACATGTAACCCTGCCCTCTACGAGTGTGCTAAAATCGACTATGTCGACCGCAATTTGTTTTCAACACCCCTTTGGGTGCATCACGACATTCATCAGTTGACAGGAGGGAAAGTGTTACTACTTCTAGATGTATCATCATCAAAAAGAAGCAAAAAAAAAGTGAAACAGATCTTCTGGATTCATTCCAAACTATCACACAAATATTTTAAACTGTCTACACCCCTTTCGCTTTCCTTTTGGCTAGCGAAGAGAGGTCGCATAGCTCGTGCGTGAAACGGTCTCACAGCTCTGAAGAAGAAAAGAAGAATGTTCCATGCTCAATTTTCAGATCACACCCGATTCATCGATCCGTTACGAAACGTTTAACGGCTTTACCAAGAAGAATAATGACTGTCATCATTTTCTGTTGTTGGAATTTTTTTTTCAAGGCCAGTCGGCCCTGTGAATAATTTATTCGATCAGGCGTAATATGTAGTGGGTGCATCAATGCCGCGCGGTGTCTTCATCATTATGTCTAGTTGTATGGAAATCTATTGCGTGTGTACCGGTGTGTACCAACATACACAAGAGAAAGAGAGAGAGAGAGCTACCTACTCTCTCATATGTGTTCAGATGACCTGACATACTGACTTACTTTTCCGCACCTCAACGAATGCGGACTGATCGGACAACGGTGCCGCTTCAGTTTTGTGTGTCTCTGGACGGGTGCTCTGTTCCCATAACTAACAACACGGCCTTTACTATATAACCTATTATAAATATATTATAGATTCGTCATCCAGCTTAGTATGACGAATTTGAATAGAGGTTTTCAAACTTTAGAAAATATAGAAATAAAATTTCACGATGTCGTGACAATGATAATCTCAATATTCCGTTCCGGACTCATGGCCGTGTCACTTAATCATCTTTCCCTTCATCTTTTGCACGAAGGGTAGCTCACCAACAAACAATGCAAATCTCTGAAGCCTCAATGCCAAAACTTTCAAGATCATCTTCAGACTAGTTAAGAGAGTTGATGCTGATTGAGGCAAAAAACAACTTCTTAGAGAGAGAGAAGGGAGAGACAGAATCATCATCATGAGAAACTTTTAATGAAATGGCGAAAAAAAACCCTCCTAAGAATTATTCGCAGTAGCATGCGGCCTTTTTCGGGAGTGCTGCAGATGAACCAATGGGAAAGCGCGGACGCTCCTGCGGCCAGCACCGTCTACTCCTCTTTGTCGGCTAAAGGAACAGTGAAAGTTTCCTGGCTGCTGCTGCTGCTGCTGGTTCTGCTGGTGGTGCAACTGGCTGCACATACGTTCGTTCAAAATCCTCTTCGACCAGCAGAGTCTGCTCCAGTCACCCATCAGTCGTGGCCCGCAACAGTGAGAAGAGGGAACACGCTGCTTCTTCTTTTTGTTTTCAAACAAACTCGAAATAGCTTACCTCTTTTATATTCCATCAGTAATATCCACTTGGAATTGTGGATTCATCGAGTGATATGCTCATTCATTGAGCTACAATAAACGATCCTGATTTGTGCCTCTTAACAATCTTCATAAAAGGTAGGATCACATTGTTTGGGTTATTTTTTTTTCTTTCTTTTTTTAATATTTACCTTATTATTCGGGGGAATGAGATGATAAGAAGATGACGCGTGTGTTAGAAAGTGGCCCTTTGTTGAATCTCGGTCGAGAGGAGAGCACCATCAACGGGGTAGCGGGGAGGGGAGAAATCGAGGCCGTCCGCTGGCTTCTTGCTTCGTCTTCTTCACGTTTTCACGTTCGCGCCAGCGACTTTCTTTCTCCGTTTTTTTTCTTTCTCTCTCTTATACATTTCCCCATACATGCGTGAAGCACCGTTTCTTCTTCTTCTTCGTGTGTGTCCTTTCTCCAGCTTTCTCCACCAGGAGGCAGTAAAACAACTTTTTCCAACTGACCGGGATGAGCTCCAAATGAAATTTCGATCAGATTACCGGGGGAAAACCCCAATGACATAAAAAGAAAAAAGAAAAGACTCGAATATATGTATGGTGTGACATTTATCTAGTAATAATGTAACGACTTTTAAACTTTAGAGGTGTAAACGCAAGTTCATGGTCGTCTTCGATGAGACACCTTTTAAGGTGGGAAAGGTCGTCTGTCGATATGTTAAACTCTTGTAACACTCAGGTCAGAGGCTTAACTCGTGACTTGATCGCAAATTTCGTCACTATGAACCTTGAAAGAGAGAGATATATATGTTCTACTCCCTTTTAAAGAGATTAATGTTAATTGTTCTGTTTGAAATTATCAAGGAAGTTGCCGGACGATAAAGAGAATGGCGGGATCGGCCACTCCGATGCTGCTGACAAGCTGTTATTTATTGCTCCTGATGACGATTTGGATGGAGGTGGGAGCAGTCCACTTTGAGAATGGATTCAACACTGATAAAATCTTGGTGGACGCCCTGGAGCAGAAAGTGCAGCTCCGACGGTCCAAGAGGGATATTCTGGTCAAGCACAAAACACAGCACCTGAAACCGGCTATTGAAATTGAGCCCATCAATGAGAAGACCAAAGTAGCCATGCCACATTTCAACGTTCAGGATTTGACGGCGTACGCCTCTCAGGCCGCAGCCGCCATTGCGACCCGATTCGATGAATTCGAGCCTACGCTTTTGGCCAGCAACGGTCAGTAACTTTAATGACGACTAGCTGCATCAGTACTGTACTCTAGAAAGTTGGACGATTTCTCTCATTAAATGAGAATTACAGACAACGCCAACTCTTCTTTTTATTCGACTATAGCGTGTATTGTTTTCATTATATGCAGACAGCAAATTGTCAACTTCGAGTGCCGCCTGGTACATGGCCGCCTCCCACAAAACTAAAGTCGTCGCTAAAAACATCTCACGCATCGCCCTAATGGCCGAGGAGACGACCAAATACGTAGCTCAAGGGTAAAATTATAGCCCCAAAAAGGACTTGTTTTTGACCTCTTATCTCTAAAAGTTGTATCCTTTCTATATTCGCATAATAGATTAAAGTTAACTAAAGAGCAAATCACGTTCGCCCTGCCCACGATGGATGTTCGAAACACAGTACTGGCAGACCAATGCCCTCTGGAAGTTGATTTCCCTTGCCAACCACGCAAGTACAGAGCCTATAATGGTTACTGTAACAATGTTCAGAATCCCCGCTGGGGTAACGCCAATACTCGTTATCTTCGTTTCCTTCCGCCGGATTACAGTGACGGTAAAGGCCCGTTCACACTAGAGACTTTGAACCTCGATTTTTAGAAAATAGCTGAACCAGTCGCTTTCAAACTTGACAGGCGATCTATTCTAGCAGAGATTAACTTATATAAGAAAAATAAAACCAATCCGTTATGCATTTTTCTTAAAATCGAGGTTCAAACTCTCTAGTGTGAACGGGCCTTAAGACGGTTTTCTTCATTTTGCTAATCAGTCTAGACCCGCTGGGCAGACATATTTGCTTTCATATTCGCACGTAATGAGAAATGGCGGCGTCATATTTCATCTGTTTCGGAACTGTTTGTTCAGGTGTGAGTATTCCTCGGCAAGGAAATGACGGCGCCTTCCTGCCCAGTGCTCGTGACATCTCCTTGGCCGTCCACAAGGACGTTGACGCTCCACACGAGCACTTGACCTCCATGGCAGCCATCTGGGGAGAGATGATCCATAATGACATTTCCCATACTCCGCAAATGGCTGGTTTGCATATATATGACTTTTTATAGTTCACGTTGTTCCCATAAATCAATTTCCTTCCTTTTTTCCCCTTAAAAAAGGCTTTTTGGGTCAACGCCTCAGGTGCTGCGGCGTGAATCTTCATGAATTTCATCCAGAATGCTATCCCATCCGTCTCCCGGATTCGGATCCAGTCAACGGCATCAATAATATCAAATGTCAAGAGTATGTCCGATCAGGAACAGCTCCGAGAGTAGGTTGCACCTTGGGTCCTCGTGAGCAGATCAATCAGGTGACGAGTTTCCTTGACGGATCCACCGTCTACGGAAGCTCCGTGGAGGAAGCCAACGACCTCCGTCTCTTCAAAGGCGGTTTGATGAGGACGCAACCCGGTCCGACTGGTACAACTAAGGGGCTCTTGCCGGCCGACGACAATGTTGTCGATTGCAACACAAAGAACGGTCTCAAGTAAGACATTTAAACATCCATACTTTCTCTTTCTCTTTGTTATGTCAACAAGTTGCTGACATCATCATCATTGTTTCAAACAAGGTGTTTCCGCGCTGGTGATGTGAGAGTTAACGAGCACACCGAGCTGACGGCTCTTCACGTCATCATGATCCGCGAACACAATCGTCTAGCTACGGAGTTGGCTGAAATCAATCCGCACTGGTCGGATGAAACTCTGTTTCAGGAAGCTCGCCGGATTGTCGGAGCAGAGATGCAGCACATCACCTATTCCGAGTTCCTCCCCGTCGTCCTTGGTCAGACCGTTACCGAGAAGTACGGTTTGGAGCCGGAATTGTCTGGCTACTTTACCGGATACGATATCAACATCAACGCTGGTGTGGCCAACAGTGTGGCGGCCGCTGCTTTGCGCTTCGTGGCCTCTCTCCTCCCCAGAAAGATGGGGCTCTACCGTCACGGTCGTAAAGTTTCCGAACAAAAGATGGGATCCAGTTTCTACGCTCCTTTCGAGCTCTACGAACCCGATGGTCTAGATCACATTGTTGAAGGACTGGCTCGTACATTGTCACAATCCGAGGATGCATCAATCAACGATGTCATGACTAATCACATGTTCCAAGAGAAACCTGGCAGTATGTTTACTTTTCAAAAAAAAATTATAGACTTTCTCTCACGTCAAGAATGTACGTTGATGAAAGGAAAAGTTTGACACTTTCCTACTTTTTCTTACAGGCGCTGGATTAGATTTGGCTGCCCAAATTATCCAGCATGGTCGAGATCACGGAATCCCCGGTTACGTAAAGTGGCGCGAATTCTGTGGACTTCCGGCCGTCACAACCTTCGAGGAGTTGAGTGACGTCATCAACGGACCCACCATCGCTACCTTGAAGAGCATTTACCGGACTGTGGAAGACATCGATCTTTTCACCGGTGGATTGGCGGAGACCCCGGCTACAGGTGCAGTAGTCGGCCGCACTCTGGGATGCCTCATCGGCCGCCAGTTCCATTACTTGAGACGAGGTGATCGATACTGGTATGAGAATGAGCTGCCTCCATCCTCCTTTACCAAGGGTAAATTTAATATCTTATTGTTCTTGCTATGAAAAACCAATCTAATATTGAATTGTAAATCACAATTCAGATCAGCTGCATGCTATTCGCAAAGTCACTTTGGCCCGTCTGATTTGCGATAACAGCGATTCGATCGATCAGATCCAGCCGCGCGTTTTCCTCATCAACGATCCTTTCTTGTAAGTTTTTTTTACTATTGTCTTACGAGTGAATTGGTTTTTAATAAGTAACTTGGATTCAAAGGAATGCTGATATGTCTTGCGAAGACGGAGTTATCCCTAAGATGACCCTGAATGCCTGGAAGACTGCTTCTCCTCATTTCGTGATCCCGGAATCCCTACTGGAAGAATCAGTGACCCGCGCGAAACGTGAGGTTGAGGACTACCTCATCCACGAGGAATCCCTCCAACTAACTGGCGGTAAGAGACAAACGAGCACACTAAATCACGACCTAGTTGAGATTGCACTTTGAGACGAATAGTATATAGTAATGTGACGAAGAGAGAAAAAGAAAAGAGCATTTTGCAAACTGTCGCCCTCTTCTCTGCTTAACAATATGCAGTAGAAAGACCGGAGAGGGCTGCTGCTCCCCCATCTTTGGGCTATTTCGACCCTATAACGAACTTGAGCGCGTGGACAAGATCACCGCCGGGCACTGAAAGATCCATTTTCCACACCTTCCTAACCTTGCACGCGCTGGTAACCCCGGCACCAATCATTCGCCGGGCCAACGCTCCCGACGCAATCCTAACATCCATTCACCCCACCTTGCGAGCTTGGCTGGCACCTCTTATCCATCCCCGACGGGCTTCAGATATAACAGTGCCGACGAAGTCGATTGAAGGTGATGATGAGGAAGACGAAGACTACGAAGACGAAGACTACCTGCAAGACCGTATTGACGAGCTTACCAAAGAGCGCCCTCCACCTGTTGGGCCTTACGCGCTGAACCGGCAAAATCTGGGTCAGCACTTGGACCAGATTTTGCTGGCCGACTACGAACCTGACACGGCCACTTCCGAACATATCGACGAGTTTGAATCACGACAGCAAGAGGCCGTTGATGTCCTGTACGACTCTGCCCGAGTGGCTCATCACGTAGCTGACTTGTTGACCAATTTCGAAGTTCAGTCGGCCGGACAACGTAAGTTTCCATCCAACAGCCCACGCTCGCCGCTTCACGCACACTTCACAATGCACAAAATGCACATTATACAAAACAGCATCACACATTCTTTTTGTTGTTTCGTACGCTTTGACGCTTGCCCAGCTCTGTGACGGAAACCAATCAACCCCATTCCTTATTACAATCGCATAACTTCCTTCATAACCTGTCCTGAAAAAATCCTTCATGTTTTTTTTATTTGGTGATCGTAAGTGGCATGATATTTACAAAAACACAAAATCATTCGTCATCGTGGTGGTGTTCCGTTAATTTATAGATTTGAACTTAATATCTGGACTTAATGTAGAGATGGTTGTAATCAAAATTTTGGGTTTTTCGTATTCACAGGAAAAGGAGCGGATCCGAAATCTCCTGTAGGCACTGCGTTCAGTTTCAGTCGACCAAAGCGGCAAGCTACCCTGATCGCTAACGTTTCTCGTGTCCTCCAATTTGCCTCCAAACGTTTTGTCAACAGCTTGCTCAACGTGTAAGTAGGATTCAATCATTTTTTATTTTTCAAATTAATTGATTTTTCAATTCAAATTTAGCATCAATCAAAAGGATGTTGAATCCCAGCCTCAACATACTACTTTACAAGATCTCACCAAGGTGTTGCCCAATATTGACGTCAGCGATGTAGTAGATATCCCGAAAGTGTTTCAGTGTGACGAACAGACGCTGCCATGCGACCACACGACCAAATTTAGAACTATGACCGGTTGGTGTAATAACCTCAATTTTCCCGAATTGGGCAAGTCTATGAGAGCATTTATGCGTCTCCTGCCACCTCGCTATGAAGATGGTATACACAACCTAGCAAACTAAAAATGTATAAAATTTGAAAGTCATTTATATTTTAATTATAAAGGATTATCGACGATGCGACAAACTGCTGTTTCTGGGCGTCCACTGCCCAGCGCCCGCATGATTTCAGCTAACATCCATAACGATGTCAGCGCACCTCACACCCGTTACTCTTTGATGGTCATGCAGTATGCTCAACTGCTGGATCACGACCTCACCTTCACGCCCGTCAATCGTGGTTTCGGTGGATCCATTATTGATTGTAACAGCTGTGACTCTGCTAGAACAGTACACCCTGAATGTGCCCCAATTCAAATCCCTCCGAACGATCCTTGGTTTCCTAGCGTGGATCGAACTACTGGCCGTGCTAAATGCATCGCCTTTACTCGTTCTCTTCCTGGCCAGCTCACTCTCGGTATAAAACCAGTTTGACGCGTTAAAATCTTCGAAGCTTTTCTAATTTTGGAAATTACGATTTAGGTCACCGTGAGCAATTGAATCAAGTGACGGCTTTTGTAGATGGATCCCACACTTATGGAAGCGATGTTTGTGAAATGAGGAAGCTTCGTGCCTTTGTCGGTGGGCGAATGAACGTTACTCGTCACCCAATCCGTGGAAAGGATCTTTTACCGCAAACAAGCGAACATCTTGAATGCAAATCACCTTCAGGAGTGTGCTTCACAGGAGGTATAATATTAAAAAATCTCCATGACAATAATGCACTTGATTTATGATAATTCTTTTAAAATCAGGTGACACTCGTGCGAGCGAACAACCATCTCTAACAGCTATTCACACAATTTTTATGCGTGAGCACAACCGAATCGTCACAGAATTGGCTCAGATCAATCCTCATTGGAATGACGAACAATTGTTCCAGAACGGTCGTCGGATCATGTCTGCCGAATTTCAACACATTACTTACAACGAGTTCTTACCCAGAGTTCTAGGATGGAACGCTGTTCAACTTTATGAACTTAAAGTTCTCACTGAAGGATACTATACCAGTAATTAAACAATAAATAATTTTTTTTTCAGATGACTTACGTCTACTTCTTATAATATAGGTTACGATCCTACTTGCAACCCCACAATTTTCACCGAGTTCTCAAGTGCTGCTTTCCGTTTTGGACACTCCCTCCTAAAGGAGCAGTTTAAGCGAATGGCAGCTAACTTTGTCGATAAGAAGCAAAATATTAAACTCAGAGACGTGTTTATGAATCCTGGTAATGCTAAATTTTTATCTTCATTTGTTGTTTCATCGATCTCATTTTAAATTATTCCTCTCCAGACATCATTTATGAAGTGGGAATGATAGACGATCTTCTTCGAGGCTTGTTGGGCACTTCCATGGAAACGATGGATCAGTTTATCACGCACGAAGTAACGAATCATTTGTTCGAAGAGAAGAACCGGCCACATTCCGGTCTTGATCTGGCTGCCCTCAATATCCAGCGCGCCCGTGATCACGGTATCCGGCCGTACAACGATTACCGAGCCTTGTGCAACCTGAAACGAGCCAAGGACTGGAGTGATCTATCTCGCGAGATCACACCCGAGATCATCACTCGCTTGCAGCAGACTTATGAGAACGTGGACGACATCGACCTCTTCCCAGGAGGTTTGGCCGAAACTTCCCTTCACGGTGGACTGGTTGGCCCTACTTTTGCGTGTATCATTGCCATGCAGTTCCGTCAGTTGCGCAAATGCGATCGTTTCTGGTACGCTGCTAGATAAATATTTTTACATTATGATTTAGATAATTTATTAAAAATGATTTCTTTGGTGAAATAGGTACGAGAACTTTGACCCACTCATCCGCTTTACTGAAGCTCAGCTCGGTGAAATCCGAAAGGCCACAACGGCCAAGGTGATTTGCGACAACTCGGACAGCATTGACACCACTCAGCGATCCGCTTTCGATCAATACGAGCCCTTCTTGTAATTAGTCTATATTCTCCGGCTTCTCAATACGAAAATTTATTCGATTCTTGATTAAAACAGAAATCCGCGCGTCCCATGCAAATCCCTACCGAGCATTGATCTGGAATTGTGGAAGGAGCGAGTCTCCTGCACTGTGGGATCTACCAACATCGAAGTCGGCAAAGCTGACCGTATTTCACCGTGCGTCATGTGCACATGCACGAGAGAAGGGGTATAATTATAAACTTTTCTTAATCAGTAAGAATATTTTCATTAAAATCATTATTCAATTCATTTTTTTTATTCATTTGTAGCCTATTTGCCAGTCGCTAAAGGTGGTAAACTGCTTCCAGCTTGCGCAAACTTTCAGTCCGGCTGCTATCTTGAACGATCACGTTTGCAAGGTGCAGTGCGCATTCGCCTTCCGAGCCTTCCCGCAAGTGGCTGCAGCTAATGATCCCAATCAATTGGGTTTCAGTTAAACACAGAATTGTCGTACCAATATCAATGTTTTTTTTTAGCATAGCAGTTTTATTATTCAAAAACCCACTTCGCACCTGGTGCTGCAGTGACATTATGTTTTATCATGTGATGACATTTTCGGTCAGTAATGTAATGATTGGAAAACCTCCAAAACGCTGGACGTCTGTATTATAAACAGTTTTTTGCCAATTTTTGTGTTTTGCTTCATTCATTTCAAACTAGAAGAAACAATCCTTTACGTTCATCACCATGATTACCTGACTTTTTTATGATTAACTTTTATGAGCCCACTCACTGATTGATGAAAGTGAGACAGACTGGTTCTATCTGATACATCAGTCATTCTTTCAGCAAATTATACGTCTTTTTAAAGGTTTACACAGAAAATGACTCTACTTTTGTGACGAAAAATGTATTATTGTTCAATATATGTTTAATTATATGAATTTCATATGAATTGATTGAGATATGAATTGCAAACTAGCTATTTTCAAAAATTAGGCTACGGAGACCAGTGAGCCTCAATGAATACGAGATAAATAATAGCTCCAATGGCTGCTCCTAGATGTGGAAAGACAACAGGAACCCAAAACCACATCCAGTCATTGTAACTGCAATTGATTTCAGTGAAAATAATGAATTAGCCATAACAAACAATACTCATGAAGTGTAATAACAAAAACCTGAAAACGGGCGTCCCCCATCCCACGAGATAGCTGAATAATCTAGGAGATAGATCTCTGGCAGGATTAAGTGGGGATCCACAATTAGCTGAGAATCCTACTCCCAAACCGGTAACAAGCATTCCCATGTAGAATGCAACCCAGTAAAGAGGAACGTTACAATTCCTCGAATCGTTGATCGCGCTGGCAGAAATCAGCAACAAACTTGCTTCTACTGTCTTGAAATCCCAAAATCATATTCTATTAGCATTTTAATATTAAAGAATTAAAAAATTAAGTGCACTTGGTCAAGGATCGATCCAAATACTGAGAGGTACGGAGAGGGGTACGTGCTAAATATGGCAGCCAAACCAGGATCTTGGTCTGTCATGACAAGTTCTCCTCCAGTCTTGTTATAAATGGCCTCTAAAAGAAAATTTATATCTTGATACCCTTTGTTATTACTAGCTATAAAGTACCCATATAGACGCCAAAGACGCAAGAAGCTGCTGCAAATGCTCCAAGGTATTGCGCTAACCAGTAAATAGGTAGTTTACGCCATGAAACTATGTTGTTCACAAATAAAATCATTGATTAATACTAATAGAAACTGATTTTAAGATATTACAATAATACATACGCTTTCCAGCACAGGCAAGGCCAAATGACATTGCTGGATTTAGGTGTCCTCCTGTTATTCCGCCAGCAATCCAAACACCGGCCATCACTCCTACACCACCCGCAAAGTTACCAGCTAAAAAGCCAGCCAACCGACCTCCAGTCAGCATGCTTTGAGCTGTGGATCCATTGATGCATAACTAATTTGTTTAATTTAAAAAAATTAGAGGCTACCTTAAGCTCGATCGTAAAATTGCTAAAATACCACAAGGATGAGTGTCCCTGTGAATTCAGCCAAGAACTCGCGTAGAAGCGGGTAGGAACCGAAGTTGCAGGATCTCTTAGAAGTAACACGCTTACCCACCATCCCTATTGAGTTGGTTTCACTCCTTATGCACTCACTAGCCGAATGTATAGGTATCGCATTGATAAGTTAAAAATGGTGGGAAGTATTTGGTTTTCAAAACGGTCGATTTTCTTTGAGATAACATCAGTCATACGTTCGTGACAGATTGTTTGATGAGCGTGCCTACATTATCTCTGACCATTAGTCAATCATTACTATCTTCTGTTTGAGTTACTTATAGTATATATTACCTACGATTTTGTATCCGGCTACTGATTGGGTATGGTTAAATCATTTCAAATAGTACTCACTCTCGAGCGTTGATTCTATTTAATCCCAAAGTAAGCTAAGACAAGACAATGGAAACCTGACCAATATATCTAGGTTTTTTTTTCAAATATTTATTTTGTACGTTGAGATAGTTCAACTAGTACAGCAAAAAGTACGCAGGGAGTAAAGATCATAACACAAATAAAAAAAAAAGGGAAGAAAACAAATGGAAAATATATCAATCTAAGAATATAGTCTGTAATAGTACTTGGGAGGAAAAAAAGAAGGTGGGCATAAAAAAAAAGTCAAGTCATGATATATTGTATGGCATGAAGGTACGGCGCGAGGTTTTTCCATAGGTGAGGAATGATGATGATGTTTATCTAATTAATCCGTCGTTGATCCATATAGGTAGTTTTAACTCGATCGAAAGTCTGAAAGATTAAAAACAAAATAATCTTTTAGGATACATTATTCCGATTTACAATTAAAAGACTGGACCACCACCGATGCTATGTATAATGTCAATCAACTTGATCCACACCTTTCTATACTTGTATTGCCATAGTTCAATACACCCCTTAGACTATAACCAAAACTCGTTTTCACGGTTTAATGTTTTCTTATAATGTAAGGTGTTTTTACTTTGTAATGAAAGGTGTTTGGTCAAGCTTAACTACACAATAAGCAAACGGAAAACCAACACTCACCACACGCATAAATTAGATATATAGCTTCGGTGATGATCTTTTATTTTTTAAATACACAGTTAGAAACCTATACAAATTATCAAATAAGCAAATAATGATATTATAACGTATTTGAATAGAAAATTCAGGTCATACTCTCCATGTCCATATTATTTCCTTTCTCGCTCTGAACTTTGTTGCTATTGTAATTAACTCTGGGTACGGTCATGGGCACCGCTTCATCCATGTCTTCCGGCCAGTGAGCTTCAACGAAAGCGATGTAAATAATAACTCCAAGGATTGCACCGATATGGGGTCCGACAATTGGAATCCAAAACCATTCGAAATTGTTGTAGCTGTAATCAATATGTTACATTACTCCGGAAGCTGTGTAATGGCAATATTCTCAATAAACAAACCTGAAAGATTGATCCCATCCGGCGATGAGACTGAGAAGCCTGGGCGCCAAATCTCGGGCAGGATTGATGGCGTATCCGCAGTTGGCTCCGAAACAGACACCGATACCCAGAATGGTGAAACCCACGTACAGAGGGACAAGAGATGAGGGTACTTGTGTGTTCTTCTTGTCTGTAATTGCACATACACACAGCAGGAGGAGCATAGTACCCAAAATCTGCAAAGCAAAAAAGAAAAATGTTCAACTTGTTTTCAAGATAGAAAATCTCAATAAAAGTGGCTCACCTGGTCGCCCAGACCCCCACCGATTGAGAGATAGTTAGCCGGATAAGTGGCGAAGATGCCGGCCAATCCAGGATCACCGTCGCTCATCGTCAAAGTACCGTTGCTCACCTCGTTAATAGCCTCTGTATAGGAGATGAGTAATGGGGGGAAGAAAAAAAAAGTTTAAAGTTTTTTGCCTTTTTCCTCTAAATCTAAAGCCATTCATAAATCATCCATTCACGTGCGCATTTTATTTTATGCGCAGAAGGCTATATGAATGTATACGCACCGCTATAGACACCGAGGACGCAGGCAGCAGCTGCAAATGCGCCCAGATACTGCGCCAACCAGTAAAATGCCACTTTGATAAACGGGAGCCTTCCAACACAGGCCATTGCCAAAGAAACGGCGGGGTTCAAGTGAGCACCTGAGAAGCCCCGTGAAAAAAAATGTGAATATTTAGTCAAGATCGTTTATCGTGATGACGAGTTTATTCTTACCGGAGACTCCACCGGCCACTAAGATGCCCATCATGACTCCAACAGCCCAGCCCCAGTTGATGGACAAGAAATCTCCATTGGCGCCACCAGTCAGTTTGGATTGGGCGACGCAACCATCACCGAAAATCTGTCATCAAAAGAGTTTGGCTTGATTCCATGATACTTTTTTTTATCATTCAAGGGCATTTCCATACGGATTTTCACGGTGAAGAACGCAATAAAATATTTATTTATCTTAACTCTATTGAAGATATTGAATATTAAACGAGCGTCAAAACATCAAGTGAGGATCTAATGCTGATAAAATAAATGAAAAATCCAGTGGGGAAATCCGGTTGCAGTCAACTTAATCCAATAGTTTCACAAAAGACTAACCCTTGGCCGCATTAAATGTCATTTTAAACTTCTTATTCGATCGGGAATTAAGAATGGATTAATTAGAGCCAAGGTGCACATCAACGTGATTACGTAGTGACTCGGCAATAACGACAACCGATAATAACAATAATAAAGCTTTAAAGTATTAAGACAACAACGTGCTTCTTCAAAAAAGAAGAAAACATCTTTTTTAAGAAATCGAAAGGAACCACGCCTTTTTCTCACTGATGTTGAATTGGTTCTCTCAATTTTTCTCTGTTTATACATGTACTATAGCTGTGTCACGGTCCTTTGAGAAGCAACGAAGAAACAGCTGGACAGAATGTAAAAAAAAAAAATACGTGAGCCAACTGCGTGGCGGCAATTTTTTTTTTAAATACACACATCGCTTCGCCGACACCCGTAAAACAACTAAACTACAACACTTTCTTCACTTGAATGATAAACAAATTGAGGAAAAGAAAGAAAAAAGAAAGAAAGAAAGACTCACCACCAAGATGAATGTGCCGAGGAATTCGGCCATGATTTCACGGAGGAGAGGAGCCTCCACTCGGATAGCCCTTATCACTTTGGTCGCCATGTCAGTCGGACTGCAAAAACAACAGAGTAATGAACTAATTTATTGAGCAAACAGTCCAAGAAGTAGCAGGCTAGCTATATAAGATGAGCTACTGTAATGCTCCTGCTTCGACGGATTGCTGAACGTTGTACTTCCTCCGGGAGCCCGTCATCCTGCTGATCCCCTCGCGTCAGTCACGCAAGACTCCCTCCCTCATAATAATAGTAATAAATAAGAATAAGACCCGCGCGATCCTGGCCCGTGTTGATTCAAACAGGCCTTAGGGAAATGTGAGACCGTGCGATATTTCGAACGTGCGGATACGAGCTACACACTCCGCCCGTATATCGGATTACGGCACTGCTGGCTATGAGAGACTACACGTCCGTCCGACCGATCCGCCATAAAAGGGCGTTAGTTTTTTTCAATATTCTAATTTTTTTTTTACTTATTTAACCAGTTTCACTTTTCACTATACAACCCAACTTACATGTTTTAAAAACGGAACGGACGAAGCGGAATGAATGAAAACAAAGCGGAATAAAAAAATACAATCTACTCCCGTCTATCAAGCAGGTGAAAGCTAGCTTGATTCCAAACGGCTTTTCATTTTTATTTTTTCTCTTTGGACGACTCTTCCAGTGCGACCTTCACTCTAAAGTGAAATCCAATACACTCGCTAAGATATTTGAAATAAACAAATTTTTGTTTTTGAAAAAAAGAGAGAGAAAACTCACATCAAATCGTAGCTTGGCATTGAGCAAAATAACCCAGAGCGCAGTGGGAAGTGCTTTATAGACTGACTACAGAATTGACGACTTCCTAGCTTTTCATATGCTCCAAACAAAAGCGAAAACTGATTTGTTCGGACGAACAAAAAAAAGGAATAACTTCCTAGAACGTATGTATAGCTCAGGGAAAATAATCCTTATGTATCCTTGAATAAAATAATGTCGAGCACTTGGTTGACTGAGTCAACAACATGTGCAAGTGTGCATATGGGAACAAGTGCAAAGAAAATATACATGTAATGATACAAATGCATGCTGCAATAAAAGAAATGCCGCGTACCTTTATTCCCCTTTTGAAACGGAAAAGAAATGTCGTGGGAACACACAGACGTCTAAGTAGTAATCCTATCCGCGATTGAGTGTCGCATCCCACTGATGAAGTCCGTCTAAACTATGATAGGAACGCCTTCATCTACGCTACATGGGTGGCCTGTCACTATCTCTCTCTATAATATCATATTTTGACCATTGGGAGGAGTGATTTATATCTAAGCCCTCGCGCTCTGTCTTATATAATCTCTATAATAACTCGATTTCAATATTTCTAATAAGAATTTTTGTTTAAAAAACTTACAGAATGTGGAAGTGTGACGGAATGAGAGGCAGTAGAGATGTCTAGCCAAGATCCCGCGACTGGTTATTTTTACCGTTTGGGGATAGTTGTTTTCCGTGTCTCTTTCTGACTTATATTATTGTGCAGCAATAGCAGTTTATGCAAAACGAGGTTCGCTCATTCACTCGGACCGAGAAGGGAAAGTGGTATTGTTCTGGCTGACCAGTAGTGGTAACAGAATTTCCTGTCTTTGTGGAACCGGCAGCGGTGAACACGGAGCGCAAGAATAATACAACACGCACGACACCCACACTGTGAGACTGTAGATTTGGTCGGCCGTCGCCCGCTGCTTGACCCGCACTGATGACGCCGTCTCCGAGTAACCCACTGGTTATATAGTCAGCCGTCCCTTAACAGGGAGAAAGAGAGATATGAAGGGGGAACTGCTGCCGCTGCCTCAGGTGTATTCATTGGACACTCCATAAGCTCACCCATTGGGTCACGGTGATCTTGTTAAGTCCCTGTTGTTTGCATAAGTTGAATGAACGCATCATGACGGAAGTGGCAAGGATGAGAATCGATCTCTGTGAGTCTACCTATATATAGTTCATGTAGGGGTGATTCTATGGCATTTTGCCCGACATTCTAGAGGAGCTATTCTAATAAGAAAGGATAGCTCTTCATTTTAAAAAAGAACTTACATAATGAGATGTATAGAAACACGTCATTTATGTAACTTTTTACTCGACCGCACCTTCATCTACTTTAAGTGCCCTTGGTTCTAATTCGTTTTCACCTGTTTTGTATACAAAGTGAAACAAGGGATATGAAAAAAAATGCCGGGTCATTTCTAAGCCGTTCTCCTTCAACAACAGTCGGACCAACATATCGATATTAATAATTGAGGACGCAGCTGCGGGAAAATACAATGCAATGCATTTCATTTACTTGTACAACAATCTCAGCTCAGGTGTGGTCCCTTATGTCTACGTGATTCACTGTCTATGATTCACCCCTGTAACAATTTTTCAGAATACAAGAAGTAAAGCATATTTGCATCTACTTGATATGTGAAAGCTACTACGTACCGATTTCTATTACAATAATAAGTAATAATCAGAATAGAAATGAATAAAACTATTTTGAACATTAGGTACAACAACAAGAAAAAAATGAAAGCAATAACAAGGAGTTGAAATCTATAAAATCTAACGACCTTGCGCAGATATGCATCATCATTCTCCGCCTCAGAAAAATGGTTCGTTTTGATGTCGGCATGCTATAATACTATCGAAAACATGTATGTGCACTAAATATTATAACAATGTTCCTGCGGTGCAGTTACTATATTCGGATGAAAATGGGGTTTACGAGGAATATATACTCTTTCTCCAATCTTATTTTGTTTTTCTCCAAATTTAGCACTTTTAAAAGAGAGAAAATATTTGGTACTTTAACATTATTGAAATACGATTTGGTTAAAAAAACGCATTAGAGATATTATCAAGTAAAATTTCACTTGCACAATCGAAGTTTTGCACTAAAAGTAGATATTCATGTAAAGGTTTGTCCTCTTTGTAAGGAATTTTTGCATCACACCCTTGTTGACTGCAAGTCATTTTCCATTATGTAAATGTCGCCTAGATTGCAACCCTCGACGCATGCCGCAACTGCTTCGGCGTTTCTCTCCGACAATGATAAGCGGTCTCTTTTAAAAGGGTATCTATGCAAATTTGAACTACTTTTCTTCGTTTTCATTCATTTATTAATTTTTACCCGCATGTATGCGACTATCTGATTAGAAATTTAGAATGTAAGTTGACGAGTCTGCAACAGCTTTTAGAAATGAGTCCCACTTAATTTTTTTTTCTTACAATTAAGTGATAGCTATTTCCTTATTTGATTATTGAAATTATAGGATGTAGCACTTTCACGATTTAAGACTCGTTCTTTTAAAATCTGTCTATAGCAAAAGCTAAAGTCGGTTATCGCAAAGTTATTTTGAGATTGATCGAGCTTAAACTTTTCCTTATTCAAAATAAGGACTTCTCTTTCCTTATTATTATTAATCGCTCAGATTGCATTGAGCGCTCAATTCTGAAAAAAAATTACCGAGTTGATCTTGTACTAGTTTTTTTTTTGTTTATTTTAAAAAGATAAAACTCAAATATTATTTGTTTGAAGGAAACCAGAAGCAGCCGATGTAGACGACCGTCAACTCGTCGAGCAAGAAAACCTCGGCTATTACGTATCCGCCTCTTTGCTTATCGGTCAATATCCAGCAGCTAAAGTGACTAAGTGAAAACTTCCTCGGCTATACTTCAGTCAAGGCTAAATATCTCACACCTGAGTGGAATCTGACCCACTTTGGTTCCACGTAACCGTAGTGGAATCCTTTTTGTTTCAACATGGTTTATCTTTATCATCCTAGTGCTTGCCTCAAAGTTTCAAGGAAAGTTGGAAATTTGACTCCACATATACATCCAGCAAAGTTTATCATGCAACTTGACGCTTGTTGATGGACGTTGTTGATTTTTTTCCACATTTTTTTTTTCAAAAACCACTTCTGGGTTCCGATCATCAAGGGCATTTTAGAACGATGAGTGAAAGGCCTTGTAACATCTTATCGGTTACTGTCACTAAAAGAAAATCTGGACGCGCCCTCGGCATTATAGAGGATCCTCCTTGGATGACCAATTAATGCCGCTATCTTGATCATTGTGCAATGCTGATAGAGATGACGAATCATCCTCTTAATTGACCTTTTTTGTCCTCTTGCACATTCAGTCTTTTGTAAATATTGAAACCGTAGATCTCCTGGTAGGGTGTAGTCATACAAGGAAAAGACCACTGTAGAGAGAGATGGGTCATTATTTTTATTGTCGTCTTGGTAATAACCGTTAACTTGCCTTTGATGTGAACCTCATCATAACGTATGCATCCATCTCGATTCAAGAGCTTATATTTTTACAACCGCGTAGATTTATAAACAGTGTTTTGAAAAGAAAAAGAAGACGTCTTTTAGGTCAGCGGGTCATGCTTATTTGATACGCACCTGTGGGTTTCTTCACCCTAGGGTGAAACTTATGTATAAGTACAAAAGAGTTATCGGGAAAAAAGTTATGTAAACAGTCGGCAAATACTTTGACTTTTTTTCTAGAAAATTTCATCTTGGAATTACGTATGAATGGGATTTCTACTATTCAAAAGGAATGCAATATTTCGTAATTGATTCAAATTATGATTGAATCTCGGCGTTCAATTGATAACAGTATGTCGAAAGCGGGTATGGTATGTAATCAGATTGGGTTTGACCCATTAAAACATATTTAAATGCTGTTGCGTAATTTGTGTCCAATGATCAACAATAAAAAAAAGTGATCCGCTTAATCAGATTTAAATTGCGCACCGGTAACTCAATAGTCAGCCCGCCAAAATTCAAACAGAAACATGTATTTTTGTCATGACGCATATCATCGTCGCGGCACCTTTACGTTCACCAGCTTCTGGCGCCAGATGCGCGCGTGATTTTGTTTAGATAGTGATTCATTTCGACATTTTTTGAAACATCACCATACATTACCATAACGAACTATTTAATGTCAAATGTCGGCCGTACTTTTGATATCACAATCATTTTTCCCGCTTATTCCTATTGAGTCAACATAGACAATGTATGCGCAATATTCAATCATGAAATCATGTACGGTAATAGGAAATTGGAATAATTAGGCCAAGGTAGTAGGAAGACCCATCAGGTGATGGATTAGTGCAATCAAAGGAATGACCCACTTATTGAATTTGTTTACCGGTTATATGTCCCCATTTTGTTAATCCCCCATAAGTTACGCATGATGATTGACGTATCGAGAATGAGATATAGGGTAGGTACGTATCATTCTTGTAGGACAAGCCGGATTCTGACTTGTTGTTCTATTGTCTACCACGTCAATCTTGTTTTGTGACATTTGGCTTCGTTTTGAAGAAAATAGTTAACTAGATCACAAATGTTGTTCAAAGTCTTCGAGAATAACACTTCCCGGGTGAAAAGCCAAAGGGACGTAAAGTAACGAGGAGACATTTAATCCTTGACACGACCTTATCGATGAAAATGTTGTTGAAACTAGAGAACTTATTTCTTGCAACTGCAGCAAAAAAATTTTGAAAGAACTGTGATTTTTTAAGTCTAAGCAAACGTGGATTACAGATGGTGAAACGAGAGATCAATTTTAAAACAATAACTATTTTTTATCAATTAATTTTTCAAAATGAGCTTATTGTTGTTGATACGTGCCTGGCTTTACGTCGTGACTCGTTAGAAGCGGGATTATTTAAATGAGCTATTAATTGTGAATATTCCTGCTGAGATTTATCAACATGTTTATTCATAATACTAATAGAAATATTTTTAGCTGATGCGTAATAAACACGATCCAGCCACCCTATTGTTTTCAGCTATATTTATGTTTATGCAAGCCAGTCTTCGTGCTATTCGTTTACAGTTAGAAGAACAGGTTTCCTTTTGATTTAACAAATGTGTGAAATCACTCCAGTCATTCAGTGAAAGCTTTTCTTAATAATAATTACGAGTGCCAAATATATATTTTGCCATTTCACTCGTTTGGCACTTTGGTGTGGACGTATGGCTTCCGTCCAAGATAAAAACCACTGTCACACTAAACCAGGTCAATTAACGCTGAAAAATCAAGTAAAAAAAAAAGGAGCGATAACCTGTATGTCAAAAATGGCGAAGCGAATGTTATATAATATTACTAAGTTGCCAAAAAACAGCCATCGGAAAGGTGTTTACGCAGCACCTTTCCAATTTTATACGATGTGTCTAGAGAATGTACAGTAATGCTCATGTTTGAAAGTTCGATGATCGGCATGCTAAATCAGCTTTCGCGTGACTATTCAGATATATATTATTTTTTTCTCACGACAGTCGTTCAAGTTTTCGGTACGAGTCACAGATGGCGGTAAATCCTCATTTTTCAAACCTTTTTTTTCTTTTTTTTTCTCAATAAAAAATGAATTCATAATTTGTAAGGCTATAATTACAAAGTCTATATAAGCTCTTTATCTTTTTAATTAGAAACGTATCAAATCCTCTTTAATATCCTATAAATTCATAATGAAATCTTTGTATAAATGAATAATTTTACATTTATATAAAGAGAAAAATCAAGCCAGGTAGATTTCTCTTCCATTCTACTTAAATCTCATTTATTATGGCGAAGAATCTAATCAAAGCGTAGGGGGGAGACACAAAATAAATTAAAAGCAACATTCAGAGTTTATGGGCCTTGTGTGTATAATAATATTCGCATATTATTCCAGTCACGCTACTTGTGCATCATCTGCATGACATATTCGATATCCCCCCACCAAAAAAAAAAAAAAACTTTTGATGATGGTTCATTATCACGGAAAGTAAATTCTGGCTTCGTACAACAAAGTTATACACGATTTCATCCATTTTCTTCTTTTGTTGCAAAAGGCCGATACTACTTGCGATGTACTTTCACTGGTATGGCGCAATATTGATGGTTCTACGCGCTCGACAGAGCATCGCCGTCCCATTAGCATGCGAACACTATTCTTTAGGGGACGTACTCTCCGTTCTACTTTGAAACAACTCGGCCGGGACTCCCGATTCTCCGGCTGGCGTGACAGACGGACGTTTAACACATTTCCCTTGAATTTATAGTCTCTCCTTTCTCTTGAAATTCTCTGAAGAATTCACGAATGTTGTTAAAACTTGGGTGTCGAAAAAAAGCGCATCAAAAAATGTTATTCTTTTTTTTTTAAGTCTCGAATAATAAATATGCCGCGAATTTGGACGCATCCCCGAGCGTGAATCACTGGGGAGTGTGCTGTGGGAAACGTCGGTCGGCATTTTCCCATCAACGAGAAGCCGTCCGGAGAATTTATTTCTATTGTTACAGTTTTATACATGAAATATACATAGATATATAGAGCTACACCCTTTAATCTTCTCCCAACTCATATAAGGTGAAAACGAGGGATTTTCTGAAAAAAAAAATGGTTTTAAAAGCTATATTAAAAATTTCTCTGCCGCTGATTTTGCAGAAAAGAAAGAGGCCCATATTAGGGCTTCACGCCTATTCAAATAATATAATTGGGCGTTTTCTACACATCATAGGTCTTACGCAAATGTTCGAGCCGTTTAGTGCCGGGCTTTACTGGTATTTTGGGTTGTACCAAAATGAAGCTTTCTCCCGACAGCAGCCAGCAGAACGCGAACCCATCAAACGTCTCACTGCTTTATGTTGTATAACCTAGCTCGAATAAAAAAAAAGTAAACGATCAAAAAGTATTATATTCGTGAAAAAAACTCATCCCAGCGTGAAAGTCGTGATGGTGCGCTTGCTAAAGCTACATAATTCACACACTTGCCGGGTTACATAATATATGAAGAAAAGATGTAATAGGTTGACAGCCGTGAAATGACGATGAGCTCGAATTCGGCATTTTTTTCCTCTGGAATGGCATGTGATATCGCACTCCGACCCAGAGATGGCGTGAAAGAGTAGTCGTGGGATCGGGGTTACCTAGTCCCGAAAAACCCGTCTTCTTCTTCTTCGTCTTCTTCTTTTACACGTTATCTAAGAATGAAAAAACCGCAACATGGGAAGACACATTTTTGCAAAGAAATCATCCGTGCGTCTTCTTCTCCTTTTTTAGGAATTGATGAAACTTGTCACCTTTTTGTCCATATCGAGCAGTGACCTAAAATGAAGGATTTTTGCTCACGTATTCAAATGACTTGCGGAATTTGCACGACTGCGATGACTTAAAGGAGAGAGCAAATCAATGTGGCCGATCCACGTTCCAATGCTCAACCACACAATGTTGCTTCTTTAAATTCTCCAAAAAAAACCTTGGGATTGTGAAATTCTCTTGATCCCTTACCTGCAGAGGTCGACAATAGCGTAATAGTAAGAGGTTACTAGAGCAACAACATGATTACCCCGTCATCATCCGTGTAGTGCTGCATACGAGAAGGTCGCGCGAGCGTAGCTATAGCCAGTCATCCTTCTTAAGCAAGAAATGTAGGTGCGGCTGCGTTGTGCAGTCGGACGACGTTGGAAAGTAGCACATTGTAGTTACTTCGTATACAAGTCTAATGTAACAAGTATATACTGAAAGAAAGACAAAAAAAAAGAACATAAAGTGTCAAGACTTTCGCGCATAGCCTATGAGTTACCGCGTTGTACGCGATTAATCCTTTAATTACCGCAGCTGGAGCGCACGAGCGATACACAATTTGAGATTTCAATTGTTATGTGAGCCCAACGGCGTCCTTGTATGAGCTCTGATTAGCAGGTTGATATTTTTTATTACTTTTTTTAACAAAAAACTTTCCCCTCTAAAGTTCTTATTTTTTTTGCAGCTTCATTGAGTGGCACCACAGATGTTCGAAAAACTGAATTTTTTTTCGCTTTCGAAGCGATGAGCCGTTTCTTATGTAATGTGTACCAAGGAAAATCACGAACGCCCCAGATATTTTCGTGATCGACACTTTGCGGTGGTGAAGCAGTCGACAAGCTATTGCTGAAAATTGATATGGCTATATTATTTCAGAGCGATGAGTCTAAATAGCGAGGAGGAAAACCGCATCATCTGTCAAATCATCCGCTGGATCGCCGCTCCCGAATCGGGTTATTATTTTAAGGAAAATTTTTATTGAGCTACTGTGCCGGTCTAGTTATGGGATACGAAGAATTGCTCTACTGTGGTCCCACAATGATTAATTTAACCGCATTAAAATTAAAGAAAGAAAAACAACAAAAATAGTTTCGCAATGACGACCGCACTTTTATGGAACAGTCAAAAGGTCATGGATCTTGGATGCTATAATGGATTCTTTACGGTACTCGCTATCTCTTTTTTTGCCATCCATCCAGACGAATTTCAATTGATTTTTTTCTGCTTGTATATTGCTCTTTGGTCGGTCGGAAACTTAACGATGTAGATACACGCTATGTAGCACGTTTGTCACGTCGTTCCTCCTTACAAAATAGGGACAAATCTCTATTTTACCTCGAAAGAAAGAAAAAAAAGAGAAAACCTTTCATAGACGGACCTTAAACGGAATACGGAATAAGATTAAGTTTTGGACTACGCGACGAATCGCAAGATGAATATATATATACATTTCAAATTTCTCTTTTCTTCTTCGTTTTCCAAGTTATTTATTTTTATGGGCTCATTCCCATTTAAAATGGTTTACTAATAAACGTTGCTCAGCGATAAAAACGTTTTTCTTACTTTTTAAAAATCACCATTTAACTCTGCACTTTTCGCAGAATATATGGTAGCTGTAACCTGCCTTTTTTAATAGCATCCCCGTTATATCAGTGAGCGGGCATCGCAGTTGATGAAAATGGAGGGAGGATCCTCTAACAGATATCTTCTTTTCTCATGCCAAAAGAAGAAGGATGACCCGGAAGAATGAGATATACAATATGATGATGAATAATAAAAGGCAGCTAGGTCGCGTCGCCGATGATGCGCGGCTGCCGCCACTGAGCAAAACCTCTAACAAAAGAGTAACTCCTTAAAAAATGGAGATGAGAGAGGCATCTCAGCATTTTGCCTGCTGGGACAATGGCCATTCACTGCGTGCAGTATACATAGAAACCCCTCCTGTGTGCAGCATCATTTTCCAAAGCCTGCATTTGACGTCAATGGCGAGAAAGGAGCGCCCCGTCGGCCGCATTCCATCCATACCGGCGTGAATATGTATTTGAACCAAAAAAAATATGTAGACAAAATCAATTAAGATTGGGTGGTTTTTAAAACTGTACTTGGCTCACCTCCATCGTGACTTTATTATAATGGCCTGGACAAGTTCTTCTGGATGCATGAGCATCACCGTCGCCAACCGTATGGTTATCACGAAGAGATGCCTTAAAGGGCTTGAACGTAACGGGATCCTTGGTCCGCAATCTTCTTCTCCGGTCGACGAATCTGGTTGACCCTCGCTAAACAATTCTTTCTTTTTTTCTTCTTTAAAGTCTTTTTATTTTTTTCTATTTTTGCGCAGCGTGAATAATCAGCGTGTCGGTTCTATATTATAACTCATGTACTAATGATGACGGAGAAAAAAAAAAGGGAAATAATAGGCGGGATTCTTCGTTCATTTTAGGATAGAACTCTCATTAGTAAAAATGGAAAGGGCGTCCTAAAAACCGAGAAAATGATATTATATAGAAATGTTGATTGAAAATAGGTGCTTCTTCGCCATTTTAATTATTATTCCTTACGGGACTTGATTATATACAGAGCAGTCGCTATGGTTCAACCATAAACTACGTTGGCTGTGCTTCTGCGAGCCAGTTTGTTCCTTATTCGTGAACCATAAAAAGAAGATGGAGAAAAATGCCGCGTGATTTTCTCCGCTCCTTCGTGCTTCCCTCCATATCTTGAAGGCCTAATTGGCAGGTTCACTGCTCCGCTCTTTTTTTTTCTTTTTTTCTTCCTCCTCTGTTTGTCTATATAATCAGCTTAGAATGCTATATAAAAAATGGCTAGCTAGAGGCATCTTCATTAGAATACCACCCTGAAGATTTCTTTTTTTTTTTATCAAGAAAATAGGCCTATTTATATCTGGGATGCTCCTGCTGTTCCTCCTGCAGCAGATGATAAAGTGATGCTCCATGTAGGTAGAAGGATCCTTGGGCGGCTGTTGCTGACAATTGATGAGGAATCTTTTAGTTCCCGCCTCCTTCCCCGAGAGAAAGAAAATGATTATAATTTAAACTCCCTGTTTTAAACACGAAAAAAAATGGGAATCTTAGAATGCTGGCGGGAATTAAAAAAAAAATCTTGCAGCTTGTCCTTGTAATTAAAAAAAATTAAAAATGTTGGGAATGTGTCAAAATTCCGGAAGTGAATTACATAAGAGGTCATTCATATATTATAAATAAGAGAGACAGGTTCTCTTTTCCTTTAAATATTTATTTAAAAAATTAAAAGAATCCTACTGCTAGAGGCAATGGTACGGTGCCAGTTGGTGTTGCATAGCAGGAATGTAATGAGATTTTTATCCCAGGCTGACTCAGTCACGACGTGGGTGGGTCAACCTGTTGCTTCAGCTCAATCCGGACGTTGCCTCACGGGGGGATTCCGCCAATACATTTGATTACAGTCCCGCTATATAATACCATCCCAAGTCTTGACCCTAAAAGTTCATCCCTCCTTCTCTCCTTTTCAGGTTGTAAAAATAAATATATAAAAAAGGAGCGACGATTCAAAAGGCCTTGGAGAACAATCAAGCAATTAATTAATATAATACTACTACTACTCGAGCTTTCATAAAAAAAGAGCCCACTTTATACTGCTTCTGAATAAAAGATAACTGTTGTTTTCACGAGTTATTATCATTCATCGTCCAACAACAACTCGTTTTCAAAGTTGTCAGTCCCTTCTTTCATTTGGTAAGAGAATGAGATTTGAACGGTCGGTTGAAGCTCAGCGTGAATGTCATAACTAGGTACCGTTGCTAAAACTGGCTTTTTTTACTCTGTGCAACTTAAGTGATAACATCAAGATAGGGAGAGAGAGAGTACAACTAAAGTTTGAAAATAAATATGAAAAAATGCTGTTCTCTCTCTGTTACTTTGCGTGATCAATACTCACTGATATCGATATATCAGATGGAACACTTTTTCTCTTTATTCTTTCCCTCGGAATCCGGAACGTTCACCTTCGAAAAAACAGAGCCGCTCACGTTATTAGCTGACTGTCTTCCGTTTTTCGGGAAAGAATCCCGTAGAGCAACAGTTTTGACATTCTCAAACCTGCAAAGAGTTTATTGACCGATGTGTTTTCATGTCACAATTACTATTTTAAATATGTTGAAATTATTCAAAGGAGGTTGACCGGAAACCCTGGTGCCCTCAAACCACACATATTATTCATCAATAGATTCCCAGCTGCTGCTATACACAGACACAAAGTAGGACTTTTAAAAACAATAGGACGAAAATAGGGCGTGTGTCACGACGATCCTTTATTTTCTTTCAGCCATTCATCAAGATACGGTACATTAGATGTGTAAACATGGAGAAAATAGAATTTTTTGGAAAGCATCCCCCTTTTTTGAATGGTTACGTCGTCGTACTGATCTCCGTGCGAACGTCGTGATCTTGTCCTGCTGCTGATGGGTTAGCGAATGTTTTTTTCTTTTTCTTTTCTTTCTCGAAAGTCATCGAATCCGGTTTTACTCGAGGAATCAACCACGGCGGAATGACTCGGCATTGTAGAGGATATTATGTTTTTGCTAGGGCGTAGGTATATTATTCTCTCACGGTGGTTCGTTTACGAGGCGCCATTTTGATTTCTACTGTTAATATACGTCTTTCACCGATAAATTAATGATGATGTGACAGGCGAAAGTAGAGGAATACTTTTTTGCTATATTTTTTACATCAATTTCCGTAACTCGTTACGCTCTTTTTACGTCCTTCTTAATTGATGGCCACTTGTTACGTACTCGTTTTTTAAAGGCAATTTCTCATGTGTTATACTTGTAGTGTTTTCTAAAAGTGGATTGAGCGGTCGTTTTTTTTCTTTTGTATGAAAAAGCTCACAAAATTTTAAGAAGAAAAAAAAGAGATTTATTGAAGATCCTTCATGAATAGGAGAAGAACAGAAGAGAGAAATCGTCTTCCTCTCTCTAACAAGTAACCAGATTTGTAGTTTTTGCTTTTCTGAATTTACGAGCGCATTGTGTTTCCACGTACACATAAGTATTCTGCGCATTTACCGTGAATAATTTTCATAATATTTCAAATGTATAGATCTGGCACAATAAAATAAAACATATATCTCTCGTCTTCAATAGAAAGGAAGACGAGTTTTATTGTAAATGTAAAAATAAGCTTCTTTGAAAGTTGTCTTGTCCGCTTAGCGAGTAAATAAAATTTTAATAATCCAAGGGAGACCATGTTGGCACAAGATCCTCTCTCACATATATCCATCATGAATACAAAAAAAAAACTCGTTTACACGAAGATTGCATTATGATGCTGTGAAGAAAAACAACATTTCTCTTTCTATATAGTGATGGTGTCAGCAGGAGAGATTATATGATGACTGGCTCCTCATCTTCTCTTTTTTTCGCCGAAAATTACAAATGCAAATGGGCCTTTTTCGCGCATCTCTATCATAAAGCACACGGGATCAACATAGGTGATGGAAATTTACTTTCACCTTTCAAACATTATTATTCCATAAATTGTTTATTTTCATTTTCTGAGAGGAGAAGTAGAAAAAAAATACTTGTGGGTAGACGTAATCAAACGAATTTGATCCACACACTTTACCCATCCGGTGTACCGAACGTATATTACAAAAAAGATAACGATCCAACAGAGAGCTTTACCGCAGTGTTATTTTCACGATGGCCTTCGGGGATTTATTTTTTAAGAAAATCTAAAATGGATGAGCCTCTCTAGAAAGTTCTTCTTTTCAAAATTTGATTTATTTTTGGCCTGTATAGAAGACCCTCATATCATTGGCTTCCAAGACTGATTACAGGGGCGGATTCGTACCCGATGGTGGACAGCAGAACGATGATGGTTGACGGAGCGTCGCCTCCATATCAGCTGCTCCTGGCTTCTTGCATTTTCCACTCAGCCGCACGGAATAAGAAAGTCTGCGGACTACCGATTTTTTTCTGTCTTTTCTTTTCACGAAAAAAACTTTGTTTTCCAGCGATTTCTCATTCATAATATTGTGATATAAAAGAGGTCAACATTTTAATTTTGTAATAATGCTGTGGGGAATCAGTAATAATTGCAATCGTCTGTCAGCTAAAGAAAAGTTATTGCCCATCTCACCGGCCTCGTTTTTCTTCTCAAAACATCTTGATCTGTATTCGTATACAGGTGGAATTTATAATCAACATTATATTATGGATATAATAAGGAAGCCTTTTTCTCATTCCATTAAACTCGGGCAGTTTCACTTTGGTGCGCCAGGAGCGGCTTGAGCTACATCCATTGATCCAGGGCATCCGCTCTAAATCATAAGACTTTTATTTTTTCAAAGAATGAAAGATTAAGGTTCAAGTAGAAAGTGTCATCAAAGATTTTCTGAAAGAAAAAAAAATCTTCTCACACAGAAAATTGTATAATAGTTTGTGTGCATATAGACATAGTCGGAGGGTTTCCATCTTCATCTTCAGCGTATTTTGTCGTTGGATGATCCATCTCGACCTACTGGGCGTTTTGCAATATAAAGATGATGATGAAAGGTAGACGAAGAAGAAGAGAGGGGCGATGACTGAGCGCACGGAGGCGTGTTGACACAGGAGCCGTGATGACGAGCCTCTCTTGTTCGTTCGTTTAACTTCCCTGACTCGGTCCTCATCATTATGCGACGGAATAAATGAGAAAGTCACCTTTCTTCAAGACTCGATTTTTAACAGCTTTAAAAGAAGGAATTCTTCTTCTTCTTCAAGTGGTCGCTATGATGGCGCACGATGTACGCAAATTATGAACGACGTCGTCGTCGTCCCGCGTGAACAACTTTCTCTTCCAGTACCCATTATGCAGAGCGTCGCAGTAGAAAATAAAAAATAAAAAACTACAGCTAGCTTCTGTATTTTTTTCACAAACATTTTTCTTTTACTTTTTTTTTCTCACGGATTGATCAAGTGCACGCGCGCTGTGATTCTCATCGTGTCGCGCGCAAAAGCAATCAACAAGTGCTACCCAGTGAGCGCGCGCTCACTTTCCCGAGCGAGTGCAAATTTGAGAGAATAGACTCCATCGGACAACATACGGGCAGAGAGAAAGGAACTTGTATATCTTAAAAGGAAATGGCGATGATGTCGTAAAACAAATCTAAAGCCAAGAGTTGACACGTTCTTTTTCTTACCTCTGTTTGCACTCGATTCCTACATAGCGGTTGATGTAATAAAAAGGCTCTTGAAATCAATGATAAACATTTCTGCGGCATCTCTTCAGAAAATAAAAAGAAAGATGCGTGAAAGAACGTAAGAATTTAAAAATGTCTCGTAAAAAAAACCTATTGGAATATTTATCCAATAGTTATTGGGATATCGTAAAAAAAAAGATGATGGACAGGAATGATGGAAGAGAAAGGATATTTCCGAAGAAAATTTTTGTTTGTGATGGCATCTTTAATGTGTTTTCTTTTTATATATAAGCGATTTGTCTGGTGGGCTTCAGGGAAACAGATGGATAGATCTATAGGCATAAATCAAGATCGCATGTTTTTATTGACGTTGCACCTGTCCTAAGCCTGTTGAATCGAGTCTCTAGAACCGGATGATTCATCGCCTACTTGATCCCAAGCGACGACGATCCACTTGATGCTTTATTTATGAGAGAAGAAAAAGCGGTTCAAGACCTGATTGTTTTCTTTCTTTCTTTTTTTAACTTCCAGGCGGTGACTCTTAAAAGGAGGTATCACGCACAAACATACTCTTCGGCTTTCGCTTTCCCGCAGCGCGCTTTCCGCATCAGCAAATACCGCGCTCTGCTCCCGATAAACAAATTCCTTTTCCCTCTCCATATCATAATATAGATTCAAAACCTTGTTGATATCTTTCCAGGAGCTTTGTATGTGTCACTTTCAAAAGCGCTCATCTGTTGAACAAAAAAATCAAAACGATGATATACCCGAGGCAGCGTTTTCACGTAAAGCCTCGGGGGTAAATCACGAAGATATACCTTGTAATTAAATGTATTTTTTTTCTCTTCTTCTTCTCTTCCTTGCGCAATACAATATGTAATGGGTCCCTCGTGCTATGTTGAGCCCCCTTCACTTTTTTTGTTTCTCGTGCTGTTTTGTTGGTGTTTTCCCGTGTCGGATTCACACCAAAGTGTGCGTGGAACACATTTTTCTCTCATCCGTGAGGAGAACCTCGTCGACTAGCCGGAGGGATATCCAAAAAAAAAAATTCTTCTCCCCTTTTCAGGTTATGTAGGACACCATACCAACTAGCCCCCTCCTCCCTTGATTTCTTGTTACATCAAAACAGGTAGATTCTCTTTCTATTTTTTTCACCTGATACCTTCGGGCCTCGGATGTGTGTGGTGCGTGACCTATATTTGAACGCTCGGTCGATAATAAATCGCGTCGAAAGAAGAGTCGACACTTTTCCATCATCGAATTTATTTTTTGTTTTTCCTCTCGGCGTTTTACCGCGGGAGAAAACCGGTCAGGCTGGTTTGCACGCTGTGGTATCCCCTCCTTTCGCTAATCAGGCATTCCGCCAACGTCCAGCCCATTGCTGCGTGCAGTACTAAAGGACTACGAGAGATGATTCAAGCCAAGCCAGACTTATGTTTCAGGAGAGAGCTTTTCATCGCTGCTGGCCATGAAGAGAGGACGGACCGCTTTCTCTCTTCTTCTCTTTTTCCCGAGCTCCAAACGCCCTCATAATCACAGTGTATCTATCTCTGGCTGTTACTGCTGATATGTTGGAGATCACAAGAAGAATGTCCATTTGGGTCATAAAGGTGGAAGCTTTTGACCTACTCCTTTTCTTTAAATTTTTTTAAAGGGTTTCGATATAAATAAATATCGTGTCGATTACATTTCTTTTCTTAAAAAGAAATGGGTGTCAGTAAGTCGGTTGGTCATGCAGTCGGGGAAACATGATGGCGTCATTCTTGACCAATATTTTCCAGCCTGTTCATCTTTCTTTCGTGCAACGTTATCTTCATGGAAAACAGGTTCCTTTTTCTTCTTCTTCTCTCTGGAATGTGAATAAATTTCCCCCCGTCGACTCTGGGCCCCACGAAGATGGAAGAGACTAGAGAAAAAAAAAATCTCCATTGAGAAAGAAGAACCTGTTACCACTGGACTTATGCCGCTTCTATTGAAGAGGGGCAAAAAAGAGTTTTCTCCACAATCATTTATCGTAGTGCCGGCTCCCCCATGAAGTTTTTTTTTTTACTTTGGTAGAGGGAGATCCCAAGCGCGAGCCACAAGCTTGATTAGACACAATCCAGAGAGACTCCTTTCGTTTTTCTTTTTTTATTATTATAGAGTTTTCAGTAACAAACGACCCAATTAAGTAGAAGAAGAAGCAACGGAAACGACTCGTCGCGCCGTATTATTATAACGAAGAAGAAAGAAGGAAATGACGCACCCCGTAGTTGACTTTCGTGAGACTTGAGAATTATTATTTACTTTCTCAGTTAAGTTCCATGATTGAGCGGTTCACAAAATATGCGCCAGAGGTTAAAACTAAAAAAAAAAAAAAGAAGAAATCGGTTTTCCTTTTCAATCCTATACCAATTTTTTTTTGTCACCCACCCGAGGCCACGTCCTACTTTATTTGTTGCTACAACAACTACTTTACTACCTTTTTTCTTCTTATATAAGGTTCATTGCGCTCTATACTGTATAATACAGTCAGGCCTATGAAATATCTAAGGAAGAAAAAAGAGTGATTACAAATGTCCACTCCATAGTATAATAAATATAGAAAGTTTTTTGTTTCGTACAATTTCACACAATCGAACGACTATTTCTCTCACGGACTGGATCTAATTAAGAAGAAGAAATGACTATATAGTCCATAGTCAACAGACTGCGAAAGTTTTTTCTTCATTGAGACGTTCACCCGCATGAAAATGATTCCGATGGGGCGTTTCAGATCAAGGACGTTCCGGGCCAGTTTTCTCTCTTAATGTCATTAGATTTTGTAAGATCGTCGTGGGGAAGACGGGCTTGGAGCGTTTTTATTTCTACTACTATGATGCCATTCTCCGTTTGTTTTTCACGCGTGTAAAAGAAAGCATACCTACCTACTGGTTGTTGTGTGGCTGCTCCCGGCCGTGCTTCGCCGTCTCCAACTCCCCGCCTCTTTGGCCTCTCTTCCCTTTCTCCCTACTGGGCACCCGCGACGATGGCTGAGTATTGCTGCTGCTCACTGGCGGTTCCTCTGGCGGTCACCTGCTGAAGCGGGCGCTCCCTTCTTTCCATCCATGCCAAAGGGGGTCCTCTTACTCAGTTCCAGGTGAACAGCCGGGCTGACTAGACGCTTATTATACATGCGGGTGCTTGCATGAGAATCATCTACTAATTCTGAGAAGTTAGCAAGAAAAAAAAAACAGGTGTGCCTTTAAGACGAAAAGAGAAGTGTGATTCATTCTTGAGGTGCGGTGTGTTTGCGCAGAATTATATAACGTTTCCTTCCATAGCGAAGTGAAAAAAAAATCCACCCAAAGGATCTTTCGGGATTATTTATTCCGTCCAAGATGCAGCAGCCATCCGCCGGGTGGAGCGTTGCTCTGGCGGCTGCTCTCCTCTTCCTGACGGTCGCCAATCCGGCTTCAGCCAATCGTCAAGGTAAATTATATTGAAAGCCAATCTGTTACGAATCAATCGCTTCATTTGTTTTCCGGGCACTAAATTCGCACGTGGATTACCGCAATCTCAGAAAGATGATGGTCCATTTTATCACGGTATCACGGATGGTTGTGTTTCTGACACGTTGACCAGCTGCCCCATAGCGTCACTCAAGTCGATCAAATGGCTGATGCAATTCCCTCTTCTTTTTTTTTTTTTACTATATCTCTCTTTGCTATCTCTCTTTCCAGTAGCTCATTATTGGAGTTACCTACACACTCCACTACCGGTCTAACGGATCGAAGAATCCTGAGACCGGAACGGTATATACGTGTATACATATAAAAAAAGAGACCGGCATCAGGCCTTTTTTTTTTTACTTCACCGTACCGTACCGTTAACCACGAGCCAATGCTTTCGTTATGAGAGAGAGTCGAATAACAACAACAAAAAACGTGAAGAGGAATCTGGAATGAATAGGAGGCATTATTGGCATGATGTCGCGTGTATAGAATCCCAAAGGTCACCGTTACTGTCGAACAACAACGTCTTTATCGTAACAGGATATCGCATAGCGGAGAAATTGACGATAAAGTATGAAATAAAAATAAGTTAGAGGACAGGATTTCTGGTCCAGATTCTTTTCGCGAATGTTGAGCATTAAGTGTAGCGCATAGAAAGCGCTCAAAAGCACCTGTTGCTGCCTAGTACTCATTGTGATGTCTCCGCTTGAATCCCGTCCGCAATGAGAAAACCAGGAAATATGCGGAATTCTTTTTTTTATTCTTCTTTTTTCTCAGCGCACATAACCGCTTAATATGGTCAGGGAACTAGTTATGGTGTAGGAGAAAATCTGAAGAATAATTCTTGCTGCTTCTCTGCTGGAACGTTCTGGCTGTTTAGCTGGCGTCAAGCCCGTAGGTCCATAAACGGCAAAGCCGCCAGAGGGACCTCCCCGACTCCCTCTTGTTCATCATTTGCATAAAACGGTCCCCCACCAGCCAGGTGCCATCAGCGAGCCAAAATAAAACAAAAGTGTCGTCACATTCAGGTGAACGTCCCAGCGTGACCTCTTGGCACGAGCTCTTGTAACCTCTTCTTCGGCCCTTCGAAATGCAAAAAAAAAAAAGAAAAACAAGCAACACCATTAACACGCGCCGGGGAGAGAGAAAAATAAAAGGGCCGGAAACATTTCCATGAATCACGCCTTTTCTTTTTATATACATACTATAAGCGGAATTCTTTATAGTTATTTATTCGCTGGTATGGTGTGTACATGTAACATAATACCCCCATCTGTTTTCCTTTGATTTGCAGGATCAACGTCCGCTTGCGACCCGTCGACCCAAGTGGCGTGCCGCAATCACCCAAACATTTGCATAGAATTGGAGCGAGTGCAAGACGGCGTGTCAGACTGTCCGGATTCTTCTGATGAAGGTATTTTATTCACTAATTTGTACTACTACCTGTGGAACGAATTGTTGAAACTAGGGAAGAAAAAGAAGAACTCGTTTCGAATATTAAGAAACAACAACTAGTTCCATGTCTATGGATTATTCTTCACTGCATACCGTACTGTTCTGCATAGTTTGTCAATGAGAAAGCGGTGAACTCGTTGATGATGACGGTACTTTACGCGCACACACACCAGCGTGATTGTGTGCATTGAGAAAAAAAGAAAAAAAAGACGCTCCAGCAGCATTCCTGCCGAGGTCACGCGAGTCCCGTTAGCTCCCGCCCGAAGGAGGAAGAGAGGAAGGCTCGAGCTCAGTACGGGATGGATGACCACATTCACTTTAAGGAAGGTGCGTGCCGAGAGTATTTGTGTACATATCTACACACACACTGTTCGGCGTGACCCACAGAGAGAGAGAAGGGTCACAGAGTGACTGCTGCACCTGAGTAATGACGTTCCCTATTCGAATAACGATTTCCTCCCCCTTAGCTGGCGGAAGTTTGAGCTCTTATAAGGTCAGCTTAAAGTTTCGTAAATGAACATATAAAAAAGGAGAAAGAGAGAAATGATGCCGACCTTGCCAGGGACCCGGAACGTAATTCTGATAAACAGACAACTGGTTATTACGTTGTTGTTACATTTTAACGCTGTCTCAACACCTTTCACCATCATGAGTTCACGCTTTTTATTGTCTTCTACTCTCTCGACTCGAGCGGGTTTTATATGAATATATATATACAAAGTCAAAATGATGATCAGATGCGTCTACAAGAAGAAGAAACGTATAAAATCGGGCGGAAGATGATGAAAAAGACCGGTTTGGGTCAGGTGAACGCAACGGGGGGTACCGGTGCATGTCGACGCGTCCCCCCACGGGGCTCCAAACAAACAACACAAACGCAATAGGCACCGTCCCGTTAGATCCTGAAAAAAATGAGGTCCTTTTTCAGAAACAGCTGAGATGAGTTTCGTCCTTTTAAAAAAAAATCTGGCAGAAGAAGAAATATTACATTCTAATCTTGGTCAAAACTATTCAAGTTTTGCTAATATTTTTTTTTTCCTCTTTCGTCTTGTTGGTCATGGACGACTTGACGACGGGGTGTGGTCGGACACAAAATATTATTCCTTTTTGGTGAACCCTTTCACGGTGAACCACATGAAGAGAGCGAGCGAGAGAGAAGTGTCTCTTCTCTCTCTTCTTAGGAACGCGTGAACAGGTGGATTCTGTCTGCAAAGAAAGGATGAGTCGACGTGAATGAAGAAGGAGAAAGGAGATTTTTTCAAAAGGAAAACTCATGCCACAGAGAGAGAGGCATCTCTCGACCTCTTTGGGCATGGCGCTGCGCAGCTTCGGCCCGCGGCAGAAAAAGTGCCACACGCGTCGGTCACGAGGAACGTACATACACGAAAAAAGGAAAAAAAAATCTCATCATCATTGTTACATGAGGGAAAACACCATCCGTTGCCCCAGTTTTACGATAAAAAATTCTCATGAACAAAATAGAACAAAATTGAAGTTATTATATTTTTTGTGTATGTCAAGTGGTGGGGCATCTTTCGCCATTGTGGAAACGTTTATTGGCCAATTTTTCTAAACGGCGCCTAAACGGTTTAGTTATAAAGTTGCGTGAATAATAAAAAAAAGTTACGATTTCTTTTTCCAACATCTAGATTACAAAGTCTTGTAGAGAAACGAGAAACTCAAATTAGTCACCAACAAGACATTCTAATGACCTTTTCTCTCTCTCTCTCTCTTAATAGACTGCCAACCTTGGGAGTTTACCTGTCTGTGTGGGCAACCTCGTTGCATTCACAGTGCCCTGATCGGTAACGGCGTCCTCGACTGCGCCGATGGATCCGATGAAGGTAAACCAGCTCCCTTCGCCTCACCCTAGTCTCTAATTTATTTAGGCTAATCACGTTTTCTCATTCAAACAGGTTTGATTGGTGGACACTGCAATTACGACGACAACTTGCAGAATATTGACGACCTGATCAGATATCGGCGAGCGTCCGGTAAGTGCTCTAAATACGACAATAAAAAAAGTGCTTCACTTTCTTCTTCTTAAGTCTTTTTTTTTATCAGTATAATAATGATCCACGTGCCAAACAAAAATATAGAAAAAAGGGGCGGATAAAATATTTAAAAATTATAGAGTCTTTTGGTTCATCCGCATTGTCGACTTTCCATTCAAAATTCAATTGCCGTATCGGAATGTAGTTCTGTAGGATGAGCAAGTTGTAAAAAAAAAATACTCTTAAGGGCACGCAACTATGCGGCTTCATCTTCTTTTTTGCTGGGCAGTACCATCAACTTTTTCCTGCTCTTGCGTTTTCTCTATTGATTCGATTGTTCAGCTCCCGGGCTACAAGAAGATGGAGACAGTAGAGAGAGCAACTTTCCAATAGAAATCGGACGATGCAGTATTTATTTAAATGGGCGTGGATGCTTTATTTCCCCTTATATTACTATTATTAGTTCTTTCGTATATATTTATATAATATTATTAATGCGTGTGTTATCTTCATGCTCTATATTCAACTGATGATTATTTGTCTCTTTCTTCTTTCTCTGTCTATTTCTCGTTCCTTCTGTCGTGTTCTGTCACAAAAGATTTCCGGGTGGAAGTCAATGAAGGTCAGACGACAACCTTCTTTCTCAAGACGGAGACGGCCCAGGGCCGGCGCCCTTTAGGACTCATTACGTCCACTAAGGGCACCTTCGTCAACGAAGAGACCACCACGCAGTATGCCACACAAATCATCGGAACCAGCATCGATGGGACTTACGCTAAAATTCAAAGCACTCAATCCCGCGTCTTTTCTCTTGTACCGACAGAGAATGGGGCAGATAAAGAGCTTCTTCCTACCGGGCTCGTTTCAAGCTCGATAGTGACACGCATTCGCGGAGAGGTCACTACCATCGAGACCACTCAATTCGTTCGTACATTTGTCGATGACGAATATGCTCAAGAAGTCCTTATCAATTCTGAAATTTTCGCCCCACTGACGAATGATGAATCTGATCAAGTCAGTCCCTCTGTCACTCAACAGGTCATCCCGACTGTTGTGATTGACAGCAGCTTGATGAGTCCCGACGAATCAGGAAAGATTCAATTCAAGACGTCACATCTGACCTCCATTGTCGGTGAACGGGTCATCGAACCGTCCATCCTCAGTTCCGGATCCAACTCAGAAGAGGATACTAGCAAGACAGATGATGATAAAAAGATCATTTCCACTTTTAATGAAGAAGTGGCTGTTGATAATACTCTGCGGGAATCTCGAGCCAAGAAACTTGATGCTGACTCTGATTCCGTGGAGCCTTCTTCAGCCAAACCAAGTGCTGTTGCACTTGAAACTATTCTTGCTGATACTCCTGCTTCATCGATCCCTGAAGTGGCTGACACTTCCGCTTCACCGATCTCCGAGGTAGCTGATACTCCAGCTACCCTCGATGAGACTGAAGCTGCTAAGCAAGCAGACTCTACAGAGTCTTCCGTCCCTACTGATCCAGTGGAATCCTCTACGGATGTCTCACTCGTTGCAGAACCAGTGAAATCGGATGTATCTGAAGTGAAACCTCTTGTTCCTCCGGCCATTATTGAAGCTGTAGAAGACCCTGCTGTTACTGAAAATGTTCTCTCAAGTGCTACTGAAACTCCAGAGGGTGACTCCACCGAGGCAAACACTGATTCAGGAATTAGTGATGATCTTGCCGTCACTCCTGATCCGATCCGTGCAGGACGCGTTGAAACGGTCGGCAGTGTTGGACCAGTTGGAAGACCTGTGGTGAGGACCAACCGCCCCATTTCTGTTCGAGGTTCTCTTCAACTAAAACCGACTACTTTAACTCGATCTGCTCTTCAACCTACTGGACTCCTGTCTACATTTGAAGGCTCATTAGTCTCTGATGGCACTACCACTGTTTACACTTCGTCCGTCTTTGGTACGTTCATTGACGGCGAATACGCCAACGTTGTAAGCAGCACTTCCAGCTTGATTCTTCCTTCTTCAGTTATCAGTCCATCTTCATCGGCCGTTGAAGTGGTCGCCACGGCTGTGCCTGAAACACCCATCTCCATGGAACCAATTCCAGTCCTCCAAGCCGAGCCGGAGCTTGAAAGTAGTTTGGCTACACCAACGGAAGCTGCAAACGTTTTGCCTGGCATGCTGTCCGTCACTCGCCTCACTACCTTTACATTCTTCACTACGTTCTTCATGACAAAGGATGAATCGGTTATTACATCTATCGTTACCCGTGAAGTGGTGAGCTCCGAAGTACAATTGGTTGAGGAGACTGCAATGGATACAATTAAACCGGTCATGGATGCAGCCATCAAGTCGAGCAATGAAACGGGTGATGCTTTGGTTAGCACCGTTTTCACAACTTACACTTATTTTACTACCTTCTTTGATGACCGTACCACCAAGCTACTCAGCCGGGAAGAAGTAGTGTCCAATTTAGTCACCTTAACGGAGGGCCAACAGCTGACGCCGACTTCGGTGCTGGCCCGCGAAGATGGGCAGGAAACCACAAAGAGCCCCCCGGATGTTGCTGAAGGAGATCGCATTCAGCCGAGTGTGATTGAATCTTCGTTAATGGGAACGGGATCGGAAGAAGTAACGGGTAGCAAGAGGCAGCAGTTGTTCAACTCGTTGGCCAACGGCATAATCAAGACCTTCTTCACTACTTTTACCTTCTTCACAACTGCCCTAGTTAATGGATCTACTGTCGTTTCTAGCCGCATTGTTGTCAGTAGCAGCGCTGTGACTCCCACAGTTCAGCTTACTGACATTGACGAGGATCTCTGGGAATCACTTAAAGCCCAGGATGATAAGATTCGTAACGCTTCCAGCACCTCTTCCGTCGGTTTGGCTACGACCACTTTGTCTCCCACTGCTCCGCTCGAGTCAGAAGAAACGACAACGACGGTTGTTCCAATTATCGTGGACGAAGCGAATACGACTCAGTCACCTGAAACGTCCGATGTAGTTGTGGAAGCCACATCGCAAGCACCCGACTCGTCCACTTCCCCACTTCCAGCCGTGACGGAAGAAGAGACGGGCAGTTCCACTGACATTATTCCCACCCCGCCAGCCGTTTTGATGGATAAGGAAGTGATGGAGGAATCTCCCGCAGTTTCCGAGACACCCACTGAGGCTCCCGGCGAGATCGATCCTTCTACGGTAACGGATCCTTCTCTGCCCAATACATTCTACACAACCTTCACATATTTTACCACCTTCTTCACGGAAGGAACGTCCAATATTGTGAGCCGTGAAGAAACAATCACTAATGTAGTGACTGATAGTGACGTTGTTGCTGAAGTCACAATGATGGCTCCGATCCCACCAGTTTTCCCTGTCACTTTCTACACGACTTACACCTACCGGACAACTTCTGTTGTCGAGGGAGAGACGGTCGTAAGCACAAGGGAGGAAACTGCTTCCAACATTGTTACTCCAACTGTGTCTGATGAAACGGGTAGCACCATCGAACCGACTGCACCCATTGCGGCTATCGAAATCACACCAACTCCGACTATCGACCCAGGTCTCATTACACACTACACGACTTTTACCTATTTCACAACTTCTATCGAAGAGGATTCGACGATCGTCTCGAGTAGCTTAGAAACCATCACGAACATCGCTACTATTGAGCCCACCGCTACGACATCGACGGAAACGACGAACGCTGCACGAAATATTGGCAACAACCAAGACGTCGGGCAACTACTCGTCGATGACGTAACTGACGAGGGCGGTAAAATCGTGAATCAGCGTACTGGACTATTGACGACTATGCGTAGCACGCAGGTCAATGACGGACTCACGACCCTCTTTACTACAGACGTATTGGGCACGTTTATTAATGGCCAATACGCCCGTATTTTGGAAAGCTCGAGTGAAGTTCTGGCACCCGGCCGTGCACCAACGATTATTATAGCCGCCAGCGGCGTTGAGGGCGTCGAATCCACCGATTTATCGGCTGTCAATGGAGCAACGCAAACGGATTTGGAAGGTTCCATTCAGCAATCAGCTGAAAGTGACGAAGAGGGCAACAAAGGGCGAGTCACATCTCGACTATCAGGACCCTTGCGTAGTCGCACCTTCACTCCTAGCATCAGGCCGTTCACCCAACGCGCTCGACCTCCTTTAGCAATTACTAAGAAGCCGCGGCCGGCTTTCACCAGCGGTGCCGCGGGCAGCGATGAGAATGCTCCGAGCACCAGCGCCTCATTCCCTGTTTCAGCCAGTGGATCAGTTAGCAGTACCAACCGTTTTTCGAGTAGCCGCTTCCGCCCGTCAATCAGCTCCGGCGGCGTTGTCAGCACAAGTAACACGGTCGATGGCTCCTCCCGAAGCCAATTTTTCCGTATTCGCGGATCGTCCCAGGCTTCCACCTCGATCAATCCTACACCTGTTGCATCATCCATTTCAAGCTCTCGAACTTTTGGAGCCGGACTTTCCAGCATTGGTAGTCCTCGTCGACCTTCCACACTTCAGGCAGGAAACCTTCGTCCAGCTCTCTCTACTTCCAGATTCTCTCGTCCGACTCCATCTACCCCGGTGGAAGAGGAAGGACTTGGAACGGAAGATCCGGTTGAGGCTCCAGTTACTACTGCTCCTAAGCCATCATTCTCTCCGCGACGACCATCACCGGCTCGATTATCGGTACCGGTAGAATCACCCACACCAGCTCCCGTCACTGGTGCTCCTTCTCGCCGTAATTTCCCTTTCTCCAGAGGATCTCCTCGTCCTCAAGCGAACATCGAAAGTAGCACGAGCAGCAGTGTGGTTGAAAGTAAAGATGGTGAAGCCCCATCCACCGGCAGACCACGATTTGTCCGTCCGCCAAAAGTTACTTTTACGGAGAAACCTCGACCAATCGCTAGACTCCCTACTCGACCCGGAACTCGTAAGACTCCCCAAGATGCAGAACCTCAAGATGCCGACATTGAAACCGCACCTTCAGTGGTTGAAGAAGTAACTTTGGAGCGCTCAAAGAGACAGAGTAACTTTGAATACTACTTTTACGATCCGGTTCATTACCGTCGCCCATCTCGGCAGCAATCCAGTCGGTCTCGGACGCGAACAAACAGCCGCGTTGTGGACGACTACGATTACGACACGAAAGTCTCCAGCTGGGATGACGTAGATTATGCTGACGAAGAAGTGGTGGTTGTGACGAAACGCCCATCCAGTTTCCGACCCCCAACCAAAAAACCGTCAGCCTCCAGCCGAGCAACGACTGCTAAGCCTCGCACCCGTACTAGTGGTTCTTCAACCAGACAACAGAGTGGTATCACCCGAATGAGGAAACCATTGCCGGAAGAGGTCGCAACCTCTGGTAAAAAAACTCAAGCTGTTAGCCCTCGTCGAGGAGAAGTTGCTTCTAATACGAGACAAAGGGCTAAGACTCCCGCGGCTACTCCGACAACGGAGAGATCAAGTACTGGAAGACGTTTTGGAAATTCTCGCAAACCCACCAGCCGTAATCGTATTCCTGTTGATGAAGAAGTAGATGATATTGACGCAGATGTTGTTGGATCAGCTCCTCTCCTATCAGCCCCTGTTCACGTAACGCATAAGGTGCCGACCGAAGCCACAATTCCGGTTGTTAACAACGGAAAGACTGAATTCAAGACTGTCATTACAGCCAGCCCAAGCGTGGAAGTGCTGACCCAGTATTTGACGGCAAGGGTTTCTGGTACTTGGCGATACTATGCCAGTGAGATCAGCTCCACGCCGTCACCCGGCGTGACAGTCGTCACTCAGTACGTTTTGAAGCCGACCGAAACATCGACGGTCACGTTCACTCCGACAACGATTCGCGGACGACCTACTTCATACTCGCACGTCGTGCCCAGCACCTGTCTATGAAGTAGAACCTATCGTTTCGACCATCAGCGACCCAGTGGCCTCTACTAACAGTCTTCTGCAACAGCTTCTCTTGGGCGGTCTTCAACAGGCTGGAGGCGTTCCAGTCACGAGCTTCGTGACCCACACTTCCACCTATGTCACGACTCTAACAGATCATAAAACCACCAAAATTCCCATTACGCTTCGTGGTCAAGAAATCTTTACGACTATCATTGGTTCATCCACCTCTGTTTTGACTGTTACTGAGTTGAGTACGGAAACTATCGTCACCGGTGGTCAATCAACTGAGGCTGCAGGAAATCCTTTAATGAATCTGCTTCCCGCCTTGTTGGGTAATCCTCTTCTGGCTGGACAGTTGCTTCAACCGCAACTCCAGCCCTCACCGGTGCTCCCCATCTTAGCTACCCAGGCACCTCCTGCTGTTGTCACGCAGCAACCAGAAAAAATTGAAGAAATTCTTGAGCAGGAACCTGAACAAGAACATCAACAGGAACAGCAACAGGAACCTTCAACAAGAAGAGATACAACAGCAAGAAGAACAAGTGCCAGTCGTTATTGAGCCGGCTAAACCAGTTCCACAAACCAGCGTCATAACCCTTTTTTTATCTGGAAGGCGCCCCGGAGAGTTCAGCTCGATTTTATCAACCATCACGTTGGATAATACTGACTCGACTGTGGTTAAGCGGCAAACTTCTCCATCTGACGTAGCCGAGATTTTGAAGATGGAAGCATCTGACTTGCCTTTTATGGTCGGTACTGATAAAGGTCTTTACGAATTACCTGAGACATACTCATCTGAAGATCTGAGCTATTACGTCATGTCAGCCATAAACGAGATTGGAGCTGAAGCAATCACCAATACACGTGAGACTCAGAGACTTGAATCTATCGTTAGCAAAGTGAATAAAGGAAAGCCAGGGAAAATTAGGAAAGCTCGTGAAGCAATTGACGACTTTTCCGAAGAGGAAGAAATATTAGAAGCTATCGAATCGACTGTGGACGAAGTAGTAGTGGATCCGTCTACCGGTCGCCAAGTTGCACGGCCGCGTAAAGTGGTCAAGGTTACTAAAACTTTGTCTGATGGTCAGCAAGTTGTAGAAAATGAATCCGGTTCACCCAACAAAGGTCGTAAAGTCCTGGTAGCCACTCGTAGACGCTCTCAAAGCGCAGAATTGGCTGGAGCAGAGGAACAATTCATCCGTCCGGATGAAAGTAAAATACCGAGCATAGCTTCCTCGCTCGAAGAACCAGATAACCGGCAGCCCTTTCTGAACGGCCGAGGGCTAGGTGACGTCTACGCTCCTCGGACCTACTATACCGTCTACTCTTATTTCTACACCCTGCTGAACGGACCGAACTCTGGCCTTGTCTCCAGTCGACTAGTTAGCATTTCTGAAGTTGTTCGTGGCTCTGACGGACGCATTCCTTCCGGATTTCAACGCACCGAGAGCAACAACGGGATCTATGAATTAAGCAGCGGAAAATCCATCGCGGATTTGAGCACTCGAGTCAACAGTGGAATCACCACTCAAGTCAATCTAGCATCGATGACTTTGGTCAAATACGGCCGAGGATCCGTCCGCGCTTCTGCTGAAAAGAAAGCAGAAGAGCCGATCGTTGCTCGCCCAGCAGCTGTCATGCGATCCTCTTCTAAACAAAATATTGCGCCCACTCCTCGCTGTCGAACCGTCTTTTGATGCATTCGAACGAGAAGAAGAAACGGTTGTAGTTCCCACACAAAGTCTGTCATCTCGTTTGCGGAATTCTGCCACTCAAAAGCAGGTGGCCGTTGAGGTAAAGACAACCAAAGCAAAAGGCACCAACAATCGTAGTCGAGGCACTATCCGCTTCGACGTCGCTTCTGTTTTGGGTGATCAATTGAGCGATATTCCCACCTCTGTCCTTGGAACAACCAAGCGAGTCGCTTCTACTGCCGTGCGTAACAGTATCATAAGAAGCCGACCACAGGTTCAGCAACAACTGATTGAAGAAGAATACTTCGATGATGAAGAAGAGGATTTTTCTAATGACTTTGTGGATGATTATTACGATGAACCCCATCACGAAGACGAAATCACAGCTGCTGATTATGACCATGAAGATCAACAGCAAGTGAAAAAGGAATCCAAGGGAAAAGTTGAATTGAAAGGGACAGCAGTTCCGGTGAAGCCAGTGCTTGTGCCCGTCACCAATCCATCAGCAACAACCGCCACTCCAACCAAATTGATAGGAGTTACTCCCACTCGCTCAACCATCTCCCGTAAATTACTTAATCCACTTGAAAGCCATCTGAGTAGTATTCTGGCACACTCTCGATCCAGCTTGAAGGCCAGTAGTAGCGCTACATCGACTGTGAACGACCCCAGTTTTTCTGCATCCCCTGTTTCTCGCCTTCCGTCGCGTAACTCGGGAGTCACCACCTTTCTAACTTCTACGGTGGTACTGAAAACGTTTGAAACGCTCTCTACGCTGGCGGTGGACGGTGGTCGCAGTGGGATCCCAATCACGCTCGTCACTTCCACGCTAACGACCCTCTACGATTCTGAACTGTCGTTGCTTACACTTTCGCCTGATCTATTCAAGCCCGTCGTCGAACCGACCCAATTGCCCGTTTCTCGTCCCAACTGGCTCAACCTCAATCCAACAGCTCGTCTAACCCTTCCTATCCGGGCATCAGTGGCCATCGGCAATGGCCTGCTTCCATCATCTGGATCAATTGAATCGACTATTGAGGACACTTCAACTGAAACCAATACGGAGCCATCGTCGATCGAGGATTTGCTTTTACGCGCTGGTGGTTCCGAAAATGGATTAGCCACAGTCACTGTTGTTGAAACTGAGCTGAGAACTTTCACAGCAGTGGTTACAAGAAAGAACGGCAATGAAGTGGAAGAGGTGACAACCCGATTGGAAGTGTTGCCCGAACTGGTAACCAAGACTTTTGTCCAACCATCACCAGGTATTGTAGAACAAAATCTTTCTGCAACAATATTTTTACTTCCTTCAGTCTATCGTTCTTCTTGTTCAACTGTCAAGTAACATTCAAGTAGTACATTTTACTTCTTGTCATTTCTGAAAAATCTTTCTTAATGCTCTATCTATTTGATTACATAATTTCTATAAAAGCAATCAGACTTTTACAAATACAAACATAATGTATAAACCCAAAAATAAATTTAATTAGAAATCTAACGTTTCACTTCACTTCTTTTGCGTACCAGTTTTGAATGTCGAAGGATCTATTGAAGCCGACTGAGAACTTGGGTAATCATAAAGAAATCTTATTTCAAAATAACGTGAAAGTTTAGTAACTGTATAATCTATTTTAGTCCCACAAGCCCGAGCCATTCCTCCAAGGGAAGGACGCGAGCAGGCGCTATCAGAGGAAGATTCCCGTTTGGGCCGTCTCGAAATTTCTACCAACAGTCGTAACCAGAACTTTGCTACCCGCGTGATGAGCAACGGAGTCGAAGTTATTGTTGCCGGTATGTGTTATTTAACATGTGGTTATTTTATGTATTTTGAGGATGGTGTTGTTTATATTGCGGATAACAGAATGCGCAATAATACGGAGTAGTGGAATTAGGCTCTTTAACACATATATTTATTCTGGTTTTGGCACTCAATTACGGGTGTAGGTGAGAAAAAGCCGTCGTTGTTGGCCCAGAACGTGATCCAGCACAGCCAGACAGTGATTGAACCTAGCCCACCCATCACCCTAGCCGCCAGCACGATTAGTAACCAAGTGAGAGTGGCCAGCGATGTCGACAATGTCCAGCTTTTCTCATCCATTCAATCGGATCCGGCTCAATTCTGGACTCAAACTCAAATGACCACCTTCACTTATTTGACTACCCTCGTTGAAGGAGATTCAAAGGTTGTTAGCAGCCGTGAGGAGGTCATCACCAACTTGGTAACTCAAGAGTCGGGTCACAGAGCCACCGTCACCACTCCCTCCGTAACGCTGCTGACTTCAGGAGCTCCCGGATCCTCAAATTACAACACCCTGACGCACATGACAACCTACACGTATTTCAACACTTTTATGGACCTGAAACGCCCAGTCGTTATTACTTCCAAGGAGATTGTTTCCAACGTCGTGACTGTTCCAGCCGGTCAACCCGTACCAACGGAGAAATCCTTCGAGACGAGCACCTACCTACGCACCTACGTCTTTTCCAGCAAGTTGGATAGAGATGCTTTAGCTACGTCCAAAGAAGTGGTGACCCAAATCGTCGTAACGGAAGCTCCTGCTCTCACCGTCAAGCCTACACCAGTAGTCACTTTCTCCGAAGTAACCAAAACTTATCTGACCACGGTTACTCTTACCACTACGGAGGTGGACGGTACTGATTCCCTCGTCCGTCGCATAACAACGGTTAAACCTGAAGTTGTCGTAGAAACCATCAGGGATTTTGAGCCAACGCCTGTCCTCGAAGGCTCTCAGATTCTTTTCACCGAAGATGACTTTGGCTTCGGGGAAGTGCCTGCCATTGTAGCCACCAAAACCTACTTCACTACCATGACCCACTTCACAACTGTTCTTCAGGGATCAAAGACTATTGTTCAATCGCGTAAGGAGGTCAAATCATCTGTTGTTACCGAAACACTGGACGGCTTCGCTTCGCTTTTCGCCGAACCTGCCACCTCGGCTGTCCAAGACTCCAAACCCACCTACGTTCAATTGGGCCCGAATTTGTACGGCAAACTACGAACTCTCTTCGCCACAGCTACCTATTTCATCACCAACTCGGCCGGCGAGGTCACTTCAAAGAGGCTTGTCGTACCACAAGTCACTACCGAGACAGTTCCATTAGCATTGATTCCGTCAGAAGCCTTGATCGAGCCATCTATTCCAGTTTTGCCTGACATTGAAACGACGCCTGTCCCAACATCTAGCCAGATCTTGAATGCAGAGCAGCTCAACTCGTTGAAACAGTCTTTCTTGGCTGGATCGGCTTCAACTACAGCTGGAACCAACCCAAGTAGCATCCTCACAGCAGAACAGCTCAATTCTTTGAAAGAATCGTTTTTGGCGAATCGACCGTCTACCGTTCCGACGGATCTCACCAATCCCCCAGTATCCACTGATGGAAGTACTAGTGACTCTACAACAGATACGACTACAGATGATTCCGGTCTCACTCCCCCAGATATCAGTTTGTCTCCTCCTGATATCAGTCTCTCTCCTCCTGAGGAGCCTGGTGCCACTGTCATCATGGTGACCAATACGGCTGGCGAAGTGTTGATTGTTCCCACAGATCTTTTGAATGTTGAACCCACTTCTACTTCCTCATCCCCTGACTCTTCCTCCTCTTCCTCTTCCTCGTCATCATCGTCGTCGTCGTCAGGAATCAGCGGAGGTACATTAGCATCGATTTTGGGTGGTCTTGGTACGCTGGGACTAACTGCATTGGGTCAAAGTATGGCCAACAATAACCCTGGTGGTCTTAACATTAACCTGGGTCCGATGTTCGATGCCATGACAGGCGTCTTGTCTAACGGCTTGATCGCGGCAAGGCGGAACAGTACGGAACGCTCCGACTCACAAAGTGGCATAACTACTTCCCTGGAATCCCCACTAAACCAATTTAACAATCCTCCTTTCCCACCCCAAGCTCCTCGTTTACCTTCTGTTGATCCTCTCTTCATCCCTATCGGTGGATTAGCAGGTGCAGAACCAGCCCGGGAAGTTGTTGGACGTCGTCCACCATCGCCGCAGACCTTTATTCCACTCAGGCCACAAGGTAATGGACAGCAGAGGCCACCCACTGCCGTTCGCCGTCCGGAGCCAGGCGTTCCACTCCAGCCCGGTGTGCCCGGCTCACCTTTGCTGCGTCCAGGAGCCCAGCAGCCGCAATTCAGTAACTTGCAAGTAATCCCCGGCCAGCAAGGACAACCCATCCGCGTGAGCTTCCCTCCTCTTCAAACTGGATTCACTGGAATGACAAATCAACCGGTAGGTCCCACTGCAACAAGGATCAATGCAGGATCTCCTGCAAATATCCGGCCACCACCTCCTCCTTTCATCAACGGCCAAAACAACATTGACCGGGCTGAGATTCAACCAACGAGGCCACTACAGCCAGCTCGTGGTTCTAGCACTACTAGCCAGCTTTTCGCCGCAAACGGCCAACCGATCAACGCCCCTCCACTTCCGCCTGCAAGTCCTCCTCCGCCACCACCCGGTCCAGTTCCTCAGCTGCCAGTTCAAGCCATCCGTCCTGATGGAACCATTGTTCCAGGTCCAGATGGTAAACCAGTGAGGATTGTTCCTGTACCGGAAGGTCAGGAACCTCCTCCGGGAGCTGGTGGTCAAGTCTTTATTCGACCAGTACTTGAAACGCCGTTTGTTCCCATGACCAATGTTCGCCCGGTTGATGCTGTTCCACCTAGGCGAGAAGAGATTCCTAACATTCAGTTCCCCGGAGTTAGGGCTACTGCTCCTCAATTCCAGGTACTATTATTTTTCAAATATGTTGCATCCCATTTTATTCTAATAATATTTTTTTAACTCACAATTTTAGTTGCCAGCCATCCAAACGATTGCATCTGTTGAGGGTGAAAACAAGATCGTGAGAACCAACATCATAAACGGAGACCAAACTATCGTCATCGAGCCAAATGATCCGACTCCCATCTTGAGCCCACCTAGTATTCGTCCATCATTGATTGATGGCGAACGTGTGAGGCCGACCGAGACACCAGAAGATGGAGGAGCTATTGAGGTGGTAGGTAACATCTTGAAACCCGGACTAGCTCCTTCATCGTCGTCTGTGGAACCTAGTATCCCGGCAGCGGTTGAAAGCGCTACTACATCTGGAGTTACTCCTTCTCGAGAATTCACTTTCGAGTCTGAGAGTGGAGAAGTAGTCCACACACCCAACTTGGATCTTTTCCTCAACAGTCCATCGACTGAAATTATTCCCTCCGTGTTCGAGATGAACATTCCTTCCGAAGTTCCTTCGGTACCTCAAGAGGAATCTTTTGGCGTGACATCCGTCTTGATGGGCCCCGGACAGGTCTTTACTACAATTGTGTCTCGCATCGAACCCGATGGCCGCACTGCTTTGAGCACCATCATCGATCAGGCTACTGAAGTCAACTACATTGAAACGCCATCAACGGTCATACCTTTCGTACCTTCCATCAGCACCAACGTCGGAGAAATTGAAGAGGAAAGAGTTCCAGAAGTTATCACTTTCCCGGCGGATTCTCCTTTCAATCCACCAACCAAAGCCCCGACGAGCTTCAGGCCCTCAACTAGCGAGGAACCAAGCACAGCTTCTGTAGTTCCCATTCTCATCCACCGAGAAGGAGCCTCCTGCTGTTAAGGAAGTTGTTGAAGACAACAAAGATCATAAGGTCGTATTCGGAGGAGGATTCGGTGGAATCTTTGGCGTCAACCAGCCGTCTAGCATTCTTGACGGTTGCAACGGACAGTGTGACAAGGAAAAACTGGAGATCTGCATTTATGCAAATGGCCAACACCAATGCCAGTGCCGTCCTGGTCACAGCCGCCACGACTCCTCTGATGCTTGCAGCAGTAAGTTATTTTTTGTTGTTGTCGATTTCATACTCTTTGGATTCAATAATAATTGGTGCTATGATTACTTTACAGAAACGTACACTTATCAACTTAAATTGGTTCTTGAACGCGTCAACGATACAATGCTGCATTACGATGACACTTTGAGAAATGAAATCTCTCCTCAATACCGAAGCTTGGCCTCGCGAGCTCGCACTGGTCTTAAGCAGGCTTTGATGAAGACGGATCTGTCTAATTCCGTTCAAGACAGCCAAGTTATGGGCATGCATCCTACCAGTGAGAGCGAGTTACAGAGCGACGGTGTCCTTGTCGACTTCTTTGTCCACTTGAAGGAGAAACAGGACGAAAGGGACTTGAAGCACAAACTGATGAAGTCATTGGAAGGAACCAACTTTGTGCTTGGAGACAGTGAAATCATTGCCTCTCGCTTCACAGAAAGTCTAACAGCTGAAGGTAAAACCAAATTAATGTTTATGGTTCAAGAGTCTTACTAAAATACAACTCTCTTTTCTCTTGCAGATTTTGATGAGTGTAGCCACGAAGGTCATCATGATTGCTCTGAATTTGCCGATTGTATCAACGAGAAGGGCACTTACCGCTGTCAATGCCGACCAGGTTTCGTAGACTCTTCTGACGAATCCGGCCGCATTTGTCTCGGTACTAACTTTTCAAGCGAAATTATTTTATTTTCCAACTTTAAAACATAAGTGTATCTTTATAGCTGAACGTCAGGACTGCGAGGAATGCAATGGAAACGGCCGATGTGTCTTCGATCCTTCCAACAATGAAATGGAATGTATTTGCAACAGATGGTTTGCTGGCAAGGAATGCCATATCAACCTCAAGGGTAATTTATTTCTATCTTGAAAGAAATTTAGCAATGCTAACGGAATTGTGATTACAGTGGTAATGATTGTCGTGTTGGCTGTTGGCATCTTCCTGATCCTGCTTATCACGGCCATCGTCGTCGTTTGCTGTCTGCGCTCCAGACGCGCCAAAGGATCCATCTCTGGTGGACCTTCCTTTCTCCGGTATGTATTTTGTATTATGCCTTTTAAATGAATTGAGTCTTCATATCGACGAATATTTTAGATACCGAGGTCCTAGCGTACCCGCCAGTGGTACTCTGGATCGGGCAGCCATGATTCGTGGTGACACGAGCAGCGAGAGCAGCGGCAACGAAAACTTTGCTGTAAATCATGTTTTAAACTTATCTTTGACCATCAACAGCGAAATTAAATGTTTTAAATTTTAAAGCAGGGATCAAATACTCTGGATGGCAAATCTCGTAATGCCACTTCAGCAGCTGCTCCAGCCGCGCTTCAATCTTACCGGCCCTACGGTGAGACGCTGATGATCCCGCGAGCCAAACACCAGCACGGCCCTGCTGGAGGAAATCCAGGCGCGGCTGAAAGAGGCGAGTCTTCTGGCAACCGTGAACATCAATTGCTGGATTACCTCGATGGACGTGTATGTTTGATACACATTTTAAAAATCCAATAGAATATCAATCTTTTAATGCATTTTTTTTTTTCATCAGCCCGGAGCCAAAAAGGTGTTCCCCGACAGGGAGCCGAAGGATGGCCGGTCAACCGAAGTCCTTTCGGCCGGCGGAAGGACATCAGTCAGCAGTACTTCACAGTTCCGCGAAAGGTAAGTTTGTAGCATATTGTTTTCTCTATTTCACACTATTTTTCTCATCTTTGTTATATTCTTTCGACTGTCCATCTCTTCATCGTCATCTTTGTCGCCTTCTCTCCCTCTCTCTCTTCTCCTACGTCTTTAGCCTTGAGAATGTAGAGTCTGGATTGCCGGACAACCAGCAGGAAAAATCTGACCAACCTGACGCGATGTAAGGATTCTTCGCATTTCATTGTTGTCTTTCTTTATTCAACAACTGTTCTACAAAACCTAACAAATCTACTTTAATCGATCATTGGTTCATTATACTGACGATCTATTTGTATTACAGGACTGTATCCGAGGTTCGCTCTTTTGATGAAACGACCATTCATCCAGCAACGAGGCGGCCAGCAAAATACTATCATGAGGTATGATGTCCATCTACTAAAGCTTTTTCGTAACAGCCTGTAATATCTTTCCATTTTTAAATAAAGAAAGCATGTCCTTTCTTCCTTTTATTTCTATACTTTTCAATGCATGTCTAAACATTTGATTAACCTTCCTCTTGCGTATCCTACTTTATTCTGCAAAAAAAAATCGGCATTCAAGGATTCAAATTGCATGATACCCCGCGTTGTTGCGGTACGGACCCGCGATTTGTCAAGCTCAACTGGCCTGCATGAACTTTTAAAAAACCAGCAGGTTCCAGCAATAAATTTATCCCAACCGTTCACCATATCCCGTCCGAAATTCTACGAACCTTTCTTAGTAAGTCCTCAGTCGACGACGTGGTCGTCTTTCAACTTTAGAGGCTCCTATCACTTTTAAAAATCTTTATGGTGGTGGTCATGGACTCTTCTCTTTCCTGTCAGTTGATACAGTCTGTTCTTAAACTGTTGCATATAAACTGCAGTGATTAAATGCCCAATATAACATTATAAGGACTCTGTTGAATAATTTCTTTTTTGTGATGTTACAGGATAGTGAAGACAATTCCAACTTCGACTCGTTGTAGAGCGATACTGCAATGAGGGCTGGCTCTTCTATCCAGGGGATCTTCTTTATATTATGTTTTAACGGGAAAACCAAGTGCACATTTTTTATTCGTGGAAATTGTCTACACCATTTAGAAACAGGCAACCCCTTTCTTTCTTTTTGGTACATCTTGGCAGGTCGTGAGAAGCAACGAAAATTATAGATTGGTAGATTTTTTTCATGTTTTATATTCTACAAAAAAGGGAAGAATCGTGTTTGCTCAACTGCCGAGAAAGAAGTTTTTTCTGCATTGTTATACCGAACAAAATTTTATTTTCTTTCTTATATCTTCTCCAATGTACTTTATTAAAACAAATCCGCATATATATTGTTTTTATTAACACTTGAGCATCTTTCTTTACATAGTGTTTCATTTTATGTGGCGTGACCTATCCGGTGACCATTTGTTTCGCATGGCAATCAGAAAAAATATTAAAAAATAGCCAAGGGTTAAAAAAAAAATGTTTATCTCCACTCTAACCTTTGGCTGGACCAACTTTTTCACTCCAAATTGGACTAAAGAAATGTGTCCCCCTTTATTATCACCCAAAATTAAGAGAAAATAGGACTTTGAAATAAGTAAAACAATGCCTGTATAAAGCTTGGTCTACGCTAAACTGTTTATTTCAATACATCGCCAAAACTAATAATACAAAACAACAAAATATTCTGTACAATTTCATTCTTAGCGAATAGTGACACCTAATCTCGCTGCAGATTGAGCTTCAATTTTCTTGTGGATTACGTTTACCTCTAATTGCGTGAGGAGTACGCTCCATATGACGGTAAGTTATTCTATAACAATGGCTCCGTCGCTTTGTCTTTGGATGAACAAATTCATCGACAAGTCGAACCTAGAGAACATATGAAGGTGAGCATAAAGACGGAACGTGATGAAAATACGTTATTGAATGCCTGCTCAACGATGTCTCCTCCGACGTCTCGAACAATTTCGTAAAAGTCGTTCGGGTCGATTTGGTCGTTTGGTAGCCAAAAACTTATGTCGTTGACGCACTGAGGAAATTGGCTCACGGCCTAAAAGCACAATTTTAATCAAAGAGACTGTATACTTTTGGGAAAAAAAAGGAAGATCTCTAATAGAGTAAAACAGGACCTTGAACTTTATTTTCATGATTAGGTTTAGCATTTTCAAATTGGGAGAGGAAGCCAGAATCAGTGGACCAGAAGAGACGTATGTCGGGAATTTCATACAAGCGCATCGCGATACGCTCGAGACCGAGACCGAATGCCCAGCCAACCTTGTCCGGGACACCGGCTATAAAAACATTAAGCGCGCGCTGATTTTTTTTTTTTATTAATAAAAGATGAATATAATAGAGTACGCTACCATTATGTAGAATTTGCTGTTCAATCACTCCACAGCCGAGCAATTCCAGCCATTTATTTTGAAATTTAACTTCCAATTCAAAAGAAGGATGAGTAAAAGGAAAGTATGTTTCAGTCCACCTTGTCTCAACATCTATATATATATATAAAATATTAGATGGATCATAAGACTTTTATAAATGAATTTTTAAAAAATACTAGGCCCAAATAGATGATGAACTAATTTTGTAAGGCACATTTTCAAATGGAGTTCAACACATTTTGCAGTATCCCTAGTGTGATACTCTTGTTTGTCTGGAGTTCGTGTCCCATCCTCAAATAAGTTGACATCCAATGCATCACTTTGAAGTAACTAAACATAAAAATACAATTTGTGAGATAAAATTTTCAGTTTCAGCTTATATTGCAACTACCTGGTACTTTGTGAACAATTTTACACCTTCAGCTTGATGGAAGACAGGAAAGTGAGAAGAGTCTATTTCATCACGACGGTAGACATCTCCAATGACTATGAAATTGTCCAAACCCATAGATATGAGTTCTTGTTGGTGCGCACTAGTATGTCCTCTCAATATATATTCTTCATTTAAGTAGTAGCAATCTGAAGGTTTCCTACTTGGATGGTCTTGAGGAATGAGCAAGCTAATAAAAGTGTTAGAAAAGAATGGATTAGAGAAAATTATAAGGCAGTAAAAAATAATTGTTAAGACATAATGTCATACCTATCGAAGTTCTGTTGCACTGAAACGATAGGGCTGAGGTTATCATATACAGAAAATATAGGGTTGCCAGCATGATTAGGATAGGTCTTGTACATAAAGTCGACAATATTCTGCCGAAGAAGACTTAAGGGATGCCCCTCGCATCAAATGCAGATTCTTGTTTAAATTCTTGAGTATGTTGGGAGTCACGTTGGTCCATTTATCCCGAGCAAATTTTTTGCCATCCACCTCGACATGACTACCGGTAAACTAATATTTGCGAAAAATAAAAATCCTTGACAATAGAAATGATTGTTTACAAACAATTTATTACCTCTACTTTAGAAGCTGAAGAACAAGTTCGAATGAATTGCTTCGAGAGAAAGCAGAGAAACGTTTTTTTCGAGATCATCATGAATCATCACGTGTGTTTACCTTTTACAGACGAATCACAGACGAACATGCGGAAGCATCGGAAGTTTATTTTATGACAAGCCTTTTAATTCCGTGACCGGCAGATGGCTTGAACGTTTCACCCTAAATTCCGTAAAGAATAACAAGTAATGTAATACCGTAAATGTGATAAAAAAAATGAAAAGCTAGCGTTTTGAAACTCGACTCCTTCACGCCGATATAATGAACCAAAAATAAATAAAAGAGAAAAAAATGCACCCTAATCTGAAAACATTTTTGAGATTTCGTGGGAAAGATGACTAAGCAACAGCGCCATGAGTGCTAAAAACAGCAACTACACATCGCAGACTCGGGTCTCTCAGCGATGGTGGCCGTCGGTGGGCTCAGTCCACTTGTCGTAGGGGGACTTTGTAGGTCTGTGTGTTTAACTATCCCTCTAAAACCCCGTTTTAGTCTGTTATTAAGTGTTAGTGCTTACAAATACATTTTCTATTATCCTCGCTACACTAGAGTGTAAATCTACAAGTGTTTTCCTCGCATATCTCGTCGTTTGGAACGAGGTAAGTGGCGATTTGCGTAAAAAATATTGCACAATCGTTATATGTTGTTTTGTAGTAAGTTCGCGAGGCACCGAACGAGCAAGTGTGTGTGTGTGTGTGCAAATAGGAGCCAATCGAAAGTGTTTCGGTGTCAAAAGGCAATGTCGTGTCCCCACGTCTACTACCGTGTGTTTATGCTTCATTGATAAGCAGAGCTAGGGTGATGAACAGTTGCGTACACTGTTTGAATAGCCGTCGTCGTCGTCCCATCGTTTACCAACAACCAAGGTCGGCATGCGTGAGTCGTATTAATCTGCTGTTTTGCGGGAACGACGTCCTTGACTCGTTATTTCGTTAGGAGGTATGCGCATTGGGGATCAAACACGTTCAAAAGTCTTCATCATCATCGACTTCTCATCAAGACTGGTTTTTGAAGAAGTTTAAATAAGACCTCCGGGGCTGTTGCAACTCTGCACAAAAGGGGGAGAGAGAGAACTTTGTAATCGATATGCTAATAATGCCTTCGGCCTTCGAGACAGAGACGGAAAACAAGTTCCGACTCATTTTTGTACCGAGGGGGTAAATCAGCGGCTCATTATCCTAGTCAGTAATGAGTACCCCCCTTTCCGTACCGATATTTTCATTTTGCAGGCTGCACACGCATTAGCCCGCAGGTAAGGAAGAAAAACAGAATAAGGAGGGGTTATATGGTTTTTCCTCATCCATTCTTCTTTTTCCTCTGGCCTTGAACTTTTTGGTGTAGGCCTCCTGGATGACCCGCGGAACTTTCCTTTTTTTTTCTCAACCCCTTCTTTACAGTGCGACCTGCTTTTTGCACACATTGGGTTGTTTTCACCAAAAAAATGGAGGGGGAGAGGAAGAAAAGGTTTACAGTGATCTATTATGGCAAAAAAATGCTCAGCCTGTTGTGAAGAATGTCTTCAACCCCTCTTTCCGTTCAATTGAACCCTTTCGATCAGAATCTTTTTCTTTGCTGTGGTAAACAATATTTCAAAAAGATAGGGTGAACCCAATATTATTTTTTTTGCAAAAAATTCTCACGGTATGTTGTTTGTAATTATTATCGTCGACAAGAAGAATTGGATTGCGGTATGATGATAAAAAAAATAAAGTTGCTGGTACACGTTTTTGCCATTTTAGTCCGGTTGTGACCGAATCCCTGGGGCTTGCATATACAATGTCCTTCTTCTCTAAAAGTTTCGAATATAAAGAGAAATCGGCATTGTTTCTTGTTGCCAATCCAAATAGAAGTTTTTTTCGCTGATGCTATTTTCGTCGATTGCGCTGGACGCTCATTACTTATATTGTCTTAAAATGTCATTCCTCCGTGACATTTTCGCCATCTTTGGATCTGGTTTTATTTCTTTGTTTGCACGGCAACTCTGTTGTGGCGGTAGGTTTCTGATTGGATCGATGACATTAGTTTCTTAACCCTGTACCTGTTCGGTTGTGCTTAGGGTACCGTAATCTCGAAACTGTTATTTTTGTCTCTCTCCACCTACTTGAAATTCTGGAACACCGATACTTATTCTATTTTTAGCAACACAAATTATTCCAAAACTTTCATTACACATTCTCTTTGGAATGAGATGGTATTTGCTAAAAGCTTAACAACAGGTATGTCTTGAATTCTAATTATGTTGCATATCCTTATTTAAAAAGAGCTTTGTTCGTCCGGCACATTATTCCAATCAGTTTTAAGAATTATTATCTTACGAATTTTTTTATATTTAGTTCCATAGACATATGTTTTAAAAAATTGATTATTAAAAACCACTCGTGATCTAATAAGCGTTATTGAATTTTTTTTTTAGAACACTTAATAATATAGTTAATAATCGTGATCATAGTGGCCTTGCCTTCGGTTATTGCCAATGTCCACTATCAGTCGTAGTTGCTTAAATTTCATCACAACCAGGTTTTCGAATAACTTGATTTATCTTACCGAGTTCGGGGATCCTTTCCGTTGTTTCATGATGGCTGATTTCCATTTTTTCATTTAAAAAGGATTTTTTCTATCGACAAGGTTTTTCCTCCCTTTTTTGATAAAATCAAGGACCAATTTCGAGGAATTTGTTTTAAGATGGCTTACAGCACAGGTTTTGAACGAGTTATTTGTCAGGTAAAATAAGATTTGGTGGTACGATAGACTTATTCGAAATTCAACACTGGTCGCTAAAAATCAGACTGAAAACCCACGAAACTCGTTTTAAAATATAGCTTTGTCAATCTCTAATTCTGGTTTTATTTTATGAATTCCGTTTTTGAATAATTATTTGGTCAATTCCTAGAAATGGGTGGGAAATGGAACCGGTAGCTCTTTTTCTGAACGCTTAATTCATTGATGTCGAAAAGTAGTTGAGAAACACGTTCGAAGTAATATGCGCAAGTCCCTTAATCGGTTTTCATTTATTTTTTCTCCCTTTTGTCGAATTTCAAGTGGGTAGTAGCAGTAATTGTTCGTTTTTCTTTATCGTCTCGGTTCATGAACGTGGATTATGTGCGTGCGCTTTTCTCTATTGCAGCACTTTTCTCTCTGGTTCTTTTATTACAGTAGAAAAAAACAAGTGTCAAATCTCGTATGCAGGAAAAATAAACTTTGTTGCGTTTAAAAAAGTAAAACGGTTAGGTTCTTAAAAAGCGTACACAACAACCCGTTCGAATTGCAAAACTGTTTTGTCCTCTGCTTTGCCCATTTGATCCTAGCAACAGCGATACGTATTGTCAGCTCTCTCTTGCAAAAAGACATTTCAGCATAGAGTGATAAAAAAACTCGCTGTATTCGCGGAGTCGTTTGGTACCTCACCGCTTCGGCAGAATTTGTGTCCAGTACCAAAGTGATTTACTGTGCGCTTTCCGCACAGGGGAGGAAGAAAATAGATAGCCTTGGATGGTATACCATTGAATGGTTTCGTAACCTCTAGCAGGATCAGATGATACTACCTTAAGACAGCAACATTCACCGGCTGTTCAACCCTTTTATATACCTTTTATATTCAAATTCTTACGTAGGTTAAAGTAAGGTATGGAAGAAGAATTTCACTTTGCGCAGTTTGTTGTGCCCAAAGATCCCGCTGGTCGTGCAGATAAGAAGAGCATACCTCTTTCATTGCATCAGACATTGCACGCAAACGTAACGTACAGACATATCTATGCTTAACTGATAATATAAATAAGCTCGATCCTTATCGGTTTATAGGATTACGACTTGGTCCTTGAAGCAGCTAGATAGAGAGTGGATTAATCTTGCTCGATGCGACGAATTAGTTACCGCCCGAATCCCAAGGACCAGGAAAATAATTATGTTGCCGCTCTCTTCCCTACTTTTGAAGGTTTGTTTTCGAAAAAGATGAAGAACAGGATAATATGAATTGAATCAAACCAGTATATCCTGGTTAAGTTATTATACAGGTTTGAGGGGTTGAGTTACAAAAAAGAGCTATAATCCCTCATTAAGGCAGTCGACAGAGAGGGTTGATTTTAGAAACTAGTTTCTCTATTAGGAATGTGATAATGATATCTTGGCTTCCTTCTTTTTCGAGAATTCATAATGCTGTGAAAATGGACGTGCTGTTTTCTTTTCACCGGCTCGTACACCATGAGCTACTTTAGGTCTTACAATGTCTCTTAAGAAATAGCTTATATGTGTATCCCGTAGTGCATATCAATCAGCTTGCGTGAATGCCCAAAGTAGGAGGGTCACCGAAAAGACAGGAGAGCCTGATTCAGCGGGAACCTCTTTCGTGATTTTTTGGCAAACCGGTCAAGAGGGCCGTTGAACTTTATTGTGACTTTTTCGTTGCCAGCGTTTCATAATATGGAATGCTAAAAATAATGTTGTATTAAATAACAAGATTCCGCCGCGGTAACAGTTAAAAGTTGTTTCTTTTATAACTCGAAATGATGCGAAGGTTAAACACAGCTGTTTGGGTGACGTCACTAAGGTGATGTCATGCACGAAGCAAAGGTTTTTTTCATGTATTTCCTCCTGTTTTCCTTCCTCTGGGATGAAGATGATTTCTGTCCCGCCTCTTTTTTCTTATTTACTTGTTTATTTACCTGTAGTTGCTACCATCTAGCGGACAAAGTACAAAGTGCGTAGTGGTTGCACAATCCACAAGGGCAAAACGGGCTGAGTTATCACTTTATTTTCCAATCATTTATCACACACGCACAATAAATACAGGTGGATATTAATCCTTGCGTATTTGCTATTGCATCACTTCTTGCTCAATATTACATTTTTTATATTAGATAAAAATGATGGGTTCATTATTTTTTTGCATCATGCGAAATCATTTTAGAACTGCGTGGGAGCTATCGATCAGAGGTACTCATCGGTAAGTGATGTATACATATTGATCGGCTTTCTTCCCAACTATTATTTGAGAGAAAGGAAGGGGAACATATGCCATCCTCTCTTTTTATTTAAAACGACGCCGTTGCCAAGTGACGCGCAAGAGGTCTAACAAGGGCACCTTTCTTTTGAGCTGAATTTTGCAGCAGAATTAATCAAAGTGCAGGACTCGAGTAGTGATGGGACAAAAGAGGTAGAAGGATGTGACGCACGTCTCCTCTTTTGTGATACACCTTTGCGGGACTAGCTGATGATGATCAAATCACGGAAGGGGCTTCCCATTCTTCAAGTGGTACATTCATTGCAGCCGAGTGTTGGTAGCAACTATATATCGCCATTCATCGCTTATTCCAACAAGGGATTGAACTTGGAAGGATCCATACACACTTGAAAGCGATTGACGTCATTGTCCCCTCTGTTATTATTATTATTTCACGAACAAGTTTCTGGTTTACACGCGGGAGTTCGAACGGAGGGTTGGAAAGGGGAAGTTTGTTGTGATTACAAATGGGTTCAACCATGTTGGATTCCCCACCGAGTTGGAATGTTGTTGTTATTTATGTGTGGTTCACTTTGGGGGAAAGCAGAAAGGGATGTTTGTCTATTCTCTCAATGGAATATCTGCAATCGATTTGAGAAGAAAAAGTGTCTGATTCCTAGAGCACAAAGTTTTCCAGTAGTTTTAAAATAGAAAATATTTAAATATATACTCCCACATGGGGATTCTCCAGTTCGATGTATATTGTACTTTAAATTTTCCGTGGAAATTTAATGAAACGTTTTTGAATCGTTTCAGCGAGGGAATTTCCAAGTTGAACAAACTTAAATTTTTTTTCTAAGAAAATGTTTTGAAATTTTTTAAAAATGAAGTTCTCTCAGTTTTCCCTGATAATAATTCTTAATTCTTCTGTTGAACAGACATAGAGAAAGAGAGGTGTCTCGAGTGTTTTATCAGTCAGGATTGTGATCTAGTCTATGTCAGCATCCCAATTGATAATTTTTTGCTGAAAACATGGTAAGTAGACTTGTCTCTTTTCATCGTTTTCGCATAGAAAGCTAAAAATGAAGCAATATAGTCTATCACTATAAATATCCTGACATGGAGACTTTGCTCTACGGAAATCTACATTCAATTTTGGGTCACCGTCACGACCGTCAGGAAGAGAAATCAAAGCGTGAAAAACGGGAGTTTGGTGCGTGACGCTTCTTCTTCCTCTTTCTTAGTAACGCCAATCACGTTTCCCTCCCTGAACTCTGAACAAATTGCGTCTCAAAGTGGACAACGTGTGCTCAAGTACGAGCCGCATCCTTTAGCATCTACCGCTCCGTGATAACGTATCGGAAGAAACAGCTTTTTTGTGCCGTGCGCGCCTCTTCCTACGCGGGAAAAAATATGATGGAAGACATGTGGATCCCGCACAATCTTGTCTCTTCCGCCTGCCAAAGAAGAATGGTTGAGGAGGGTGTTCTGTTGTGTTTCTCTACTCACCAGGAGAACCACATTACACACACACAGAGTGAATCCCCTCCTGCCGGCTTGTGTGTTAAAGATTTCAACATGGTCGGGAACACGGCTCCCCTCTCTTAACGATCCTGCGCCTCTTTAAAATCTCAGCCCCATTAAAAACAAAATAGATTGGCTGAAATTGTTGTTTCTTGTCTTGGAATCCCCTTACTTTACGATCCTACTGATGTTCATTTTATTCCAGGCTAGACGCCACAGGTTTCTCTTTACCTAAATCCATAAGGATCGTTGAAGCAGAACCCAGATTCTCTCTCGTTTTGGCTCTTGCTTTCTTCCAGCTCATTGATTGCGTGCGACGTTCCAGGAGGCATCCTCCCCCCTCGTTTTCCTGGAACACGGCGCGAGCCTTGTGTGTGTGTTTTTTACTGTGTGAGAGAGAAACGAGCAATGTGTGTGTGTACAGGACCCCCAAGTCCCATATGGTCCAGCCAGCCACAACGACGACGACGACGACTCATCGCTCGGCATCTCCTACACACACATCCGGTCTCCTCCTCTCTCAGAGGGGGGAAGCTGTGTGTGTTTTTGTCTCGAGAGGAAATGGCGTAGCCTGCGAAAGGATTTCAATTTGAAAAGATTATAAATCTCTTTAAAAAAAAAAAAGAAACCGCGTGACGTCGTTTGTTGATATAAAATAACCGGAGACCGCCAACCAAGATGCTGAGCACTATTATTTTGTCCTCCAATTATAGTCATATTTCTTTATATATATATTTTTTGGTCTGGAAAAAAACCTCATGTGTAATAGTACACTTTTGGGAAGAGGGAAAACCCTTTTTACCCAGACTTTAGAGGAGGATATGATGTGTTCACTTGCGGAAAGATGTGACGAGCTGCAGGAAACGTGCGACTATGATCCCACAGTCGTTTTCCCAGGCCTTGGGTGTTTCCTAATGCGCTTTTTTTCTCTCTTATCTCTCTCTCTAGCTTTTTGATTACTACATCAATGATTCAAAGGGCACGGTGTCCTCCTCCCGTCCAACGTGAGCGCTTTTCTTGGCCCCTATCGGACAGGAGTAGTTCTGCGAACGCGAAGCGTTCATAATGGAGAAGTTGCGAAGCTATCCGTTGCTCTCGCACGCCATCAGCCGTGATCAATGAGTCAATATACGTGCCTGGTAGAGTACGAAAGAGTAAGAAAAACAACACGAGATGGAAAGATTGACATCGTCCTATTTCGATCAAACATTGAAAAGGTTTGCAGAAGCTCTCTACGCCCCCTTTGGTAATAGGAGAATCCTTTTGCTTTCCCCCGGTTTGAAAATGAAATATAAACAAGTCTCGAACAGGGAGTGACTCAAGACCACTGTAGAGGATTCCGTCTCCCTTATTTTCCTCTTGGATTTTATATATTCAAGAGTTTGGAAGAAGGTGGGCGTAGTAGTAAAAGATCCTCCATCATCGTCTTCATACTGGGGGCCGTGAATCATCGATCCTCAAAATCCTTAAGGATTTTCAAGGTATCTCCTACGCCAAAAAAAACCGGCGAGTTGTGCACGCTCCGTTGAACCATCCATTTTACTCCTGTTGCCTCATTTTTTTTTTTTACTTCCGAAAAAAAGAAAAAACAGTGGAACGAGTCCATCTGTGCCGCTGCTGCTGCTGCCCGTCTTATACACAACGTTCTTTTAAAATATAAGAAAAATCCCTCCTCCTACACCACGTGCTCCTCGCCGCTGTTGGACGCGTCTTTCGTCACGGGCGCGTGCCAACTGCTCCCTCGAGTCAACCTCTTTGAGGAAAAAAAAAGAGAGTCCCCTCTTTTCTTTACTTCAAGATATATTCAATATGGGAAGTAGGAGGAGAGCCACTTCCCCCTTCTTGTCAAAAAGATGAAGAAGAAGAAGAAGAAAATCGGAGGAAACGTAATGGATCTTTTACCACAGACTCCCATGTGAACCGTTCACATGATCAAGAGATCCTAGAAGGGGTTATGAGAGATGAGACACGTTAGAGCAAGAACTCTCTTCGAGAGCTCTATAACTGGGAACTCGGAGTGAAGAAGGTTCTCAAAAGGTAGTAAAAAGATTGTTATTAGTGACACAAATCCATAGGATCTAGGGAGAGAAATTTTCGTCAAGTGGATCCTTCCAGCTGTCACGCAGCCGACCTTCAATGGCCCGTTAAGGATTATTGGAGGAACGTGTGTCACCGATACAAGACCTTTTGAACATGTCAGCGCTTCATGAGCGTTTCGCACCTCTTTTTTACCCTCCTCCTCCCTTATTTTGGCTATTAGGATCGAGGATGACGTGGCTGGATGCGTGTTATAGTGTCGCCTCTGAAAAGCTCTATGTGGCCGGCGATGTGGCCTTTTGCATCCGGGATCTATTTCTGGCGCATCTGGAGCCCCTGTTCTCCAGTGCTCCTGGGAGTCATCTCTCGCTCGTTTCACTTTTGTGTGTGTGTGCATGTCGTTGTTACTCACCAAACGCGCAAACGGTGGACGACGACTTCAGGGACTGAAACCAAGGGCGCTTAATTGGTCCTTTCTTGTTGTTGTTACCGGGTAAAACGCGCTCGCACTTTATTTTTTCTTCTTCCTCTTCTCTTCCTTTGATGTTCGTTACCATAGGTTCTGACATTGGGCCGAGACGAGTTCGCCATTGAGAATATCAGTCGTCTTTTTATTTTATTTCTCCATCGTGAATGTCTCCCAGGCCGTTTCGTTGAGGAGAGCAGCGCCCTGTTGCTCGGCTGCCCCACACTTGGCGACGCCCCACCACGACGACGCCCCGGAGAGAGCTCCATATTTGGACTCGACGACGCACGGGGCGGCTGAGGAGGGTAGAGAAGGAAAAATCTTGGCAACCTGAAGCTCTACTAGGGGAGTACGGCAGTAGATACCCCCAGCTAGACCTTGTTTTTTTGGCTTTGTGCCAACAGCGATGATATCGGACAGCATCTACTCATGATTTGATGATCGTTATTGTTAAAGTCATCGTCCGGAAGCTTTTTATTTTCTCTCTCTTTCGTCGAGGTGACGTGGAAGCTGGAAGCAGCTCGTCACCTAATAAAATTGGAGCGGGCATTTCCGCTCCCGCTGCTCTCTCATGGGGGGAAGGAAGAGGGAAAACGAACTTTTTATCTCTTTTTTTCTTCATGAAGGAAGGGATGTTAGACACCCTTCTTCTTTTTACAATTTTTTTTTTCTCTCTGTACAGTGGGCTTTAAGAAACTGTTTACCGGCTGTCTCCTTCTTTTTGGGCGTTTGTTTGTTTCTTTTTCGACTAGAAGTGATTGCTGCACCTGCCATCCCTGGCGCACGCAGAGAGCACGCGTCGGCTTCTCGCGCTCCCGAACGTACTTCCGTTCCTCATCCTTCAAGAAAAAATCTTTTTCCAAATGATTCCTTTTTCGAGGAAGACGTTACCCTTCCCTGCTTTTTTATGCCTTTTTAATCCCAGGGTACATATATTTTAATCTATGAAATTCAAAAAAGAGTACACGGTTGATCTATCCTAAATGTTTGCCAGACATGAACAAAGACAACAGTTTATTGACTGGAAAATGTTTGTTACGTGCATTAACGAAGGTAGTGATCCATCCTGCATCATTTTATCGGGATAAATCGTCCATGACTGTACAAATAATCCAGTCGTTGAAACCCAAATGGACATGCCTGTCGAATTTTTTTTTTTTCATGGTTACATAAACCATTTTTATTATCATTATTGTTAAGCACGAAAATTCTACATTTGTTGAACATTGCAGAATTCTAAAGAGTTTTCCTTTCATAATAGATACTGCCCCATATGCAAGCAGATTACATGGTATTTTCCTACTCGCTTTTATCATTTGGTCTTTTATGAGCACGTGCCCTCTATCCAGGAGTTCCAAACGGCAGCCGGATCACGTTCTTTTCATCATCATCTCCCCCCTTTCCTTCCCTTACGACTCGTCTAGTTTTTCCCGTGCACACTGGTAAACAGTGGCAGCTCTGCTCCTGCCTGCGCGTGTTATGATGTAAGTCGTTAAAACCAAACATGTAGGGAGAAAGAAGAAAATGCTCTCCTTTGATAAACATCCAACTCGACGAGAGAGAGTGTGTGTTTTTTAGGCGGTGCGCACACACGACGATGTATAAAGCCGAAGGGAGGCTCAGCGCCGCGTGATCCGCGTGCATTGTCGTTCAGGCTAAAAAACTTGTTGCATCTTCTGTATAGAGAGAAAGGAGGAGGGATCGTCATCGTGATCTCTTCTTCTCCCCCGCAAACTTGATTTCTTTCTCCTCTTCTTGGGCTTTTCTTGCTCGTCGTCGGGAGCTCCTCCTCCTGAATGTCGTCAGAGGAGCTAGCGTGGACCAATGGCAGGTGAGCGCCGGTAGCGTCGCAGTCTCCCCCTTGTTGCGCGCGTATGTATGTACCAAGGGGAGTGCTCGACTCGGCCCCGGCTATTTTTAAAAAGCCCGGCTCAGTCGCCTTTGCGCCGCTATTTTGAGCCGTCTGGTGCGTCGCGTGCTCCTCTCTGGTCCTCTCTCTCTCGTCCCGCGCGTGAAAAAGAAGATCCCGACCGAAAAAAGAAAAAGAAAAAAAGTACGCTCCCCTCCCTTTCCCCCTTCCTTCTGTGTGTGTTTATATACCTGGGTGTTCATTTTCGGATTTCTAAATACGACACTACTACTACTACTAGACGATCCCCCCCGTTTTGGGTTGCCCCCCTATTTTGAGAGTTTTGTGTATTTGCAGTGTGTGTCCACTATTACGTCGACGACCTAAAGTTAGACTAGAAGAAGGGGAAAAATAGGCAACAAGTTCTAAAATTAATGTCTAGTAGTAACCTTTATAGAATGGACAGTATACACCTTGCGCTACCGGAATTAGATTCCCCCTAAGAAGAGTCCATTTGTATTTCTCACGCCCGTCAGACCACGATGATTGGAAAACGCGTGTTATTTGTGTTTACATGTCTGTGTGTACACGCGTAACGGTGATTTAAGTGTTGTTCAATTTTTTCTCATTTTTCTTCTTTTCCCGTATTCTAGTGCCAATGATCGAAGGAATTCTACTCGACTAGAAAAACGGAGTCTACGACAAAGTGTTGTCTTCATTGTTGTGTGTCGAGCTGTCGAACGGCGTTGGATTTGTGTTGTCTTTCCTGGTCTTGGACGACGTGAAATTGTTTGGAACCGATCAAATAAATCCTGCCTCATCGCACACCATTTCACATCCGCGTGCGTGTCATCCGCCCGTGGGTGATCAACATTTTCTGAAGTGTCCGAGAGAAGGAGAAGAAGAGGTGGGGGAGGCGGCGGAGGAGGTGGTGGACGAGTTGGTGCCGGACAAGCGGACGACAGCAGCAGCATCGGCGTCAACAGCGTCATCAACATGGGCAGAAAAAAGATACAAATCTCTCGGATCACCGACGAGCGTAACAGACAGGTAACCCACTCTACAGACTTTTTCTTTCTTTTTCCATAGAACTGAGCGCGCCAGGATCCAGTTGCGTGACGTCAACATACCTTGGTAGTCGGCTCACTGTGGCCTTGTCTGTGTGTATCAGTGATACGGTCCAGGTGCGCGGAGCTGGGCACACACGCGTAGCACATCCCGCCACCGCTACGTAACCCGTAGCAACGATCGATCAGCTCCTTTTTTTCCTTCCTCTCATCTCTTGTCGAAAATTCCGTCGTGATTCCTTCAAGGCCAATAGCAAACGAGTTGCGTTTCCATAGTGACCCCTAAGTTGATTGGAAATCCAATCTGGTAGAGAGAGAGAGAGAGATGACTGAGGCACTCCCGAGTCACTCTCTGTTCAGAGAACTGTGTAACGACCGAGGAGTTACCGCTCCGTTTCGAGACCCGCTCTATTCAGCGTTATATACCTTTCCTTTCTGAGTGCTCCTCTCTCATTCTGGCAATACTTATTCGCAAGAGAGAGAGAGAGAGACTTTGTGCGTGTGGAGCGCGCTCACCGTAGTCTATCGATCCGTTCCGATTTCAACGTTTCATGTGAAATAAATTAAATAAAGTCAGGAAGGAAGAGGTTGAATAGGCTAAATCTACTTATGGGACGGATGAAAGACGACATTGACGCTGAATATACATAACGCGCTATTAAGCCTCGACGGAAGGAATTCCCCTTCTCACGTTGCGGATGGAGTGAAACGTCCATCACGTTCTACTCTGGTATTTTGGGACGCTTGTTGGATCTCTGGAGGAAAACAGGGAAAGAATGCTATGAGAGGAGGTAGGCGTCTCGTTAAGAAAGTGGCCAGAGCGTGACGGACCTGTCCATCAAGTATTTATCGTCAATGGGGATGGGCTAAGTGGAACTAGGGATCGATAGCAAAAGATTGGGATTGATCCTAGCAATCACGTTTTATATAGGGTTCGGAAATTAAATATTAAATGCCTAACGTGTCAAAATGACCTCCTCCCTTTACACAAAATAAAAGGTGACCTTCAACAAGCGCAAGTTTGGTGTAATGAAGAAGGCCTATGAGCTGTCGGTGTTGTGCGATTGCGAGATCGCCCTTATCATCTTCTCAAGCTCGAACAAGCTCTACCAGTATGCCTCAACGGACATGGACAAAGTCCTGCTCAAGTACACCGAATATAACGAGCCCCACGAGTCCCTCACCAATAAGAATATCATCGAGGTTAGGATGGATGATGGAATGAGAAAATAAAAGTTGCTCGGCATGTCTCTTTTAGCCAGTTTATGACAAACAAACAATCGCAAACTAATCAAATTGTTCTGTGCATGACAACTTGTCTGACTAACTCGAATGCGCACTGCGTGCCGTCTTTTCTTTCTTTAGGTTACTTTTACTAAACGCAAGTTTGGACTGATGAAGAAAGCCTACGAGCTATCGGTCCTCTGCGACTGTGAGATAGCGCTCATCATCTTCAGCAGCTCCAATAAACTGTTCCAGTATGCCTCGACGGACATGGACAAGGTCCTCCTCAAGTATACTGAGTACAACGAGCCCCACGAGTCGAGGACCAATGGCGACATCGTAGAGGTGCCCAATCTAACTAACTCTACTATAACAATAACCACCCACTCTCATTGTAGTTTGCGTGCTGAGAATGTACTGCACGGCATCGTCACATTGTGCAACCCCTTTTTCGTAGAGTAGTAGATGAAAATAAAAATAGTTTGTTTTCTCCTCTTTTTTTTCTTACGAAACTTTCAACCCAATTGCTTTTGTGATCTTTAAAGGCGTTGAACAAGAAAGAGCACAAAAATGGTGGCTGCAGTCCTGATAGTCCAGGAGAGGACGTGGATGCCACCGACTACACCTTGACGCCACGGACCGAGGCCAAGTACAACAAGATCGATGAAGAATTTCAAATGATGATGCAACAGCGAACCCAACACCTCAATGGAAGTCAGAGGGTATGTTTTTAAAAGAGAAAAAAAAATTGGGCCAAACTCGTTGAAGATTGTTTATTTATTTATCTTTGTTTTTCTATATTTAAAAGTCTGGGAGTGGCGGTGGAGGTTACACGATGCCCGTTTCTGTTCCGGTCAATCCGGGCTCTTACGGAGATCCCGGCTCCATGTTGCACGCTAGTCCACAGCAGTTGGGCGGTCACTCGAGCGTCAGTCCGAGACCGTCCTCTTCGTCCGGTATGCTAGATGTCGGTGGAGGAGGTAACGGCTACGGTTCGGCGAGTCAACCGGCTAGTTCCCCTCTTCCGGAAAGCCCTACTCCGCCCCCACCTTCCATCCTGGTCAGCAAGAGTGGTTCTAATTCACTGGGTCCACCGTCGCACAATCGATCCCTTTCACCACAGCAGCAACAGCATTTGCAGAACAGTCAACAACACATTCAACGGCCCAATTTGAGAGTGGTGATACCTCCCGGACCACAAGCTAACAACGTCGGACTTGCCATATCCAGCCACGATAGAGGTAATTTTATTTTTAAATCCTACATCAAACGAATTTATATGCTTCCTTTTTAACCACTCACTTGACGATCGTACCATCATCTAGTCTATATAGTATGATACTCGCCATGTTTTTTATACTGGCCCTGTTTGAATGGCGCGCAGTTGGGCCTTATTTAATAACGAGCACGATGGGGCCGGAAGCCTTTTCATTACTTTGCTTGGATCGATATTTCACACAAATTGTTGAGCAACGGTTCCGTCTGTTTCCGTGTCGTAGGTGGCAGCAGTAGTTTAAACACTCCGGTCGTCTCTCTACAGACCCCTAGCTTGTCAGGATTGTACCAATCTAGTTATTCCTCCGCCCACGGAGGTGGAGGCGGATCGTCGGCTCAGACAGATTTCACCCTTGCCTCTGATCTTGGCCTCACGGCGCTCCATTCTGTCCACTCTGCTTGGGGTCCGGCTGCCGGCTCCAACAGCTCCTCCTCTTCTTCTTCCGGAGGGATCGTCCACCACACGGGCAACCATCTGTCCAACAGCTTACATCTTGGGTAAAGAATGTCTCTCCCGCATGAATGAATGACGCGTGTTGCTGACCAAATGTTGTTTTGTTCTCTTAGTTCACTGTCTCATTTGACGGTACCGGGGAACCCAGGAGGCCAGCAGCGCCCGCCAAGTGCTCCTCTATCCCCTTCGCCCGTGGCCCTAAAAATCAAGAGCGAACCCATATCTCCGCCGCGGGAGATCATGATGGGATTGCAGGTTGTGCGTGATACTACTATCAATTTCTTATGTGATCCCGAACTGACCGAACCTTTCATTAACCATTTATAGGGTATGAACAGCGGTCATGGTCAGACGCTAGGGCCGCCAATGAGCTTAATGCAGCGCCCTCCATCGTCGTCAGATCATCATTTATCACCGGGTCATCTCACGCCCACAGGTAAAAATCTTTTTCGCGTTCCTTTTTTTCAATGGGCTGACCTTGTCACTCTTGTAAAAAAGGAACTGAACTTGACATATTTTTGAAAAGAAGAAAAAAAAAATTGGCAAGTGTCAGAAAGGTTATATTGAGAATCCTCTTTTTTTTCTTTCTTTTTCTTTTGCCTTAGGTTCTTCTCCGGATCCGAGTCATCATAGCCACTCTGATTATGATTCGATGCCTCTGCACAAAAGACCTCGCTTGGCAGAAGGCTGGGGTGCTTCCTAGAATGAAATGAAAAACGCTCGAAAAAGAAACCGGAGAAAAGCGACACCACCAAACTGGGCAGTGCTAATCAGTGATAGTGCTCTGGGTTTTAGACCTCGAGTTTATTATTAAATATCAGATTGAGATGGATCGCACAATATCAATGGAAGAAAAACAGAGCACACGCACACATATACTTTCAGGAGATAACTTTTTTATGAAATGAAATGAAAATTGTGTAATTTGTGGGCCCGGTCAGAAAAGCAGCCTACAATTATTATTTGTCAGCATTGTTTTTTTTCTAAGAAATGTTGTTTTTGCTTTCAACAATTAAAAAACAGGGGGTTGTGAGGCTGGAATACTTAAGTGTCTTGCCCAGAGTTTTTAAGAAAAAAACAAACAGATTTTGACTTTGAAAGATTTTGGAATGAAAAAGACAAAACAAAAAAAGTGCCTCCATATATGAACCGTTTTTAGTCTGAAGGAAGAGCCAGTAAAGAAAGAGGAGAGAGAGCTGTTTAAAAAAATGTTCTACGTGTAATAGTTTAAATCAAGGTATTTGCGAAGACGATGAGTTTTCATGGTAGTTGACACGATTTTATTTATGAAGAAACCCCTTGATGAATATGTTAATTGTTTCCCCTCATCATCGCTGCTACGCGTTGCTTGTTCATCGTTTTCTAATTTTCATTTTCTTCGTAATGGTGGATAAATTTTTCACCTAAAAAAAAGATACTTTTTCTATAGACGCACCAAGATAAAAACACAAAATTCAGATCATTTGATGCCCAGTACCTTATTATTCATGTAGTTTGAATCCCTTCTTGCGCTCCTTCTATTTTTCTAACCCTCTTTTGATATCCACCGAGAAAAACAAACATACATTTTAATTTTCAACTCGCTGTGCTCAACATGGATTTAAGTCTGATGAACATCTAATGAGATAAAGCTAAAAAAAATATCATCCTATATACCTGCGTTTGAATTTGATGTATGAAAAAGAATTTAGATAATCATTGTCTCACTATATTATGTTGCAAATGTTTTTGATTTCATCTCTCTGTCTCTCTCTGGAATGTGACCCTGTTTTTTTTTATATTCGAGTTATATAAATGTATTTACTTACGCACATATGCGTGCGTGTTTGATCGTCAATCTTGGGTCAATGAGAGAGAGGGAGAGAGATAGACAAAATCGTGTCCTTTTCATCCCTTCTTAATTGTTTATATAACACGCCTTCCCTTCTCCCTCTTCTATTCTGGTTGAATTGTATCATCAAAGTTGATTGGAAGTGTAAAAGTGAACGCGCAACGAGGATGAGTGAACTATTATGTTTGTTAAACACAAATTTCACTGGCGTAGTGTTGTGTTCATCTTTTTGGAGAAAAAAAACATGAAAGAGAAAAAAAAATACGACCAATAGTTGAGTTTTTTTAATTATATATGGAAAAAAAATTCTTTGATCTTTGTGACACGGATGACGAGCTCGAATCGGGTAGAATGATTTTGGTGCTTGAGTGTGAAAGAGAATTGGATCATCATTTTTATTGACGTCATCATCGATCCCCACCACCAATTCCCGACTTTGTGTGCGTTACGTGAGAGACTGTTGTTGGAAATGTTTATTTAAACATCAAGAAATACATTCAAGAGTTAAACGAGTTCCCTTTCAATTATAGAATAGCTTCTTCGTGGATGGCGGGACAATTGACTTAATTATATCAGTAGCCTTTGACTCCCGCACTAATCATCAAGTCTCAATGTTGAACATATCCTCGGGATTTCTAGGTATAATTTAGACTAACGCGAAATGGTTGTAATGGGAGAACCGGTTACCATTCTATGGGTTAAATGAGGGAAACGTTATGGTGGCATGTGCATCTCTAGTGGAACATAAATAATCTGCCCACGCAGAGTGTGTGCGCAGCTGTGGATGATTCCTAGCGATTCTCTCGTCGCTACAGTAAACGAGGAAAGAAAAAAAAACTGGTTTGACTCACATTCCGCAATTCTCTTTTTTTATTTCTCTATCCATTGTTGGTGACAAGGGTAAAATTCAGACTATGGCGACCTTCTTTTTTTCTCTTTTTAAAATCCGGATAGATCGTTTTCATTCACAAAAGCTGATAGTAGGACCTTTGAAGGGGGAAAAAATTAACGTCTTTGTGGGCAACTCTTTCTTGTACACAATGCACTTTGTATGTGATTATCACAGAGTAGGATTTCTTTGCCATTCAAACCTGATACCTTAAGCTAGTTCTAAGGATTGCCACGTCTTAATACAACCTTGGTATTTTACGGATCGGAAGTGGATTATCCAAAGTACTTAAAGCGCTGAAATGGTAGCAACGAGGTAAATATGTGCGTCATCACTTTGTAAGTTGTACTCTCTCTATTTATTTTAACATTTTTGATGAATCCTCTTTGATCCTTAAAATTTGGTCTGCTCTATTTATTTCTTTTAAATTAATAGACGCGCAGTTTAAAAGCATCCGTTGAATTCTAAACTTTTTATCCCCTTACTATTTATTTATTTTTCTTACTTTTTTACTTTTTGAAACGTTTGGCGCCATCTAGGAATAAATAGACCACTTACCATCTAGCGACAATACAGTAGCGCCTCTATCGATCGATTTCATTTTTGCCGTCTCAGTCTAAATACCGACATTAGTAAATGTGTTTTCATAATATAGCTGATACTTGTCAAAATTCAAAAGTTCCTAGACTTTAAACTCACGATTACGAAATGCCGTTGATGACGATCTAAACTTTATTACACTAACACAGTATCTTCTTTTGTTAATAGTTGACTTACTTAGCTCTGTTCAAAATGTTGCTGAAGCATATCTTTGCTTTAATTGCTGTTTCATCTCTACCATTTACTATTTATGGACTTCAGTCTAGTCAACCAAGAATTGGTAAACCAACTACAAGTTATCATTCACAAGATATAAATTTTTTTCATTACTTAATTTTTAATTTAGCTATCATTGGAGCTGGTGTTGGAGGAACATCTGCTGGCTACTTTTTAAGCCAGACACCTGGTCTTAAGCCAATTATTGATATCTACACTAAAGATACTGTTGGAGGAAGACTATCTACTCTGCTTGTTGGTGGAGAAGAGTATGAAACAGGAGGATCTATTCTTCACCCAAGAAATCATTATGTGAAACAATTTGTTAAGAAATTTGGTAGGCATTTTCTTAGAAGATCTTATGAAAACAACTGTATGAACATAATCAATTTTTACTCAGGACTGAAATCCAAAAAAGGAATAGATGGGAAGTTTGGTCTTTATGATGGATCTCAATTTGTTTATCAAGAAGGCAAATGGAGTGCCTTAAATTTGATGTCCCTTCTTTGGAGGTATGGCTTCAGCCTTGTGAAAGTCAACTCAATGATTGGAGATATGCTGGATAAATTTGATAGGTAATATATTTTTGAAATTGATATCCACTTTTTTATTTTTAAACTTTTTTTTTTGCCCATACATTCACAGGATATACAGCATCCAAGATCAAGGATATGCGTTTTCTAATGTTGGAGATATCTTATCAGCCATGGACCCATCTTTCAATTTGATGCTTGAAAACTCGCTTGAAAATGGTCTGAAAGAAAGAGGAATATCGGAAACATTTATTCACGAGCTTGCCATGGCAGTGATGCGAGTAAATTATGGACAGACGACCAGTGCTCATCAGTTTGTCGGTATAAATTCAATCATTACTTGCTCTATGTTGTTGAAAATAATTTTTGTATAAATGTTTTCTAGGAAGTGTGTCTCTAGCAGGGGCCGAGTCTGGACTTTGGTCAGTTCACGGTGGAAACAAGAAGGTCCCAGAAGCCTTATTGAACGTATCTGGAGCGAACCTATTGACGAAAGAAATTGAATCCGTACATCTCTCTTCGGATGGCCGATTTAGTCTCTGGTTCAAAGAAGACGATGAAGAGAGTCCTCTCTACGATTCCGTTGTTCTTGCTACGCCCCTGACAACGGATATGTCCTCTATCAAGTTTATCAATTTTCCGCAACGGTTTACCTTTCCTGGGCGCTACCACCGAACCGTATGTACGATGGTTCAAGGAGAAGTCAACTACGAGACCTTTCGATTCTCGGAAGATCCAGAGTCGATTACTGATCAAATTTTCACCGTCAACGCGTCAGTTTTCTTCAACTCACTTGCGAGAAACTATCCAGTGAACACTGATGATGGAACAAAAGACCTTCTACCTGTATGGAAAGTATTTTCCAATGAGCCTCTGACAACTGAACAGTTCAACATCCTCTTCTCCAAAATCAATGAGAAAAAAGTGGTGGATTGGAAAGCGTATCCGGAATACAGCGACAGCAGTCAACCTCTCGGTAATTTCACTTTGTACCCTGGTCTGTATCACGTGAACGCCATTGAATTTGCCGCTTCAGCGATAGAAATGTCTATCATTGCAGCAAGAAATGTTGCCTTGTTGATTGCAAGTCATTTTGGTATCGATATTCAGGATCAACATACACACAACTTTCATGTTGAACTTTAAAACGTAAGCAAACATTAATGGTTAACACTGGTCAATAATAGAAGCCTTCGAGTCACAAAACCTGCCTAAATTGTGATGCCAAATATTGAATGGCAATCAAAACAACGTGTAACCCGATCAATTCTGTCGCAATAAATTTTGCAAAGTTTTTGTTAATGTCAACAGATCCATTATTTTTACTAGTTCTAATAATGTTTGACATCAACATTTTATAGAATCTAAATTTTTGCACCACAGGTGTCAGTTTCGATAACTTAATTTAACTTTTTGATGCAGACAGCACAGTGAAGGCCCGGACGTCTTATGAGACAGGATATCCATTTTTATTTTCCGTTCTAAACGAGAGCGACTCTAATTCGTGAAAGATTTATGCCCACTACAGGGCTCACAAATTCAAATTGATGATGTAGCATCCTAAAATATGTCCCACTTTATGTTTTTAAAAGATCAAGCACCCGACACGTTTTCCAATCCAGACGATAGCGGTTCATTCGCTTGGAAAATGATCCTTGAACGTTGAAAAAGGGCTCGAATGGATAACTTTTTTTCATATAGAGGTTCTATATTTCATGAAAAAAGACCTCCCTCTCAGTTCCGTCAAGATAGCGCGTCTAGACTGAACCGGTTTTAGTTAAGTAACAGCATAATCATTGCTTCCACTTCATCATCCTTTTTTTGCAATCCAGTTCGCGTGCTATATTGCTGTAATCGATCCTATCGCTCGAATTTTTTATGGGTCGTTCCTGTGCGTGACAGTATCGTGACAGCATCTCAGGATCACTTGGAACCAGCGCACGTAAAAAGATGATCGTAAGCAATTACTGTATATTTCGGCCTTCACCCACTTAGGCAGCGGAACCTCCACAGGATCGTATCGTTGAGTACCAACCGAGTGCCCGTCTAATAATAAATCCAGACCGTTAGAGGTTGCCAATAAGGTGAAGACCTTGAAACTACATACCTACTACCTTCCTGTAATATGCATGATCAGTACAATTGAATTTTAAGCCGGCCAGGGCCGCTCGTCAGCTCTTCCCCTCTATGCGAGGGTCACATGATTTTTATATGCAGCCATAGAATCCGCACAAAGCTTAGCCAAGGACAAGACTCCTGTACAGCCATTACAACCTTGTCCTCATAACCCTTTCCTCTAAATAAACAAACTTCCTCCGAATCGGTTATTCCCGTTCAGCGTAAGATCCTGCGTGTGACAGTTGCGACACAACGGTCCCAAGACTCTTATTGTGTCGGTACACACACTTATCCTTGGAACGTCTAGACGTCAGCGGCACGATTCGCAAATCCTACTAGAAACTTTTTGGATTTTGGTGGAAAGGATCAAAGACACTGATACCGTTGAGACAATTGTTCTCATATTGCGCCGGTAACCAAAACTTCAAAGAATTGAGCAACACTACCATCGCTTTATTATATACCATAAGCTACTCAAGCCATACTCAAGTTGTAAACAGATATATTAGTTCTCTAGGAAAGGTTATCTACCCATAAATGATTACATTAGGGGGCAATTGAAGGTGAATAACACAATAAGAAAAAGGGGGGCTTGTTTGTACCTTGCGATCCTCATGGATTTCAATAGCGTCCTAGAAATTGTGTTCATCCGACCATGTGATACTCGAGTCACGGGTTTTTCCAGCTCCATCGGGGGTGAAAGGCGGAGAGACTCGTGGAGAAACCGATTTGAACTGGACTGAACAAGAATCTGTTGACCCTCAGCTGGATGGCCTTTTTGTTATACACGAATTATGTTCCGTCTTACGTCTCCTTCCCCCCTTCTTGGAGGTCACGCAGGTCGCCTTGACTGTTCACCTTGACTCGGATTCGTTCGGAGCCCGCCATGTCGGCTTTTGAGGAGGAAGAATCAAGGAAAGTTCAGAATTGATTGCTTCCAAAGGGAAGTTTTTCTCCCCTAGTCAACCCATGTTTCTTATTCTCTTCTTTTTTCGAGAGCAGATAAAAAGGGCAAGGGTGGTATAGTATACAGAGGAAACAAATTATCTTTACATTTTTCGTATTTACTATCCTCCTCCCTTTTCCCTTGCCAGCTCGGTCGTTGTCATCATCCTACACACAGAGTCTACACGAAAGAGCGTTGGGAAAACGATCTATGGAGGCCATCTTTCCTTTGTTTATAAATATTGAGGAGAAGAGGCTTTCTCTCGTATAAGGAAGGATCATTGCTGGGATGAATCGGCCGGTCACCGGAGAGGGGGGAAAGAGGGGGCATGACTTTTCTCTATCTGTGTGTGTATACATCTTCTCTCTAAAAAAGAGAGGACGAGGCCAGAGGCAAAGAGTCGGTCCACATTTTCTTACCCTCGAACTCAAAAGCCAAAGCTGTTTCTTGCTGGATGAATAGGAGATATCCGCGTCAACCCAGTGCAAACCAGTTCCAACCAAATCGAACTCGACTCCGCCGGTCTTTTCCGTCCTCCCCCTTAAAAAAAAAATCTTGAACAACAATAGATATAGCCTAATCGAAACTAAATTCAACATTGAAATGTATACTTTTCTTTTTATATAATAATTTATTTTCGTGCTGGCTCATCATCAATGCCGGCCGGCCCACCACCGTAACGATGGGTCGCATTTGCAATTCGATCCTTCGCTCCAGCGCAACTTTTGGCATTAGACGATTTCCCGCGGGTGTTCTATAGGAATTTGACCCCACGGATTCCAGTCTAAGAAATTAGAGATTACGTCTTTTTATATAAGAAACGGGTTTATACATGCGTGCGTAATTTACGTCTGACGTCAATCACAATTAACTGCGAAACTATTGTACTGTTATCGCTGCGGAAGGTGACTCAATATTTTCAAACAACACAGTAATAAACAACAACAACAAAAAGTAGCGCAAACTTAATATGGATATTATACAATTTTAGAAACTTTTTGTTTGTTGTTCTGGTCATCCAAACGTACTAGTTCCGTAGCCGCTACGCCTGGTGGCGCTGCTGGCCTCCACGTCCACTTGGGTCGAGGGGAGCGGTATATGGCGCTATTCGCGGGCTCTATAAAACGGCGAGAGCGCGCTTGCGCCACTCAACAGTTCTCCTCGCTCTCCTGCGCATGTCAGAATAGCTCTGCGACAGTCGCCTGCACAGCCAAGTCTTCGCTTCTTGCCTCTTTTACGAGTCGGCCATTTCGTCCGCATTACAGCGCCGCCCGCGTTCACGTAAAGCTCGCCGCCACGTCTCTCTTAAGAAGGTCTTCAATCTGGAGGTTAACTCCTCTTGAGTATTTGTCTACAGCAACGTTTCTAGAATTCCGCCGAAAGGATTAAAGCCCAACGGGTGCGCACCTAAGAAGGTAATTACAAAAAAAAAATTACTTAAGCTAAATTATCTATCTAGAAAGATATTTTTAAAGTTTTAAAGAAGAGGGCGTGAGTGTAGATAGCCTTTTTGCATGATAAAAGAAATCCATGATGGCTGCCGCTAAAACCGGATCGAGCTGGCTTTGCTTTAAACTATCAGATTCTTTTTCATGTTTTGGCAAAAAATAAGTGCGAAGCGTAGCTAAAAACCTCATTTAAAATGTAAATATTGAAGCTCTGCTGATGCGTTGTATATATATTTTGGGCATACGCGTAGTAATCAACAGCAGCGGGGTATCTCAAATCACGAGTAGTGCCGCTCGCAGACGAATGATTGCAGCACTTTGGCACTCATACCAAAAGTTGTGCAATCAAGACCCAGACTCTTTTTTAAAACATGTACTTCCTGGATAATCTTTGGAACTTGGCCATGGTTCATAACGCTTTTCTAGATGTTTGCACAACCCAATCTCTATTTTGAAATGACTATGTGCGTTGCTATGCAGAATATTAATAAATTATTTATTCTTTTAATTATGATTTTAGGGTTGCTACTCGGGGCGTGTTAGGGTCACCTACAACTGGACCCGCACTAACTGGTTAACCGAGTTGAATCGTGAGCCTCCGTGGCCCGGTCCGGACACCTCATTGGCCTGATATTTGCTAGTGGGCGCTAACTTTCACTAGTTGCCCGTTGACTACGTAAGAAATTATTATATAATCAACTACTATTATATTCTAATTTAATTTCTTTTAAATTTAGATTGCACGGAATAGACATATCCTGAAAAGATTTTCATTTGGAAAACAGCGATCTCGGCTCCTTTTTTCGTTTCAATTTCTCTGCCCTGATTTCCTTCACCCCATCACATTTCATACCTCATCTTTAACGTTCTTTATTTGACGAAAAAAGAGCGATACACTTTGCGTTTAGAAAGCAAAATGAAGCCCGAAATGTTGTCCGCTGCCTGTGACGTTGATGTCGATGCCACTGGTTCCCCCAAGATCCACGTTCTCGAGCCCGGTAAGGAGAACTGGGACGTCATTCGTGACGTGGCCCACTCTGGCGTCCAGGAAGAAGCATTTTACGTCCTGGATGTTGCCGATGTCATCCGAAAACACAAAGATTGGAAGCTCAAAATGCCCCGCGTCGCTCCATTCTACGGTAATTCATTCAGAAATCAATAAAGAAATATCAGTTTCTAATTCACATTTATTTTTTTCTTCCATCATCTTCCGGACTGCAGCTGTCAAGTGCAACGACAACCGCACCATCCTGGAGACGCTGGCCTCGCTGGGAGCCTCCTTCGACTGCGCCTCTAAGGTAACGTATCATCTTTTAAGCCCTGGGCTAAAGTGAAGGAGAGGCAAACACAAAAAACGCGAGACGCTCTCCCTCCTCATTTGTTTCTTGAGACACGGCTGAGGAGCTTCAACGGGGGGGACGGTCCCAGACAGCACTTGACATGCACGAAATCAAACAAAACTGTATAAACGGTCCTCGGTTTAAGGGAGCCCACCTCACGATCCTGATGGCCATACAACATCCAACAACATTTTGTACCCCCAATCCATGCTCACAATAACGTATTGTAGTGATGAAACATTTCAGGTAAGACGTCGTGCTCCTCTCAACAGAAAGACGACGTTTAACGCAGAGTAGCTGCTTCGTCTCTTTTGGTTTCTGATGATCGTTGAAGTTAATAGATGTTTTCTTTTCTTCTTTCTCGTTGCTATTATAGAGTGAGATTGCCAAAGTACTGGATCTGGGTGTCGAGACGGACCGTATCATTTTTGCGAACCCGGCCAAACAGGTGTCGCACATTCGCTACGCTGCTGGAGTCAACGTCCGCGCCATGACGTTCGACAACGAGAGCGAGCTCTACAAGGTGAAGGAGCACCACCCAACAGCCAAGATGGTCCTTCGCATCCGTTGCGATGCCAAGAAAGTCCAATGTCCATTGGGCATCAAATTCGGAGCTTTCCCCAAGGATGCTCCTCGTCTGATGGCCCTCGCCCGACAATTGAACGTTGACCTGGTTGGTATCAGCTTCCACGTCGGCTCCGGTTGCGGCGAGCCCGAAGTCTTTGAGCGCTGCATCTCCATTGGTCGTCAACTCTTCGACCTGGCGGCCAATGAGTACGGGTTCAACATGACCGTCTTGGACTTGGGCGGAGGTTATCCGGGAAACCGTGGCTCATCCATCAACCAGATCGCCACCATCGTCAACAACGCTCTAGATCGCTACTTCCCTGATGGCTGCGGCGTCGACATCATCGCCGAGCCTGGCCGTTACTACGTCGCTTCGGCCTTCACTTTGGCAACCCGCATCCACGGCCGCCGCGAATTGGTTAGCGATGACGACGAGTCCGTCACCAGCTACTTCTATTACATCAACGATGGCGTCTACGGCAGTTTCAACTGCATGCTCTACGATCACGCTGAGGTAACTCCGCAATTGTTGGAGCCCCGTCCCGGTCCCGATTACAGCTGCTCCATCTGGGGCCCTACTTGCGACGGCCTGGATCGCATCGCTGCCAACACTCCTCTTCCTTTGATGGATGTTGGAGATTGGCTTATCTTTGAAAACATGGGAGCTTACACTCTGGCGGCCGCTGGATGTTTCAACGGCTTCCCAGTGCCTAAAGTCTATCCGGTCGTTCAGCCCCACACTTGGCTCTACCTCAAGGACAAGACTCCGTACAGCGAGGCTCACTTCGTCATGGGCTCTCCCAGCCCTGCCCCGGCTGCTGATCTTCTACCCAAATCTTGCGCCATGGAGATGTACACTGCTGGAAACAATAACAGCATGAGCGGATCTATGATTCCGTCGTCCATCTCGTCTGCCTCCATCGTCTCCCTGGACACTGAAGATCCGTCAGACACCGTCTCTACCTCTTCGGACGGCGAAGTCTCGGACGAAATGTACGGAGATCCGACCGACTTCTTGGTGGACCTCCTTGAAGTCACCCCGGTGATGTAATCTACTACTACAACACTGCTGACCAATCTTGATTTGCTCTTTATCTTTTCTTTACAAAACGAAAAAATCAAGACGAAAAAAAAAAAAATGGGTATCCTGCCCTTCAAGTCGCCAAGCATTTCTGTTTTGCGTATATCTTAACCACCCGAGTCAACCAACTTTTATTTCATTTTCTTTCTCTTATTTTCAAAAATTTGCTTGTCCTGCTCAGAGAATGATTTTCTGCAGTTATCTTGTGTGTAACAACCTTCATCAAAACATTATCTCCCTCGAACATTATAAACAAGTCGGACCAAAATATCTCTCCGTTGATCCTGAGAATCAAGTGTTTGTGACGTAAACGAATCGGATCAACGACATTCCTTATTTACTTTAAAGAAGAAATATTATTGAAACACGAACCACCTTCTCAGAAAGCAAGGCATTTTCTAATTTTTCATTTGCCCTTTTTTTTAAATTAGAAAAATGTCGGCAAAACAATAGTAGTGGGTTTCTTGTTTGGGTTTATTTTTATTTACTTTTACTAAGTTACCTCTTATTTAGCCCTTACTTTTTTTTTAATTATTATTTTTTTTGTGCACTGCAACACCATCTAAGCGATGGAATCATGGCTTAAACTTACAAAGAAAAACGTTAATATAAAGAAAATCGTATGGAATATTTTCCCGATGTTCTCTGAATAAGAATTAAATTTTTTTTTTCAAAGTAGCTCTGCCGATTCGGCTTGTGTCTGTCTTTTTTGTAGTCCGGAAAAAGATCAATACATGTGCTTAAGCGCGTTATATCTTGATTGTTTTCTATTTTTAAATTTCAATTACGTTCTTATTCTCACGTTCTCTAATCCATTCTTCCGCTCGTTTTCACATGGCACTGCGTTGAATTAAGAAAACATCGAGTGACGCACACTGAGAAAGGTCGAGCGCACTAGGCGCTGTATGTGGGCAGAAGGATCGATCCGCTGGCGCGCGTGAGGAGAATGGAAAGAGTTCGTGTGAATGAGCAGGATCACGCGGGAGTGCAACGTGTCTTCAACAACAACTTGGAGCTTCCTTCAATGGAATTATTCCCGGTGGGAAATCTGTAGAGAGCTGCGCCCTGTTGGGATGAATAGGTTGACGACCCTAAAAAGGAAGCTGATGATTTCTCTTGTCCTATTCAAGCAGAAATCGTTTCTCTTAGATTTCGATAAGACCTGCTTTTCTCCATTACTGACTATTCTTTTATAATAGAAGACGAAATATTAAAATGTAATCGATATGCCGAGCTATAGCAGTGCCACGTGATAACCCAACTCGTGCTGGTCGTCTTCGAAGCTTATAGCCATTTCTTTGGAAGGAATAGATCGATAGGATCTGCCAGTCTTCCAAGGACAACACGAGGCAGCACTTTCCGCTCGTTTGTTTATGTCTCCAGGAATGGTGCACGTAGAAGTGCTTATACGGCGTAGACGGGTCCCTCAACGGGATTTTGCACAAATGCCATTCGTCTGTTTTTGCACGAGATGGGATCAAGTTAAGCCTTTTTGGGCTCAAAGGCTTCTCTTTTTATAATTCTTTTGGTTGGATTCCAGTAGAAACTTTTTGAAAGATCGTGACACAATAAATAGTACATCTTCGCAGTTGACCCACATTGCGAATTGCCATGGCAAAATCCTCAATCCATATATTAATGGACCGGATAGGAAAATGAAGCCAAAGAAAATCAATACCCGTTAATGGATATTGCTCGCTAGACCAATTTACGCCATACGCCTTTTCTCCCTGTTTGTTGATTATAAATTGCTAAAATTCTTGAAAGTAAAAAAGAGATTATTTGTTCTTCGAAGAAAAAAAAATTCTTTACGCGCATATATACACCTTAAAAAGGCACTGTCCCACATGAATCCGTATAGCTTAGCTGTTAGCACGCCTGACTCAAGATAGAACGGTTCGTGTTCGATCCCCCTATTCCCCTTAATCTTCCACACAGACCCAGCTCCGTGTTAGTTTCTATACTGACTACGCACGGCGTTCGCCTAATGGCAACTGTGAAAAGCGAGACGGTACACGCTATGTCCTGCATCTCAAACCATATGAGTGTAGTGTCACGCACGTACTGGAACATTTTTTGTATTTTCAAGTATATTGTATAATTTAAACAAATTAAAATAAATATGAAAAAGATTCGTTTTAAAATCTAAAATTGATTCAAAAAGTTTGGCAAAATGGCAACATTGCTTCCTAAAATTGCCATGGTTACCGGTAACAAACAACGTTACACTCGTCTGCTCATACGTTTTTTCGATTGCCACAGCTGCCTATTTATTCACAAGTTTCCAACTCTCAAAATGTCTTCTAAAATTGACGTAACGAAACTCGATTTATACGGCCTTTTCGAAGTTTCACCTGATGCTTCCATTCAAGAAATCAAAACCGCCTACCGTAAGAAAGCACTTAAGGTTCACCCGGACAAATGTCCTGACAACCCGGAAGCTGCCAAATTATTTCACCAACTCTCAGAGGCTCTAAAAGTAAGTTTTTTAAAGTGTAGCAAAATTTTCCTTTAAAAATTATGTTTAAGAGACCACCATATACTTACCCTATTTATTATTTTCAGGTACTATCAGATGAATCTGCCAAACTAGCATATGACAGAGTTTTACGAGCCAAGAAGGAAACTGAAATAAGAAACAGGCAGCTTGATTCCAAGAGGAAGAAGCTTAAAGATGACCTGGAAGCTCGGGAGAGAGCTTATCAAACAACTGGAAAAGTTAGCAGCACTGGCTTACAGAGGTCACCTGAAGAACAACTTCGCACAGAGATTGAAAGGCTCAGAAAGCATGGATCCCAGCAACTTGCAGAGGAACAGGAAAGGATTCGTCAAGATCTTGCAAAAGAGAGGGCTCAATCCACAGTTAAAGTCATCACTGGAAGATTAAAAGTGTCCTGGAAATCCTGTTCAGAACAAGAAGACATCTACACACAAGCCAGACTCCATTCCATTCTACAGAAATATGGCACCATTAATGCCCTCATCATATCATCCAAACGTAGAGGGAGCGCGATTGTCGAGTTTGCCAACAAAAAAGACGCCGATCTTGCATACGCCGTTGAAAGAGGACTACCCACCTGCCCACTTTCTTTTTCCTGGATCAAAGATGACCGGCCTGAAGAAGCGACAGAAATGTCCAGACCAGCAGCCCCAGCTCCAGCCGCCACTTCATCGCATGCAGATTTCGAAGCTAGAGTTTTGCAATTAATGAGGGAAGCTCAAGAAAGAAAAAGACGACTGGAAAGTAATGGATCAACATAATGTTTTCGTAAACCTGCTATTTAAAAACTGACTTGATTATAATGTGTGTTTTCCATTTTATGGACTTAGTAAATAAAACTGGAATTTTTTCCATGGTTTCACCGACACTAACAGCATGTTTTTGTGACGATATCTACCTTATTTTATTTTCGATTGCATCATTAGAATTTGCATTAGCAGTCACACCCCATTGTGAAAATCGATTGATATCGTCACCTATCAATTTATAGATCATGATCTATTAATTGGTTATGTCTGCAGACATAATATACTCTTTGACCCTTACTCATGATTATTTAATGATTCAACTCAAGATTAACCTATACAGGAATAGATTAGTCTGCGTAACTAGCTTTTTCGATTGTGTACATGTTTTTTTTTTAATAGGGCAAACTTAAAAAAAATTAGGAATGTAAAGTAGGAAGTTTTACAGAGGCCGTCTTATATATAATTGCACGAAAGAAAGTAACAGTAAAATATAAAAGTAATTGCATAACAATGAGCACTGTTAAGTTGACACATTAAAATCCCAAGGTTAGATTATTTATTTAAAATGAATAGTAATCATTAGGATACTTGTGACCATAAAGGGACCTGTGTATCTACAACAATCCCAGAATCGCATATGTGTAGTGACTTATCATTGTGAAAAGCAGTAGATAGGTAAAAGTGCCTTCTCATTATGAGTTCTTGACCCGCTAATCGTGCAACGGTTAATCAGAAGCCCAAACTTTGTCATGTAGATACAAAAATTGAAATTCTCAGTCAATCAAAAATGATTCAGTGGCCATGGCAGACCTGGAAAAGGCGGTTCCGAGCGTTCTTTCAAGATCGTCTATATGTGCGCGCATTCTTGGGTGAATTCATCAGCACCTACGCCATTATTGTGAGCATTTAAAATAAAAAGATAAATCCTTATCGTCTTTCCTTTTTAAGAAAAAAATTTAATCTAGGCGTTTATAAATGGAATGATTGCGCAAGCCGTCCTTACAGACGGAGAAAAATCGCCCGGTGTAGGTAAACGTGAATTTCTTAAATAAGAAGTTTGTTCCTCAAAATTTTAATTCTTATTCATTTTCTATTTAGCGCCTTCATGGGGAGCAGCAGTTGCCTCAATGACCGGCATCTGGATAGCAATCGGAGTGTCGGGAGCGCACTCAAATCCAGCATTCTCTCTTTTATTCACTCTTCGAGGCTTTATTACTTGGAGGCAATTACCCATCTACTGGCTAGGACAATACCTGGGCGCTATAGCGGGAGCCGCTTCCGCACTTGGTGTCTATTGGGGTACTCTGTAAAAATAGTTTCTTTTTCCTCATAACGAGCTAAATAACTTAATAATGAGGGGAATCAAAGAGGCGCTGATGGATAAGACTGGAGGCCAATTGAGTATTACGAATACGGATCCCGGTTTAGCTATGATCTTTGCCACCTATCCGGCACCTTACGTCTCAGTTTTAGGAGCTATTCCTGAACAGGTTTTTAAAATAAAACATTTAATGATTTCTTACTTTTGAAATGAAAGTATTATTTCTAGATAGCAATTAGCTCTTTAATGGCGCTTTGCGTAACCGCTATGACGGATCAGAAGAACATGAAGGTTCCCTTTACAATGCTATCAATCTACCTTGGGTTTATGATTCTTGCCCTATCCCTTGGCTTCTCTATGAATTCCGGAGGAAGTCCCAATCCAGCCAGGGATCTGGGCCCACGCATCGTGAGCTATTTTGCCGGTTGGGGTCTTCCTGTTTTCAGGTAAATTGTAGCTTTACATTTGCAAGTTTATTAAGATGAATTATTTATATTACTTTGATTAACTTGCAGTTTTCGGAACTGGACTTGGTTTTGGGTTCCCGTTCTCATGCCTCACATAGGCGTCATTATCGGTTATGCTATTTATTTTGTGTTTATTGAAGCCCATTGGCCAATAGAAAATGGAAATCCCAATTGACCAAACTTAACAATTTTGATGATAAAGATTTATGTATAATGGAAAAGTTGAAATATATAACTTTGCATAACTTTTTCGAATACGGTAGTACCGGTCCAGTTGAGTTTTTTTTTTAATTTTTTGAGGTAATCTATATTATATTTTAACATGAACATCGTAATTATACAAATGATGCATATTATGATCATTTATAATTATTTTTGTCTGAATAATTTGAAAATATAAGTTACTTGGCCAGTTGGCCATTGTGAACTACTGCCACCTACTGTTAGAAATAAAAAGCACTACTAAAAAACCTAAAATTGCCAAAGGCCTGAAGACTGCCTTCGAGCAGAATGAAAGTGTTGTTGACATTCCTTGGTTCCTCCGGTAATTCATGGTGTTTTCTCTCACCTTGAGCTTTTTGTGTTGTAATGTGGTATAGTCTGTGATGTTTTCTTCACATTTTTTGAAACATAATAGCGTATAACTTGATGCAATCCTACTCATTTCCTGCTTCTCGGTACATTCAAAATGTCATCACGAATCATCAGCAACGTTAAGGTTTTCCGATTCGTCTCTTTTATCGGTCTCTTGGTTTTCTCTATTGTAATAGGACTCAAACTCATGGGTAAATTTCAAGCAAACATAGTTTTTAGAATGTTACAACTCATCAATTTTTTATATATTTTACAGTCAGTCTTCCAGAGCCAGTGATATTTTCTAATACAGATGCTGGATCATTAAACTCAGAATCTAGACAACTACGAGCTCAAGTATGTAAACTAACAATTTTTCACTAGGAGATACAAATTCATTTATAATCTTCATCATTTTTAGATTGGTCAGTTGAAAAATCTTCTTGCCAAAAATAATATTGCCAATCCTTTCGAAAATCTTGAAGGACTGCCAACCATATATGCTATAACTCCTACTCACACAAGACCTCTTCAAAAGGCAGAGCTTACAAGGTGACTGAAATGGTCTAAATAAGCCTAAAATTTAAACATAAAATTTTAAATCTTTAAATCTTATTTCATTTTAGAATTTCTCAGACATTTCTTCTTGTTCCTAATTTTCACTGGATCATTGTTGAGGATTCAGAAGAAAAGACACCTCTAGTTTCGAATCTTTTGGCTCGATCTGGTGTAACTTATACTCACCTTAATGCAGCTACTCCCAAAGAATGGAAATTGCTTTTAGATGTAAAGTATACCTTTAACTTCAAATTAATTGAATTATTTGAAATAGCCTCGAGTCCTTGGCATTCAACAAGTTTTATCCTATTGAGGAGTGCTGCCACCTATTTTCACATTAATTTTCTATTCCTAGGATCCACAGTGGAAGAAACCCCGCGGAGTCAAACAGCGTAACGCAGCTCTAGAGTGGGTGAGAACTAATGCCGATCCCCGGAAACCCGCCGTTGTATTTTTCGCGGATGATGACAATACTTACAGCCTAGAACTATTTGAAGAAGTATTATTATTCATTCGCGTTCATCTACTATTCCAGTGACCCTAATGTGATTTTATTTTTCAGATGAGGTGGACCAAGAAAGCTTCCGTGTGGCCTGTGGGTCTTGTTGGTGGAGTCCGCTTCGAGAGACCAATTGTTGACGAGAACGGAAAAATCACTAGTTGGTCTACAGGATGGAGACCTGAGCGCCCTTTTGCAATCGACATGGCTGGATTTGCCATCAATTTAAAGTATATATATATTTAATCCATCTATTTTATGTACTCTTTCCTTCATTAAGTGATTATATTTTAGGTTACTAATTGATAAACCAGAAGCGCTTTTCTCCTTTGAAGTGCCACGTGGATATCAAGAGTCTACCATCTTGGCAGCTGTTGTTACGAAAGACGAGCTAGAGGCAAAGGCTGACAAATGCACCAAAGTATGTGTCCACAATTCCATTAAGCTATCAAATTTTATGTAAAGCGTATTAATCTCTTCTTTTTTTCATAAAAAAGGTCTACGTTTGGCACACGCGCACTGAAAATCCTAAAATAATCAGGTCCAAAAAGAGCCAGAGCGACAACGATCTGCTAGTTGAAGTGTGATTCTCTGTTGGTGTTGCAGGGCTCTATTTACCTTTCCTGTTTCTTTTCTTTCCAGCGCAATAAGTATTATAATATTGTTCCATTTTTGAAATAAACGACGAGCTTCCAATTCTTTTTTCTTATTATAATCAAGAAGGTGTATTTCATAAATTTAGGGGGGAATAATAATAAAGTTGATAAAAAGGATCCATCGGGATTGGGGTGAGACGACAATTGAAAAAGTTGTGCACTACGAGACATTGATGTATATTAATAAAAGGGAGGATAGTTGTTTTTTATGTGGTTTAAATCAACAACTGGTGCAGCAGCCATTGCAGCTTGACATTCAATGTAAAGAAAGGAATGACAATAGCGTGCGTGATATGATTTCTTATTAAATAGCGTTCATCCATCTTTTTTTTTTTCTTTTTTTCTCTCGAGCAGGTGGCTCAATTCATTCAAAGTGGCGTGTGAAAGGGGAGAACGATACAGAGAAAGAGAATTTTAGTGGAGATGTGTGACTAGGGATGACTCAGAGAGACGGAGTGAGGTGAATGTGTAGGAAAAAAATGGAATATTTAAATTAAAAGTACACACGCATACTAATATAAAAGCTGGCTACCGGAGAGTCGAAAAACTTAAACAATCAATTCGAGAGACAACGTGCGCCATTTTTCTTTTTTTTCTCATTTCAAAGAGTGAGGACGAGGAGAGAAACACATTTTTTTCAAAAAAACTGGAATGTATACATCATCAAAAGCCGACAAAATTGCATATATAAAATGGGGGAATGTGTGGGTGGGTGGGTGTTTCTTAAAACTGGAAATGTTTTTGCGGTAAGTTTTCCCAAATAGAAGGATAATAGATTGATATGACGTAGAAAATGGTATGATATATAAAGCAAGGGGTATATTGGCTTGCAAAAGGCAGCCTAGCTCAAGGCACACGATTGGGGATCTTTATCTCCGGGTACGTGGTGATTTAAAATATCAAGAAAGAAAGTTTCTTAAAGAATAAATAAAAAAATGGGGACTGGAGTTTCAATAAAATGCCAAAAGGAAATAAGAGCCTGTTCAACAAATTGTCTTAAGGCTTTTTATAGCATCAAATAAATCTTTTTTAGCGCAGAGAAAAAAAAGAGTTTGCGAATAATAGTTTCTTCTTTTTGTACAAGTCTAACCAGCAGCCATTCTACATCATTGCTTTTCTACTCCAAGTGCTCCAGAAAGTTGGGAGTGCGGAAGTACTCGGGAACTTGCTCGTCCAGACGGGCAATGATCTTGTAAATAGCTTTCTTCCAGCTGGGCTCCGCATCTTTGCCGGCCTGGATAGCTTTGAAGAACTCGCGCAATGTCTCGGATACGACGTAAACAAATGGAGCCGGAACCTAATTAAAAAAATTAAATTAGAAACAAAACTCTTTAAACAATTAGAAATGATTGAGGGTTAATGTACCTCGATGTGATTGTTCCGGTTGTAGTGAAGGTTGAGTGCTCGGAAAAGTTCGGAATCGGCCGAGACGTGGATGTCGTCCGCGTTGACCACTCCCTCGCTCAGTAATTGGCGGCTGTACTTCTCCATTTGGATGTAGTAGAACTCACTGCATAATAAATACAAAAGGCACAAGCATATAGAAAATGTTTGCACATCAATCATGGATGACTAAAATTGCAATCATTATAGAATGGTCGCAAATGGTCAAGTTTCACAAGTGCTCTTCGTAGGAGCAACAAAAAAAAACTGCCGCACACAGCTGGGCTAATTGTTAAATCTCCCTCAGGCCCCCGCTGCCTATCCAAACAAAGGTAAACCTATAGGGATCAAGAAGGTTTTGCATAATGTAATACTAATGGGATGCAAAACAATTCTCGAGTCGTGCTATGGTGGACGTCCGGAAAAAAAACAGCCGATGGTATATAATGGGCAAGTTGCTTGCGTGGAGTAATCCAAGAGGAAAAAAAACTCAACCAACTTTTAATAAATTCATTAGCACCTTAATTTTATATATTATTTTTTTTTGTGCTGAGGGGGATGGAAGAGCTACCGTAAGTTTGAGCCGCCCGTCTCTAGACAAGGTACTAAAAAACTGAGCACACATCACGGGAAAGTCTAATTAAGGAGAGCTTGATGAGCGGTGAAATTAAAGTATGACGTGCTACGACCCCTCCCTTCATCCGGGATCGAATCATAATAGAAAACTTTCCTTCGGGGTCCATTTGGCGAAAAGCTGGGCGGACAGTGTGTAGTACTAGTTCTTATTGTTTTTCTATAGGTAGGAGACGAACAACAACAACGAGGGAGCAGTCAAGTTGGAAAATACGGCACTAAAGCTCAATTAGGAAGTTGGTGGAGGGATTCGCGCGACTTGAGGGGGGGAAAGCGGACCATCCAGAGAGAGAGATAGAGAAAAGAGTTTTTGTCCATCACAGTGGTGGACAGAGAGAGACGAAGAGCAGCTTTCCGCACGCTTGCTTGACAGTGCATAATGTTCTAATGAACGTGCGCTGATTCCCCCCGAGATGCAGCACCGCTCGCCCAAGTAAAAAGAGCGCACAGGGCGGAAGGGGGAAGAGAAAGGATTGAATCCATCTGTGTGTATATACACACACACATCTACACCGCGCTGTTTAACATGTATCTACTGACACCCACAGTGATGCTGCTGAGAATCGAGTATGCATAAAATCCCTAACTCTGCTCTTTGTCCGGAACTGTTTCTGTACGCTTTTCATTAGACAGCATCTCATCCGGATGCAGCAAAAATGAATCGTATACACACGAACAATCCCCCCGCGTCTTTTTCTTTCTCCCCTTTTCAATTCCTTATCAACTACCAGCATATCCGCTCAAGACGCTGAATTAAACAGACAACAAAACCCCACAAAAATAAGAATAATAATAATAAAAAAGAGACTCACCGGAAGTTTGAGAACCACTTGACGAGCTGAGCCGTGTTGTTCTTGTTAAAGTTCACGTCAGGGAAGAAAGTTTTGAGGACGGACGAGCTGGGATAGCGGCACCAGAAGAACATCAATTTGGCCTTCCGCAGATGCATCGGTGTGAGGGTAGAGGATTGATGGATACCTCCACCACTGTACGGACTGGCTCCATCCGATGATTCAGAATGACGGTCGATTTGACTGTCGTGCTGGCTGTGATGGTGGTGGCGCGAATGATGATGGTGGCTAGCCAAAAGCGCCGGATGAAGAAGAGAGGACGTCGATGGAGACGTCAGATCCAATTCGGATGGGCTCTTGCTCCGGCTGGCTTGCTGAGCCTGTTGGTGCTGGTGAGCGGCGGCTGCTGCGGCAGCGGCAAAGTAAGCGGAATAGTTGGTGAACAAATTCGGGTGGTGGAGGAGAGGTGGAGGAGGGCCGGCGCTTGGCAGCGACTGCTGGGCAACGGATGCTCGCTGCTGAGTCGGAGGAGTCGGAGTGCGCGAAGGTGGAGGAGACTGGGCGCTTGAACTGTGGTTGATCAATGAGATCTCTAGTGGGGAGATCAAGCGAGTCTGCTGAGGCTGATCCGGTGATCGGCGAGACGGACTTCCTTTCTCTTCCTGCTCTTTGTGGTTGTTATTGAATCGGCGCTTCTTAGGTGAGACAACCAGGCTGAGGGCTTCATTCTGCTCAATGGCTGCTTCATCTGCGGCATCATCCGCATCATCGTGTTGGGTGGCAGGCTGTTGAGGGGCGAAAGAGCCGGCGAGTCCAGCTACGGCCGGATGAACAATACCTGCTCCAGCAATGGAGTTGACAATGTGATTCAGGGCTGCATTCGGAGATGGTTGTTGAGCCTGCTGCGGGAAGAGCTGAGGCTGCTGGCCCAAAGCGGGGGAAGGGCCGTATGGGGTCCTCAGGAAAGGAGAGGTGAGGCCCAAAGCGGCCAAATCGCCGTTGCGCAGTCCACGGTCGATGACGCGACCGCGTTGCAGTTTGCTGAGCTCTGACTCTTGCTCAGATAGCTTGTTGTTGGCCAGGATGCCAGCTTTACGTTGCTGGGCTGCAAAGCGAGAGAGTGTGTTGTCCACCAGCTGGGCAAGGGAACTGGCGAGCTCGGATTTGAGCATCTCGGCAAGACCTTCCAGCTCGTTTCCTACAGATTGCTCCTTAACTTCACGCTGTTGCTGCTGGAGCGGCTGAACTGGTTGAATGACTGGCTGGGCAGGTCGATTGATGGGCTGCTGTTGACGCTGTTGCTGCTCCATAAGGAGACGTCGGGTAGCGTCGATATAAGCAGCATGGGCTTGGCTAACGTGGCTCAAATCATTAGGCAAAGATGGGCGCATACCAAGATGTTGATGCTGTTGCTGGAGAGGATTGCGGGTGCGTCCGGCGTCATCACGAACTGGGCGGCGGATCTGTTGCGGCTGCTCCACAGGCTTTTGCTGTTGATGCTGCTGTTGTTGAAGAGCGGCGAAGCGCTGTTGATGGAGAGAAGCAATGCGCTCCTGCAAGGATCGGATGGGATCGTGCTGTTGCATCATAACGTCTCGGTGATGCAAGCTGCTGGAACGGGAAGAAGCTCCTTGAGCTCTGCCTGTCTCGTGCTGTTGCTGCTGCTGCTCCTCGGCGGAGATGAGGGAATCGTTGCGCTCGTCTGTCGTCTCGTCTCCTTCCTCCTCCTCCTCGCCCTCTGAGGTGAACTTGCCGTGTTGCTGCGGCTGGTAGAGTTTGCGCTTCTTGCAACCGTTGATGCTGCTCGATCCAGTAGTAGCAGAAGTAGCCAAAGTAGAGTTGGCTGCAATGTGTTGGTTAGCGGCCGGCGTCGAGGTGCGCATGGTCGAGATGATGGTCTCCACACGGGCGCGCTTGTTCCTTTCTTGTTCGTCTTCTGCAGAGGACAAGTCCTCTTTTTTCAAATCGTCCAAATCTTCTTCTTCCAGCTCTTCAATCTGACCTTCAGATCCAGTGCTGCTGTTGCTGCTGGATGAAGAATGGCGAGGGCGACGGATACCTCTGGCTGGTGAAGTGGCAGGAGTCAAAGGAGATGAAGAATCCTCTTCGTCGCGCTTAGACTGCTGTTGTTGTTGGTGAAGAACTTGGCGGAGGAACCAGGCCGAAGAGTCTTCGTTTCCACTGTCGGGGCTATCGGGACTGCGGCGGATGACGGAAGTGGTGCCCGATCCTGTCGGTGCTCCAGCTGATGCGGACACGGAGGACGAGGAAGAGCTGCTGTTCTGAAGGGCTACTTTGCCCGTCACTTGGATAGTGCCGTTGTCACCAGCGTGCTGTTCCAACAGGTCGCCTACCATGCTGGCCAGACCTGAACCCGAAGTCGGATTGGTCAGGAATGAGGAGAGTGAATAGCCACCCGCCTGGGCGGAGGTTGGATGCTCGAGCAACGCCAGTTTTGATGATGGGTGATGACTCCGAACGTGGAGGCGGCCTTATATAATTCTAAAGTAGTGTAGGCTAAGGTATGTTTAAGACTCACGACTTGAGATGCGTAGTGGCAAAAAGTGAGAGAAGTAACAAAAAAACACTAAGTGTTGGAATGTCTTGAAGTGGTTGTGTTGTAGTAACTGTCGCGGCGACGGTTCGTCCTCTCGAGACGAAGCCTTGGCAGTGACTGAAGTCGGTTGCCTTGAGTCGCTCTACTAAAAAGGGCTGTGTGTATACTGCTGAGAGGGCGGCCGAGTAGACGAGAAAAGAGGGGGGACGGACCAAGGGAGAGGAGGGGAGCAGCTGTGTGAGTAGTGCGTGGCGTCGCCAGGTGAAAGAAAGCAAGCAAGGGGGGAGAAAAGAGAGCGCCGCGCTGTGATCCCGGCAAGGGCTCTCTCGGCGTCTGTAGGAGAGTGGCTTATCTCGGGGAGGGACGGCCAAGGCCCTCCTCTCTACCTCCTCAGGCCCAACCCACCGGACGGATGCCGCAAGACGGAACCAGGGAGCTTCCCCATTGGGTCTCTGCGAGGAGGTGGGTACAAGTTACGCTCAGATGCTCTTCGTTTCTCTCTCTTTTTCCCGACGACTCACGACCGCGTGCAACACGTTGTGCTAGGCTGCGTGTCACGGCACTGCTCCCGGCATGTAAACAATTCCATCATCATTTTGCGCTCTGCTGATTGAAGTAATGCTTAATCAGGTCAAATGGTGGGGTTCGGCTCTACCTATCTGACGAGAAAAACAATGACAATAACTAGCAGAATAGCCATTCTTGCCCTTATAGAGCTCTATATAAAGGTCGTGTGCCAAGCTATCCAACGTTGTGACGATCCATAAATCGACAATCGTCGTCGTCCTCCTCCTCACAAAAGAGAGGGGGAGCCAGAAAATGATGCGAGGGAAGCTGTTGTGTCCCCTTTTTCTTATTTCAGCACGGACCTATACACAGTAGGAATTGAATGCATATACATATATAGAAGAGGAGGAGCGCTCTTTTTTGTTGTCCCCCTCTTTTTCTATATATCCATCTCGTAGAGACGCTGAACGTGTGCCGGAGCGACGTCCAGCAGCCTTTTATTCCCTTTGGGTCTCTCTCTTTGTGCATTGCCTTTTTCCTCTGGTCGCCACGCGTCACTATGTCGAGGGTGCCGAAAGATGGAAAAGGAAGAAAGAAAAAAAAAGTTTGTTTGGAATCTCCCAAAGTCTTGGTCTAATGTTTGACACACATACGTACAAAAAAAGAGGGACGCAAGGCAATATGCAATCAAGTTGAAGGATGACTCACCACCCAGCGACGTCGTCGACGACGACGCTCCCCTTCTCAGAGAGAGGGGGAAGACCAAAGAATTACTCACTCGGACGATTTGCCTTTGAGAGGGAGAAAGGTCTCCAGTGGCACTTTAAGGCTTGTTAGCTACATATATGAAATCTCAGTTGAAAACATCATAACTCTATTGGGTATCTAATACACACATGGTTAATTTTTCACAAGCATGCTCAGCTTTTGTGTTCCTTTAGCAATAGAATCGCTATATACTCACTTGGTAACGAAATGAACCGGAATCGATACATTTATGGGTCTACATCCGGACTATTCAAGTTAGCTGATGAATATGTCTATATACTTGGGAAATAAAGTAACTCGGGAAAAGAGGGGAAAAGTATATTGTATATATCTCATTCAATAACACTAATATAGGGCGCGTACCGCTGTGTGTGTGTACACCACTTGAGCTCCCATAACCTGGTTCGAGGCCACTTGAACAATTCATTTCTTTCCTTCTTTTTTCTATATAATCCTAATAATCTGTAAGAGTTGCTAATTAAAACATTTTCCTCATGACTTATTAAATAAAGAAGAGGGGCGTGTATTGTTATGACATTATCTTCACCTGGTGAAGCGCATCAGGTCTTTGCTCCCCCTCTTCTTCGCCCATCTAATCCTTATAATAAAATGCAAATCACGACGGTGGATAAGGTTCTTCAACCTCTCCCCTCCCTTCTTACGACGCGGGGGGTTAATAATCGGTATATGAGAGCACCTGGCCCCTCATATTGCGGCTTCACCAGCACACTTCTTCTTGAAAGAATACCGGTTCGACAGCTCCCGGTCAATATCCTACATTTTCAACGGAATAAAGCCCGCATCTTGGCTTCTTCCAAGCCAACGATCCTATGAAGCCGTTTTGATTATGTGTATTATGGCAGGACTATTTCGCGATGGATGGGCCATGCTCTTTTGTATGCAGGACTTTTCAATTGATACATCTTCTTCTTCTTATTCTTCCTACTGGTCCATCAGAGGGGAAAGGTTTTGTGGAAGTCCATATATCCAATTTCCGTGTGGACAGTGACATTCTTCTTATTGGCATGAGGGGAGGTCATTTGAATGGGACATTTGAGGCACAAAAAGAGAGCAGCCGTGCGCCCCTCCCACCCAGGGTGATGTGGTCATACAGAAGGGCAGGACACAACAAGGAGCTGTGTGGGGGAGAGATCTTGTTGTTGCTGCTCATTCCAGGTGCTCGACTACATCATAAAGAAGAGACGATCCTCTTTTACTCGTAAAAGAATCTTTGTCGTTGACAACACAAGAAGCTGTTCACACTGTTGCGGTCCATTGAGTCCAGCTATGCCGGGGGTCCGGAAAGACACCTTTCATTCTTGTACGATCAGCTTATTATGTGTCCAACAATTTCTTCAATGAGACATCTTATTTCTCATACTACATAGAGAGTAAAATGATGCCATCGTAGGAATTCTTGGCCGGAACGAGTTGAGATACCTTACAAGAGCGACGTACCTACATGAATCAATGCGTAAAGGTGATCTCTTATCTCAGTCGAGACGGGCAGGTGTCCATAGTCTCTAGGTGAATATACATACTTTTTTCTGAAGGGTGGGGACTAGGAGAAAAATAACCTCAGCCATCACATCTGCTGCTTCATCATAACATACAAACCAATGACCTTCTGAAGTGAGGGAGAAAAAAAAACCCTTTTCTTCCTCTCAGGAAATGAAAGTGTGTCCGGCTGCTGACCAACAATTTTGGCGAAGGGGTCAACCACCGATTCCAATAGTTGATGATTATGCGAGGGGGAGGGCTCGTGCCATCAACTCGATTCAATCGATTGGAACGATTACTCTCTTTTCAACGATCCATTGATTTCTATTAAAAGGATTCACTCTTTCTTTTTTAGAACTTTACAGTAGTGAAAGTGTGGTAGCTGCTCCAGATTTACAGGTATACCGGATGGGTTTGGTTATTTACCATTTTCTAGGTCACTTAATTGATCGACCGAGTGTGGTAGTGCTCGAGAGCGCTATATATTTATGCAGAAAACCGCGTGCCCAGCTGTCGGGCCAGGAGCGGCCAAGGTGAGCAAAACACCTTGGGACTCCAAGGGTGGCCCATAGGACACAACAACAACAAGGAACAGCTAGTAGTAGGGTTCATATCCAGCACGAAATATTTTGTAGCTCTCATTATATGCAATAACAAAAGGAACCGGCAACTCAATCTGCGCGCTATTCTCGCATACAAAGTATAAAGTATATAGAGGAAAAAAAAAGTATCAAGTAGCCCGTCGAAAAGAAGAGGGGGCTTTAACGAGCCCAGTGAGGAAAATAATAATCGCTCTGTTGCAAAGAGAGGAAAAACTCGTTTAGACTCTCTGAGTCGTCGTCGTCGGTTCCCCCCTTTTTTTGTCGATCGACGAGTGCGGCACTAGTCTGCTCCCTCCTCGGTTAATAACTCGTCCATCTGCCACTCTTTTTCCGGGTCTGCGTCAAAGATGGATTTCTTATATTTCATTACAGTCATTTCTCTCCGATTTTCATAGCTTTGAATGTAACTCTAGGAGGTGCGTACAGACAGTGTTGATACAAAGACACCGGAGCCGTTTTAATGGACTTGACATAACGCAACATAAAAGGGGGGTCCAAATGACACCAGCAGCTTCCTTATCGTCGTCGATTCCCTGCAATCTCGCCAAATGGCGCATCTTGACGCGTGTAAAAGGACCTCCCTTTTGTAATTGCATTCCTAATTCATGTAGAGAGAAAGCCCCGCTCTAATAAGGAGAGAAGTTGGTAATTAAGGGCGAGGGACGATCCCGCTCGATATTGGTCTCTGAATGCCTATATTTATATACATACGAATCTATTCTGTTTTATTATTGAAAAGATGGGATGAAACAATGCTTGTCGCCGATTAATGCTGATGGATAATGGGGTACGGTAATGTTCTTCATCATCAGAAGAAGTTGAAAGGAGCGCTTAATTACAGCGCAGCAGTACACAAAACTTTTGCTAAACTGGCAAAATGTCAGAGGAGGAGAGATCTATCAATAGAAAAACAAAAGCGAGCAACGCTCATTAAAAAGCTGATGAAACAATATAAAGCGTCAGGCACGTGTTGCTTGAGGATCCATTATCGAATCCCAGTTTTTTACAAGACCACCAAACTTTGGCTAGTCGGTTGCTTGATTATTACAAAGTATACCCAGCTAGGGAAAAAAATTACTAGTCTGAAAACTGCTAATGAATGCGTCTCCCTCTTTTACGGTTAATTACACAGCAGCAGAACGCTCTATTTAAAAACAAGGCATTCATTTGCATATAGGGGTCAGCAGGAGCAAAGAGGTATACACCACTGCCGGATGTTTGTCACCTTGCTGCCAAGGTCAAGACGACAACCACGACGCCTCTTTTGTGCGACCCAAGAGCAGATGGTTTCGAATGACACACACTCACTCAGGGTCTTGTTTACCATCCTTGTTATACAGAACACGTATGTACCCTTTTTCTTCTTTACCTATTCATAAGATGCATATGCTTCATTTTCTTGCAAAAATACCGAAAGAGAGAGAAAAACATTTATTCCGGAAATCTTAATCGACAAAGTACACAAGTCACGCGATCATTAAAAAAAGAATTGAGTACCGGTCTTGTCTATATAATTCGCACTAATTCAATAACACACTCGCCCACGTCTCTATTTTTAAGTACTTGCCGGCCTTCTGCGACATAAAAAAGACAACCAAATGTATATTATATGTAACTGTAGATTTTCTGCTCATGGGCACTATAGACTACTACTTCTAAAAAGGTAATACAGAGTAGAGGGCACGTGGCATTATACCCTTCTGTGTTTTGTTGGGACGTTATCTACATTTCGTCTCTCTCTCCCCCTCACCATCTCTCTATGATGAGGACGGAGGGTGCGGAAGGGAGTCGAAACATAAGGCTGTAAAGGCGACAGGGACACATTACTGCATCTGCTTGCTGGGCTGGTGGTTGTCGTATATACCGAACAGCATCTGCATCCGCCCACCGACCGAGTTCACAATAATAACACATACAACAAAAAAAGTCGCCATCTCAACCCCATCCGCACGCGCCGTGATGACACAAAAAAATAGGGAGGGAAGAAAAATGTAAATGACATCACTAAGTTAATTTGATACCTATCTAGTTCCGGAATGTTCAGGTAAACAATAGAGATATTGGTGTAGTCTGCGTCGTCGTGCAGTGCTTTCATCACTTATCCGTAAGATTTATGGACGTGTATCACGGCGGTGGTGTTATGACTCGGCGGCGTACCTCCCTCCTTTCTCTCTCTCTCCCCCTCTTCGCCGTCCCTCTTTAAGGAACCCAACACCTAAAAGCGGCCGGTTCTCCTTTCACGGATGAATGGAGGCGGATTTTTATATACATTGTGGTCGCTGTGGTGTAAGTCGATCCTTGGGGCTCCCCTCTTTTCTTTTCCATTGCTTGCTCCCTTTTTTTCAGCGTGATATTATAAGCTGTTACCTGTAGTATTCTAGCACGCGCAGCAGGATTCATTGAATCTCGGAATCCTTTAGCATTATTGGCAAAGAATTAAACAACATCATCACCTCCCCCCGTGTGTGCGTTACATTAGAAAAAGAAGGACGAGCATCCGTGAGGAAATGATCTGAATAATAAAGGGCGTTGGTCATTCTAGGAAAAAAGGGCCCTAGTCATCGTGTAGTCTCTAATACTACACTCGTCGACTGCGTGTCGAGCTAATAATGGAACAGTAGTAGTAGTAGTAGATGGGCGTGTGCTCTGCTGGACACACAAAAAGGATGCGAAGGGGAGAAAGAGCACCGTGCATATACTATAGACATCACAAAACACACACAGCGTCGGAAACAACTTCCGAATCGGAAACAGGAAGCAGCTTCCGCATGTTCTGCCCCGGCCGACGGGGTTGATCTTTTTGTCACGCCACCTGAACCACCACCGCTACAAGAAGAGAGACAGAAAAAAAAACATAGGAAGAGAGAGGGGGGAAGCTTTCACCTGGTAAAAAAAAAATACTTCCTATTCAGTTTACAACACAATATAATCCATGAGCTGATTATATCCATCTTTTTTTGTTTGGTTGCCAACATGATTTGGCATCAAATCTGGGTGAATTATTGTGGGGACTTTCAATCAATTTTACAAAAGAATAATAAAATCAGTGAAATATAAAGAGACATTTCAATCTATTGGATGTTACCAAGAGAGATAGAGAGAGCAGAGAACATTTAATTATAATATTGAATTAGCCCCGACAACAGGCGGTAATTAACTAGCCATAGTACAAATAAATGAAGCAGGAGCGCCGGTCCATAATAAGCCAGTTGATCGATAAGTTACACAAAGCTGTTCAAATCCTCTGCAACCCCGAAAAACCGTGATTACCTATCCATTTTTTTTCTCTCTCCCCATCGTATAGCTGGTCCAACAAGTTATACAGGGCCGTTCATCGGTCTTATCTTGATCGGCAACAGCTGTCTGTCTCTTCGTCTCTCTCTCTCTCTTTATGCTTACACAATATCGATTTGATATAGACTCTCCCCTCTAAAGTGCCTTGACGTATTTCTTTTTCATATTATAAGCTATGTCTACATTGTATAATGATTCTTTCTGGGAACTTTGCGAGCACTTTTTTTTACTGTGAAGGCGGTTGTTGTTTCCGACCGGAGATTGGTGCTGATGCACGGCCGAGGGAAAACTGACGATGACCACCCGTCGTGTGGCACGCAGGAACTGAGAAAGGTGAACCACGCCCTGGTCGTCACCGTCGTCGTCCACATTAGCGTGATGATTATTATTCCCCGGGCTCATGTCCTACTCTTTCCTGGAACATTACGGATCCTCATAGACTATATCCTGCAGTCATTACTCTCATTATCGTAAAGGAATATGACTTGTGCAGTTTGGTTCGTAACAACAACGCTGATGGTGCCGCTGATATATAAAACATGGCTACGTAATAGCATTAGGATTTTATTTTTTTTATTTTTTTTGTTTCGTCTCCTCATGATTACTTGCAAGTCAATCAATTATTTAAGTAAATACAAACTAAAAGGAGGGGGCGTTTGTTTCCTTCTCTCCAGTTGCAATCCGATCTGCGCATGCTGAGACGCCCACCTTGACGTCATTTTTTTGGGTTCTGTATGTGTTATGCGTGAGATCCAATCGGGATCCGCCGGGTGCCCTCCTTCGTATGTCGTCTCTTTATCATCAAACACTTGTCCAAACGTTTCTTTTTTCATTCAATCACTCAATTATTTCCCTCAAATGCACGCAACTTTGAACACAACGACTTTAGGAAATGTACCACTTTGATATTATTATTGCATTTTAATAAATTGCCCTTGGATACAGTGAGGGGAAAACCCTTAAAAATCACGACAAAGTGAATTCCGAACGGAAATTGAATCAAGAGAAAATGTCAGATAGTTTTCAAATGACTTTGTCGATCTGGTAAAATCTGGGAATTGACGTCAACGACGAAAAAGGATGACCCAAAAGGATTTTGAGCGTAGGTTGTGTAGCTCCCGATGCAAATAGACAGTCAATGATGGAAAATGTGACAGGCCAGTCTCCGATGTTTATAAATTATGTATGACAGGACCAAGTCCAGCGAAGAACGCACGGTACGCGGTAACATATATCCCAAGAAAATTCAATTTTCAGGGGCAATAGCGAAACAACCAGGTGATCATATCAAATGGGCAGCTGGCCAGAAAAAAGAAAAGTCTATATACTGAGTTGAGGATCGTAAAAAAATAAAAATTGGTCGAGGATCCGTGAGTGACAAGGAGTAGGGACGAGCAGCGAGCCAAGAAAATGGTCGCGTGCGTGTCTCTCTGGCGGAGGGCTCCATTCATTTCCGCCGGGCCGGCCGGCAGCGCGGTGTACATCTACACTTCCCCCTGCTGTAAAATTAATGTACACTTCCCTCATCATTTGGGATCTCTCTTTCTCTCCCCTTCGTCAGCAGCAGGTCATGTATACTCACATATGTGAAATAAAGACCCCTCCAAGACATGTAGACCTCATCGTCATTACGAGACGTCGTCCCTTCTGTTACGTTCAACATATCCACCATATGGCGCGCTATCTCGTTCACACACAATTTGAATATGAAGCCAGGATGTATGGATGCTGGTGATAACATAATAAAATATATGAAAAGAGGGGAGAAATTACTGAAGGACCCCTTCTTCGGGACGATCCTCTTATCTAGCGACATATCACGAGGAGCGGATGTCTGCCAATATGTGACGAAATTTATCAAATGCGCAATTTCATTAAAATAAGACTCTTATTTATTTATTAAAAGGAAAAATCATAAGTAGATATCAGGTTAACGAGGGGTCGAAACCTGTATTTCTTCCAAGACGGATAGGTTTATAATTGGGACTTCCTCGAGCTGAAAATGACGGGTCCACTAAACAGCTGGTTTCATATATCTTACGTAGGTACTTAATTCATTCGAGAGAACGGTATTTATGATGAAATTGTTATTATTATATGTGCACTGTGTGGCCCCATTTTTAAAAGTACATAAAAAGATGGCCTTCACGTCCGATTGTTGAAATCATGCAGATGAGTCGTCATCGTCATCTTTCCGGAATAAAACTTTTTTTTACATTTTATTGCGGCCGGAAGACAGCACGGCGAATGAAAGAAAAGGCGTTTGGGCGTCGAGTACTGCTAGTGTAGCACGTTTTTTAATTGTTTGATGGGTGCTGCTGTATATATTCATCATCCTGGCTGGCCGGATTTGTGTTTTACGGTTCGGAAGCCAAGGGGAACGCTTCCTTCCTTCCGAGAGGAAACAGGCTCATAGAAATCGGACATCCTCCCTGTCTCTCTCAAAAGGAGAGAGACGAGGAAACAACAATAACAAAAAAAGGAGAGAGAGCATGAGAAATGCGCGTGAGGTTGCGACGTGAAGCTCGTCAGGGGTGGGAAAAGAGATGAGTAAGGTCCCCCCGGATATGCAGTGGACGATGAATCCGGAACTAAGCTCAGGTAACTTCCGAAATAGAATGAAATAGACAAAAAAGTGTATATGACAGCCCCTCCCATGAATATGTGTTTCTTTGTTTTGTTATTACGAGTAGTACATGAGAGTGATCTCACACACAAACAATAGAAGAAGACCTACTCGGTTTGATATGCATCACGAAAGGACTAATCAGATTAAACTGTTCTTAGATATGATTAGACGGCGCAGTGCATTGCGGTGGGAACACATAATATTGAGAAAAGAATGCGCTGAAAAGGTCAGGAACTGGACAGGCTTCACCGGAACGGAATTATTTCTCACGACTACTACAACCGCAATGACCTTTTTGTTTGTCTTTCCCTAAAGTTTTTGCGATTCTAATCGCTACAAAAGAAAAACCATCAACTCGTCAAGGAAGGGGGGACACAACAAAAAATGCGGATGCGTCCACTAAGAATGCGTGTTCCGTTTCCGATTTCCGGCTCATCCTTCTATTACTGTCCCTACAAAGTGCTATTGTCCGTAACGAAAAAAAAAGAGTTAAATGAAAATTCTTAAAATTTCTTAGTTTCTTATCGTATCCATCCGTTCAAATCCTTTCTTATAGACCTAGGGTTACGCATCAATCCAAGTATTGAGCTCACCAAGCGTCTTAAGACGCCCGTCTTACAAGAAAGTCTTATTACAAGAAGAAGGAAGACGGGAACCTTAAAAAAGAAGAAGGAAAAAAACGGACATCATTCATAATAATAATAAAGAATCCATCAAGCCCCCCGACCACATCGTTCCCACCGTCCATTTAAAGGAGCCGGAAGCTCACCCTCATACACGTCGGAGAGCAAGATTGTCGTGACCCCTTTTAGAGGAAAAAAGAAGATAAGAGGGGGGAAGGTTAAACAAAAGGTGGGCAGAAGGAAGTTATACCCGATGGTTATAAAGGGGGCGTAACAGGGACCCCCGTCTTCTCTGATGGTTCAACAGGTTGCTGCTCCTTCTTCACTGATGGAACGGAAGGAAGTCTTCAAACTCGCCCCCTCTTTTAGGTAGAAAGAAAGAAATCCCGGTGATTTTCCTTTCAAAGCTTGACCGTCTTGCTCTAACAGAAAACAATTTCCGTTAATCAATCGTGAGCAACTATACTTTTAATACAACTATAAACTGAAAAAGAGGCCCCCTCTCAGTTTATAAATGATTTATGAGATTGAAAACTCTACCCTGTGATGTTCACTTTTTTATTTGGCGATCGGACAAAAGCATAAATTCTAAATGATCTCGTGAGGGAGTATATACATACAATAAGTACACAAGTTTAAGAGAAGAGAAGGACGTTGAGAGAATCGATGGACACACACACAAAACCCACAATTCCAAAAGGATCTCAATACGCACTGGCGGATTTATTCCCACGATATCGCGACGACGGCTTTTTGGGACGGGCAGTCATCGATCCGTCTTGTTAGCGATGAATATTTCATCGCTTTTTCCTCGAGAGAGAGGGGAGACGACACCAAACGGACTTCTTGTGTGCATTTCCCATAAATGATGTAACACACACCGCTGGACTGAACACCCCGCATTGGTTGATCAATACGCATAACAACAATCAATCCAACCAGCAGCTATAAGTAGCTCGGATCATACACATGCAACTTTTTTTTCTGATGGAAGAGCTTCCTTCGAGCAACAACTTTTTTTTTTATTTTTGAAAAATTCCGTATGGGGCAAGTTGGCCAGCTGCTTATACCTTGATAGGTCCTCATATTTGGCATGACTCTGCTGGTTCAAGAGCGATGGATAACAGAAATTTTCTCAAATATAAAATACGAGTAGCCCCCTCTTTCAGAAGTAGCACATGTCCGTCATAATAGTTTTGTTGCTCGTTTATGAACCGAGCGACGATGACAATAGTCTCTCCCTGTTGTTTGTCACTCATTTCACAACTGTGCGTCACAGTAATTTAGAACAAATCGAGTGAAACTCGAAACTTTCAGGAGGGGATATACCTTGTATTCTATACTATAAAGTGATTAGAAAATACTTCAACTTTTGAGTCATCTCAACGTCCAGTTTATACATTCCTACAATTGTAGTTGGATCAAGAAGACTATCGATTTAAAAAAAAAAGGATGGGCGACGCATTAAATAAACTAACATTATGTCCACGTAGAAAGGAAGATGTGACAGTAATTAAAAGAAGCAAAAGAATAGCTAATTTTTTACAGCAGCTGGGGAACCCATTACTTGAATGCTATTAAATAATGTAAGGAATAACAAGGACCCGAATTGACCAAATAGGATCAACAGTGACTTGTTATGTTGTATGTATGGATTTCCTCGCTAGTTTTTTATGAGCTCTCGGATCGATCACAATGATGTTGAAATATTCAAACACGTTGGGTCTCTAGCTATATTATACAACTACCCAAGACTGTTGATACAATAAAAAAGCAAACGACATTTCTTTATGTATATTGAATCGACGTCATTTTCTTCTCCTCTTCTTTTTTTGAAATAAAAGTCTATTTTGAAAGAAAAAAGTCGTTGGAGAAATGAGAAAATATACGGGTGCCGATCTTTCTTCTTTTCTTTACTTTTTTTTTATTATGTGAACGACAAAAGGTTTAAAAGGACGACGTACGACGCGTCTTACGAGGTAAGGAGTCTACTTCCCTTTTCATGAAAAGGAAGGAATTTCAAGCGGCCGTTACGTTATACACACAGATAGTAGTACAGTGAATAAGGGGGGTTAAAAAGTAACGTCGGCGTCGGTTATAGCCGGAGGGGTGCTCCCCCTCGAGACTGAATTAAAAGGACGCCACGCGTCTTGAAGCGTCGAGACCTTTTACTTCCGAAAAAATACAACAATGAATGGGTGATGACGAGGACGTATAGTATAAAAAGCAAAAGGAGGGGGTCGTCTCGGTACATTGTCTGCGATTTAAAGGGTCTCTTCCAAGGTGCCCCAACTGTCGGATAGCGTCGCGGCGTCGGTTACACCCCAAGGGGGAAAAAAGGAACTTGCCTTTTCTTTTCTTCTTTTCTTGAATAGAGGGATATAAGGAGTCCGGTTTTAAAGGGACGCCACGCGTCTTTATTGAACGTCGTCGGTTACATTCTAGGGGGAATCCCTTTTCTTCTTCTGGGACCTTTAACGGTTTTTTCTTTCTTTCAAGACGTTAACGCACATAATCCGATTACGACTTTATTTTTCTTTCGTTATTATTTTACACCAATGAAAAAAGAAGATGCGCAACTCATTGACATCTGCTCGTATGATACATATCCTAGACGGATATCGCAAGCTGCGGATGGAACCCCAGGACGTCGTTTATCTTATCACCACCCGCCTCAACCGACGCTCATCATCATCATCATCCGACTATAAGGACAGATGCTGATATCACCTGCGCCTTGTTGCAGAAGCACGGGGGTGGATGATGATGCTGTAGTGTTTTTGAATAGGGCGGATTTCAAAAGTGAAAAGAGAGAAGAGAAAAAAGTTGACGGCGTCGTTGTAACATCTGCCCCGTGCGCCCCGGCGTCGCTCGAGACAACAAAAGGTGCACACGTCGAGATAAGAATAGTGAAAAATAAAATATATATATACAAGTATAAAAAAAAAGCTTTTTTCCGATAGGGCAGGCTCCTGCATCCCCCGCTCGAGCTAGCGCACGCGCGGGTTTCCATGGCGACAAAGAGGGCGACGCCAACACTTTTTTCAGTGGGGGGCAGCGAGCGGTGCCTCTTTTCGTTGAGGGGGAGGTGGAGGAGGAGCAGTAAGGCAGCTGCTTCGCCGTCGACAGCGTCGGCAGGCATCGAGAGGAGGGAGACCCCCCCTCTCCCACGACATGGACATCTGCTCCGCTCAAAGCACAAAAGGGTGTGTTCTGCTGGGGAGCAAACAAGAGGGAAAAAAAGAGAGGAGAGCAGTTCCAAGAGGGGGGAAGAAAAGAGAAATGAATTCATCGCGGCAAAAGGGGGTTGAAGAGGTGGAAAAACTCTACAGTTCTACTACTACTAGTAGTTGCAACTGTAAAGCTCGTAGTCAAGACAACTGGTCATTGTTGTTTAAAGGGACGCCAAGTACACAACAAAAAATAAATATATATATATATTTGTATGTTTTTTTGTTCATATATGTTACGCTCAATGCACGACGATGAATGCAACCAAAAGATTCTATATTTATATCTACTTTTATAGTATTGAACTAAAAAAAATCTTTATAGACATGAGTGGGTCCATTATTCGTCCTTTTTCTGAATAAAAATTGCTTCATCAAAAGTCCGATGCCAATAAAAGATTCTCAATTGAATTGTTTAGGTCAATACGTCTACTCGGATTCTATTGTTGGTTCGAAATTAGCTCCACGAAATTTAGTTCATATTGAATTCCAAGAGAGAGGGACTGATGGCTATTGTAATGCAGCGAGTGGTTTCTCTAGTAGTATTGTGATGGCAAGATAAGCAAGTGGACACGAACGAGCCCGCCAGTGGCTCTTGTCCACTCACCGACGTCGTCGTCGTCGTCTCCCGCGTGCAATTTTAATCAAGTTGATCGCCCGCAGGGGGGGTGCCGGATGAATAAGAGCAGTATATAGAGGGGGACGACGTCGACGACGTTGTCACGGCAACACACTGTGTGTCTCGTGGATTATTGCCTGAGAAAGGAGCATGACAATAATAAACACAACAGGTCTCAACTGAGGAGAGACAATTCAATATGCTCTCTTATATTTTTCAAATAGGATAAGGCCCAATCAAGTGGCGCAACGCCGGATGGATGAAAATAAGGAAAACTTCGCCACCCGCTGAATGTCGCGGGCTGAAAGCGTCGTTCTAATCTATTACAGAGAGACAGCCGCCAACCATTGATTGCGTCACTAAGGGGGGAAGTGAAAAATATATATAGAATAAACAAAAGAGAATGTCGTGCTTCTCTCCAGACTCCACTCTACCACCTGTGGCGTCAAATACATTTTTCGTTTCTTTCCGGCGCAATTGTTCCGCAGCGGGCAGAGTGGTTTTCCCTAGTCGTCGTCGTCGTCCTTCCACAAACGAGCTCTCTCACTCGAGTTAATGCAATAAGAACGTCAATCCAGATGATACAGAGATCTGCTGCTCCCCTATTCACAAGGAGCGAGAACCCTAACTCATTCAAATCATTGAAGCGGATCCTTATTAGGAGAAATGTGGGCTGCACTTAGGGACCTTATGATTAGCACACACTCCAACTTATCGGGACATCTCTTTAAAATAATCTGATTTGAAGCATTTTAGATAAAAGATAAAAGCTCGAAACTTATTTGAATTATGATATTATTTAAATTTGAAATCCCTATAGTTGAACAAGATGAGTAATGCGACCACGAACGGAGGTCCTAACGAGCTTATTTATCCGGATAAATTGTGTTATTCCGCCGCATCCAACGGCTCCGCGGCGCTATAGTCTTAGAGGGGTTTACGTCTATACAAGTTGTCGTCGTCGTCGTTGACGCACACAACACAAACGGGACAGAAAGCTAAAATTCCCCCCTTCACCAAGTTTGGAAATGGAGCGATTCATCTTTAAATGCTTCATACACCCTGTGCATGTCAAACTGTTTTGGAGAGAGATAATGAGTGCCAGCTCTTTAGCGTTTCCCAAAAGGGGTTTCCACAGGATGAATCGAATTCAATTGTCCAAAGTTTTAAAATGTTTGACAGACCACTTCGTTCTCTCAGTCCATCCGCGGGAGCAGGGCTCCGAAGTGGACGTACAACACAACAAGAGAAGTTGAAAGTTTTATGATGAAATAGCAGTCGACAGAGGTCCAAACTTGAGCAGCAGCTGCGTGCATATCATGCCACATCTCGGTACCGACCCTCCCAAAAAAAATGTCTATTTCAACAATTAGAGGAAGGAATAATACCGCTGTTGACTACTCATACCGGAACTTGGAGAAATAAAGCTATCTTCCGGAAATTTCCGGATTTCCCTAGCATCTCAGGTAGCGCTAAATCACGTGAGACACGGATTTCTATCTTTTTCACACAGACAATCCAACAAACCACCAAAATCCCGTCCCTTTTTCAATGGCTTCTCTGCCAAGCAGGGATTAAGAACACAAAAAAGGCCACCACATTTTTAAAAAGTGTGCGGTAATTTGACCAACAAGGAATATGAGGATGAAAAGTGTGTATTGGCTTAGTCCGTGCCATCTGTGAGGGTTTTACCACACTAGGTAGAAATGGAATCTCTTGCCACCGCGTAACGGCTCAATATAATACCAAAGAGTGCAAACAGAAAACCTTAACCTAAATAAAAAGGTGCTTTCCAAGCGACAACTGGATTAATTTTATTTATAACTTTGTCTGCATGTGGATGGGCACACACTCTCTTTGTTTCCTACTTAAGAAAAACTCTATCTAGTTTCCCTTTTCATATTTAAATGGCCAGCAGCATAGAGCGAGGATCTTCAATCGTCTGCTTGATTTTGCGCAAGAAGGTCACAGCTTCCCTGCCATCAATCAGCCGGTGATCGTAAGTCAGGGCCACGAACATCATAGGACGAATGACCACCTGATGATGAAAAAATACAATGGAATATGTACGAAGGCATCGAAATAGTCCTTTCCTTTCCATTAATCCAGATTATTTCCAGATATAGAGATAATAAATAAATAAATATTTTTACCTGCCCATTCCTGGCAACTGGTCGATCGAAGATGCCGTGCATGCCCAAGATAGCCGACTGTGGTGGATTGATGATTGGAGTACCAAAGAGAGACCCAAAGACACCACCGTTAGAGATAGTAAAGGTTCCACCGTCCATGTCCTCGACGGCCAAAGCGTTGTTCTTAGCTTTATCTCCCAGGGCAGCGATTCCCTTCTCAATGTCTGCGTAGTTCATCTTCTCACAATTGCGCAAGACAGGAACGACCAATCCCTATTGATGTTATAAAAAAAACGGGATGATAAAAAACCGACAGGAAGCTAGTCGTAATTTTGGAGGACAAGGGCATTACTTTGGGTGTAGCCACCGCCACCGAGATGTCGATGTAATCGCGGTACACAATCTCGCCTCCGTCGATGACAGCGTTGACTGTCGGCTGCTCAGATAGAGCATAGGCCGAAGCTTTCACGAAGGCCGACATGAAGCCCAATTTAATTCCATGGGTCTTGGCAAAAGCGTCGCCGTGCGTCTTCCTCAACTCCATGATATTGCTATTGAAGGTTGATTTAAGATGGCTATAAAAATGCGACTTATGGTGACAACAACAACATTTACCTCATATCGACTTCGTTAAAAGTGGTGAGCATAGCATTGACGTTCTGAGCCTCCTTCAGCCGCTGGGCAATGCGAAGGCGCATTCGGTTCATCTTGACACGCTGCTCCGTCCGCGTTCCAGCGATCTCCTTGCTGTAGTCAGCTGGTGGTACGCGAGCCAAAGGAACTGCCTAAATCAACAAAAAAAAAGTTAATATATATAAAAAAAATAATACAAATAACATAGTCTAGGATAATTTACCTGGGTTTGAGAGGCATTTGCAGGAGGGGCAACGCGTGGCTGGATGCTAGCCACAGGCGTAGAAGTCATTGGAGCAGCAGGTGGTGTAGGACGTGGCGGAGCTGAGGTCGGGATGGCACCAGCCGAAGGTTGAGGGGCAGGCGGAGGAACTGGAGCAGCCGGGGCAGGAGTCGGTGTAGGTTTGGGAGTTGGTGCAGCAGCAGCCACTGGTTTTCCTGGAGCAGCTCCTCCTTTGATGATTTGTAATAAACATGAAAATAACTGAGCATATGGCTAGTTCATTTAAGATGACTAACCTGGTGTGATAACAAAGAGTTTGACTCCAGGTTGAACAGTAGAGCCATCACTCACACACAGTTCTGTAATTACACCATTGCATGGGGCTTTGACAGGAATGGAAGTTTTGTCTGTCTCTATGTGACAAACTTCCTCATCCTCCTTGACTGAATCACCAACAGCTGCACAAAGAAAGATGTTTTAATCATAAGATTAATAATTACATAGATATTTTTTTATTCTGAATACTGAAATATTACCTTTATCCCACCTCACATCTCCTTCACTAATTGAGTCAGCAAAAGGGGGCACAGTCACAACCTTGGCTTCATTGTCTGTTACAAATTTAGTTGTCAAGTAAAATTAAAACATATGTGATAATAATAACTTACTTAAAATTTGAGAAGTTTGAATGCTGCGTTTCAGGATGTTGAAACTGCTTGCCTGGTTCAGAATTAAGCTTCTCTGGTTAGAGCCAGTGTAATTGATGGCCGCGCCCGCTTTCCCATTTTCACAGGTGCTCTGAAACAAATGTGATAAATTCCTATTAGGTTATTAGACAATAAAAATGGAGTAGACGACATAACATTTCCGTTAGTTTCGGCATTCACTAACTACCAAATAGATACTCATGAAAAAAATATTAAAATAAATAAAATAATAGCAGTTTTTAATACTTGATGTAACGCCGAGCTTGAGATCCGCAAATTATTGCGAATTAAATTGGCAATATTTTTCGTAGTCCCGACGGCTGAAAAATTTAGACGAGCGAGCGCTGCCATCTTGTTCAAAGGAACGATAGAGAGTTGCACCATTTACAAAAATAGATCAAAACTTATCATTTTTCTTTTGAATATTCTCAAAATGAAGAAGTGAAATATCAATTAATGGTAAATTTATTTAAAAAATAGTTATTAAATTTTATTATAAGCTTTTGAAAAATATTACATAAATTTTGAAAACAAATTCAGTAATTAACTTGCAACGCTGCATTCCGGGATAGATGTTTAACAAGTAGACAAGTGACAACAGAAGACGAATCTCGAACCGTAAAAAACAATAACAAACTAAAATGTATTGCATTTTGAGAAGATTACCAAAGATTTCAGCGAACCGGTGTTACTCGGCAAACGTTATTGGTGTTGCCAAGCCAAAGTTAGCAACATCGATCGTCCTCACAGATAAATGTGTTGAACGACTCAAAGAGCTGTCAAGTAAATACGACAAGGTCTTGCGGGTATCAGTTGAAGGTGGTGGATGCTTAGGATTCCAATACATCTTCAACCTGGATACTAAAATAAATGAGGATGATTGGTTGGTTTACCACTTTTAAATTGTGATTCTTAATGACTTGTCCATTCACGAGGAAGCCTATCTTAGCCCACTCTTGGGGATACCCTTTTACAAATTAATTTACTTTCTCTCACTATTATTATTAGGAATCATTATTCTTTGAATGCTGATTTTTTTTTGTTTTTTTTGTTTGATCTACAGTATTGTGGAAAGGGAAGGAGCCAAAGTAATAGTTGACACATCATCTTTGGAGTACTTGGAAGGAGCCACAATTGACTACCAATCTGAGCTGATTCGTTCTGCATTCAGAATTTTGACGAACCCAAAAGCAGAAAGTGGATGTTCCTGTGGTTCTTCATTTAACCTTAAAGTCACATAACTTAGATGTTTGTCAAAATGTGTAATTTTAGTTGTACATATTCAAGGAAAGTGATACAACAGCAAACAAATTCAAATTAGAAAAAATGTGAATGCATATGAAACTGAATTGTTTTCACTTGCTTATGAGACCTAGTTTCTTAGCTTCCAACTCATAAATCAGTAGGCGCCACATTTTCACTACAAACACTTCTGCTTCTTCATCTAAAACCTGGAGAAGTTAAAAAAACACATTAATTTATAAAAATCATTGAAGGATAGTTTTGCTTCTCGATAATTACGAACTTTGATAGGGTAGAAAAGCAAACTAGGATGTAAAAGTATCTTACCATTTGAACATCATTAATAATGCTTTGAGGTTGGCTCCCAATCAATACCTTGGAACAAATGAAGTCCACTAGCGTGGGTTCAGGTTCTCCAATATATTCGATGATTTTTTTGTTCACCCAAGGTTTGATGCGGCGATCCATTATCACCTTAAGTAATAAAAAAAAGTGAACAAGTTTATTCATATGAATTATCATTTTTCTACTTACATTATCCACCAAACTCCATTCAACAGGGTGCGCAAAAAGAGAAGCCTTATCAGTCGGAATCTTTTCGATAAGACTTTTAATGTTTTTCCTCTTCTCTTCTGAATTCTTGGGCTCCTTTTCCTTCTTAGAGCTGTCATCTCCATAATCTAAATGAGATCACATGCGAATGTATTATGCAGAGCGTCTTAATAAAGTCACTGAAATTACCTAATGGTACTAATTTGCGTTTCTTAGGAGCAGCTACCTCATCTTCATCAGCATTAAAAACGGCTTTTATCTCCAATTTCTTCCGCTTGTTAAAGACCAAACTGGGTCCTTGGGAACCTTTGAGATTGGAAAGGATTAAAACGAAGTCATTAAAAAGAGATGGAATACTAATGTTTAAAAACACAGTTGATTATTACTCTGCTTGCTGTCGCTTTCCGTGGGAACCGGGCTTAGAGAGTTTGAGGTAGACATAGAATCCTCTTCCATGGCAATAACACTACTGGAAATACTCGAGCTATTCATCTTAAGTTCTTGGCCAGTAGGTGTTGATGGGGCAGATGAGCCGGGTGTGTTGGAATTGTTTGGATGATTTTTGGAGAGTGGGAAGTCGTCAACATCGGAGGGTTGCGATGGTAAGGAAGCATTCATCGGAGAGAAAGAACGTCCCGATTCACTTGCGGGCTTAGCAGGTAAAATTACTTTGGGTTTATACTGCTGTTCTCTTTCATAAAGGGCCTATAAAATAAATGAAAAGATGCATATTTATAAAAATTATAGATGGCTAAATCGTGCAAGTAAATGATGGGGCCAGCATAAAACTGAATAAGTTGGGAGTTACTCGGGAAAGTTTTACAAGTTACTAAAGGTAAAGATAGTAAATACTGACCTGCTTGAAAGTTGCGGTAGGATCCGAATGACCTTCAGAGAATATCTTACTCTTCAACTCTTCCAGCTCCTCTTTTTCTTTCTGACGGTCGCGTGCGTCCGACTCCAATTCCCGCTCACGCTCGGCTCGTCGGCGCTCCATCTCACGCCCCCTGCAAGGTAGCCCGCAAAGAGCTCGTTTACTAAACCGAAGTAAAAGAAAAGAAACCACACTTACTTGTAATATTTTCCATCGTCTCTTTCGTCGTCATAATCTTCCAAAAACTGCTTTAGCCAAAGAGCTTGTTTATGCTGTTCATCGATCCGTTCTTTCTCCTTCATTTCGAGCTTTTCATATTCTCTCTGCTTTTTCCTTTCACGCCCTTCCCAGTGACGCAATCGTTCCTAGAACAAAACAAATTGACAAAAATTAGCAATAAATCACACATCTAGATCATGCTGTCACATAAGATTCATCATTTCTTAAAGGTCACCGTGCTTTAAAAAAAGAAACATCGGATAGAAATAAAGGTAATATATGATGAATGATTGTACAAAAGTGCTTTTTTTTTCTTTTCTACTTTTCTAGCGGTCCCAGTTGCTGATGGCGTGACAAAAAGTGAGCACGAAACTTAAGGTGCTCAAAGAGCTACTGACCGAACTCAGTCAACTAATCCTCTTGAGCGAGGCATACACGAAGGAAATGAAACAAGTAAACACAAAACAAAAAAAAGTACCTGATAGGCAACTTCTTTCTCCCTTGCTTTCTTCTCAGCTTTCTTCCGCTCCAAAGCCTCTTCCTCTTCCTCCTTCTCCCTAAGGTAATCCTTTTCGGTTCGACGCACAGGGCGCGGTTCGGGCTCAGTTCTATCTCGTGAACGACTTCTCCTTGGCAGAGGAGGAGGTGTAGTTGGCTGAGCAGGTGGAGCAGGGGGAGAACGAGATCGCCGAGGTAGTGGCGGGGTCCGAGAGCGCACCTCATTCTCCTTCTCACGCTCTCTTCTTCGTTCCCGCGAACGATCTCGGTTACCACGGTCGCGCTCCGAATTCCTATCGCGGTCTCTTTCACGTTCTCCAATTCCTCTGTCGTTGCGACCCCCAGATTGGCCTCGATCACGGTCCCGATCCCGGTCTCTCCGTTCTCTTTCCCGTTCCTTCTCTTTCCGTTTCCTTCTTTCCGCTTCTTTTTCTTCGTCCTGTTTTTTAGCGATTTCACGAAACTTTCCGATTTCTCGAGTGATCAAATCTTTTTTACCGTCCTCGATTTCAGTTTCGAATTTCTAAAGAAAAAAAAAATTTACATTTGTATCAAAGTTATATTAGCTGACTAAATATTTACATTCATGTCCAAATTATTTGCTTCTTCTTTTTTAATTGCTCTGGCTTTTTCCTTCTCCTGCTCCCTTCTCTCTTTTTCTTCAGCTAAAAATTTAGAATTCAAAAATTAGAGTAATGAAAGTTATGGTGGTGCCTTTAAAAGAAACTACCTCTAGCTTGATTAGCTTGCATTTCAGATTCGTAGTCTTTCAGACTTTGGCCTATTCTTTCTTTAATCCATTTGTCCTGAACTCTAGTTTCTTGCGTAATGAAGTCGTCATCGCCACTTGCAGGTCCTCCTCCCGATGACTTTACTTTTTCGGCTACACAACGTAAAAAAGTTATTCGTGCATCTTATCATTCAGAAATTATTACATCTACCTTTGTAATTGTCTAACACTATTTTTGTTTTGGCATCCACTTTAACCACCAATTTTTTTTCTCCAATCTCCAATTCGTGAAGGAGACGAATTGCTCTCAATGCAGCTTCAGGTGTGCTGTACTCACAAAAACCGAAAGCTGGAAGAACAAGAGTAAAATAAAAAAGTTTAAAATTGTTTATCATATTTTCTTGAATGAATTTGAATAGGAATTTACCCTGCAGTACTCCTGAAGCTCCTTGAACCCTTTTCCAGCTCAATACAGGGCCACAATGCTGCAGAATTTGCCGGATCATATTATCTGGGGCTCTGTCTGTAATGTTTCCCACAAAGACTGTGACTGTAGGTCCAGAAGCTTCATTGGCCATTCTTGGTCCCCTAGAAATGACACCAGGTGTCTGCTGCATGTTGGTCGGAGGCATAAGATTTGGTGGTCTTTGGCCCATTGGAGGCATTGGAGGACCACCCATCGGTGGAGGATATCCCATCATGTGGTTACCCATTCCCTATAAAAAATAATAATAGAAGAACAAATTTAGGTATTTGAGATGATGAAAGTGACATGCAAGTTATTACCATAGGTGGCATACCACCCTGCATCATGGGCCCTGTAATAAAATAAAATAAAATAGTTAAAAACTAATACAAGACTACTTCCATCTGCTGTCGTTTCACCTGTCATGTACGGCACCGGCATAGGACCGGGTGGCAAGTTCATCCCTGGAGGACGAGGAGGGTAAGACATGTTCACCAATCAAATTAAGATGCTTCTGTGAGCAAGTAGAGAAGAAAAATAAGAGGGCTCAACTGTCTGACATCTGATTTGTGAGATAAACAATCAAATCAGTCAAACTGAACACACACGCTGTGTATAATAATTCGAATAAAACTGTAGAAAACACGAATGATTCTTTTATTTTTTGGGAACTCGGAAAGTTTGGCGTGTAACATGGTAATACGAGAATTACCAACGTAATAGAAGCCTCTTCTGACCATATTCCGTAGTCACCGCATAGAATATTCAATATTCCAAAATCCGCTTATCCGCTCGCACAGGATTCGTACTTCGTGGCCCGTTGAGCCACGAAAGTGTACCATTTTTTGAGTTTCACCCGAAGTATTCATTTGCCTGGAAACGTAAAAGCACCAGCACTGCGAGCCCCGACATTCAATGCAATTGACGCGCGCTCCGTAGTGTTTACTAGAATATTTGCTTAAATTACCTTGCCTTTATACGAACGTGAATTTCGATTCCCTTTCAAAACTTGTGTGCCTCGTCTAGCCTGGCGCTAAACTTCAAATACGCAGAACATAATATAACCATGCACCTCAACTCCTTTTACACCGACATTTGAAAGTTTAGAGCGTGAGAACATTCGTTTTTTTATGTATCCCCCGCTCGTAGAATTGCGTTTGAATCCCTCCGCCCACTTCATTACAAATTTTAACAAATCACAATTCAACTCGTGCGTGCAGTACAATTCGGATGACGGAAACCCTTCTTGAACCGCAATAGAATTCAAAAGAGAGGGAAAAAATTTGACGCAAGCGCCGTGTAGTTTTGCGTTTACTCCTCGTGTGGATACGTCATAGCGCGGGGCGCGCGCGAGGGATCTGGGGCCAAGAAGACCGGGTGCAACACAGTAGCTACTGGGATATAGAGTAGACGGAACTGCTGTCTCTTCAAACGTACAAGATACACGCGCGTTGAAAACAGTCGGATTTCGGTGGTCGCGGCAAGTAGCCGGCCGTAAAATACAGTGCGGATCGGTATCATCTTTCTCGAATTGATATACTCGATATCGAGTGGGCAGATTTGTGCGTGGGAGTTGGGATCCGCGTTTTGTTTCCATTGTCGTTGCTCTTGGTAACATCGGCAGTTTTGGGGATACCTGGTGGTTTGTCCAGCAGCAGTACACCTTCGCCTGTCATCGATTATCCGAATCCCGTGAGCGCACGGTCCTTCCCCCTTCTCTCTCTCTTTCTGTCGTCCGCCCCTGTCCGGTGGCTTTTGTAATCTTGTTTATTCGATGACTCTTAGTGGTTCGTCGTAGAGTGACTAGAGAGATAGAGAGGAATAACATGCCTCACTTGGCCTAACATTGAGCCTCACTCTTTCCTCTTTCAATAAAGCATCCCTCGAGACTCTCGAGTACCTACTGCAGAGAGGGAGAACATCCTACTGCGTTCTTTCATATCCGGTGGTTTAAAACCCTCTTGAAGAGAGAAAAAAAGTAAAACGGATGTCCAGTCATGTCCGGCAAGGAGGAAGGAGTCGGCTGACGTCCGACCATAGTGAACGAACGCCCTAGAGCGACAGTGGTGCAACACTGTTTTATTTATTCATTTCCGTATTCATATCATCAGATAAAACCCTCTTCATATACTTCTGGCCAGCTATGATGCATCGAGAAGATCGACTTCAAAGATATTGGCTACTTTACCACGCCAACTGGATTGACGGATATCTCTCTCTCTGACGCAAGACTTGACGTGAAACAAAACAACTGTGATTCCAACGACGAGATATCAACTGTTTATACTGCACCCTCCGAAAAAAAAAATAAATCGTTGCTTGATTCCGTCTCTCAAAAGGTGGGAGAGGCCATGGAGCCCAAAGTGGCTCTTCTCTGCTAAAGAGTCCCAGTGGCAGCCAGCAAAATTTCGAAAATTAACTCAGTCAAACTAGTGATGCCGGGAGGTCGACGGGGCCTAGTGGCCCCGCAGAACACCTTCTTGGAGAACATCATCCGCCGCTGCAGTCAACAACGTAAGTGGATTTCATAATTGGATTTTTAAAAATATTCAAAAGTGTATATGAATGGATTTAAAATTGCACTTTTATTTCACCATCAGTTTGTCAGCTCCCTGTTTCAAGTCCCATGATACTTGTTCGACGTCGTCTTTCTTCCGTTTTTTTTTTATCCTAGCGTGACGCTTCACAAACACTCGTATTTATACGCGGACGTGAGCCAACGGGACGTGACCGAGATAGCACTTTCTTTAGGGAAAAAGGAGCAAATAAAATATATAAAAAGGATGAGGGGATCCTTTGCCCCCACTCCCATCCAGGAAGAGAGAGGGAATAAGGAACCACCGATTGAATGTTTCATCGCTCCTATCCCGTTCCTGGGTGATAAGGGTTGCGGGCCGGTGGAGCACCGAAAGAGTTGTCGTCATCGGGCGACCAAATTGAGCTAGTAGCCATTCAAAATAAGAAATAAGAGGGGGGAAAGGGAGCGGAGGAGGGAAATGTGTGCATGTGTCATTGCCGTGAAAGAGCGACGTATGCTATTGACTTTTCCTTCTCTTTCGTCTTCGTCTTCTTCTTCTCCCTCCCCACTGTCGTGTTACTTGAACATTTCGTGCTGTCACTCGCGTTATCCCGTAGAAAATGGCGACAGAGCTGGCAAAATTCTATACCGTATCTCTCTCTCACGCTATTTTTCTCAAAACAGCCACGTTCTAAAATCAATTCATCGATCCGTTCTCGAGAAGCTGAAATGCAACAGAGAGCATCATGACTTAAACATTTCAAAGAGGGTCGAAAGCGGTAATAGGAGCTCAGCGACTCCTGCTTGATGGCATCATTCCGTCGTCGCTCTTTTCTCATCGTAGCAGCCTGCCGTCGTCTTGAGAGGGGCAAAAAATCCTGTGAGAGAAAAATAGAACAGCTGAAGGAAGAGAGTAGGGCGAAAAGGCGACGCTCCGGCACGGGGGGAAGTGCCAACTATTGTGTTCTCCAGTGCCAGGTTACAGTAAGAGCGCGACGGCGGCAACAGCGGGCTTCCTCCTTCTCCCGCACCCGCCGTTCCCTTTGCACATACTGCTCTATTGATTTTCCCACAGTACATTGCATTGCTGGGTAAAGTTAGGCGAAGCTTCAAACAGGACAAGCTGTTTCGTCTGCGTCTGTTGTTTTCTTCCTTTATTCGAACGATATAGAGAAACAATGCTTTTCAACAGAATGAGGCCCTGTTGTATTGCCTAATCTGAGATGCGACGAAATGGAAACGAGTTCCGGGGGGCATCAGCATATTCACTGCGGATGCTGATAAATCATTTTTGACGGAGCGATCCGTCACAGAGTGGCGAAGGAGATGGGTCCAGCGGCAATCTCTTCGTCGTCGTTCACAAAAGAGAAATAGAGAGAGAAAAAAGGGAAATATACTCGCTCCGGTCTACTGCCGCTGCCGTGGATATTCAACAAGCAGCTCTCCGCCGTATAAATAGCCCAGGCTCCATCACTCCCGGCTGCGTGCGTAGACCCTTGCAGGGCGGCACTGGATTGAATTAGCGCTGAAAAAGTAATTTGATGAGAAGAGGCTGTTGATCTTGCGGTCCGCTGGCTCAACACGGGCTTTTTACCGCGTCAAACCAGTTTTAACCTTTTTCTAATGTCATCTATTTACTTTTTCACAACTGTGGGACCCGGCAAACAATGAACGAAGACTTAATGTTGTCTTTCTTTTTTCTTTTTTTTTCACCTTCTCCCTCGTCAATGCACCCTATATAATGTGTTGATGGGAATGGGCCACAGCTGACAGCAGTTTCCTCCTGGCAAATGCTCAAATCGTCGACTATCCCATCGTCTACTGCAACGAATCCTTCTGCAAGATCTCCGGCTACAACCGGGCTGAAGTAGGTGTTGAAATCCCAAAATCTCTTTGTTATGATATAGGATATATGTATTTGTGACTAGTCATTAAAATGACATTACCGATACTGTTATATAGGCTATTCAAAACTGTTTACAAACTTTTGAATGGTCGATTTCCGTGAGCAGTTATACTGAACCACAAAAGCTAGCTATATCGAGTTATGACGCTCCTGGTTTGTTGATGTTATGAATAGCATATTATTACATTTTCAATAAAACATCATTCTGGGTACCGGTACGTAACTATAGGTGATGCAGAAGTCATGTCGGTGCTCTTTCATGTGCGGCGAGATGACGGATAAGGAGACCATAGAGCGGGTGGACGAATGTCTAGAGTCTTACACTCAAGACCAATTTGAAATCCTTCTCTACAAGAAGAACCGTAAGTCATTCCTGTTCCTTCCCTAATTGGACAGTCTTCCGAGTGAAACTCATATGTCATTAAAAATGGACCATTACTGTAGGTTCACCCCTGTGGCTCCTGCTCCAGATAGCACCCATTAAGAACGAAAGAGATGTTGTCGTTCTCTTCCTCTGCACTTTCCGGGACATCACAGCCCTTAAGCAACCTCTGGAAAGTGAGGAAGCGAAAGGTACCGCCATAGGTATCCCAAAAAACTTTACTTACCTTCTTAACATCTTAATAGAAACAATTGTGGTTACTAACGTTTGAAGCTTCATGAATAATATTGTCTCATGTTTAGTTAGTTTTGCATGTTGTTAATCGTATTTAACAAAATCATTCCAAGTAAACTAACCTGTATTTAATTTCCAAGGTCTTAGCAAATTCGCCAAATTGGCCCGTTCGGTCACCCGGAGCCGGACGGTCATCGTCTCTCAGTTCTCGTCGCACATCCCAGTCATTAAGGATGCCAACAAACAGTCCAACTTTGCTCACGTAAGTATAAGCACTCATTCAAAGCGAGAGAGAGCATGTTATACCGCTCCTTACCTCCTCGATCAGCCTCGTCATCGTTGTAATTGTAAAAGGAAAGGGAAACGAGCTTTTGGTGCGCTCTTTCCTCGTTCTCTGTCTGCAAGAATCATTATCGAAGTGGTTGTTAGACCCTCCTAACTGCAGAAAAGAGTCTATACAATAAAAGCAACATGCGAAAGGATAGGAATAAGGAGGTGAACCAAAGGAAACAACAACAACAACAACAAAAATTTCTACACTGTATGACCCTTAATTGCTCTGCTGAGGACGACTAACGAGCCGTATAGCGTCAAAAGACGCAACGGAATCGATCCCCCGTTTCCGTATTTCGTTTGTTTTTTGTTACTTTTTGTGAGTCTACAGTACTTGAAAACGAATATACATTGTTATTTTTCTTTGTAAAATTTCTAGATGATGAGCCTGAATGCGGATGTGTTACCACAATATCGCCAGGAGGCTCCTAAAACACCTCCGCACATCCTTCTGCATTACTGCGCCTTCAAGGCCCTTTGGGACTGGATCATTCTTTGCCTCACTTTCTACACGGCCATCATGGTGCCCTATAACGTGGCCTTTAAGAACAAGACGTCGGAAGATGTCTCTCTCCTGGTGGTCGATTCCATCGTCGACGTCATCTTCTTCATCGACATTGTCCTTAATTTCCACACCACTTTTGTTGGTCCCGGTGGCGAAGTGGTCTCTGACCCTAAAGTTATCCGCATGAACTACCTCAAGAGCTGGTTCATCATCGATCTCCTCTCCTGCTTGCCTTACGATGTCTTCAACGCTTTCGACCACGACGAGGACGTAAGTCTTGTCACTAACCCGTTTCTGGTTCTATTTTTATCCATCAACCGGGATTAGCGCTCCTATTTTTTTTCTCTGTTTTGTTTCTGCTTGGGTATAATGAGGGATCAATCCCTTCTACGTTCTGCAACGCCAAATGTTAAATATACAACATTTATGCCCGTCACTTGCACAGCTGGGAATAAGGAGATAACGTACTGCTCCTCCTTCGACTTCTTGAAAGTCTCATTACAATTTGCGTCGGAAAGGGGGATCCACCCCCTTCTTTACTTCAGGATCGACGCCTCTCCATTTTATTATTGTGTGTGTGTGGCCTACTGGAAATGTTGGGGGCTGCTATAACAACGCAGCAGTGGGCGCGATGGTAATGATTGGGTTCTCCTCTCTTTATTTTCATGGTGCACAGCAACTTGCCACACCTCTGTCTGTGGGTCCACAACACAAACAGGATCGATGGCGGTTCCCGCTTCCTTCGTAATTGAGGACGCTACGCGGCACCGGGTTGACCTCTACAACCAGGTCCCAGTGCGACGGCTATGCGTCCTCATCAGCCGTTACGCAAACAAAAACAAATAGCAATTAAAGCTTTACAAGACAATGAAATATACATTAAGAACAGAGTTGGGGTACCTTAGTAGATAGATTTGTACAATGTCAAGTGTTAAGTGACGACCATGTTGAAAATTCAAGAGCTTCAAAAGTCTTGATTCGTAGTATTTCTACGTACTAACTCTCATTTGTCACAAACATTTGGACATTATTGCCAAAAGGGAGTGATAATAGAGGACGTCACGCATGTTATCGAACAAACTGCTATGTACTGGCCTAATGACCGTCAAGACTTTCAGGTTATATGTGTGTATATCTTGTAATGTACATCAAAGTTTTAGTTTCCTTCCCTTTTACAAAAACATATCCTTATATGACGTTACGCCTTATTTACTATCGAATAAATTCCAGGGCATCGGTAGTCTATTCAGTGCATTGAAAGTTGTACGTCTCCTGCGGCTGGGCCGAGTTGTACGCAAATTGGACCGGTACCTTGAATACGGAGCGGCCATGCTGATCCTGCTCCTCTGCTTCTACATGCTCGTTGCCCACTGGCTGGCCTGCATCTGGTACTCAATCGGCCGATCCGACGCAGACAATGGTGTCCAGTACAGCTGGCTCTGGAAGCTGGCCAATGTGACACAATCTCCATACGCCTACGTCTGGTCTAATACGTCCAACTCTCCAGAGCTGGTCAACGGTCCGGCTCGTAAGACCATGTACGTGACGGCTCTCTACTTCACGATGACATGCATGACGAGCGTCGGCTTTGGAAATGTCGCGGCCGAGACGGACAATGAGAAGATTTTCACTACCTGCATGATGATCATTGGGTGTAAGTATATACTTACCGCAAATAATCCCTACATTTGCCAACTTTGCCCTTTAGAGTTGAGATATTCATTGACGTATATATATAAACAAAAGACCAGAAACAGAGCTAGCATCTCGGCACTCTGAGTAGCTTCCATTAAAAGATTAACTAGATTTCTGAGTGCGGGAAGCTGTACGACTTGGCGTTCCGAGTAAAAACGCTATCCCATCCGAACGCTGCGGACCTGAAGAGCTCTTGGATGTGCGCTCAGCATTTGAAAAGAAAGAGGGAAGTGATTAAGGATTAAAACGACACGGTTCGCTACTTCTCGCCGAGAAATATATAAATACATACACAATAATATTCCAGAGATTTTCTCCCATTCAAAATGGAATAGATTCAAATTTTAACAGCGCGTTCGTGTCGTCCTACATTCGATCCACTCTTCCGTGGGTTCCAAGAACGGGCGGAGGAGGGCAGAATAAGGATCGATGTTTAGGAGACGCGGCCCCTCATTTTTCTTGTGATACGGTTCGCCGCCGGATGGAATCCTACTCGAGCTGGAGCGCAATAGTACCAGCAGCAAAGTCATCACTTATTCAAAGCGCATCTCGCTGATTATATACGCCTCTCTGCCCGCCCGACGGCGGATGCAAAGAGGAATGAATAGCTATGATGCATTTACTACCCCTCCCTTAACAGTAGTACAGTATCGCACTTTTATGGGATCTCATCATCTCTTTTTTTCCTTTTTCTTTCTTGACGGTCTCTTATATGTAAACAGCCCTTCTGTACGCTACCATATTCGGGCACGTGACAACCATCATCCAACAGATGACGTCTGCCACAGCCAAGTACCATGAGATGCTCAACAACGTTCGCGAGTTCATGAAACTAAACGAAGTACCGAGAGCGCTATCGGAACGCGTCATGGACTATGTCGTCTCCACCTGGGCCATGTCCAAAGGACTCGACACTTGCATGGTATGTGGACGAAGAAAGAATCGTTCTTTCTTTCTTTTTTTCTTTCTCATTCCCAATCTCTTGATGTTGAATGATATGGGAGCTTGATGCTAAAAATATGCTGGCAGTGCCCGAGCGTAGCAGCGACTCGGAGAAATGGTTGCATTTAGCGTAACCGGTGCGCTGGTTGACAACTGATGAAGACGTATCTCTGAATCATTAATAGGGAAGTAGTATAGTACGTGTCTATACAAAAGTAGCTTAAGTGGATTGGGCACACATACAATAATGTCAGAATGCTTGATTCTAATGAAACATGCTCAGGTTGACGCAAAGTGTAAGTTGAAAAATTTAGAGTACAAAGAAAAAAAAATCATGACGGGATTCTTCGCACTTCAGGACTGCAAGGAAAAAAATATAATGTTGACTTAATTACAATTTGTTGACTCTCTAAATTGGAGAGGCTATATATACATTTGACAGCTTGAGTGTGTAGTGGATTCCAGTGACATACGACTAAAAAAGTTAGGACATTGATCGAGGATCGTCGTTCCTTTCCAGCCCGTATTAATCAATGAGAATGAGGGAGATAGCAACTCGAGAGAGATGCCCATAGGATCAGCCATGGAAATCGAGGCCAGTAGAATCATTACGTGTAAACAGAAGGGTCTTCTCTGAGTAACTTAATGCGTTCTGCTGGACGCGACGTCACCAATATCGATCCAGCAGGACTGCCCACTCGCAAAGAGGAGGAAAACACAACACAGACACACTCACCATCGTCGCCACCAGCTGATGGATATATAACTCACCTGTCATGTCCCTTGATGGATGGACAGAACGCCTCCGTTTTCCCATCAACCGCTGCAGAAGCGAAAAAAGGGGGGGACTTACGTTTATATCATACACACATATTGACGTTTTTTCTCTCTCTCTCTCTCGTCTCGGTTCTATATTGTGCTATTTTCTGCGTATTTATATTCTATTCAACTTCCCTCACGTCGATCAAAGTTGATTGACAAAATGCACTTCCTTTATTTTTTTTTTTCGTTTCATGTTGATGAATGATGATTTTCCTCTATAGGTATTGAACTACTGTCCGAAAGACATGAAGGCCGATATTTGCGTCCATCTTAATCGCAAAGTTTTCAACGAGCATCCGGCCTTCCGGCTCGCCAGTGATGGCTGTCTCCGTGCCCTTGCCATGCACTTCACAATGGCCCATTCCGCGCCGGGCGATCTACTCTACCATACGGGGGAATCCATAGATACTCTTTGCTTTATCGTGACAGGATCTTTAGAAGTCATCCAAGATGATGAGGTTGTCGCCATTTTAGGTGAGTTGACGGCATCCAATTTTCAAACAAATCAAATTTAGTAGAGTTGTATCGATCCAGCTAGCTCCCCTCATTTTGTTAGCATTCGCAAACACCTTTTTCAAGTGGTGATAAAAGCGATGAATCCAACAAAAACGCCTTGGTATAATAATGCTAGCTTACATTCATATAATAATGAAAAAAAAGAAGGCATGGTTACGGATCCGGAATTGTTATATAACCTTTACATTATAACAAGGTGGATAGGAAAAAAAAGTTTGTATGGAACTTAACTTTTGTTCCGGTCGGTACCCTTTCCGCTCTTCTCGTGACAGCAGTGACAGTATGAGGGGCAGACCTACCAATTAGTAAATGACGTCCCCGTGTCATTATTGTATATCACGGCCGCAGGGAGCCAACTAGGCCACACTCGGAGAAGACTCGCGCGTTTACGTAATACATCCAAAACCTGATATATCTAAGGATTTTTTTCGCCCATTTAACAGGAAAGGGCGATGTTTTTGGAGACACATTTTGGAAGGAAGGATCGGTAGGTCAATCGGCGGCCAATGTGAGGGCCTTAACTTATTGCGACCTACACGCCATCAAGCGGGACAAACTGCTGGAAGTACTGGATTTCTATCACGCTTTCGCCAATTCCTTTGCTCGCAATCTGGTCCTGACGTACAATCTTCGGCACCGCGTGAGTTTCATACCTTGTTTTTTAATCTATTTTGTTTTTTAAATGCTCGTAAAACATCTTTATGGGAATCTATATTTTAAACAAGTATACTTCTAGGGAAAAAAAACTACTGGGAAGTACAAGTTATGGTCAAAAACAGCATTTTTATGGTTGTTTAAGAGGTAAACAAAAGGGGCCTAAACGAACAGACGTGTGTATAAACTTTTGGCGAAATGAATAAAGGGGAGTGAAATATGTAGGTACTCTATATATACACATAATATTTTGTTATGTATAGAGCCTCGTCGCTCATATTTATGCACTTCATTATCCAACTTGGATTCGGTTTCATCCGCCCTTACGAGTATATACATACATGTGCACGCGTAATCCAATATTCTCTGATGCCGTATCGATTTTTTTTTTCTTCTTCTCTTGCCTTCCTTTTTCGTTCCCGCATGCAAAAGACCCCACCCTTCATCTGGGATCCCTTTTTTTCTGACGCCGAGGATCACGTTTCTAATTAACTTTTCTTTTTTTCTGTGTGTTTTGTTTGGGCTCTCGTTTGACTCTTTTCTGCTTCTATTTCCTATTTTCCACAGCTCATATTCAGGAAGGTGTCGGATATGAAAAGGGAAAAGGAGTTGGCGGAGCGACGGAAGAATGAGCCCAAGCTGGATCAAAATCAGGATCATCTAGTGCGGAAGATCTTTTCTCGCTTCCGCAAGGGTGGATCCAATTCGTCCAGTAACTTACTCTCCAGCACCTCCGCACAGTCATCGGGGAATGTGCCTGGTGGAGTCGGCCTGTCCAACGGACCGTGCGGAGGCGGATCCCAGAGCGGAACACCAAGTCACGGAACCAGGGACGTAGAGCGAGGAGAGCTTTTCCAACAAACCTCCGGAGAGGATTCATTAGGTAGTCCACGCCGTGAAAAAATGCTCGCCATTGGAGGAAAATCCTCGCTGGAAGAGATGGGTCAATCAGCAAGTCGAGCTGGCTCCGCCAAAAGTAAATGGGGTCGCATGATGCGCGGTAATTCCGGATCGCTGGAAGTAAGTGAAACCCCCGGTACGACGGATCCGCAAAGTATGCAAAGTCTTCTCTCAGGTCACAAATCCAGTGGCGGAACTAGTGCTATTAGTGGTAGTGGTGGCGGGACGAATAATCCGCAGCAAACTGGACAGAATAATAAGGAGCCCCGAGTGGGATCCGGATCTGGGAATCGTGTGTACCCAAAGTTGAGTCGCGTTCCTGAGCGGCAAGAGAGTCAGGAGGAGCCTTACCATCATCATCAACAGCAGCAGCATCCAGCGAGCACATCAGCTGAGAAAATGAGCAGATTAAAAACGATAGACTATCATCCGCCTCCGTCACCAGGAGGAGGTTCTCTCCTTCCGCCGACGGCGGGTGACCATTCAGGTGGATCTGATCATCACCGTCACGAAGACATCATCGAATCGTTTGCAGAGCTCAAGCATCAAGTTCATAGTGAAGTGCAGCGTATAAATCACAAGATGAGCCGTTTGGAGGACATCCTGGGTGAAATCCTTGTCCGTCTGACTCCTCAGCAGCAGGCAGCCCCCGTCACGCACCAGTCTCGAAGTGGGAGTCGGTCACGCAGTAACACGGCACCGACGGGCACCCCGGGAGTGATTACTCAGGTAGCCCCAGTGACCGCTGACAGTTCCACCTCCTCCGCCAGCCCCTTCTTGGTCGTTTCTAGCGCTTCCCTAGTGGACGAAGGCGCCGGGAGTGGCAGCAGGAGTCCGTCCGGCCGGAAGACTCATACCAGCAAAGGGCGGCCGAGATCAGCCGGGAACGATAGCAGCAAGTTAGTCACTCAATTCAACGAATACCTTTAACCAAAGGATTCAAAACGGGTCTCTTGAATTATTATTCTGTACACGTTGATACATTTCTTTAGAATAAGAAGAGACAAAATCCTTATTCCCTACATATCCAAGGACCTGCTATGAATCCTATATTATTCTAACATGTACATAACAAAAAATCGCCACTTACAAACTTCTTTCACCTTTCTTTTCTTTTGCGTAAATTTAGTGACCAAGAGTAGAGCTCAAACCTTTACTCGCAGTATCTGTCAAGCGCGCTATGTATAATCCTACCACCCCGGCTACCCCCTCGAGGAAAAAACAAATACCCTCAAAAACTAATCAGCAACAGTGAATGAAAGATCAGCGGAGCGGATCTCAACTTGATAATGCATAAGTTGTCCGGGAGAAAGAAAAAAATATATATTATACATATATGAATATATGCACATGAAGCATGAGAAAGAAGCCGGGCATCGATCCGTCCACACCATACCGTACCGCAACATACACTCAGATCCCCCCTCGAGTCACTAGAATTGTATAAATCAATAATATTGTTTTTGTTTCTTTTCTTCAATGAAAAGATTTGAATGTGCAAATAAGTAATAATACTCATTATTGTTATTCGCTTCTATACTTTCTTTTATAGCTTTTGTACATATCCACAAGCTTTTATGAGTCACATAGTCTCCCTCTTTCTTATGTGCCTTTTTTCTTTGTTACATTTTAAGTTTTCTCCTATGCTATAATAGTTACTCAATGCCTTTCCCTACTTTTCACAATCTCATCACCACTCTCGTATTAAAATACCTACATATCCTCTTTTATTTTTTAATTTGTTTTGCTGTTTTTGTTTTTGATTTACTTGAGGATCTTTTTTTCTTCCTCTGGTTGTGGTAAAAAAAAGTTGTGTGAATCATGTTTTAAATCAATTGTTTTTCTTCTTTTTTTCTATTTCTCTCTTTCTTACTATTACGTGAATGTTGTTATATCACGACGGTACGCGAGCACAATCTTACGTCACACACCTGCCGCCATACGTTACTCTCTTTTTATGATGACAAATAGGGAAAAAAGGCGCGAAAAGAGTATCGCATGGTTATTATTATTATATACTATTACTATGATTAACAATCCTTATATGACTCAAGTTTATGCCATGATTCGAAAAAAAAATACACATTCAATTTTCCAAAATAAAAATATATATAACTTTATATCGGAGGTATATAAGGAAAGCAATGGTATAATGGGAAGGTATATATATATAACTTTGGGATTTGATGTCCTCCTTTGATATCGTTGCTGCGCGTTATTTCTTTTGTGCTGATCATCACGCAAGGTGAGCTGGCGGGTAATGCCAAAGAAACACTACTCTACTATAGCTGCTCCAGTCTCGCACGGGATTTATGGATCATTCTTCCCAAACTGATGGACTGGACATCGAAGGGATTCGCGGTCAAAGTCTACGTGTAGACTTGGCTAGTATTTCCTTCAAGAGGAAACAAGCAAAAAAGAGAGGTGGTTATTTATAGTTTTTTTTTCCTTTCTGCTCTGATGCTGTGCTTTGAAAAAAAAGAATGACATAATAATGCAGTCGAATCCCTTCACGACGGAGAAAACGACCAAGATGGAAAAGAGAGCTTTGTTGCTCTTCTTTTATGTAAGATAAGGAAAAAAGGATGTCCACAATTACACTGGATTCTACTATAGTACGGTAGTACCGTAGTATATCTTGTACAACTCTTAAATTTTAGATAGTAGTCCGTCCATTATATTACTTGGAAGAGTATGTTGACGTCATTGGTAGTACTAGTACCGAGAATTAATAAGTAAATGATTATGGATTTTTTTAAATATTGAACTCGAGAGCTAGGTTCCTAACTCCCACCCAGAGAGTTGTGTATGAAGTATTCAGATTAATTGAACCATTGCAGCACAAAAGTCAACTGATTAATGCTCAAGTGGTTCATAGTTTAAATTTCAGACTAATTGTCACAATTCTTATTAATGCTGATTGGTTGAATGTGCTGTACACGACAGTTATGTAGTAATAGTCAATTACTCTGTACACTGCGATTAGTCTGCATATTGAAGCATATTTTCCATGGATTCAATCTACATCGAAAATCTATATTTAAAAAACAGGATAAAAGTCTTGTTTGCTGAGGATTTGAATCACAAGTTATATTTTTACGGGCTTGTTTCAATATTGACTGTAACTATGGATACATAAGCGCAAATCTGTTCAACGTTCAGTCTTGTGTATAGCTTGCAGCACGCTACTGATTTGTAATTCACAACAACGGTATACAGGGAATTCGGAAAGATATTTCGGCGGGATTTGGGCGGACTGAATTTGGTGACCAAAAATTGGCTCACCGAATTCGATTTATGTTTTAAAAGCCGTAAACACATACACATAATTTATAGAAACTAAAACATAACATTTAAAAAATAAAATCCCTATCACATTCACTATCTAAGTCAAACGCGCTGCAGGACTCACTTTTATTCTTAGCGTCATCTGGAGAAGATTTTAAGTTGTAACGTTAGTGTAAGGGAAGCAACTAAAGAAGTAGTATGATGTAGGGGTGGTTTCGTCCTTGGTTTGATAGGAGTAGGATATGATAATTAAGTAGAGTTATATGAGTGTGCGTAGAATATGATCATCATGCTTGCCAAAGAATTTGCATACCAGCTGCCTCTCAAATGTGTCAATTTAGTACAATTGTAGTTTTTAAATTTTAATATGTAGATTTTATCTAACCGAGTATCATCATCTGTCCGATATCCGAGATTGATGCTACTAGAACTGTCCGTCGTATGCTTTCATCTAGTTTTCTACGCAAACCAGAATTTACACTATTGACGATCGAATTACGGTACGCTGCTGAGTTTGTAAATAAATAATATTTTTCGGGGGAAAAAATCCGGCATGTATATATTTCGCCGATTTCATCTCGTCAAATTCACTTGTGTCGAGTTCATGACAATTCTCAATTTTTTTGGCCACACATCAAACGCCGTACATAATACGACAGTTAGATGGCGTGTGCCGCTCGGGAGCTTTGAAAAAAGATTCCACTCACCCTTACGCTACTCTCGACTTTCTAGAGCCCATTCCAATAGTTCTAATAATGAATTTAGAAAGTTTATTCTGCATTGCAAAGGTTTACCATTATTGTTCCATTATTTTACATTAATTCTGTTCCTTTTTATATGTGAGTTGATCGAGGATTTATTTAGGGTCGTTTAGGAGGATCTTGGAAAAGTGCGGAAGGTCTTCGAGTCTTCACAAACTCGTGATAGTTGATGAATCCATCCTTGTTCAAATCGCTATCTCTAAACATGTGGTCCACCATATCTATTGCCATAATTTGAATGTAATTCTTTAAGAGCTAAAAATGTATAATCATTACTTATGTAATGGTTGCTGCTTAGTCCGTGCCGCATTTGAGCCATTTTCAGCCTGCGCTGTTCTTCTTCAGTGAGAACGACTCCTTCGGCAACATTTCCCAAAGCTAAATCAGGATCGTCAGGAACGACATGGTGAATTGCGGCTAATATCTCCAATCCATCCAGACGGTTGTTATTATCGTAGTCGTGCATCCTATACAATAATCAGTAATGTTAAAATCATCTACGGCGAAAATGATCTTTTTTTTATTTTTTACTTGAAATAATGAAAATCCTTTTCCTCTGCTGACATTCTGTCTATCTGCTCTTGCGTATACACCTCTTTTAAATCCTCCATCAAGTGCCTAATAACATGTAAGGTATAAAAATATGATTTGATTTATCGTATAATATAATATATAAACCGGATTTGAAACATGAGCTTACTCTCCGTCGTGAATCATTTTCTCCTCGACTAAGACATTCCTGACAGGTTCTTCTCCAGGTTTTGGCACGTAGTGATTTTTCATATGCTGATGGGATCCGTGACCTCCTCTATATCCTGGCTTATGACTTGGTCCATTATGACAGCTTACCATCAGAATCGTCTCCATTATCAAGAAGGCATAAACCAGAATACATCTAGACGTTCGAGAAGCCTCCATCGTTCTTGCTGCCTGAAGGGCGACGATACTACTTTTTTTTCACTTGCATTGAACACGCATTATAAAACAGTATCATGTGTGTCGTAATCACATAAATAGATAAGTAAAGTTTTATCGCAACGATGGGAAAAGGATGTATTGAGAAGCTTAAAACGATATTACTTTCTAAGTGGACATTTTAAGTCAATCGATTCCTCAAAATTGAATTAATTGTAAAGTGCACAATATTGTGTACTTAACAGTTAATTTAAATCTGGGTTTTACTTAATTCTCAAAGTTATTCCCGCTTTTTAATTCAAATAAACAAATTGTGTGACGGGTCATACTTTGAAATATGAATCAACTACTATGATTTGTTAAAAGTTAGATGATTTCAATTATGCGGAGCAACTCTGCGTGCGTTGACTGAGACTCGTTCTTGCTATTCATCGGTTCTTATTTTCCCTTGCAAGCCAAAAATACTTTACAAAACACGACTGTTAGATGGCGTTTGTAGCTCGGGAACTTTGAAACAGGATTTGCCTCCTCTTCACTTCCTCTTCCGGATTTCCCGGCATAAAAGGCATAATCTTTTGAATCCATCGTTATATAAGAACAATTTTGCAAGGACGATTAGCCATTGATTAATTTTTATTAATTATAGAACTAAGTCCTTTCCATTAAAAAAAAAGTGAGTAGAGGGATTATTTAGGATCTCTTCAGAGAATCTTAGAAGAGTGCACCTTGCCGTCGGGTTTTCACAAACTCGTGATAGTTAATGAATCCATCCTTGTTCAAATCGCTATCTCTAAACATGTGGTCCACCATGCCTATTTTTAAAAAATAATAATAATAAACATACTTCTCAAAATTGAACTGTAATCCTTACTTATGTAATGGTTGTTGTTTTGTTCGTATCGCATTTTAGCAATGTTCAGCTTGTGCTGTTCTTCTTCAGTGAGAACGGCTCCTTCTGCAACATTTCCCAGTGCCAAATCAGGTTCTTCAGGTACGATGTGGTAGATGGCGGCCAATATCTCCAATCCATCTAGTCGGTTATTGTTATCATAGTCGTGCATCCTACACAATAATAGAGTTAGTTATGTTAACATCATCAAGTTGTTAATGAAAATTCATTAATTTTAATATCTTACTTGAAATAATGAAAATCCTTCTCTTCTGCCGACATCCGGTCAATCTGCTCTTGCGTGTACACCTCCTTTAAATCCTCCATCAAATGCCTGGGCGAGTTAGAAGCAAAATTATGATATTTGGACCAGTAGTGCGAAACCACGTGTCACGTGGGCCGAATTTGAAACATGAGCTTACTCTCCGTCGTGAATCATTTTTTCTTCAACTAAGACGTTTCTGACAGGTGCTTCTCCTGGTTTCGGAACAAAATGATTATTCATGTGTGGGTGTGATCCATGCTGGCCCCTACCGGGACCTCTGCCGTGTCCCGGCCCGTGACCTGGTCCGTGACAACTTGCCATCAGGATCAGCTCCATCACGAAAATGGCTAAAATCAGTGTAAATCTCGACATTCGAGAGTGCTCCATCGTTCAGTTCGACTGAAGACGACGAAACTGATTTTCCCATGTCGTATGATTCACATACGTCATACACAGATAAGCGCACTTGTTATCTCAAGGCCGATGTAAACAAAAGGTTACACAACGTTTTAGTCCTTGAATTATCCTTCCAGACGTGTCGAGATTTCAAAGCGTTTATATGTAATAACGATGCGCGAAAAGCTACGGGGAAGCCTCATTATCCGCCTCTTGACTTTGTCGGATTGGTACAATTGCGCTCTGCAAGGTCGTATCGATCTTTGATATAGGCCTTTTATGCAAAGATGACTAGATTTACAATCCATCGTGTATGGATCTTAGTATAGAACTTGCAGCATCTATAAAAACAAAACCTTATCAAATTGAACATGTTAATCTCCATATAAATAGCTATGATATAAGAACGAAAAAAAACATTTATATAAGATACAATCCTCATGAAGATCCTTGATAACAACAGAGTATGATTACGTGGTAGGTGTGGGTCAATAGATCGTACGAGGGTCGATGAGAGGGGGAGGAAATGATGATGATGATGAGGTGCTGAACAAGTGCATCATGGATATGTACGTGGATGGAAGAGAGGTATATAGTACAAAGAGAGAGACGGGAGCGACAGATGCAAAGGCGTGACCGTACATATGCCTCTTTGGCGGCTTATATTCACTCTTCCCCTCTCTTTCGTCCCCTCTATCGTCGATAGATTTGTCACAATGTAGAAATAAGAGAGAGAGAGAAGAAACCTTCTCTATAGTCATCGTCCTGTAGGGAATAGCAATTCGAGTCTCTGCCTTTCATCCCTCACTCTATCTATATGCACACTATCTATCCAGATACTTTATTCACTTTTTGATGTATATAGTCTTCTCCCCCTGCTCTTTCATGACTATGAACTCCATCAGGTATGTTTGTATAGTTAATGATGAGGCTATATCGATGTTGCATTCTTTATTTAAAGTTAGATAACCTTTCTTTTTTACTGTGCTGTCATGGTGTCGCAAGTTATTATCATTCTTCCGACGGGACGACTCGTCGACGGCGCGCAGAACGCATTGCATCACGAGGAAAACATGGCGGACAGCAGGATGCGGCGACGAATAAAAAGAAAGGAGTTTCCTCCATCAGCGTAAGAGAGAGAGGATAAGGGAGCTCTCTTCTTGGTGTAAAAACCCTCCTCCTTCTTCCTTCCCTTTTCTTGTTGCCATGACTACGACAGACATCCAACATCTCCGTGCCGGAACCTCCTCCTCCTCCTTCTGAGTTATTGATTGAGGCATCACCAAGACGCGTTCTCAAGGGCCAACAGCAGGATTCTTCTCCTTTTTTCCTCGATCCAAAAAGAAAAAAAGGGAAACTTTTACTTTATTTTAAAAAGATATAAAGGCTAACTGACTTTCTCGCATTGTCGATTACCCAACATATCGTCAATATAGAGAAAATCGTCAGACAACCGAGTCACAATTGTCTCGTTTGATGTCTCGCTTGATGAACGACTTTTGGGAATGTTTTGTGTACACACTTTCATAAAGGCTGATGCAATGATCATTAAAAAGGAAGAAGATCAACTCCTTCTGCTTTATAGTTCTTCCCTTTGCCTCCATTGATATGTATAAGATGTAGTGGAGAGTTGGATGATGAAAGAAGGGGGGCCCCGGCCAGCGAGAGAGAGAGAGACGGCGCCCTGCCGAGTTGTCGGGCGTAATGAAATTACCTTTGGTGCACCCTCCTGCGAAACCCTCCGCGCTCAAGTCAGTCGCTCCTTCTCCGACAACCGCGTTAGAAGCCCCTCCAGGCAGAGGACTCCCTCGATACACAGCATCACGATCCTAGCCTTTTCATCCCCCTCCTCTCTCTCTACTTGTACAACTTCTCTCTATCGCTCTGGCGCGATAATCGAGTCTGAATATAAATATATATATATATATATAGATATATATTGTCGATCGATCGATTTTTTTTTTTCTTTCAGAAAAAGTGGTTGAATAAGAGAGAGCTGTTTTTAAAGAGCCATGTGTGTGTGGGCGTGATGATGAAGGGGGATGGGTCATAGGTCACCATCCTACTATGTTGCAAAACTCCCTGCTGTGAGGCCTATTAGGGACCACCACCTGTCACGACTATGTCACATCAATTTGCTACTGTACGCGCTAGCTCCTGTCGTCCCCTTCCAATAGGGAGCTGCACTCTATCATTAGGTGCATCTTTGTTCTCTACTACGCGAGCTCTTTGGATTGTCAAGATTGAAGAGAAATTTCCTTTTTATCCAGCAGAAAGCAGCAGCACTTTGATACTTTTTTTTTGTCGTATATCGACGTCCACTTGCTGATTGCTGCTTCTTTACAAAGGGAACGATCATTTCCTGCGTGACTTCTTTTGATATATAGAGCACAATGGGCCAATCAGTACAACACTCACAAAACTATGTGATGCACACATAACACACAGAAAGCGTGTTATTATTATGACAATCGGGGAGAGCTGGTGGCGGAGCGCGTGCCGTCGTTTACACCGAGAGGGATGCACGTGACCGCAGGTGGGCTCTAGTTTATGATTTAATGACTGGGTTTAGAGGGTGTGTGCGTTCAATTTAGGCATTGACAGTCGTGTCAACATGACAATGAATTAAATTGACTCTTTGAAACGGACCTCATGATGACATTATTCAGGCTAATTTAATATGTGCTCCGTATTTCATAAAGTGTATTACAATGAAAAATTCTTAAGGATAGGCTTAAATAAGAGCTTCTTAGCTGCATTAAACAGTAATTTATAGTTTCACAATTGTTTTTGATTCAATATTTTTAATGTTAAGCCTTATTATGTTAATGAGAAAACAAGCTTGAACGCTTCCGTCAAGCTACTCGTGTCGCAACTCAAGACTACATTTGCCCATCAAATTTCTATAGAGAAGTTAATTTATAATTTTAAACAATCCTGAAACAAGCTTTCCGAGCGTAAATACTGATTTAATGAATTATTCCAGTTCTAGTAAGCATCAGTATAATTGCAGTAAATTAAATGGGTTTAATGCTCCGTAGGACAGTATAGAAGATGTTGAGCTACACTCTATATACGAAGCGGCCTACGTATACTGTTCTTCTTCTTGGAGTCTTATTACAGCCTGCTCATTTTTTTTAATCAATTAAGAATGAATTAGGAAATCTGAAGATAATGAACTGATATATCATAGAAATCTGAAAGTTACAACGTATGCATATTCGATTTCTCTAAACCAACAGCGAAAATGGTCCCTATTCCGCCGAAGTTCACTAGGTCTGTTTCACTTACTTAAGATAGAAATTGTTGGCTGTATTGTATAAATCTTTCTGAATGTTTTGTAGTAAGCTTACTAATTTTCAAATAATCGTTTCGTGGGTGTCATTCTAGCGAAAATCAATGAAATGACGCACCGTAATTCAGTTTTAGTAAGAAGCTTACACCATATTTTAGTGAAAAGTGAACTGGATGTGGAGTCTGCACCCAATTAAATCATTCCTTGAAAGAACAAAAAGATTAAAATGGCGCATTTCCGTTTTCCCACGACATCTTATCACCTACGCGCATGTAGTATATTTCCCGCAGTTAGGTTGATTCCAATTTTTAAAACGGAAATATCCAACCCCATCAATGTCATTGTCATAATTTTGCAAGGGATTTAGTCTCTGTATAAAGGTTGTATGTATTGTACAGGAAAGTGATACGCCACTCAGTATCTCCCAGAAGAAGCACAACAATAATGTCAATAAATATCAATCGGCGACAGGAATCCATCCGGTCTGAGAGTGGAGGAAGGCCGCCGATATTCCACGTATAAAGGAAAGCTGCATGAAAACCACACCCCTTTCACACCTCATATTGACGAGATTGCATCAAGCCGCTCTCTCTCTTCCCGAAAAAAACGAGGCTAACTTATTTGATGCGATTTTCCAACTGTTGGTTACACATATTATAGAGATGGGAGAGCCTAATTGTAATCGGGTTGGAGGTCTCGGGAATTTCATCATCTTTAGGCACAACAGCAGAACGCCGACGCCAACCGATTTACAAAGACAGGATTCCCGAGCGGGGGCATCAGCCAGGGCAAGTCAATCAGCGTGATACATATAGATATATATATATATAAGATACGCGCAGTAGTAGATATAGATCTACTGATATATTAGTCGATTTGCCTATATTCCGGATGAAAAAGAAGAAATTCATTTGATCCAGCTGGATGTACAGGGATGAGTCTGCGCGGAAGGAATCCCCATTCGGTATGGTATAGCTCCTCCCCTCCTTTCTTATGGGGACAACAAAACGGAAGGGACGGTCCAATCCGGGTAGAGATGGGAAACCGGATCGGCTCCTCCCCCCTTGTCTTCCGTCGGGAAGAGAGAGTCGAGTTCCGCCGGGTTCTCTGCTGGCTTGTCTGGCTGCTGCGTATAAGACTTGAGCGCTGACGGGCTAACTTTGTTACTTATCATTGAGGGGCATCTCGCGTGTTGAGTTCAGTGATTGTTTTGTGTCGGCCCGACTGGTTGAACCCAACTTCTTTTCCCTATATACTATATCCTTTCATATAGAGACTCCTCCTCGACCGCGCGCCCGTGCTTTGCTCCTCCGTGTGCCTCTCACTGTGCTGTGTGGATTAAGTTAATTGTCAAGTCTAATGCGATTGGACAGGGCTCGTTAAAAACATTAAGTTAGTACAGCCACCACGACTGGCCTGTTAAGAAGATTCTTATACGCACATTTGCCCACCAAATTAATAAAAAGAAATTGAATTAGTTACATAAGAAAATGGAGTCGTACTCGTCGTCGTCCACATCCAAACTGTCCGATTTGAACAATTCCCTCTTGCAACAGCAACATTCAGCCGGTAGTCTGGACTCTCCACCTCAACAGTCGTCTTCTTCCAGCGGCGAGTTGAAGCGGAAGAATAACAATTGCGGTGGAGGACAGCAGCAGCAACAACAACAGCATTTGATCCCGACATCTTCGTCATCCTCCTCTTCGGCTGTCTTGAACTCTGTCAATGATTTGAGCTCACTCTACGCCTTGGAGAATCTGCATCATCACCATCACCACCATCAGCATCACTCCTCCGGCCTTCATCATCATCACCACCATCAGCACTCGTCGTCATCCACCTCCAATTCCACACATCACAATTTGATCGGCGGTGGCAGTGGAAGCGGTTCTTCCGTCGGTGTCATCAATCCATCTAGCTCGTCCGTCATCAGCTCCCAATCTGGAGGATCCACCGGCAGTCTTTTGTCCGCCGGCAACGCTCTTGGTCTACCCGGTATGTCGAATTCTGTCATTTTCAGGCCTATTATAGGCCGTCCTCACTAAACTTTCTTGACTAACGCGCCCAAAATTGTCTTAACAAGTTTAATGAATCCATTTAACTGGATAATACAGTTTTGTATCTATGCATAAACCTGTTAACTCGAGGTTTTCTGTACATTAATTCCTGGATTCCATCTCTATAGCGTATCTATACGTTCTATATTAAAAAGATCTTTTGAAAGCGTTTTATTATTTTTCCTTGAAGCGGAGAAAAAAATATAGACGGGCCGAGTTGAAAGGATCACCCTAATTGACTTAGGTCCTTTTCTTCTTCTTGTATACAGACACATAGCTACATAGCCGGTAAATAGGAAAAAAAAAGTCGAGAGCTTTTTCCAACTCGTCGTATATAAGATGTACAGCACAATGCATGCTGGAGAGTGAGGCAATAAAGGATCGATACACTGGGATGAAGAAGGGACCGAGATCATATGCATGGAGAGATCAAAGGAGGCAATTTCCGAAGCTCTCGCTCAACTTTTTTTCTCTTCTTTTCCCCCTGTATCAGCTGGTCATTGGATTGTCCTTGGCACTCACCGTCTCTCTTTCTCTCCTTTCTGCAAAGTGCAAAGAATCGGGGTGCGCCGTCAATTGAGTTCCCTTTAAAGCTTTAGATAGATAGAAGTGAAATGAGGATAGAGCACTATATGACTTTCTTAATGGATCCGAGGATGCTCATTTCAAAATCTAATATTTATCATTTTTTAAAGATTATTTAAATAATATACTTACCATCATGGAAAATATTTTTCATTTTTTGTTGAGACAGAGAGCCCGCAGGTCCCATATGTGTAAATTGGCAATTGTGTCATCACCATATTGTACATATTCTATTATTTTCAAAAGGAATGACTAAGTTTCCTAGCGGGATGCAGTAGGGACCATCTGCCGCTCGTATCCCGCTGTATACGGTAGAAGGGGTCATCCATTGAGCAACCCTTTTGTATGGTTGTCCGTGGATTAGACAAATTGAAGGGGATTTCCTCTCTATTCGAAACACTCGCTAAGTAAATGTAACACAGTATGGTGATGGGGCACTACCCGCTGGGTGTCAAGTACCTACATCAAGCGGATTTTGTCTATACGTCAAGTATTCCTGCATACAATCAAAAGGGGTACTTGCTTATTATTGACGTCAAATGACACTTTTTTTTTATCTCTTTCTCTCTTTCATTTTAACATAAAATATACCGTCATCTTCAAGTGTCGATTTAGATATACAATAGGAAGATGGAAAAGGCGTGAAACAAGTGGCCGACATCTACATTCAAATCATAAAAAAAGAGAGTGGCTTGGGAAAATTGTCTATGAATAGGAAATCAGATGCACTTGGAATTTCAATCAATCTTTTTCTTCTCTTCTATTCCGCTTGAGGAACTCTAGGAGCATTCAAAAAACTCAAATCCGAGAGCTCTTCCTCATTGGGAGGCGGAAACAGCGGAGGGATCGGTGGTTCCATCAATAGTAGCAGCTGCTGTCGGTGGATCCTCCCATCTTCACAACCCGTCGGCAGCCTCTTGCCCGACGCCGGCCCGTCGGCGACATCCGCACCACCTTCACTCAAGTAAGTCCCTTATATTTTCTGTGTTCTCTATCTTGGGCCTAAACCAATATATTTAAAATGCCTTTTCTTATATAACAACAAAAAATGTCATACTAGACAAGATTTCAGAAATGTAATAAACTGCGCCCCTCATGTAATTTACTGTTATAAAATTAAATATAGTCGTCTTTCAAGTATCAACGTAGACAGTAGATGAATTGATTTTAAAGTTCCGCTTGATGTCTTGTAGACTAATATTTGTTTACTATGAACCATATATGCTAATACTGCTTCTGCAGCATCGTCTTGCTAGAAGTAATCGAATTTAAACTGTATCGAGTTACCCGCTTCAGTGTGCAAATTAGGCGTTGAGTCAACAGTTTACGGAACGACTCATCGAGTTACAACCGTTCCGCTTATCTCATCATCTTAGGATAATAAACAAAAAATAGGACCTGCAACGTTGCTTATCTAGTTGTCGAATTAAGCCCGGCATCTATAATAGGCCTTGAAAAGAGTTTCTTGCTACATAATTTTAATGCTTGTGAAGTTGGTAAATCTATTTCTGACTATCGTATCAGAGGAACAAAATGCTAATCTTGCCTATGTAATAGCATCTAAACAACCTGGTACAACATTAAACTATTTGTCACGCTAAAACATACTCATCTAATTCCCCCTTTCCTCATTTTATTTGTAGGAACAATTACAAGAACTAGAAACGGCCTTCGCCAAGAGTCACTACCCCGACATTTACTGCCGGGAAGAACTTGCCCGAGTTACCAAATTGAACGAAGCTCGTATTCAAGTGAGTTTCTTTTTTTTACAGAATATTTTGTCCTTTGGGAATTTTATGAACACGTGTGCTACTTTAAGAGTCAAATGGCCTATACTGATGTAGAATATAAGAGTCGCTTGAATGGCCGCACAGAGTATCACGCCTCAGCGGACCCAACTCGCGGAAGCGCAGTAGTGCGGTGCCTGATTAGGTGCAGAAGTGTTTCACGATGAGGCACGGCCAAGAGTTTTTTGGTTGAAACACGGTCATGTGTGCGCTGCGGGGGAGCACCATCATCACCCTCCCTCGCACGCATATATCCTCTTTGGGGCTTTTCACCTTATTGAGCACGAGCAGCATGAGGAACACTCGTCGACTTGATGTCCCTTTTATCCATGGGGATTAATAATACATATAGAGATCGATCATGAGGTGGTGATTATGGTGTTCTTTACATTGATTGTCATCCACTTATGAGACTATGCACTGCCCGTTTGGAACGACTATGAAGATTGATTGGTAATTTTGTGTTTCTATTAAAAAGGTTTGGTTCCAGAATCGTCGGGCCAAGTATCGAAAGCAAGAGAAACAATTGCAGAAAGCCCTGGCTCCGTCCGTCTTACCGGCCTGTAACGGAGCGGCCAGCATGATGAGGAACATTTATCCGTCGGCAAGTCGCGGCTATCAGCCCTATCCACATCCGAATAGCTTCCAGATGAATAGATATCCCTCAGGTATAGTATTTGGAAAGAGTTGAAAATAAAGAATGAAATACTAAATACAAACTGGAATTGTTTTCAAATCTTTATTACTTTTTTCATCTCTTCACCGTTTAATACAATTGAAAAAGTACATTGAATCGAATCAAGGAATGATTTTTAAACCTTCTTCTCCGTCCCACAGTACTTATCTGATTTGACCCAGATGAACCATAGCGCTGCGGCGGCCTATACGTCAATGGCACAACCTTTCGGTGTTTCAGCTCACACTCCTCCCCACATGCCCGCAGTTCGCCAGGATTCGATGGGTGCGTAATCATTAATTCTTTTGCATATGGTATAAAAGCTTTAATTTTGTATAATGACAACTTAAACTTATAACAACATATTGTAAATATACTATTCTGCTCTTTTTAATTTAATAGTCATATTGTGCTACTGTAATACCGGGATATACTGTAGATAGCCAGTGACATGAGGTAACAGCAAAGCATCAGCGCATAACGTACCATTTAGCTAAACTCCCCATGATTATGAAGATGACTTCCGTTAGGCTTAGTGTTATTATCCGACTGGAAATCATACTGGATCCATCTTGTCCAGTAAGGACCTAAGACAACTATACTAATGACCCGTTTTACTTAACATCAACTAACCATGGGTATAGTGGATGGAGTCGTATGGTACAGACAGCTTTGCTTCGTGGTGCACAGTCCTCCCTAATTTCGGTTTATCCAATCTCTGTAAATAATGAACGGGGTGATGGAGTACCGTCGATATTATCTCTTCTTCCTGTAAATATTGTGATGTCTCAGGCTTATGACGGCCTTTAGGCTTTATTGTGTTATTAATCGATTGCAAATCTTACTGGATCCATCCTCCTTATCTGGATCCAACTACAGTTTGCCTAACGTTTTGCCTAATATCACCTGACAGTAAATCCTCCCTAATTTCGGCTTAGTAAATCCCTGTGAATAATGGACGGGGTCATAGAGTACCGTAGATATTATCCTCTCCTATATTACGAATACATCTAATTTCAAGATGGTCGTTCACACAGCAACTAGCGCAGTCCACTTTTCAAAGATGGGTACCGATGGTATTTGTCGTCATCATAATTTTTAAAGGAACGTTAATCCAGTCATGGCTTCACGTCTATTTTTTTAGATTGATGCTTCTCTGTTCTCTCGATCCTTCTAATTTGAAATTTTATACCGGTATCGTTATTTTTGTAAATAGCATAATCGTTAGTGAATTGATAAGTTTAATTCATTATGAGGACCTACAGCAACACGTAGCCTTTTGCCTTACCTTAAGAGATCAAGCTCATTAGGAAGCGATAATATAAATCAATCCAATATCCATGATATATATTTTTTTCATCATGAAAGATGAACAGCGTCTATAAGAAATCTTACCTTGTATCATCGCCATTTGCAGGGATGAGCACGGCGGAAGACGAGTGGTACAACAAGAGCCTAACTGCGCTGCGCATGAACTCCGCCCATCCGGCCAATCTGACCACGCCCGTTCTCCAGTACCAATCTTAAAAGAGCGCTCGTCCGTGAAAATAGGTCTCCTCCTCCGCTGGAAGATACATCTATGTATCCCTCTTCTTCGATGTTCGGAGGCGGGCTCCTTTTTGATCCTCTACTTGATCTCATCGTCCTCTATATTCTATACATTCTGTCACTGATCTGTGCTAACATTCTTTTACTATTTTATTTCATATTTCTGTTATTGTTCGGAAGAAAAAGGAAAAAACAAAAAACAGCGCTGCTCTGTTTTTAACAACTTTAGATACAATATTCTTCTTTTTATTCCTTTATCATTCCGTGTTTATAATTGCCGGCTCTCTGTATTATAATATTTTATTGTAGTCTTCTCAGTTCCTCATTCATAATAACTATGTTCGTATTTTTAAAATTTTGTTTGTGCAATAAGCTTTTGTTTTTCGTCAATGTCCCGTGTTTATTAAACTTTTTTCCCGAATTCTCTTTTTATTCTCTCCGTATACGTTTATTTTAAAGGTGTATAAATATTCAGTCAAGCCCTTTTTACTATATAGCCCTCAATGATGTTCGTTCCTTTCCGAACAAGTCCCTCTGCGTCCGCGTGATGTAATCATTCCAGCGTGTGTTTTTATTTTTTCTTCTTTTCTTCCAATATGTAAGATTTGCTGTTCCCTTCCTAAAATGATGTCAAAATGGCAGCATCTTTATCATCTTCATTCTCTTTATCGAGAAAGATATCTTTTTTTAGGTCTCACGCATTAAGCTGCAACAAAAAAAAATCATTCTTACGCATACATATACTAATGTTTGTATTCTTTTTTTTTTATTTCTCTCTTTGTATTGGCAAATACAGTGAAAAAATATTGATGACTGCCATATTGTCTTTGGTTAAAGTATTTGTTGATTCTATGGGCTTACTTACGCATAGCTTGTAATTCTCAAAGCAGGAATGAACGACGTAGCCTAGCTATTGAATTAGCAATTATGCATGGAGGTTCGTGTGTCAGAAATTCTTGAGAAACAGAATATTGATCTAATTAGGTTGTTTATAATGGAAGGCTAAGGCATTTTGTAGAATTGATTGATTGGACATCTGGGACACTCTAACCGTGTTCTAGCTAAGTAATCATAGCTCATTTGAAAGTCGTCCTGGGCTCTACGCGTTGTGGAGGAACATAAAAAAGGGAAGAACTATCGAAAGATTCATAGTAGAGAATGTGGCTTGATCAATTGAAAGACCAAACGATTTTCATGTTTAAAAAGGGGAACCAATCAACCATGAGAAGAAAAATCGGAAAAAAATAAAGGGCGCTTGACGGCTTAGAGGTGCGCGGATGAAGCGACAACACTGTTTTTCATATCAGACGATTTTTTGTGCTAGTTATCCGCTACAAACATGGCGTCGTTTCTGTTGACATGTGTGCGCTCTTTAAAGCGAGAATGTTTTCCTCGTCAAATTTCGAAACTTTCCTCCTTAAGATCTCAGGTAAAGTTCTTTAGTTATTTTGATTAAAATTACAATTTTAAAAGTCTTACATATTATTTTTTGTGCACCCCTTCAATAATTAACCAACTATTATTCTATGAAGTTCAAGCTTCTACTAGTTTTGATCATGTGTAAATGCCATTTCCCATCGTTAAACATGTGTAATCTTCCAATTTACGCTGCGATATGAATGAATATGTAAGATCTATGTAAGATCTTGATGTAAGATGTTGATTCTCTCTTGCAGGGAATGGCAACAATAAGACCATCTTTCACCTTCCAACCAGTTGTCAAGTCACCAGATCACTACACCCGGTACCATGAAGTCCCAGCGGAAAACTGGAAGTATGTTGAAAGACTACAACCATCACTTTTTGTTCCTGAGAGCCCTGTAAAGGAATCATACCCCTCTGGATGGACACCTCCTTCAAGTTTGTTGAAGCTGATGCATTTATCATATTTTTAAAATTCAAAATGTTCTGTTCAATATTTTTTTTTTGTTGAACAGAAACTGCTCCCAATCTACCATATTTTGTCAACAGGACAAGAAATGGAATGTTGCCCTTATATCTAAACTTTGAAGAAGTGAGGGATATGAGGAAGATAACAACACTAAGGCACATTGAAGGAGATATTTGGGTATGTCTTGATTTTTTTTCCAATCTTAGATGCACTGTTAGAACTGTGTCGAACCTTTTCTTTTACAGGCCTTGAAAGAAGAGCTGTTAAAACACTTGCAAAGTCTCAAGCCTAAAACCATTGTTGGGCAAGTTCATGAAGTGGGTATGTTCATCAAGTTTCAGAGGTGACCATGTTTTAGCAGCTAAAGAATGGTTGATAAAGAAAGGCTTTTTGACTTGAATAAAGTGAAGCCAATCTGCGTGCTTATTTGAAGGTAAAAATACATGTATTGTGAAATTTCTCCTGCTCTCCACGGCCTATTTCAGCTCCATTTGTCCCTTATGTTTAGCCTGTCAAGCAATAGCAAAAGGGATATAAATTATATACAATAGGGTGCATACTGCAGGCCCCATAAGTTCTGAACGAGGTTATAGAACTGATGTGAAAAGCACAACCAAAAGGGGAACAGAGAACACACAGAGAAAAAAAGACACTTAAATTCCAAAATTCCATATATAATATTGAAAACAGAAGGATTTCTCATTTCAAAAATAACATCTAGTTCTGTCCCTCTCCGTTCATGAAGCGCTGCAGCCTCCTTCGACGTAATCGTTCCTGATCACTCAAGTTGGTCTCCTCTTCTGGAGTGAGAACCTCGAGTTGATCCTCCGGAGCGACCGAAGCGACTGCAGGGGACGTTTCGGCCACCTCAGCCTGAGGAAGAGTTGAAGCAGCGGAAGAAGACGTAGGAGCAGGTACTTCTTCATTAGCACTGCTTCTACTCGGGATATTGTTATTGGTAGATTCCTGCTCTAAGCGAGCTACCAGGACACCGTATTGATTCATTTGAAGTACGGCGGCATCCAACAGTGTTTGAATATCACGGAGGACGCTAATTCTAGCCTCCAAATGACGCCTTTCTTGACCTTCCATAGCTCGTATTTCTTCATCACTGAGAGCTCCCAAGTTAGTTGGAGGCCGAGGAGGTGGTACAACTATAACAAAAAAAGATCTTTTAAGATTTCTGATAGATGTAGTTACTAAAAAATGTGCATACCAAACGGGATGAAGGGTGGAATAGAGAATGGTGGGGGCATCATAGGACGGTTTAATCCAGAGACGTCTGGTACATTGCGGGCATCCTGAGCTCCAGTAGGTGGTGGTGGAGCCATATTAGGCATTGGGAATGGAAAGTTGAACGGAGGAGGAATGAACGGTGGCATAGGAGCTTGTGCCTGTTGCTGAGGCGCTACCTGAGGAGGAGCTGGTCCCTACAAAGCAGAATCCAAGTTTGTTTTGTTATCAACTGGGAAAGAAAAATTTATTAACTACTGTACCTGAGGTGGTTGCGGAACTTGCTGCACTTGAGCTTCGCGCAAATTTGCAGCAGCCGCTTGCGGAAGCAGGAGGTGCTTGACCTGCTTGATTGGGTTGACCTGGAGCACGCAGAACTTCCAAGCGACAGGTTGGACAGGTCTGCTGGCGTTGGAACCAAGAACGCAAGCAGGTGGCATGGAAGATGTGATTACACGGCAACTTCTTGGCTCCTAAAATAAAACAACAAAAAAGTTTGGTATGTCAAGTCCTGATCTCAAAACAGAGTTTGCAAAATTCACGGACCAGTGACCATCTCCTCTCTGCAAATGATGCAGACTGTATCAGTGTTCGCCAAATCTTCGGCTGTGGCATCAGGATACAGAGTGTTGAGGTTGCGAATGGCTCGCCGAGAGAGAATTACATCACTCAACGCTTTTTTGAAGGATCTGTGGAAGAAAATCTAGTAAATAAGAACTTCCAATAAGTGAAAATTATAAATATACCTCATAGCCAGATACATTGGTCTGACAGCAAAGAGAGGGAGAGTGTAGACGCGAATCATGATGAGCATAAACATCATGTACAGAATCACCTTGATAAATCCTATTTTTAAAAGAATAAGTGTTACAAACGTCCCAAATAACGCTTTAAACTCAATGGGAAGCAACTTTACCGATGGCAAGTTCAGCGTACAGGAGGAAAACAGCTTTGTCTTCCCACGGGTTCTCTCTATTAATGTCGTAAGTATGGAGAGCGTACTTGACAGTGACCATAGCGACCATCGTCAAAAGGATAGCATATTCGAAACCAAACACCAGTTGTACTGATGCTCCTTGGGTCAAAGTTGCCTGATATGCTACCTGTACAAAATGCCAATCCAAAGCTCCAAGTAGCAACAAGAGAGCTATTCAGAGAAGATTCAGAATTAATATGAATGGTATGCATAAGAAGAAGAAAATTTATGCTCACAGGTAACCCTGAAGTGAAAGACCCAAGTGATGATTGGACTCCTTTCCATCTGGTGTTGATTAAGATAATAATTGTAAATGTAATTACAGAATTAACATAGTGTGATGGCAAAACCAACTTACATAATCAACTCTATCTTCTACAAGCCAATGGAAGGCTTTCAGGAAGAGGAGAACAGTGAAAAGGGCTACAAATTTTGTTGAAAAGTCCTCACGAAACACTGTGAATGCCAGGCATGTTTCTGTAATAGCATACCAGGACCGATCTATCAAGTGCTGCAAATAGTAAAATGTTGTTATAAGATTCAACATCCCACATATACAATGAAAGAGATGTACCTCAACTTCAGCAGCTCGTAGTTGTCCAAAGAAGACTCTCTTCATGAGTTTTCCCATTAAAACTACAATGACTAGGGCTTGGAATGTACATCACCTACAGTAATATCAAATTTAAGCACTCTGTTACAAGTCAATATTATTTTAAAGGGTTACCATCATGCTAGGATTTGACTTTGTTATGTGTACAACTGATGGGTAAAATTGCTTTTTCTGGTAGTAGGCATTTCCGACGACAGATGTTGACAATACCAAACTACCTAAAATAACCAGCTCGATACGCATTTTTTGGCAAAAATATATCCTACAAAGGACAACTTTAAAGATATAATAACTCCAGAAAACACTTCCTACGGTGACTATTAGAATGCAACAACTCTAGCTAGTCTCCGTGTCACAGCACATAACAGGCAGTGATCACTGCTGCCGTATGCTGACGTTTGATTAGTTCGGGAGACGTCTAAACAACATCCCTCCGCGAAAAAAAAGAAGAACGAATATCTTTAAACATTTGTTTTGTGAATCTTAAAATTTTATATGTTTTCATAGATTAAAATTATTATTTTATATAAATTATTAAATTTAATATTTAGTATTTAGAGAAATTAAAATAAATTAATTTATAGTCCAAACATATTTGGCCTGCTCTGATTGGTCGGCGAACGTTCGCGGGCGTTCGACGGAGTTTCGAACGTTTTGCATGCTTGGACTAGACGCTCAGATATCTGGGAAAGTTTAGTTCCAGTGTAGCAAGGCAAGCATCTCGTGGGATTTTTGCAGTTCCTCTTTTTTTACTCAACAATGGTTATTCTCGAGGGCTCAAAGCGTAAGAAACCATTATCAATCCATTATCAAGCACACAGCAAACCGAGTACTGAAAATGGAAGAGGAAATGGCAACGTTATTTCAAACGAACAAGAATTTGGCGACCATCATGAACCTCTCACGTCGGCCGTGGCTGTTGTTCTCCCTCGTCTTTTGAAGCACACTACTGGCTATCTCAAGTCCACTCATGGTATTCAGCAAATTGATGAGGAAGATGAGAACAATTCATCTGGGAATTGGATGAGCAACACCTGGGGCCGTCGTGCAACGCAAAAATAGGCTGACTCCCAGAGGCAAAATCAACAGGCAAAGTCCACTTTTGTCTCTGTCACTCCAAGCCAGATGAAAGAGTTTTTCTGTTTACTTGGTAATTTTTATTAATTATTTTATTTTAATCTTATGATGATAATTTCATATTTCATTGTATTCTTACAACAGAAGACGACCTTATCAGACGTTTTCTATTGGATGACAAGTGCAAAATTTATGCTGACTCTTACTTGCTGGCCATGGTTTTCACGTATTTCCTTCGTGCTGGGTTCTCTCATGCCGAATTCAACAAGGAGAACTTTTTTATCGCATTGTAACAATTAAGCACTCATACTTGCGCACAACTTTTCACTTACAAGCTCTTTATCTATTCTTTCCATTTAGAGTGCTGGCTCACGACATCGAAGAAGAAAACTACAAAATAGAGGTGCTGATCACGCTGTGGGAAACGGAAATGATTAAGAGCCGAGGAGTAGAAAACTTCGTCCCGATTAATACCCAGCGCTACGAGCTTTTCCGCCGGATGAACTTCCGTGCTCTTGTTTCTCGCAAATGCTGCGAAGAGGTCAAACAATTCTTGTTATTATTGAATTTTCCCTAATTGTTGTAAGTCAATGAGTGTTTATATTCGCAGGTGATGTCAATTTTCCCCGAGCACTGGGCCTGGAGCCGCAAACGAGCTGAACATCATGGTGGAGTCTACCTAGAGAGACGTTGTAAGATACATGTTGTGTATCTAATGTTTTCCGGAATGAGTCTAATCTCGAATTCATTATCATTTCTAGATCCACTGGAGCAAACTGCATTCGACCAATGGATTCCTTGGGGAGACGATCTTTACTTCCCTTTCCCTCAGCTCTGCATTCCTTGCCAAGAGTAACTTTGTACTTTTCCACTTTCCATAATAATAAAAAAAATTAACATTGACAACATCGATGTTAGACTGGAAGTAGCGCACCAGGAGGTTCGAGAGAAGCGGGAAATGATGCGGAGAAAGAGTGGACGTCTGTCTCTGAAAAAGAGTCGAGACCAGCTTTCCACTGTGGAGCCGAAAAAAGAGGTTGATCGTTGCCTTGAATGGTGTTGTCAGCATCCCAATCAAGATCAAGGAAGAGTTCTGTGGTAATAAAAATAATTTTTAAATTTTCAGCAGTGAGAAAGTTAATATACTCAATTCCTTTTTGCAGGCTGAACGTTTCCGATGTTTAAAGAAGCCGATAGGAATATCCAGGAAGTTCGGAATTCCTAAAATCTACCGCAGTATTTCCAGCAGCTGAATTTAACGAAGAAAGCAATCAATTTTGAGTTTGTAACTGTCTATACTTCATGTGATAGAGCAGTTTGTTAAGACTAGTTTCCTGTGTCTAGAAAATACACACACTAGACTTCTAAAGTCCTAAAAAAGTTTATAGTAGCCAAATAATTTAAACAGTTGGAACAGCAATTATTGAATTGTAGACAAAAAAAAATATTCAAACTTTTAAAAAAGAATTGGGGGTTTCGTATGTACTTAAAGTTTTAATTGTTGTAATTAGAATGGTAATTATATATGGGGATAACTAGATTCTATTTTTATATCACTCTTTAGGTGATATAACTATAACCGAAAACGATATAACCGAGGAGAGAGATGAATCTTCTCACTCCTCGATATAACATCCGAGTTAATTACCGGTGAGGTGCAGCCGGCAGCTGAGGGGTTGCTAACCATTCCTTTGTGTATTTTCTATTTAGTTTCAACCTCGACTCATAGGTGGCCTCTTCGCATGGCGGCGTTCGTGTCAATTTTTTTCAAATCGCTTCAGGGCACAAGAAGTTAACCGTTAACATAGAACCCTAGAAGAGGATTGTTGTCGGAGATTTTTCTTCATTCTACCTTCAAAGGGGTCATCCATTAATTGAGGAGGCTAGATACGCGTACGTCTGCGAGTGAGCTCGAAAGAGAAACCTCAGAGTCCAGCATCCAAGAATGAATTTAATCTTCTTACAGTGATAGCTCTTACAGAGTGTATTTTTGTGTGTCAAGGAGAAACTGAAGACACCTGTGTGATACTCTTGGCATCCCTCTTGGTGAACAATGATGTGCATAATTAAGTGATTTGTTTATATCCACTCTTCAGTTAAAAGCAATTCAGTATGCATGCATCAAGAAGGCAGAAGAAGGCTCGTGCCAGGCCCTTCTCTCCTCCAACAACTTCTCAACAGCAGCACCCTCATCTTCAAGCCCAACCAGGCCTATAAAGTGGCCAAGTTGGTCCGGGGACAACAGGGATTTGGCTTCACCATCTCTGGTCAAGCTCCTTGCATCCTCTCCTGTGTTGTTCCCCACAGCTCAGCAGATCGGGCAGGTCTCCACACAGGGGACTGTCTGTTGGCTGTCAATGGCTGTGATGTCAGTCGGGCTCCTCATGATGAAGTAGTCAGATTAGTTGGCTCCTGCATGGGGACGCTGAGACTTCATCTAGCAGAGTCTGGCATCCCTACAACTCCAAACGGATACTCCTCATCTGATGATGCATCAGATACCAAACTCAGAACATCCAGTAGTGGGAAATCAAGACCAGCTCAAAGAAATAGACATCCTAACAGGTACATTAAAACATTCTTTTATTGGTGGGAAATAGGTAACCATGGCAGTAGTTTATATACTTTTGTTACTGACTTAATAATAGGATATCTATTGTATGAGCTATTTTTTGCTTTTCTTTCTTACTGGACGATGGATAGTCTTCGGGAAATGCATGCCAGATTTTTAGTAATTTTTACCACTAAGTTATCTATACTTTGCCATTAAAACTTTCAGCCAATTTAATTACTAGCGCTTAAAACTGGCAAATTTTCATTAATTGCCCTCGTTTAGTCGTTTATCGCTAGGAAGCCTGCATTCGCTGCTCTTCGTGTAATTATTTATACATATATTTTTTTCCTCAAAGAGCTCGGTATAATGAGTCAGCTTTCTCTTCAAAATTGGCTGTAATGTAAATAATGCGAGTCACGCGATTGTGCTGGAAAAATTATGAGCTACCGAATGGATGGTACCGGTTTCAGCCAATTTCGCTTCGTTCTCTTCCTTCAGACATGCTGCATTCTTCCTTAATTTATTATTAATGCACTATTTTAAGAAGTGTGTTTCGCCTACTTTTCTAAAAATATAAATATAACTTCTTTTGATTTCAAATCAACTCCTTTATTCCATTTTTCGAAAACCTACAATGTGTCAAAAATATTTCACAGTTTAATGGGAAAAACCACAAGAAGAGAAAGCTTAATAATTTCCAACTCCAATTTACAGGATGAAGCGAAAAGGAATGACGCCTCCCAGTAGGGCAGAAAGAGTTGTCCGGGATATTCAGAGTGGCATGATGGCCACTACCTCCTCTTCCAGCCATCATCATCCGGCCCTAGCTCCTCCACATCCTCTCCTTTCGCCCGTTAATGGCGGAACAGGCGGAAAGCCACGGCGGCGACGGCGGCACTCGAGCGACAGTAGTCGGGAAAATATCGCCTGTCTAATGGCTTCTCCAAGTTTGCATGTTAGAACGAGCAAAGTATGTTAATATATTTATTTTATATAAACATCTTAGGGATTTGAGAGATTGTAGTAGAACTTGAACATTTTTCATGTCTGTCATAGAAGAAAGCCTGCTTGACAAGTAACTTGTTTAATCTTGATCGCTTGTCATAAAACTGTCCTTTTCTTAGAATTATTTTAGTTTATGTAAGAGGCATGTATTTTGTCGTGTTTTGTTTTAATTTGACTATTTGATCTAAATATTAAGATAATTTTTTTCCCGTTAGCAGAGTAATGGATTGTTGAACGCTAGCGGCATTGGCGGAGGAGACGCCACAGGGCAGTTGATGTACCGTTCAGTCGTGGGCTACTTGGGCACTATCGAGATGCCAGAAGACTCGGGCGGGAGCAGCCAATCTTCGCCCGGCAGTACCGGTGGAGCCGGCCCAGGTGGGCTGGGTAGCAGCAGTGGGAAGTGCAGCTGCACGATTGGCAGCAATCAGGTGAGCTAGCTGCCTCTAACGACCTGGATTCCTCTCATTTTAGAAAGATTCTCCACGGCTTTTCGATTCCTATCCCCTTTCACTTTTTCATTCCGATCGGCTTTGCTGCCATGATAAACTCATTTTTTTCCAATCCCAAATTCGTCATGGGAATCCTTTCCTGAATTGCCAGTATAACATAACTGTCATCCATAAACCAAGGTTTTACTTTTAAGTGGCAATTAAAAGCAAAAGATTGGTACGTGCCAGAATGTAACATCCAGCAATGCATTGATCCACATTATAATGAAAACGTAATTGTCAATGAATGGCTCGATAACGGCACAATTATTGGTACAACTAAAAAATATCGAGTGTGATATTGAGTGGTAACTTTCGAAGGGAAGAACCTGCAAGACAACGGCTGTATCTGATTACTGCCTCTAGGTTATCACGCAACGATAGAAAGCTCAATCGGATCTTATCATTATATAGATTGCTTTCGCACTTGGAATTCACACGGCTTGAGTGATTCCGCCTGCTAGAAAAAGCGTGTCCACGTTGTTTTCACTTTTCTCTATTCTTTCGTTGACTTGGAATTCAATCATCTCTAAGATTGATGCACATTTTCTCATGTATACTTATTCAATTGTGATTAATAATTGAATGATTGTAGGAGCTGCGTACGGCGTTTACGAGTCGAGAAGAAAGTTCACACGTTAGTCTTGTTGCGAGTTTGGGGACCGAGGCCGGGAGCTACGGCTGCCGTTGGAGGCGCTGGTGCCGCCCACGCCCTTTCGGGTTCTTCCTCAGGCAAGATCACACTGACCAGCCCTGCTGGCGCCAACTTGGCCCGATTTCCAGCTCGGAGGGTCGTCTTTTGTGGTGCTTATGCGGATGACGCCCGATTCTTCGGTCTGGTTACTTCCGCTTCGACCGGGCGCGGCGGAGGCAACAACGGAGACTCTTCCGATTCTTCAGAAGACGACGAAGACGACGGTCCTGCATCTGCCTCAGATCCGGAAGCAGCTAGGATGCTCCACACTCGTAAAAATTCCGGTCAGTTCACGTTATGCTATTTTAGAACTAGTCATGAATGTCCCAAAGAATGGGTCAGATATAGTTTGTTACCTTGATACCAATTATACAACTGGTTTCAAATTAGGCTCACGAAATGGTCCTAATTGGAATGCGGAAAGTTTAGTCCTATTATTTATTGTGGAGACCGTATCAACATTTCCTCCCAAATTTTCTCCAATTTCATTTTATTTGTTCAAGGAAAGAATGTGCTAATGATTATTCTTTCTATTCCTCTTTGATAATCTTAGGCTTCACGTCGTGTCACGTTTTCATGGTGGATTCTCGGCTGGTGGCCCACGAAGGGCATGCTGCCCGGGCCCACGCTTTCCGCTTCCAGTGCACCCCAGACGCCGCCGTCGTCGACGCCAACGCCGCTCTAGGAGGTAGGTGATGGACGATGCCTCGAGTTTCCTCCCACTGCCGAGCCCATACTTCAGGTAAGAATATCTCAGCTCATTCTTCTATAGTGGATATCAATCAAAATTTTCTGGTATTTTTTCTCCGTGAACACACGCTCTCTTGATGCGCATCGAATGGGGTACATAGTGAGTTTCCGCCCATTTAAAAACGAATCACATGACGGATCATTGTCAGTTGGAATGTCGAGGAGAATTGTGTTTGCAGTTCAAGTTATAAAGGGTAATTGTTTTATCCGAACGTGGTTGAAAAACGAAAACTACCTGGCGGCTTTCGATTGCTAATTCATGTTCTTCCCCAACTTTTTTTCGGGTGATTCTTATCCAATCGCAGTGAAACCGTGGGTACCGTACATTGCGGTTGGGATACTTCTCTTTTTAAAAAAAATGAAACTGGCCGAGTCATTATGTTAATGTATAGGTCGGAGGCGTGTAGAAAACCCTTAATGCGCCGGGCCTGGTAGGAGGTGAACTCTAACAGGATGCTGGACGTGTATAATTATAGGTGAAGATGAAAGGGTTTCTTTAACTACCGCCATCTCGTCTTGACTGATGAAAATTCTTCTCTTCGTTAATTTTATTAATTCGAATACCAACAATCCTTTCAATTCTTTGTTCTTGATATAGGAACAGCTCTCACATTACATCAACTTACTAACCCTATATTTTTTAATGATTTCAGGCCGTTCTGTCGCTCTGCAATTCGTCCGGCTGTCATAGCAGCAGTGCGATTGGTTCGGGATTGATGGGATGGGCAAGCCCCTTACTTCAACAACAGCAACAGCACCATCAACAGCAGCATCAACATAACTTGAGCAGTCATAGTAGCAGCAGCAGTAGTAGCAGCAATAGTGATTCCGGAATCTTCCGTGATCGGGATGACAGTGGCAAGTTGAGTGATCGTGACGTTATCCAGAACCACCATCAACAGCTCATGATGCAAAGAGCTCCCCATCCTCATAATCAGCAGCAGCAACAAAACCACCATCAGCACCGACAGCAACCCGTTCCTATGAACCGAGATTTAGATCGGTTGACTGTGCGTGCCATGCCGGTCAAAAGTCCAGGCGAGGTGGAGCATGCTGCTCGTCTCCGTAGCTCTATGCAGCGCTATCTTCGGACTCAGCAGCAACTTCGTCCATCGCAGATTTCCACATCTACTTCCAATTCGTCCGTTCAAGCAGCTAGTATGCTCCTGCTCAACCGAAACACGGGTACTCATCAGCATGGCCCGTCCACTGCCTCTGGAATTACCACATCAGCTTCTGCCATCAACCCGTCGCTCAGTGTGCGGGCCACCATGACGCTGGAAGAGAAGCTCAGTCCGCAAGTCTATAAAGGAGGAATAGCAGGAGTTCGTCCCTCTCTTTCTTCCAACAGGTGTGTTTTCTTTTTACTATTTTTTTTGTAGTCTAAACTTTTAAGTTTTTGTGCTTCAAAATCAACCTACTTACCATGCTACTATTACTACCCTATTAAATTTACAATCAGAGAGAACCGTTTACAATTTTAATTTTTGAATAATAAGTTAGTATTAAGCGGTTGTGAAGATGATGTTAATGCTCCTCATTATTGCAAATTTTTATATTCCGTATGAATGAGAAAGAATGTTACACATTCCGTTTTTTTTTTTGTTCTAAACTAGTAAGTAGGGCTATAAAGATAGTATAGAGATAAAGAGAATCAAAATCCAACTAGGTGATGAATGCTTATGTAAACTTAATTTTCGTGAAAGTCTCCCAGTGTGAACCGTGGTTTTCTAAAGCACTGTAATCAACAAAGGCTTTGGGAAAACGAGGGAAGGGAGCTGTGTAATGAAAAGAAGAAGGATCGTGACCTTAACTATGAACCCCACATCGTTCCCTTACATTTTATTTTCTTGTGCTTTGCCTAGCAGAACCTATCCGGACGCCGTCTGAGCGCAGTCGGGCTCGAAGTTTGGACGACTTGAGCAAAAGCGGATCACCATCTCTGCGTCACCACCACTTGGGAACGTCACCGCCATCCTCGGAGGATCACCACCATTATAGCCCTCATTACAACTATCGAGTTATGGGCTCTGATAACGGATTAGACCGGATCGACTGGGACGATCATCACGAGTATAGCCGACCCTCGTTTCACACCACTGGCTCCTGGCATCACAGCCTTGCCAGCACGTCCAGCAAGACAATGCGGGATGATGAAGACGATGATGACCACAGTAGAGAGGAGGTAATTATTTTTTACGACTGGACGTTTATAAGTAATAAAAAAAGCAATTTGATTAGGATACCGTAACGTAATTTTGACAGTTCGTATCTATGAATTATTGATAGAATAGTTATTTGAAGTTAGAAGCGCGTGACGTAGGGCTATTCACGCCACTTCTCCTCTCTGTGATAAGAACAAACAATTGATTCCACTTTTTCCCCGCTTCATGGGTAACCTTTACCTCTCTGTCAATCGATGGAGCGAGTAATTAAATGTGTGTGGCTCGAATTTCCTTACGTTCCGTCCGTCCCGCCAGACGCTTTGTTCAGTTTGTTTAATCAGGAAGCATATCGTTAACTGGGGCACAGAGAGAGAGAGAAAAAAAATGATCATATATGTTGGAGGTTTTTCGTCGGGATACGAAACATCCGGCTGGATCCAGATCTGCACAACTTTAGTCGTGTCTTTTACGAGGAATCGAAAGGGCGGACAACTTGTTGCGGGATCGTGGAGGACGGATGTGGTTGCCCTCGGGCGCGTCCGCCTCTCTTACCTCACCTTTCCCCTCGTTCTCTCTCTCTCTCCCCACATTACAAAGCTTTTTTGTTTTGTCTGATTCCACTGCTCCATCTCGAGCTCTTATAACCCGTCGACCCCCCGTCGCGTGCGTGATAGGTGTTGCACACATTATGCTTGTGCCTTTCCAACGACTTGGATATCATGAGAATAACTCGAGTCGTTGATGTTGTCCCCAAGGTGGTTGGTCCTCGGATCCAGCAGCAACATTCACCATCATCATCATCTACATGAAAAAAATCATGTACAGCAGTTAGAGAATATTAACGAGAAAGCGTCTCAACCGCCGCAGCAGCCCCAGCAGCAACATGCTTGGACCCAAGGGTTTGAAAAACTGTTGGAGGACCCCCTGGGTCTCCGTGCCTTTGCCGTAAGTTTAATGTTTTTTTTTTTTTGTTCAATTGGAATAATCACTCACTGTCTCTTTTTTCTCTCTACGTTTCATTTTGTTCTCATAATGCAGGAATTTCTTAAGAAGGAGTTCAGCCACGAGAACATCTACTTTTGGGCAGCCTGCGAAAGGTTTCACCGACTTTTCCCAACGCCTAGTGGAGATCCGATGTCCGACGAGGCCCTTCAACATGACGATGCTACCACTCGACTCGAAGCCCAAAAGATCTTTGAGCGCCACTTGGGTCCGACTGCGTCCGAGCCTGTTAATGTTGATTCCCAGGCAAGGCAGATGGCTGAAGACCACCTGAATCAACCCGGACCTGAGCTCTTTGATCAGGTAATTTATAAGATACTTGGTTTTAGGGTAAACACGTCATACTTAACCATGATATTTTATTTATTTTTACTTTTTTTCCAACAGGCTCAGAAACAGGTGTTCAACTTGATGAAATACGACTGCTACCCGCGTTTTCTTCGCTCTGTGATATACCGACAGTGCGTCGAGGCCCTAGAGAGTCATCGGCCACCTCCCGTCCCTGAACCGACGCTAAGCGATCCTGACTTAAACATAGACTATAATTGTGGTCCTGGAAGCAGCTTAGGTGATGGAGATAATGACTAGTCTTAATCGCAACATGGCACTGAAAAAGAGTGAGAGTGACGCTGGTGAAAGAAGGCGCCGCTCCCTCCTTCCCTGGCCTAAAAAGGATCGCTCCAAATCAAAGGTCTGTTCCTTTCTCTTGTTAATTCCAAATTTGTAAATTCATATAATTTTTTTATTTTATTAATGTTTTAGGATCGTGGAGAAATCGAGTACCGTAAGACAAATAAGAAGAAAAATCGGCTGGGTAGCACCGGAAGTAGCAACTGCGCCGATAAGGACAAAGAAAATGGGACGGACTGCGACGATGATTCTCAACAACAAAGGCAGCAGACGGCGTTAATGATGAAGAGGGCAGCCTCCCGAGATTCAGTCGCATCCGAGTTCAGTGATAGAGCCTTCCACATTCAGAGTAGCGCAAGCTCCATCCCTCTTGTTAAGGTGCTCCTTCCGGATCTTTCCTCCGCTGTCATTGCTGCACGACCTGGTCAGAGTGTCCAGCAGCTGCTCAACAAGCTTTTAGATCGAAGAGGTCTCAAATTCAGCGCATTTGAACTCTACGACCAGCACGCCTCGACGGCGATTGAGCTGGAACGAGATGCTTCAATGCTGGCTGGCTTAGAAGTTCGACTGGAGCCCCGTTCTGTCTTTCACCTTTTGCTCGTGAGCTCGGGGAAGTCTCTAATGATTCGTGGTCAGCCTCGGCGACAGTTGGGTGAAGTCTTAAAGCCTATTCTGATCAAATACGGTCTGAAAATGGAACAATCAGTCATCGTGAAGGCCGTTACCGGCGAGACCGTCCCTTCTAAAACACTCCTAGCTGCCCTTGATGGATTTCATTTAAAAGTAATTTTGTTTATTTGCAACATTATTCAGTCACTTTATAAAATTCTTTACTTTTTATAAATCTCTATTACAGGTATCGGATCGGGATGCATATGGCGAGAATCCCGATCAAGACGATTCATCAGCTCATTTACAAGATGAACCCACGGAAATTAAAAACGCATCTTCCAGTCGCGAAAGTAATAGTGGAAGCCTCTTGGGCCGTAATCGCGGACTTGTCCGCCGGAATTCTCTTCAAGCAACAGAACGCAGCCGGACCATATCAGCTAAAAAGAGCGGAAATACAACAACTATTCGTCATCATGGCGACTCATCACATTCGTTTTCGGCCAGCGCAAGTAGCAAACGCCTTTCACTTCACGACCTATCCAGTAAATCTGGTGGAAGTCCTACTGCCCATCTAATGCCACCTCCTCGAGCTCCTCTAGGTTTGTTCATTCTCTTTTTTTTTACTCTCTTCAAGAGCAACAAAAGTTATCTTAGCTTTGAACCCATTAAAAAGTAGAAAAGATGCACAATGAGCCATTAATCTAGGAACGTACTAAAGTAGTGAATTTTGCAAAAGTTCGAACACTCTCTTTGCATAGTTTGATGTTTTTAGCTTCTCATACTTAAGTTCTGCTTTCCAAGTATCTCGAGGTCACCTCTACCAGAAATAAGGCTGATAAACTATTGCATTTTCTTGTAATTGAGTATCTGAATGAGAAAACTCTTGTTGGCATAGCTTGGTGGGAAAAATTCTCACCAAAATAATCCAGGATTGAACACACAAAAGATAATTACTAGGCGGCGCAAGAATGGGTTCTTCTAATGGTGATCCTTAACCTTTCGAGACCTCTTGTTTTAACTTTGTTTCTTTTCTCTTTAGGGTCGCGGAAACTGATCTCTACGCGAAATCCACTCTCTCGTTTGGAGAACGAAGCTCTCTACGAACGATTGAAGCGAGCACAACGATCCCGGCTCGAGGACCAACGTGGCACAGAAATCAACACGGAGTTGCCTGACTTTCTTAAGCTTCCCGGAGGTGGTGGTGGAGATGACAGTGCCGGAGCTGGAAGCTATTCGGGTGAATCCCATGAAATACCCATCGACGGCCGCGCCTCTGAGCCTATTCTTGGATGCCGACCACGACTTGTCTATCAGGTAAGTTTAATTATTTTCATCTTCGATACCTGAATTCGGATTTACTAATGCTGTTTTCTCTGTCACAGCAGTCGTACGAGATTCCTTTGGATGGACGTGCCTCCGAGCCCATCTTTTCCCGCCGAGAGGTGGTGTCGGAGCCGTATGGGAGCCGTGGATCCATCCTTAGTGGTCTCAGTGCCGCCTTGAGTGGATCATGCACTTCCCCGGACTTTGCCGCTATTGCGGCACAAATTCTTGACAAGAGCTTTTCAGCCGATGGGCTCCTGCCCACTCACGAACAAGCCGAAAAATATTTTAGTGGACCTTCTCCAGCTGGCACCCTCGATCTCAAATCCAGCAAGACGAATAATAGCAATGGAATGCTTAACCAACCGACTACAAAGATAACCGTTGCGGCTGCCAAGCAGACTGTTGCAACCGTTGCTGCCCGTATCGCTGCTATTGAGCAAAACGATCGAATGCTACACGGAGCAAATCGCCAGGTAGGTTCCAATCTTCCTCGGCATTAGCGATGTTTCATTACGAAAACCAGTTGAGAAGGCATGCTTAATTTTGGAAAATTTTCGGAGAATAATTATTTTTTATGACATTTGAATAATTTGGTTATTCCTTTCTTTAAATTTTAGGCATCAAAATCCGGCTCAAACTCCAACTGGGACGATCTATTACTGGATTTGGATGTAGACTGGCGTTGTTACCAAGGTCGAAGTGAGACGGACGACCAAAAGCAACAGCAGCAACACCAGCACAGTCGACCAAGGATTTCTTCGTCTTCGACTCAGCCATTGCAGCAGCAGCAGCAACAACAACCAATAAGTTGCCGGCCACCTCTACCCGTCCCACCTCAGCAGCAGGTATCGCATTCTCATGCTCATCTGGAGATGCTAGACTTGGATGACCCTCTGGTTGCTACCGGTAGCACTGTGACTGCGCCCCCTCCATTGCCACCAAAGCCGGGCAAGGCGAAACTCAGTGACGCCTTTAAAGCACCATCTGCTCATCAACCGGTCCCTCCTCCTCGACCACCCAGTCGCAATGTCAACACCGTTTCGAGGGTGAACGTTAGTTTTGTTTAGATTGGGAAAAAAAGGGAATAAGACAAAAACATCTATTCCTCCTCAAAGAAGAGACCTTGTGCCATAGAATTTGCATGTTATTTTTAATTGTATATTTAAAACTTGTTTCAATCCTTTTTGACATCATTTGGAAAAGCTGCCAGCCAGTAAAGCTGGGACTGATCGTATACAGTGACAAGCAGTGCCGCACCACCATCTCCATCATCGTAACAGACCGTTTCTCCGCCCGTAATGAACCCATCCTTTAACTGCAAACTGTCCACGTAACGAATGATGCTGTTTTCATCGTTCCCTTCTTCATGAGCACCTTTCATTCGCCACAAGTGTAGGAAACCATCTTCAGCCGCCGAAACGAATCCGTCTTTCAAAGGCATGAGCCGAGCAATCCAGCGGGCGTGAGCTACCGTCTCGCTCATCAACTCCATTTGAGGAAGAGAAAATGCACGAATGGTTCCATTGCTGTAAGCGGCTAGTAAAACTGAATCGCCGTTCGACCATAAGAGAAATATCTTTGAATAGAAAGAAAAGAAAAAGTTACCATCCTGTTGCAGATTGACTTGAAGAAGACTAGTGCAGCAGCAGTTGTGCCTATGACCGCTTTGCTCTTTTTCCATTGTCCATCCTTCTACTCTACCTGCGAAAACTGTTATCCTTGAGTCTTCATGCCCGATAACCAGAAACCGGTGCGATACACTGATAGCTGTGACGGTACCGGTTACAGAAAGTCGGAGCTTGGGCTCCAAATCCTGACTTTCTAACTCCCATAGACCATCACTACCCCCTGTAACAGATGCGATTGACTTACCAACTTTACTCTGAATGACTGGATAGTTATTCAATCGAAAATCTACCTGCATAGATCCATCGATCTATAGTGGCCATTGTTCCAATTCGTCCTGGCTGCTTAGCGTTAAGGTTTGCTTTCCATACACTGGCTGAGCGATCGAAGGCTACTCGGAGCAGTTGATCGGACTGAGCTAGAATTAACAAAGGCTCTTCAGTCTCGTCAATTGGTGCACACCACATGACCTATAGAAAAATCTTTCTAAAATCATCTCATAATGAAATAGTTCCGTGTTTCTATTCTCGTGTTTTTGTAAACATTTTACATGTAACCGACGAAAAATTTACCTGTATTTCACTGATTTTATCCGAGTTCAAGTCCTCCATAGTTAATGTATCCTTTTGCAAAATGTTTCCTTCCCTGTCCAGCAGCATAAGTTCCACCAGCCCTGCGTGGACTAGTGCGGCATAGCTGTCTCCGTGTCTTCTTTTAATTCGCACCGAACGATTTTTTTTACAAACGTGTACATATTTAATTTGTGATGGACATATTATTACATTTATTAACTCAGAATTTCACATGCTACTATTTTTAAAAACAAATTACTCTTTCGCAGCGTAGACGGATAGCTTTCCGGGCCCACAAGCAACATCTTGATTCAGTTGGATCGTATTCCGTAAAGATAACATAACGTCTTTCAAATAATATATTTAGGTTTTCCCTCTTTGGTTGAATTCTGTTGGTTTTTGTGGGCTCTCGTGGTCATGGTAACAAGTACAAGCTATTTTGACGCAAAGCCTGACGGTCCTGGCTAGTGTAATAGGGTAGCATGCAGACAAGCCGTTTATAATGTTCAAGTCATTAACAGAATGTACAGAAACAGGAATACTGTGGATTTAAATTTATTACGATGCCATCCTAATAAAGCTTTGAATTCAACAATAAAAATGACAAAATTTAAATTCCAAAATATTTTTTGAAAAAAAAAAAGAAAAAAGTTTTAGTTAAAGCTGGCAATGGTGCAAAGTAACAACTGTTTTCATGATTGGTTGCAGACGAATTCGTAACATTGTACTCCGTGGCCAGTGCTATTTTTGTGCATGGTTTTGTGTGTGTTTACCTTTTTCTTGTTTCCTCCGTTCGTTTCCGCCCACTTAATGTTTTTTTAGTCGTTGACTGGTTTAGAGCTTTACTCAATTGATGGCAAGAGAGTATAATTGATATTCAAGAGTTCAATGGGAATTTTCAACGAAGTTCTCGCGATCGCCTCTACCGGAATATCAATTGCAGTCTGTTTTGTCAACGTAATCGGTTATCCTGCTTTCGTGGATGGAGTGTCCATGCGCCCTGTATTTTAAAATTTAAGAATTTATCAAAGTAACTACTTAACTCAGTTTGCACTTTCAATCTTCAGGTATTGAATCCAAATGATGGAGATAAAGACTGTGTGTTTCTGAATCGCTGGGCTGCTAAAGATTTTAAAGTCCAAAGAGGCAACATTGTGTGCCTGAAATCTCCAAGAAGCCCAAGTTCATCTATACTCATTAAGCGAGTAATAGGCCTTGAAGGGGATATTGTCAAGACCTTGAGCTATCACACTCCATTTGTCAAAGTTCCAAAAGGTCACTGCTGGGTAGAGGGGGAGAATCACTCCCAATCTATGGATTCAAATTTTTTTGGTCCAGTACCTCTTGGTTTAATTGAAGCTAAAGTATCTTACATTATCTGGCCACCCAGGCGCTTCACAAAACTAACCTCTGAAATTTTACCTGGAAGAGAAGTTTATTGATGCATGTGGTTCAAAATTCGAGCAGCACGTTCATAATTCGTGTCAAGAGACAAAATGCGAGCTGTGTCATTTGTAGAACGGTTAGAATTTGACTTCCCGGGATCTGTCTTCCGCAACGGTCTTGCCTTTGGTGATGTAGATAATGATCGATGCAACGAACTTGTGGTAGCTAATGAAAATGGCGAAGTTTACATTTTCAAAGGAAGCAGCAACAAATGCTGGCGCAAAGCCTGTGACTTGGGAATGGTAATTTTCTTTTCCTGCTTCTTATTCAAAAATATGATTATGTGATCAATATTTTCAATGTTTTGCACAGGTAACCGCCATCGGGATAGGTGATATTTTTAATAAAGGTCTCAACTCTCTTGTAGTTGTAAATGGAGAAGGTTGGTGCTATATCTTCGACTTTTCGACTGATACCCGGATCGGTAACGAGCTCTTGATGAAACCGGTTCACGTCCAGCGTATACCGGCAAATACTAAAGTCCTTCTCCTCCATGATGTAAATTCGGACGGCTTAGGTACTTCATAGAAAATAATGTAGATGTTGTTTTGTTGTTAACATTTTCTCCGAGTTTAGTCGAACTTGTGATCGGTTTGACGGACCGTGTTGTCCGGACGTACCAATGGATGAATAACAAGCTAGTTGGATTGAATAAGTGGGAATTTGCCAATCAAATTGGAACGGTCGCCATTAATGACATGGCCCACCGGACTCCTTCGCTCCTTGTGGCTCATCCGGGCGGAACTTTCATTCGCCTAAAGTGCAAGCCATTGGAGGCCAACCAGGAAGAGCAAGAAAAAGAAGAACCACGGTAGAAATATTATAAAGTAATTTAGTTTTTCAACGTATCTGGCTAATGAATGAAATAATTTTGAGCAGGGAGTTGCTATCTAAAATGTCCATCGATTATCATCCTTTGGCATATTCCCATATGAGGAACCCTAATGTTTCTACTGAAATTCTGGGCAACATATCCCAAGGAAAAGTTACTGGACAAGAAGACCAAGAAGAAAAAGGTTCGCTTTATGCGGTTGCCACACTCGATGGTACTTTGGTAAGTCTTCCCTTCATTTTTTAAGTACAAGCCATTAATTAAAACAAAAATTATCTCGATTCAGATGCTCGTTCAAGAAGAACAAATACTTTGGTAACATCTCCTATAAGTGTTCAATCTATTTGTTGTGCTCATTAATACAAATTTGTCAATTGTAGGTCGATTCAAGTTGACCATCAATTGTTCGCTTTATCGAAGCTCGACATTACAGGAGATGGTCGTGAAGAAGTGATCGCTTGTTCTTGGGTAATGTTTCAACTCTGTGTGCGGTTTTAGCTCTTTACTTATCTTATTCTTTTGAATAGGACGGTCAAACGTATATCATAAATCAAGAAAAGCAGACAGTACGATTCCAGTTCGATCACTCGGTCTCTGCTTTCACCGCAGGACATTACTCTTTGACCGCCGAAGGTCCACCCTTGCCCGCATTAGTATATGCTACTTTTCACAACAAGCTCTACGTCTATTACAATATAACACTTCCTAAGATCACACTCAGCACAATTACGGAGGTATTGGAATCCCATCCCGTCTTTCAGGAAGAGGAGTATGCAAGCTTCCTATCGAATCCATCTCAGTTGCGTAAGCTAGTTGCCAAAACATTGTACCGAACTTGATAGCGCGTTTCTGTTTATAAGTCGTCGGAGTAAACTGTTGGGTAAATTAGATTAATAAAAAAATTACAAGGATCAACCTGTTTATTATTCTTTAGCAAACTGTACAAGTCCATAATCACCATGAGCCATCCAGCTCTTATCAAGTGAATCAAGCTCTTCTTTTTTGCCGGCTGGAAGAGCGCAAACGATTTCTGCTTTAACTGTTCGGATAGCAAGTAGCGGTGCAGGATGAAAACCCTGCAAGAAGACTTTAAAGGATGTCGTAGTGGGCCAGTCAAGGTCTCCTCCTAATTTTCGATAGTTAAGGTCTCCTTTGAAAATGAGGAGTTGACTCGAGCTCAACTTCTGAAATAACATTGGGTCTTCCTTCTCCATAACGGAGTAGGGCAAAGGAGTTGTCCAGTAACTCTCTTCGATCAATTGGAATTCCCCAGAAGACAAATAGGAGGTTACTCGATCGGCTAGCTGTTGTAACTCGCTGGGACCCTCTTGTTTCATTAGTTGAAGAGTCGAATGGAAGTCAAGTGAGGTAACGTCGGAGACAAACCAAGGCATTTTCTTCACGTAGAAGGAAACGCGCTTGAAGAAACCGTGGGTGACGAGGAAAACTGCGAGGCACAAGTCAGCGACAAGTTCCAACCCACAGTTGTCCATAATGATAGTGACGTCTCCGGCTTCTTTTGGGTTTATCGACTGCACATACTCCCAAACCTTATTCGTGTCGTTGATGAGAATATTGTGCTGAAGGCGATGCATATCGTCTAAAACTTGTGAATATTTTGACTCGGGATCCCCACCTGAGACGGATAAATCATTGCGGTTTCCCCACAAAGCGGCCTGCAATTAAAGATTTGTAAATTTAAAAAATATGAACATGGATTAGTAGTTGTGAACTCTAACCTCAATATGTTTAGTGAAATGTTGTTCTAATTCGTTAATATTTTGGCCAAGAGTTAGGCTGGATTTCATCGTATAACCGGCCAAAGAGTGAATGATTCCTTTCGTGTTTTCGAACGCCTCATTTTTCAAATGAGCGAAAGGGTCAAGGGATTTAAGGAAAATGCTAGGTCAAGGAAAGAAAGAGTTAGAAATTTTAATGAAGCGCGAAATAATGAACTGCAGTTACTGCTAGCTGCAGAAGTTACAACTACTTTTACCTCTCTTCTAAAGCACAACAGATAGCTCTGTACATGTAACACTCAACCAACAACCAGGGAGATTCAAACCACTTTGGATTTGGTGGTGCCTCAACAGGGTCCTTCATTTCAAATGCAGAGTTCCACATTTTATATTCCTGGGAATTTTGATCAATTGGGAGTAACTGCATTGGCTTATTAGTTTGCATTTCACTCCTTAACTTTGATAATTTCCCAATAATACTTTTTACATCTTCAACAAAAAAAAAAAAAAAATATATTAATATTTAATTAGTTTGATCCACATAAAACATAAAATTGATTATTTAAACATTAGCAATTAAGTTTTAAATATTTCTCATACCAGAGGAAGCTTCAGAGTCAAGATTCTCCAAGTTTTTCTTATTACGACAGAGAAAATCAATCACCTTGGTGAGGATGACTGGCATACGGTCTTTCACTGTAAGGTATGCATATGACCTAAATTAATGGAAAGTTAAATTATAGTGAAAGATACATTTAAAATCTACCACCATCTGTTTTCAAATTTCTTACCCTTTGTACTTGGCTGACAAGTATGGATATGGTGGGGAATCTAATAAAGCCATTGCGCTTTCAGATTACTGTTTTTATTCTGGTAGTTCGAGATTTGTTATATTAAACCATTACGGAATTTATAACAGTTTTTTTTTTTTTTACAAGATGCACGGCTATGGCTATACAAATTCGAATATAGAAATCCCTCAAATAACTTACAAGGGTCTATGCTACGAGTCTACGACCGCAATGACCCAAACAAATCAACAAGCGTCTGCTGGTTATACCTAGTTACGTACCTAAATATCGATTTTGCAGGGTTGCAATCTTTTAGGTTATACCGAGTCGCGCATTAAATTCCATACAATATTCGTCGCCTGTCGGTAGTTCTCTTGCTCCGTCGTCTTAACGTAAATCAGTAATCATGAACAATTTCTTCAAGAGCCGTCACAATAACCGGCCAGAAGAACAGCAGCGCACTATTCGCCGCACTTTTATTGTGATACACGGATATGGGTAGTTTACCCTATTGGCTTATATTCTCACCATAAATTCTAATGCCAAAATACGATTCAAGAATTTTTTTTTTATTCATTTAACCGCTTACATAAATGCCAAGTAGTATAAATTTATTATTTTAAAAACATATTTCAATCGATAGGAGTAGCGGTAACTACTTTGAATTACAAAGGCAGTCTGGGCCGATGTTGCAGTCATCAACTTTGTTACATGTTTTCGTATCCGCAATGTAAACCTGATCACCATCACAGTCCTGTCACAAATAAATAGTTTTAATATATTATCAAATAAAATAGGATGATTTGAAATACCATTGTGAGTTTCGTGCCGAGAGCGCAGAAGAAGAATCTGTGGCAGTTGCTAGGATCTGGAAAGATGTCAAAAACCTGTGTGGGACATTCAAACCGAATAGAGGCATCGGTAGAGGTATCAGTCGAGGTCTCCGTGGAAATATCCGTAGAAGTTTCCGTGGAGGTATCCGTGGACGTCTCCGTTGAAGTATCCGTGGAAGTATTCGCGGAAGTATCCGTGGAGGTCTCTGTGGAGGTATCCGTGGAGGTATCCGTGGAGGTATCCGTGGAGGTATCCGTGGAGGTATCCGTGGACGTCTCCGTTGAAGCTTCCGTGGTAGTTGGCAGAGTGGTCTTCCTCTTTTTAGCCTTTAAAAAGAAATAACTTAAAATTTATGAAGGTCAAAATAGTTAATTTCTACATTTCTTATTACCGCTTCCACAAGGTTTCTCTCTTGAGACGCCATTAGCAGCAAGCAAGCTAAAACTAGGAAAATTATTTAGAATAATAATTATGTAAATATTATCAAACACAAACAAATAAATTAAAAAGAACTGAGAAAATACCCTGCAAGAGAATAATAGTCAGTTTCATGGTTATAGATGATTCCCTAGAGTGATGCCAACAAGTGTAGACGTAGAGCCTCAACCAAAGGTGTTTTGAGGAATGTTAAATTCTGCCAGCTCTCCCCACCTTTTATATCTATTTAATCATTGAGTAGGCTACAGAAATTGCTTAAAACAGCCTTGAACCGTACAGTTGTCAGTTGTCATTTGTCAATTATGAAAGAAACATTATGACTCGTGTCATAATATTTTTTATGAATATCAGCACACTTTCATCATATTCCATCTGTAACAAATTGCGCTTATTTTCTCTATTTTCAAAGATAAGGGTTTCGTAAATTAAAATGATGGCCTACTCTCATTTTCCCTTTTGTTTAACATTTATTGAAGTGAAAAGTACAATTAATAAGCACGGAGTCACAACAACCCGTTTAATTTGCTGTGACCCTGATGGTATTACATCACTACATGTCTACCTAGCTGGATCTACCTTAGGAAAAGTTAAGAAAGCAAGTATAAGGACAAGGAGCGTTTAAGAATCGAAGCACAGCCATTATGTTTGCAAAACAAAATATGCATTATTTATTTTATACCGTTGTTGGTATCTAATAATGAAAAATAAACTTCGAGTTTTTGAAAAATTGCTCATTTTATATAAATTTTCATTTTTATTTCAAATTCACAAAGCATCACAAAGAAAAATATGAGCCTATTAGCGGAGAAAGTGAGATTTTTCAAACATGTTTCCTTTGAACTTTTTTTTTCACTTACCTTTTTTATTTCCTATTAGTTTTGCGATTCAATGTAATGTACTAATGTATTATCATGTAGGGGTATTACAACATCATGTTTAAAAAGAGTAAGAAAGGAAGACTTTAGGCATCCAGAGAATAAAAGCAACCAAATGATATGAGCGTCTCAACAAATTTATTGCTTGACAACCGTATTACAGCTTATTTGTTTACATTACAAAAATGTTGGGCTGGTTTTATCGATGATCATTGTGGCACTGTATTGATGAATTGATCAAGTCATGTGTTTCACTTATAGATTTGCATTCTTTATTTTTATTTTTGGGCTAAAAGAGGGCAAAAATAGAAACAATGAACAAAAATATCAAGGAAGATTGGCTATGCGGATAATTTGTGAGCAGGGTTGTTCTTGACTGTTGTTGCATGTCTGAATCATCATCATTCTTCCAAGTTACGCCTTACAGCTCGGCACGCTGCTTGCCAAGGCACATCTTCCTTTAGTTGGGTCAAAAACTGGTAGTAGAGTCCCGCATGCCTGAAATAATTGTTGAAGAATTTTATTGTTAATTCAAGAGATAGATAACTGAATATCTCAAGTGAAAAAAAATGCAGTAGACTACAATATAAACTATGATTACTTTAACCATTACGTAATTTACTGTGTTTAATATGTAGAATCAATACTTTGGTACGTACGGTTGAATTTGTTTTTATATTATGTAACTTACAAGGTTGGTTGCAACTCCATTTACGCATAGATTGTAGCGCTTGCAAGTGTCAGGATCGCTAAATGCGCCGTTAGAAGATGGGCATTTAAAACCAGGTGAAGCTGTAATGGTTTTGGGTTTTTTAGCTGGCGTAGTTGTGGTCGTTTTAGGTTTCTTCGTCGTGATGGTCGTTGTCGTTTTCGGCTTCTTCGTCGTTGTTGTCGTAGTTTTCTTGGCCTACATTTTACCAATATTTTAATAACAAATGATACTGTGGAAGGTAAATTAAATAATTACGTAAACCTAAGATTACCTCCACCATACTCTGCTCTAGAGATGCAAGTAGAACTAAACAGAGCACAACTACAAATAATTGGAAAAGAAATAGTAAAAACGTCTTATTTCCAGTAAATTCAATCATTTTTAATTACCTTGAATAAAGAGGATGGTTGATCTCATGATGCGGGAGTGTACGGGGGAACGTATGATAAAGAACCTGAAACTGCGCTGTATAGGTTCTAGTTGGTAACTGTCCCCGTATTTGTAGGCTACACATTTAAGTCTCTAAAGCTCCAAGAGTAGTACCTAATGAGATGCTGTATCTTAAGTTTTATAATTCTGTTTATAAATGTAATATCCATGAAAAATTAGCGACCACGCTGTATATACTTCACTGTGGTGTCTGAATTCCAGTTTTTTTTATTGCCACCAAAGGGGATGTAAAAAACACTTTTTCATAAACTAGTTCAAATTGGGCAAATTGATATGCGACATCGTTCTTCTTGGTGGGAGGTATAGATTAGGGCTGCCACTCATTTATGGAACCAAATTATGACCCACATTTATTGGTGGCAAAATAAGGGTACTGTATTAAATTCGAGAACAATACGGTTTCCATTCAGAAGGTCGTCTAGAATAACTTTCCTTATAATCACGCTCAAGTTTAAAAATAAATTTCATTCAAGTGAGAGTTTCATTGTGAAGTACCGAATCGTGGTTATTGGCACCGAATGTGTTAACAAAGCGACGAGTGCATCCGAGTGGATTAATCTAGATCTCAAGGTCTTGGGTACGCCGTAATCATTCAATGCATAATTTTATCTGTCATGCCGATTTCTTATAAATCAGCTGCGAAAGGATAAAGCTTGATCAACAACGGAAATTATATCTGTTTGACCGCCAGGTCTTAGAAGAGCTCGCAGTAAGGTATCGCACAGAACTATTGATGAGAGAGAAACGGTTAAATATGAGTAGCCTACATATGTAACACAGTATTATCAGTAAACTAAACCCTTTGACACCTGTATTTTGTAAAGCAGTAGATCTACAATCAGTTGGATGATTTTTTTGTTCCGATCATATCTTGATGGTATGGTTATGATGACTGTTGGTACAATTTAAAAAAATTGATTTTAGATGCGATATTTTAAAGTGCAATATAAAAATGGTTCCACAAAAACAAAAACAAAGGTTTTTTACAAGGCCAGAAGGGTGTGAATGATCATCATAATGCAGATTAAGTAAAGTACTGGTAGCGATTGATTGGTAGGGATTATTATGCCGATAATCCAAAAAGTAACATGTTAAAGAATATCGCAAAAAAACGTTCACACGTATTGAGCTAAATGACTAACTGTTACTTAAATTACTTTGAAACCTTCGAAATATTTTTTTCAGTTTATTAATGTGGATGAAGATTATCCACTGTTTGTTGTGTAATTTCATCATCGTTATCTAAAATTCAGCGCATTGAAGTGGACCTTGAAAAAATTAGTATGCAAACAGTTTTAATTTATGCTTATAGCTTCTTCGAAAGCTTCTTTCCATTTGAAAAACATTTCCTGTTTTCAAACGCACTGATAAGACGCACGTTGAATACAACGTGACCGGATATTACGTGACAATTCATACGAAAATAGAGCATAGCAACACCCCATTAGTGTTCCGAAGCAACAAAAAAATATATGTATCTCGAGTTTTGTTTATTAAATAAAAAATATTGATTACTGGTAAATATGTTGCTCTTAGTATTTTTATGTCAATATAGAATTATAAAAGAATGCGCTCCTTACGTAAAACCAATACAATTAATAAATAGAATACATAATTTAAGAAAGAAACTTAAAGAACAAAAATTTAAGAAATTTCAGGGCTCCATTTGTCTGTTATTGAATGCAAATTATCAACATGTTTATATATTTGCTCTTTGAAGGTTTCCTGTCGCATGAAAATTTCATTTGCGTCCTTCCCAACGGCATCGGCTCATTTAATATTTGTGCACTTTTCCGTTTCTTTTCCAGTTGCCTGCACTGTCCTTATATATACCGTACCCACAGAGTTTGTAGCAGAAACTTTCGTTTCGCTTCCTAATTTTGAACGCTCTGGTACAGCCTCTGTTGTTGAAGGTTCCAAGTGACCTTCGCTTCTTAACTCAGCATGAATGAAAGGGACTGCTGATTCCTGATACGCAGTTATCTAATGTATTTCAAGGTTTAAAATTCTTCAGTTGCTTTTCAGCGTCAAAAGACTGCAGTAGAAGCAATATTGTGCTCCGTACTTTCTTATTTAAGGTCTAACAACAACTTATTGCGTTGGATTTAGTCAGTATAAGGTGTTGCGCACCTAAACTCATTGTGAATATTTAATTTCTTGAACCGAACTTTAAAAAAAATGGGCAAACCCTACTGGGTATGTAAAAACCAGCACATCATAAATTGTTACCATTCAAGGCATCATTTCATTGCCCCTCAATAAATCAGTAGAAAACAACACGGACTACATTATGTGACCTTGACATATTATTAACTAGTTATCTAGCTGTAATAGTTTTTACATACCCGAATTGAACAAAAATCGAATTTCCAAAATAAAACCATCATTTCATTATTTGCTATTATATTAATCAGATTTTGCTGCCCTTCGTTGCCTTGGCTGAAGTGTGCCTTTCAGCTGTACTAACGGCGGGAGAGCCCGTCTCTCTGGACGACGACCAAAACGACCAGTATCACCTTGAAGGTGATGGATTATATTACAGCGGCAATTATGGCGGCCTCCGTCAGGATAAATCTAAACCATTTCAAATCGATTTCTAATTTTCTATTATTTGTTTTGTATTCATGTTACATTGTTGCTTTTACCTTGTAGAGCTTATGATGATGATTAAACACAGCGATATTCGGGATCAGCTCGTCGAGTTAAAATAAGATGACCCCTGGTACTAGAAGGTCGAAGATCTTCCTTTCATAATGGGGAACAGCTAAGCTGATTAAGTAAATTACGTCTATTATTTTGGGCACGTACCGAATTCCCCTTAGTGGCTCAGTGCTCAACAAATGAGCACGTCATTCTCCGAAATGTTTTTTGCAACTTCAGCCATACTTTTCTTTTTGCTTTAGTTTATTTTTAAAAGTAGGTGTTTCATCTTAATATCTTGTTGTGTTCGTCCGAACCATTATTCTGGGAAAAACTGCTTAAAAAGTGCCCAGTTTTAAACTGCAATCCATTGTCTGATGGAGCAGGAATGAGACTGCTCGAAGCAGTACCTACTTAACTTGCGTCATAGCAGTGCTTCAAGAAATATATATGTATGATATAATATCCCTACTCAGAAAGTCTTGTCAAGTACTACTGCATGATGCATGGGGTTCCAAAATACAAGGACTCTTGAAGGGTACGTTTATATGGCCTACATAATCGCAAGTGAGTACGTGATGTAACAAATGAGAGGCAACAACTTGTAGTAACTCGACTTTCATCAAGTCAGAGTTTGACATCGACCAATCAACGGGTAATACACATTTAATACCTTCCTCCCGAGGTTGATCGGAGTTGAAGTTCGAATGAATATTCAACGTGTTAAAAAAAAGTAATAGAAATCCTGGGCAAATGACTGTAATAAAGTAGCTAGATTATTATTATTATTTTACTAATGTAAATAAAGGATCCTTTAATCATTGTACAATCATGGTATCAGGATTTGAGACTTGAAACTAGACTATCATGAAAGTGTGTGGCTATTCCACGAAGTTACGACAAATTTCAGTTGCATGACCTCTTAGATTAAAAATAATAATAATAATATGTACTCATAATGTACTTAATATACAATGTCTAAAGGTAAATATAGTTTAGATGAAAAATGGAGCGTGAAAAAATCCGCAAAGTTCGATGGTTTTTCACGTTTGCCCCGACCCCTTTTCACTTTAAACTGAATTTGTCAGCTTACTAAATTTTGGTATGGCATAAAAACAAATACCAAAAACTGCAGAAAAAATTCAGCTATGTAACTATTGTAGTCGCGTTAGTGCCCGTGAATTCTAAATTATGCAATATCGGGAAAACGAAAAAAAACTTTGAAACTCAAATATTGAAAGGCCAAGGTGCGATTTAAACCATTTGGTAGGTAATCTTAATTTTAGTAAGTGTAGTTAAAATAAAACCGGACAAATCACGCTCACGATAACAGCGAATTTTCAAAGTTTCACCAATATCCTCCTTTTGTTCAACGTAGGAACAATCCGTTGTTCAAGTATCCGTTCGATTGGAGAGCTCTGCGTCCGTTCTAGCCATCTTCATTTGTTTCATCGGGATATTCATGGGCTATCTGACTTTGATGATGCTGTTTGCTTCACTTGAACGACACATCTGCATAAACTATTCAACGTGTTACAAGACACGCGTCACCTTCCCCTTGATCTTTCTTCTACAATTGGCCTGCTTCCTTTTAATTTATTGGCGACTGGGATGAGCTTTCTTTCAACCACTACTTCAAAGATTATGGGCACCGCCGTCATTATTTGCATTTTCCAAGTGTTGATAACCGGACAAGTTGCCCTTGTGCGCTTGAAAACGATCATCTCCAGTTAAGATAATAACCCTCCCATAGAGATTTTCCAATTTGGGAACCATTATGGTAACGTTAATGAAATTTTAGTCTCACTAGAGAACCGCAGTACCAAAGTTATTTCGGTCATGCTTCTATATAAGTGGTTTCTTGAATGATTTCCACTCGGATCTAGTAAACCCCATCCTCTTAGTAATGTACAGTTCAGATTTAATGACGTAACTTTTCTAAATTTAAGTTGTCCGTGCTGGCAAACACGGTGTTGCTCATCACTGTAAGAAATAACCTCTCTCTTCACTTCACGAACGTAGGAAATTTGAATTTGAATCATATAATTTTTTTTTTATTCCGCCCAGTGCCATCTACTGGTCGCGTAAAAAACTTTGTTCACAATTGTTGACAAACCCGTATCATACTGTCATGAAATCATAGGAGATCCGTTTTATGTGTCATAGATTTTCGCAACCGTCTTTTATTCGATTTATATTATTTGTGGTAAGCGATTTCTTCAAAATTTACGTCAGCTCCTGCTTGATATGGAAGGTAACTTTTACTATTTGGTTTGTTTCTTATTTGCTTTGTTATTTCTTATTACTAATAATTATTTGTTACTTTGTGGGGACATTATTGCTAAACATAGACACGTTATTCCAACTTCGGTTCTGTGCTAAACAGTTGGAGAGACTGAGCAAGAAAGCTGAAAAAGAGCAGGCTGTTCAGCAATCAAAGATAAAAAAGGCTCTACAACAAGGAAATGTGGAAGGGGCAAAGATTTACGCTGAGAATGCCATCAGGAAGAAAAATGAAAGTCTTAACTTTCTTCGAATGGCCTCTAAGGTTGATGCTGTCAGATCCAAAGTGCAGACTGCAGTAACTATGAAAGAAGTGAGTAAAGACTTAAAATTAAAATTAATATCTGTATCCACATATATGATCAACTGGTTAAACTTGTGCTATAGGTTGCAAAGAACATGACACAGGTTGTGAAGGGACTTGACAAAGCCATAAACACCATGGACTTGCAGAAAATTTCTGCTGTGATGGTAAGAAAAAAAAATGGTTTTGTGCTAATTAATTATAGAATTTCAAGCCTTAAATTTTAAGAGATTAAAAAAGACTTTTAGAGTTTTAGAAAAGAATAGATGTGAAGTTATCATGTTTCACTTTAGACAATATCTTAAAATTTGTTACACAGAACCTAGCAACCAAATCCAAACTAATTGAAATCTAATCAAACCATTTAACATATTTCTAATTACATACATTTTATTATCTTAAGAAAAAACATTAAGCACCCCCTGAGTTGTGTTTCTATACTGCTTTAAATGCCATGTATCAAAATAATTTTATAATGTATCAAAATCGCTATGTATCAAAATAATTTTATAATATAAAAAATAATATATTTATAATATAAAATATATAAAATGTAATATAAAATAATACTTTTCAGGAGAAATTCGAAAGCCAATTTGAAGATATGGACGTCCGGACTTCAGTCATGGAAGATGCTATGGGCTCAGCTACCACCCTTTCAACTCCTAAAGATCAAGTGGACCTCTTGATTCAGCAAGTTGCCGATGAGGCTGGCCTAGAAATTACCGATCAGTTGGCAACTGCCGGTACCGTTCCCACTTCCATCGGTACAGCGACGGCAGCCAGCAGCGCCAACGAAGATCAGCTCACCCGTCGACTTGCCGCTCTACGGCAATAACGACAAATAATGAGCCATGAAAAACTTATATAAAAAAAATCATCCGCCTTTTCATTACTACTATATTGATCCGAATTCTTCTCTCGTCAACACTGAATCCCTCTCGGGTTTCTTTCTTTGTAACCTTGGTTTCCTGCGCGTGTACAGATTCTTCGCCATAAACAGGCCCATGTTATTTGTGATCCATCTTGTTTTCATAGCGCACGTTACTCCTATGGTTTTATTTCTACCCTTATATATAGTCTCTCAGCAGGTGCATAAAAGAAAAACTCCTTAAAACTATCTAGTACTTCAGTATATCCATAAGAATTCAGTTTCCATGAGTGGGGAAGTGTGTTTGAAGGCTATCAAATACCACCGGAATCGACCTTATCTCCGTTCTCTCGTGAACCATGACTTATTCATGATGAGGGAAAGGGATGAAGCTGTTTACTTCGCCGTGAAAGCTCCTTCCATTTTGTAGGGAATTGAAGAAGTGCGCAGTAAATTCCAAGTATAAAATATCAAAAGTGGATCAATCAAACGGTATCATCATTATTGCCTTATGATACGACGATCTACTTATTCTTGACCCTCTTCAAACAAACATATTCGTTGGCGCTTAGTATCATAGAAAATTCGCCGAGTGAAGAACACTTAAATCAATCAAACGATGGATTCTTGTTGAAATTCCTTAGAATGAGAATTGATTGAGGTAAGAAGCATTAGAAATATTGTACAGTTAGTGCAGAGTACTTTAAAGGGATCTTCCACTACTCAATCTTGATGAGAAATCAAGTTTTAGACATCGTGATAACGACTCATTTTTTCGTATGATGTTGAAGTGTAAAGTACGTATAGCGATTGGGTTCAAACTTTGAAGAGTAAATTTCTTAGGTACGTTAGCAGCAAAAGTTCTAAGTCGCAGAGCAGTAAAAGTAGAAAAATATTTACTATTTTTAAAATAAGATGTACTAGAAAAATATTCCAGGTTTCAATTCCCAGAAAACATAATTTAGCCTAACTATATTCATTACTGGGCTGGGATGCATTACATTAAGGTTGACAAATAGTTTAATCTTGTAAAAAAAAGGAAGTAGTATATTAATATGCATTTAAATGAGTTCTGGATGGGACAAGTACTCCAAGCATAAAAGTGTCGTAATATATCACGAGTGACGGAATGATGACGCACACTGTCAAGATAGAGTCAAAGGATCAATACGTCTTCAAGTCTTGCTAGTCTTCCTTGAGAGTTGTATTTAATTAGGTACCGTACCAAAGACGCGTACCCAAGCCCTACTACAAATTTATCGTATGAGAATGGGTGTCATACTGGTTTTTAATACGGGTAGTAGGTATTGAACTGGTATGTAAGACGGGTATGAAACTTTCTTCAAGTCGAGCGAGGAGAGTATTATCTACCGGTAAATTGAGCGCAGAATTGCCGATGACTATTTTACCCCATTTTTTGGCGGAATGTACGTACGGTTTGCGACGAGCAGTTAAACCAGTATTACTTTCGTAAAGAATACCCTTTCGTAGCGCTCTGCTGTTGGTCGGACAACAGATTATAGTATGGGTTCAAACGCGTTTGATATGGTTACTGTATACGCGATCCACCTTCGTTTTTCATACTCGTTTTACCTCCATACCATTAGCTGTGATTATACTGGTTGTATTATTCGTTCTACACCAAATTAAATTCGTCGGAAAAAATGAGAAAAAATACGCATATTATTCGGTTAAATTATACTTTATTTGTATTTCGTTCTAAAATAACAAAGGTATAAAAGCACATACATTTCACAAAATTTAATGTTTCTAATATAAATACATTTAAAATAAATTATACAAGATATTGGTTCATTTTACAATATGGAATAAAATTAATGTAAGAGATTCACCAGGTAATTTTAAATATAGATAAATTAGAGTACAGGGGAATGATTGCACATCAGTTCAATGATTGATTAGAAAGCATCACAGTTGAAGTATACTCATGTTTAAAATTATTATCATCTTCCGGATGTTTCGAGTTTGCGAGGACAGCAATTGGACAGAAAACTCAGGGATGTTCCTCTTGGACGTGAATATGTTGCATGAAACTGTTGGGAGAAATGTAAAGATAGAGTATATTCTATAAATAAAATGAGTTAAATATAATCATCACCTGCAAAGATAGCTAAAATCCGCACTAGACTTGCGATAAATAACATAACGAAAAATAAAATAATCAAAGCAGAGACAGCAATAAGAGAACTTCTCTCTGAGCAGAGACACTGAGCCAATACTCAAAATAACTTGTCACTCTGGAGTGTCCAGCCGTCCAGCGGTCCAGGGCTCTAGAATCCAAATGGCAGGTAGCCAGGTACTGCGGTAACTGCGCGCTTCTTTAAATGTGACGTTGCCCGATTTTCGAATACTTATTGCATCCATTAAAAAATAATTCAATCTTAAATCGTTTCTGGCTGATAGCATCACGCTACAATCTACATATCTATGTTTCATATTATAATTTAACAAATAGAACTATAATTTAATAATGATTAAATGTCCTTTTTGCACGTTTGTCCGTATGTGCACATTGCTATGTGTAAACTTCAAAGCGTGATTTTAAACATATTAATGAGGAAATCGAATGATATAGCGTTGAATGATGGTGCAAAACATGCATGGTGCAAACAAAACAAAACAAAAGATATATTTATTTCATTAATCAACGAGTGATAGACCAGTATATTTCCAGTAAATTTAACTTCAGAATTCTTAAAGACACATCCCCAAATGTAAAGCGTATCAAACGCGATATTTACAAGAACGGCAAACGTCTTTATGTACGGTATGTGAACCGTAAATCAATTCAGTATGATCCTCGTTACTGCAGAGTTCAATAAACCGCAAGTTTTGTGCTAACAATTTCCGTAAAAATCCGTGGTTTAATTCTAGAAAGAAAACGGTTGAAAAAACCCCTTTTAGAAATCTTTTTTGTATTCATAGTTTGGTTTACTAGCAGAAATAAAAAGAGTATAAAGCTGGTTTCACCACCGTAATGCTTACGGATTATCTAGGACAAGGTTGGGTAATTAATTTTTAAAAAGAGCGTCAATAACTTAAGTATGAATCTCGTTTGAAAAGGGTGGACCCCACGGCATGTTTCATGAAAAGGTTTTCCGTAATAGTTATGAGTGTATGAAGCGTGTGGCCAGGGTGACGAAAACCCTCATTTTTCATCTTCAATAATTTGCTCTCGCAGTTTTTCATACGCTAAAAATACGATTCTATAAACGTTTCAAATGGGTTTTTAGTACGATTCTGTTTTCAAACCAAAAATTCGTAGTAGGGAGGTACGTTTCTTTCAGATTAAAATAGAACTCTTCAAATTCACGCAATATTGCACACAGTGCACACATGTTAGAACGGATGACGACAATTCAGCTGCCGTCATAAAATTATACGAAAACGAATGAGAGGAAAAGTTTGGTTTCGTTTAATTAGCTGTTATAACGTTGGAAGGACACAAAAGAGTTAATAAACTATCAATTAAATGACTTAACTTAAAAAGCCAATAAGTTGTCGAACATAATTTTATTACGATGTAATAATTTAGTTCATTGATGACTGTTTGAAGTCCTTTTCATCATTTAGATCTTCAACTTCGCTTTCCGTTTCCGAGAGAAAGTTCATCAAAATAACCCATGGCCTTATACTTTTAACTCCTTTGATTTTAGTTTCAAACTTACTAATAGAGAGCGCAATTAGCTGAATTAAATTGTGAAATCGGATTTATCTTATATGTAATTCATACCAATCTGACTTATTTGTTATGGTGAAATTGCAATAATTCAAAACAGAAGAAAGATAGTCGGTTTGCTAGGAAAAGATGCTTACTGTACTTCTTCGTAAGTCGTTTTCAGTTTGTATTGAAAGAGGATTGTGGATGAAATAATAGTAAGCCATTTCCGGATCGCTTCCGTTCAACTGAAATCTAATAAATCCTTTCAAGTCTTCACGTCGGTTCCCATCATTTCTTTTATCGCTTTCTCCGCTTTCTGTAAAAAAAACAAGTGAAATTGATTTCTTGTGTTATATAACTTTTCGATGCGATCGCAAAATTTCGAGTAATACGAGAAAGCGGGATGGCGGAATTTAAGTAAATGGAATTTTTAATATTGAAAAAAAAAAACTAATATAAAGAAATATATTGGCTAGACGTCAGTAACCGGTAGCTGTTATTGTGCTGCCTTTCAAGAAATTGCGTTTATGTGACGTAAAAAAAATCCTAGAAAATATTGGGTAATGCTTTGTTAAGTGTAAAAAGAAACGGAAATAAAGATATTACAGCATTTTGGAACAACGCATATATTTCGTAGATATATACTTTTTGTGTCTCTCGGACGAAATTGAAGGTGGGCAGGGAAATATTATACACAATTGTTGGGATCAAATACGAGGCTGTCCTATATCATAATATAGAAATATGTATAAATAAATGTTTTACTTCTCGATTGAGGTGGGGAAACATTACGAAAGAACGAAATTCAAGAGGATATATAGAATAATAAACATGTAGAAATCTATATAAATATGGCGGCCGATACAGACCCCACGTTGTATACACGACGTCCGTGTGGAATGAGTGTTGTGTAATAATATGATCTACAGTATTGAGCGCGGCTTTGCGTGTATATACCTTACTTATTTCTTGTAAATAAACAAGATCTCGACCAATCTAGATCTAGGAAAATGATATGAACGAGTACGCCTTTTTTAAATAATCTTTCGTTTTAGGGTATGTACTGCATGCTTTTTTTAAATGTCCTCCTACGATTGAGAGAAAGGAGAGATGAGAAGAGGGCACAAATATAGATTTTTTATGGTTTAAAGGAGAATAAGATGAGAAGTAAGTAGAACAAGGAGAGGATCTTCGATAGAGAAAACGTCAGCAGCAGGGTGAGTGGCGTCGTAGAGTACGTTTCACCTCCTGGCGCATTCGTTGAGACGTGGAAAGAAGGACGACTGGGTGAATCAGGAATTCGGAGTAGACGATCAGGGCGCACAAAGCTGCAGCTACCGGGTTCACCACCGTACCCTTCATAAATTTATTCGGTTAATACGTTTTCAATGAATAGTCAATAGATGTAGAAACCTGTAGTCCGAGAAGAAGGAGAGCCGGAAGGTACAAGAGCAAATGACTCGCCGTAACAATGAGGGACGTTGCGGCCGACTTTAAATTGGCGCCCTTCTGTTGTTGGGCCGATGAGGATGACGAACTCTTCTTGCCACTCGAGTGAGTGCTGCTCCCTCCGGGAGATCCATGCTGCTCTGCCTCACCCGTCACGACCGCCTCGTCATCCTCTTCCTCTTCCTCCTCGGAGCAACCCGGCGGATGGTCTTGTTTCCGCATATCTTCCTTGGTTTGCTTGGATTTCCTTCGCCTGCAGTCATGCGGTGCAGCACGCATCATAAGAAATACAAAAAAGAGATAAATTGAATAATGCGGCAAAGCATTGCAGCATACATTTTTCCCATTTACTTTATTGATTCTTTTTACGTAATATTCTGCAGTTTTGGGCCTTACCAGCTTAATACGTAGCTCACGACCTCAAAGCCGTTATATAATGTTATTTAGAAGTGTATTTAAAAGAAACTCTATCTTTATACAGTTCGTATTGATGTTGGACCATGTTCGTTGTCCCCCGCACCGGCTGGCCGATATCAATGCCATCAAAGACGGTGCCAGCTGCATCAAACCCAGAAAAGCCAGTTGGAATCGTTCCCGGGTTCGTGCATGCACCCCATGCCCTGCTGATGCTGACAGGACCCGCCTGACTGGAAGGACCTTTCATGTTTTTCCTATCTCTCTTAGAAGACTAAAAAGTGTCCTGGCAATACACAGAGTGCACTGCTTTTAACTTTATGATTAATTTTCTCAGAAAGATTTCCGTCTTTGAGAGATACAGAGATTCTTATAAAACGCTTAGAGATCGAATTCAATGGCTTTCTGGCTGGCTTTCCTATTGCGTCTTTTTAAAATTACAAACTTCCTTGATTAATCCAACATCAACAATGACTAGGGACTTTATTTGATGTATTCTATAGCTATTTAATAAGAGGTTATCATCTTTCGTGAATTGAAACGTCAACATTAGACTGGTTTCCGAGTCTTGATATCAAAAGACTAGAACTGTTGGAAAAAATGTAATTTGCAATGCATAAAAGAGCTCTTACCCAACAACGATGATAAGGACAACGTAGCCGACGACCATTGAGGCGAAAGCTGAGCAGTAAAGAGAGACGAGTGTGATACCAAATTCAAATGGCAGTCCAGGAGCGCAGAGGAGCAAAGATGGCTCAAATCGGGCGCCAGCCGCACTAGTTACACCGGCCCCGATGGCCAGTGCAACGAGCCATCCCAGAAGAACTAGCCACTGGCTAGCCCTTGGAGGGCAGATTGGATATCGTCCGATGGGCAACGTCGCAGCCAACACTCGATCGATCTAAAGTTGAAGGAAATACTTATTTTTAATAACTGCTGGTGCGTCAATTCTGCTTCCGCTAGACTGCATATATCCATCTTGACGGCACCAAATATAAGTGATGGCAGAACTTAGAGACGGGTACAAGATGTCAACTTTATTTCAATTTGCTATTCTGTTTTTGTCACGAAACTTGCTTTCGATAATACCACGTCCTGAGTACTTATTGTGAACATCGATTCAGTCATGTGAAAAGAATGAATATGCCCTACTTGACTGAACCCTGAAAAGGGTTATTCGGAATGTAAATTCTTCTGAATAGTTTCGTAAGAAAGTTCGAAAATAATGAGATAAAGAGAGAGAGAGAGAGAGAAAAAAAAAGAAACAAACAAAATAAGGTTGGATGCGACTTTTCCATATTTTAATGCATGGAAGAACGTTTGGTCAATCTCTACAGAAGGAAATGGCAAACTGACCTTGGCATTGAAAGACCTAATATGGGAAATGCCTTTTCGCGTTTGGGCTCTTCTCTTGCATTGGACAACACAGTAATAGTAGCACTCAGATTTGCATACGATAGCAGTGAATGTAATGAGTATAGTAATAATAGAACAAGTCTTATTAGGGATGATTCGTTGATGAGTCATATGCATTCAAAATAGGGTTCGGAATCCGGATCAATAGAATAATCAGCTATGTATTTTACAGGGGTGGAGCAGGAACTGATGCATATCAGTGGGTACCTTTAGGTGCCTCGCGTAGTTGCCGTTCTCTCAGCAGTCTAACCGAGAAGCTTAAAAAGAAGATCAATACTTTGCCCAATGGCCTCCATTTGGGGTATACGAACCCATTGAATGCAGCTGCTCACCATTCAAATCCATTGCATAGAATTTAACATGAGTCTGGCTGTTAAAATTTTACGATCCCAGCCGCCTTTGAGCCAAATGAGTTAGTTTATATTATTTAAAAGTTAATGCATAAACTTTGTAGGCTCCAACTTAATATGTGCGAACTTATCTACCTATCCTGCTAGTTATAGTATAGCTCTTTGAAAAGTTCGAATAATGAGAACAGGATATTTAACAGAAGGATTTGCTTTTATGGCTCCCCTAGTGCGTCATATAAGAAAAGAAATGACTGTTTGTTATTCCTATACCTTGAGCATGAGGAACATGAAGACGTGCTGAAGCCAGAGGGAAACGTTGACGACGCTGGAAAGGTGGCAGAGAGTAGAACCCCCTTCCCACCTACCTCGGAATGAGGTGACCAGCGGTGCGGGCAGAATCAAGGACGCCCCAATGAGATCTGCAACGCACAGGTGCTGAATGAGAATGAAGTGAGTTGATCGAAGCTTGATGCAATTGTGTCGAATGTTGTTGATGACGCAAGCGTTAGCAAAGATGGAGAAGACGACCAACAGGGCGAGTAGAGTGGCCTGAGAAGGGCCGTTCAGAATGGAAACGGGCGTCGCAAATTCGTCCCCATCAGCCACCCCGTTACTTATGGCTGTTACCACCTCCTCCAAAAGGATCTCGTCCAGAAGCCTTGTTGAGTCATTGTCTCCAACCACGCCGCTCTTGACTACTTCAACATTGAGTGGCAGACTGTGCTGGCTGGCTAGATCATCTTCGTCCATTAATGCGACATCCATTCCCTTTGTGTTGGCAACGTCGAGCAGCACAAAAGAAGCTATAGATCAAGTCTGGTAAGAGTCGCACTACTTAAGGAGGAAAGATCTACAGGGATGGGCTAGTCTGGCAGCATCTAGAAGAAAGAAAAACAATGAGAACAACGTGATGATGACATCAAGTGAGCGGATCGGGTTAGAAAGCAAAGCTGACGTACTGTGACGGAAACGTGGAGTCGTTATTATCAATCGGACGATGAGCGCGAGGGCGGCGTGTGAGAAAGGAAACGGACGCAAAATGCGCCGTGCAGCGCGGCTCCTCTCTGTATCGATCGTCGTCGTCGAACCCAGAGTGACGCTGCTGCTGTTCTTTCGTCGTCAAGCGCTACCACCGGACTCTCCGGCCGTTATCGCCAAAGCGATCCAGCATCCAGCTGACATTCTTCTTTCTATAATTTGCGATCTAATAATCACTTTACCTTAAAAGTTCCTTTGATGATGGGGTAAAGAAAAAATCAGGAGGGTTGACAGTACGACGAAGCGCACCAAACAAAACCGTTCTCAAAGAACAACAAACGTGACAGCCAGCAGGACTGCCGCTGCAGAGCTCAAGCGCTGCTCCTGCTGCTACTTCGACCGGAGAAGGAAGAGAACAGAGCGCAAGTCCCGACCAATACCATACACACACAAAAAATCCACTAATGGTGGATGGATACTCTTATATCCGTCAGCGGACTGCGCAGATGCGGAGCGCATGCATGTAATCGTGAGCGCCGAGCATCGATTTTGTGTGTGAACGAGTTTCGCATCCAATCTGACCGGCTTATCACGACCATGATGCGTTGCTTCCTAGTTGCTTAGGTGACTGCACCTACACGCCTCCGCGAAAAATGTAGGCGGAATAAGATTCAATCAATAACAGTAGACGAAGCAGGAAGCGAGATGAAGAGATCATCATTTAACGCTCACAGATTTCTTTATTGAACGCTCGCCAAATGTGGATCAACGTGTATTGATGGTTGCCCATGTACGCCCACAGGTTATTGTAACAAATAAACATGGAGTAGTTTAACCAATATACCAAATAGATATGTTATAATGGGGAAGTGCGGAACGTAACAGGACATTTCATCCTTTCCAAATATAGTGGAGTATTTGCCTAATGCGTGTAAAAAAGAAGGGATGATACAATAAACATTGATGTGTATAATTCAATCTTTAAAACATTTACTGTGTTATCTTAATATTATTGTGATGATTGTTATACCGTTATCGACTTCTTACGGCAGTCCTTGGCGGATCCGCGCGCCCGTGCATCTTTTTAAAGGAAGCAGGTCATAGATGTCGCACCATGTAGTATCAGGGAATAAAATCACATAGGGTGGCTAATAATAAAATTTATATATAGGTCTACCGTATATTTATATATATTGGAGATTTTATATCGTGGTCAATAGTTTTGATTGAAAAAAAAAGAAAGAAATCTATTTCAAAGTTGGGTACATCTGGTCGGATTGGAAGGAGACACATTGACGGTTGGCAACTGCTGGGGCTGAAATTTGAGCCTAAAATGGAAACAATGAACTGGAGAATTGATGTTGACTGTGCTATCGCTATTGGTTTCTCCGCCCCCGCTTCCACCGCACCGGAAAAGTGACAAAAAGGACAATCCTAGGCTACGGAACTGGGCTCTTGCTGCTCGACGAAATCTTTAAAAGAAAGTAAAGAAAAGAAGAACAAAGCATGATGATTTATATAGTCAGCTGACATTTTTAGAATCGACAGTCAATAATGGTGGGCAATTCATAAATTCTCTATCAGGACTTTGTTGTGGCACATAGAAACAGGAACAAAATCCATACTTGGCTCATATTTGATAAAATAATGATTGCTTGTTTCTAAAAAAAAAAAGGCCATGTATCATAGAATTCAATAACAATAGCAAGTGCATCTCAAATATATATGCGCAAGTATAAAGGACTTCTCATCACCGCAGGGACGATGTATACTCCCTCGAGTGTTGACGGATTATTCATGGCGTGCAGATATTATATAATTGATAACCATCTGTCAAGTTGTCATTATCATAATAATGGGGGAAGGACGATGCATCATTCCCAATTCTGAAAGAAAAGATAAAACTATTCTGCAAGCAAAGGATCCTCTTTTTATATTATGGATCTATGTTAATATGACATTTTGCCATGATTGACATTCAAGTATCTCAAACTAGCAGGCCCTTTTTCTTCATGTTTTTAATGATCCGCAGTATCCTGCTTTGACGGAATTTCTCCATTTAAATTACGTTTAGTATAGGATCAATTTCACTATGCAGAAATGCTTATATAAGCGTTAAGAAGATAGATGCCTTAAAAGCTGTAAGCCATTCTGCCGAGTAGATGGGCGCAAGGGCTATAAATGCTCTAACTCTAGCTTAAAAAAGGATGCGTTGCACCAGTGCATAATCGCTCTTACTGTCGGCTCATGGAGCAGTAGAGGAGGAAATTGATGGCGGAATTGAGAAGAGCCAGTAGATCAAGGATCTCTCCCATGCCCGTTGAGTAGCACCGAGTGAAGAACTGCCGTCCAAGAATCCCACTCAAGAGCGCCATGATACCCTGAGGGATTTCCGTGATGAGGAAGAGAAGCAGAACAGCTACGAGCATTCGAGTGGTACGGTCCGTCTGATGTTTATGTCGTATGGATTTTGTGTGATTAAGGACCGTCACCTACAAGATCAAAGTGAAAAAAAGGCTATAGATAACTTACAAGTTGATGACGAAACTTATTTCATTTCTTAATTCTTTTCTCGAGAATTCTTCCCTATAATCATTGGCGTGTCTGTTAATACATGGTAATTCTTTCAATTCATTTTTGTGCAGTCTATAAGTATAATATGATTGTGGTAGGTTCTCGAACTACGCACAAAATATTCATCCTTTCCATAAAAAGTTACATGACAATTCATAACTTATTTTAAAGCAAACATACTTGATTCCTGTTGTTGACGGGTGTAGATCCTTGTCCTGCAGCAATTGTCGGCCCGTCATCGGCAACAATTATAGTTTCCAGCATTTTGTTATCGTCGGGGTCGTGAGTGGCTTCACCAACGTATGAGCTGCAATCGAGTATAGTAGTGGAAGTGCGGCGACGGAATCGGCTCGTGCTACTGCCACTGGATTTGTGGGCAGCCGCTCCGACAGTCAACGTTCCGGCCGAGACCATATGCTGCACAACATCAGCTGCTTCGGCGGATTCATCCACTATAGTTTCAGAAGAAGTACCGGGGAAATTGTTGGTAGATCCAGAAGCAGCTGCAATCGGCTCCGTCACAATTATTGGAATCTGCTGCTGCTTATGTTGATCAACAGCACTGCTGGATGCACCAGACTGATTCATTGCTGAGTTAAGTTGCCTCATTTCCAGCTGCTGGGTTAAGCTCACCTTATTTTGGATCAATTTAAAGTAATTATACAAAGATAGCTAAAAGGTTTATGCAATTCAAAAGTCTGATAGCAATGCCAACTATTTCTTATATAAATTCCATTCACAGCGTTCTCGAGCGAGCCGCCGATCTAATAATACTGCTAAATTGCTTCCGCTATTACGATTACGGTCCTTAGGGGAACAAAAAGAGGGAAAGAAGACCTCGGAAACAAAAGACAAAGTGAGCTATACGAAAATACCAACCTGATTGTTGATATCGTGATTCAAGATAGCCGCCCTTGTAGATACTGGTAGCTCCTCCCCATCCGTCTGTTGCTGGTTATTGCTTAGTTTCATGGTCAAGGTTTGGTGATGTTTCTCTGCCTCCCACAGTCTTCTAACAAGCCAGCAAGTGAGAAGGGTAAGGACGAGGCACGGTCCTAATTTCATCACCACGGAATATGCCCATAAATGAGCCTATAAAAATGAAAGTAAAAACCCAAACAAACAAAAAAATTATTATTTTTAAAGTGGCTGAATTTTTAAATGAAATGGAAAAAAAATAATAATAAAGATTTAACTCCGCATGAGCTGGGCATATTTATCGATCCTCGTTTGGCAGTTGGAACGAAGCCCTGGTTCGATAGATATTGAGCTTGGCTCTCAACTGCAACCTCTGCTCCTCTTCTTATTAAAATTACCATAGCTGAAAAAGACTCGAGAGAATAGTATAGGCTTACGTTTCCCACAGATATGAGCTCCCCCCTTTCGTTTTAATGATTTTTTTCCTAGCAGGTCTGCTTATTTGTTCTTCTTTATTTGAAAAGCATTAGAAAGCAATTTTCATATGCATTTCCAATTATTTTATTGATATAATTTACCAATTATTAAACTTTCTAATAAAATGTTACGCATGGAAAAGATTCCGTTAGTGCTTTTAAGTTTGGAGTAACTTACGAAGCTTATTTCCTGTCTCTAAAAAACATGGCTCGTTGATTTCTCATACTTAGAAATCTTCGAGATGATTTCCTTCCTGAAGTTCAAGCAATATCCCCCTAGTGGGCCGGAATGATAATTTCCCTTTTACTGAATCCCTCAGCGTTTCAAGATCTAACATACATCATATGGATGTAGGTATCTTTGGCAAGTATCAAGCGCGCACAACTCCTACATAAAAGACATGTGAAAGGGCGGAAAGTATGAAGAAAGCAACCTCTACTTCCGAGCAAATCCGGATCTCTTTCATTTCTTTTCAGTATAGCTGTACGAGTTCCACATGATTTTTTTTTAAATAACTTACTCAGAACCATCTTTTAATAAATGGTTGGAAAAAAATATTTCAGGTGAAGAAAATTGCTTACTCGGATGTGAATAAACTTCAACCACGTGAATAAACTTAATTGAGCCAGTCAAGACTGAGATATAGGGGCCGGCCATTATTGTTTGTTTACAGGTTCACACAATAGTGTCTCGTGTATAGGAGGCAGACTGCCAATTGCAGCAGCAACACCGATTCCCACTCAAAAGGGAAGTATAAAAGCTATAGTCGAATAGGGCACCAAAGAAAAGGCAGCACTTGACTTTGAAATTCAATTTGAACATTGAAAGAGCTTTCAAAATCTAGTTTGTGCTTACACTATACTCCGTTTTTTCTTGTTAGATTGCATATTGGCTTCGCAGCTGCAAACTATACCTACTTTATGGTAGACTAGATCATCTGCATACATAATATACATGCAAATGAATTGAAAAAGAAGAAAAATTACAAAAGGGAACACATGATAACCTCGTTTCATGTCGATGTTTGAGTGAAACTCAGTTCACCATATATATATGTGAAAAGGCGTGATTGGAAGCATCCTGACAAAGGCACGCGAATGCAATATAAGCTCGGGCACAGACAAAAGAATGATCGAGTGAGCTTCCATTTCCATCAAGAGAAAATATTGAAAATAGAGATTCAACTACGAACTAGAATGTCACTGAGAATAGGATCAAACATGTACAAAGAACCGTGCTGCATCACAGCTTCATTCAAATTTCAATATTACATATATCTTATACATCTAAGGCAAAGGAATATGTCAATATTGTATCAAAACCAGAATAGATAGTGAAGAATAACATATTTTATCTCTATTCCTTAGCACTTGAAAGAAAATGCTGTGAATAATTGGATTTCAATCATCGAGTGGAAACCGCAACCAACAGACATTTGAGTCAATAAAATGACCACATGTATCTAGGGAGCTGTTTTTCACGCACGCAGCAGCACGGCGGCTGATTTACGACGAGCGTGCCCCGACGTAACCCAATCTTCTTGTAGACGTTTCCATATCACGCGAAAGGATCCAGCTGACAGTGATAAATTTCATGCAACAATGAACCGACAATAGTTGCCCTTTGCAATGATTTTACACACATTCAATATATTTGGTTGATGTCAGATATGTATCAGCAGTACGGTACCTATACTAATTTGAATAGTCTGGAATTCCCATCGCTCGAAAGACTCGATCATATCGTCTCGACTTCTTAGCACGTATCTCAATAGTAGCCTTTGTAATTCGATCCTTGCTGCTCTCGAAGAGAAAGAGGACACGTACCACTGCAGAATTCCCAGAGTGCACTTGATCGTCGAAGACAGCGCGAGCTATCGTTAAATATCTTATCATCTTTTAATCAATTATTAGCATTCATATACGCGTATGGAGCGAACGGCGAGGAGGTGTTTGCATCGCGTCGAGTCCTGCAGCACTACTTTGATGTTGCTTCCAGCTTTCCGTATGTAGAAACACACACAAGGTGTGCGGGTACGTTATTATTGATCGCTTTTCTCACCGTGCTCGTTCCTGCTGCGATGATCCTTACGATGGATAATCAACCATATCCACATTTTCCATTATGCCACTAAAGCCTTATATATTTCTCCTGCTGCAATATTTGGTCCACGCCTCTGCTGTGATCATTAAATCGATCGTTCGGCGCACAACCTCTTGTAGTCAGATCCTTTCTCGGGGAGACCCTCGTAAAAAACAGCTAGCCAGCAGGAGAGCACAACTCGTCTTGACGTTTTATTATAAGCGGTTTTTATCGATCTAGATTCTGGATACAATCACTCATTTCATATCTGGTTCGTTTCCTTCGGTGTGCTATCAAAGAGCTTTCTGTATACTAACAGGATCGATCGCCCTTTATTCTCGAGCAAATAATGATTATTGGCTAAGAGCGCGGCAATGGGTCTTTTCAAAAATCTTCAGCACGTGCTAGCTCTCGACGAAACGCCCGAGTGCTTCTGCCTTTATGTTAGACAAACCACAATAGATAGCAATTTATTCGCTCGAATCTGACAATATTTACCTTGTGGATGAGTCCGTCGTAGTTTTTAGCGATGGGGTTCAAGTTGACTTTGTAGATGAACGTGCTGGACGTGTTAAAGAAACCGTCGTTTTGCAGCAAAGGATCTTCGTTAATTGTCTGATTAAGTTCGACGAACGAGGAGCTACTGGTTCCATTGTTGTTGATGACGGTAATCTGCTGCTCTTCGATCCCGAAAAGGACGAAGGATGGTATACAGAGCATGATTGATCCAATATAAGCCATGATGATGGTCCGAGTACATCGTTCCTTCCGAGATTCATTAGCGGAAGATATAAAAAAAATTGTTAGATAGGCATTTTAGACGAAAACAAGTTACTTAATTGCCAATCACATTGAAGTTGTTGACTTAAAATAGCTTCGTATAAACTACATGTTATTGAATCCTTGACGAAAATTACTGAGCTGTTTTTCAAGCAAATAACATTTTGATTGTAGTGAAACGAAGATATATTGAAATCTTTAATATATTATACACATACGCCTATAAAAAAAATATAGTTATGAGAGGTAGAAGACGTTTTTTTTATCGCTCTCCCGGAAGAAATCAGGAAAGAAGAAATGTTTATTTTATAGCATATCATATCAACTACGACAGTTGGATCCATTTTCCAACCGAACTTTTACGACGTTTCAGGTGTAGTGCGTAGTACTTCACTTCTTGAGGATGAGATTATACTTTCTGCCGTTCGTCTTAGCAATAAAGATACGAGAAATTTGATAATGTGTTGTTTTCTTTGGTTACAAACTGTTGTGAAACTAGAATACAATGACAAACTTTTCCACCTGCATCAATCACATTGCTGCGACATCATTACTCAGTAACATGTTACAATATATATCTTCGAAGTGCATCCCTAACAACAGATAGGAATTCGTAGTAATAAGCTCACTTTCTGTTGATTTTAGCAAATAAAAAAAGAGTAGGCCTATACGATATTATGACACGCATGGATTATGCCCTCTTGACTCTCGATTGGTAGGTAAAGGAAGAAAAACTTGATAGGTTGTATACTAACCAACTGCACTCATACTAGCTAGGTAAACTTACTCGTAAACTAACTTGTACTACCAGCTACAGCTGACGCAAATAATAGTGATCGACAAACAATATTAAAAAAAAGCAACCAACAGAAAAAGTAGGCGTTTACTGAAGGGGGGAAAAAGTTGGAAGACAAGTTTATTAGTAGTAGGCGATGAAGCGGCAAAATTGAGCGCCCATTTTGATGAAAAGGGAAAAGAGACGTCCTCCAACTTTTTCCACTTATAATGAGTAGACGCTTGAAGAGATGAGGCTCATGTTCAATAAAAATCAACTTAAATGAAAAAATGAAAAAAAAAATACTAAAACTTTATTTGTCCACCAACATAACATAACAAAAATGGTGAACCGAAGCAAAATCTTTAGGGAATTGTACTTGACAGATGATAAAAAAAATGATAACTTGTCGATACGTCTTGAGAGCTTGAGGGAATACGGTACAAACAAGTACCCTCTCGATTATAACGATACCCTCGAGAATTTCCATTTCCTTTCTGTCGCAGCCATCAGGATCAAGGAAAATGATTTTGTTGCTATACGCTCGAACCGTAATTAAACGTTTGCAACATTAATTGGCTACCGTACCCGTTTCCCCAAAAGCGAAGGGATCGGAGATGTACAGCAAGAGAAGTATTAAACCTCTCCAGTACCTACTGAAAGTGGAAACTTGAACGTGAAATGATTGTACCGAACTGAATCAGTCATGTGGAAAGGCAATCACTCTACTTGAGATAGATTTTATACGTGCGCGCTGTGTGAAATGACGAATCTATCTAGAGCTCTGGAGACACGATCTATGGATCTCAACTCTCAATGACCCTCAAACCATCATGAAAGGAACACATCGTTTATTGGTTGAGTGCTTCTTTTCACTGATGATGGTAACGTTGAGTACAGACGGGCCTTATATAACTATATATATGTTTACCTGATGACATCGGCGTCCGCTTTTACGTCGTTGGTGATGACGGCCGTTTTTCAGGACTTCGTAGCGCCAAAACGCCAGTGACAGAGTCAGCCAAATGGAAATGGTGTGGGCAACCTATTAAGTGAAATGGTTATAAGTGATATTAATAAAGAATCAAGTGGTTTCAAATTGAAGCTTTTCCATTTCTGCATTTGAAGCATTCATGAAATATAAACATTTAGTAAATACGGTACGACAAACTTTATAGGTATCCACCAATTGGAAAGTATTGTTCATTTTTGATAAAGCTATAACGCATACTTATTGCGTCGTATTATAAACTTGAACGCAATAAACTTAAAAGCTTTTAACAGCTTCTGCATGACGCAGAGCAATCTCCGTACGGAACTTGTTAACTAAAGGTCACATTAAAAAAAGTAAATAGTACATAACAAAAAAATATGCACTTTCGTTATTAAAAACCCCTTTTTGTTTTCTGGTCGGACCTACGTACGATGATCGGTCGTCAAACTTTTTTTAAGAACGTAAAAAGTAAGTCGTGGACTGTATTTTAAAAGATTGTAATCAGTTTAAAAGGTTTAAAAGGTTGTTTTGAAAGAAAAAAAAAATACACCCATATTGTTACCGTCTTTCGTACGCTACATCTGAAGTCATTCCCTGTCTCCTTCCGATCCTTGCCTCAAGTGAAAAGATCCGCAATCTATTATCGACTATGCACTTCTGCTAGATTACTTGGGTCTCCCATTTGATGTATAGACGGTTCACTCAGTCCTATATCAACTTTACATTCGAAATTTTATTTTTGCTTACTGAAGTGTACTTTCTTTTCAGAACTAACTCATCTGAGGGTGGACACGATCTACGTCACTATAACGTTAATAGAGAATATTTTCCATTAAATTATATGCTTTCAGGCAAGACTCTGAAATCTCTTCATTCTTGTTGGTTAAAATTTCCTATGTCTCTGGTCCTATCTTGGTGAATGTTGTACAAAACTGCCTTGACATCATTGTGCAATATTGCAGACATGAACACAACATCAAACTAAAGTATACTAAAGTATGTATATAGGATCTTCCTTGGATGCGACCTAAACTTGAATCCGCTTATATATCAATGCTAGTCTTAAAATGAATCGATCTATAGATGTAAAGTGAATGAATATGTAGGCGATCGTCCGAGTATTTGGAAGAATAAGAGGATATCATACGAGAGAGGAAATGATATTTATGCTGGAAGAAGTGCATACAATTGGAACAATATTTCTATGTGTAGATATATACCAGTCTTATCTACAACACTCTGTAAATCCTCAAATTCCGAGCACGTTCTCAAACAAACGTTTTCACACTCTAAAAAAAGAAAAAAAACTCCATCGGAGCTGCAGTTGCATCCATTTCCTATCGTTTAAATAAGCAAATAGTATGTACGTAAGCACATTTTACCGTACGCGCCAGGAAAAAGATTTTGTTTATTTATTTATATTTATTATTTTAACGTTGAAAATGCTCAAATAGTTCATAAATAGCTACCGTACACAGTTGTGGCTTTAAGCTACTGTTCTGAATAAGCTACAACATTTTATATTTAACGAATTGAAATTTTTGTTTAAAGTATTTTTTTTCCAGTAGGGGTTATTTATATTGCAAGGCTGTGGGAATGCTAGATAGTTTTCTTGATGATAGCGGCCACAAACTCAGCAGATCTATATAACAGCACACAAGAGGATTTATGCACTTCATTTAACATTATGACTTTCTCTCAACGATAACTTCGTTACTTTGTTCCGTTGTAGGCTTATACGGAATTGTAATAAATATAGGAAGAATAAAAACGGGTTTAATGTCTCGAGAGGAGAACAGTAAAGATAACTTTATGAGAATCCCAAGTAAAAACGACGAGTATCGGCAATATAGTACAATAACTTGATGAATTATTTCTGTATTCTAGAAGACTCGTATCTTTTTCCGCCTCGCGATTATAAAGAATAAATCACCACAATGAAGTAATTGTCATTATTACCCCATGGTGATAACAGAGAGATGAATAGAAAACTTAAAAAAATCCCAAATGGGTCGTGCGCTCTCATTGTATTCAATTTGGTGAAGTTGTTAATGGTAATATGCCAACACCCGGCCGAAAGTAAAACTTTTTAATTGTTCCATTTCTCTAAAGTTTGATTTAAACTAGAATTAAGGTCTTACTAGCTCTTTCATACATGTATTAAATTCGTAGCCGACATCTAAACTCTTTTCCGCTACGTGATTAGCTCACTTTAGCATGGTCTTACGTCATATTCTACTATATTAAATTTCATTCGGAAAGTCTACAATGTGTCCAAAAGCCAGGATAAGCGACAAGCTCGAGTCGCATGTCAAGTGACTATATGGCTAGCCTACGTACACAGATATTGCGATTGATAAAGGAGGTCTTAGTCTATTTTATACCAAACGCACAACAGGCCCTTTCATTTTGTCGGCATAAGTTGTGTCACAAGTATAGGGTTCCTTCCGACCGGCAATAAAGATGGATCCTGTATCATAATAGCGGTCCTGTTGAACATTAACTTTATTTTCTTTATGATATGTTGCATCAACTTGCAGACTCATTTTAGAATATACCCAAAATGCGTGAATGCTATTTTTTTTATTGATCTAAAATACCAGATTCCAAGTTTTTTTAAACCTCGAAATATCTTCTACTTGAATACAAACAGAAAAGAAGAAAACATAAAGAAGGATCCCGCGCTACTGAATAAGTCAGTGGTATTAATAAAAGTCCCTCATTAGTGATTCATTATGCTTGCGCTATGGGGTCCTCTTTTACTTCTAAACATGGAAGAAACAGTATACACTGCTACTGCGTACAGCGTCTCAAGTTGCCATAATGAGGATCAGAGATTCTTCATCACCAACTTTACGACGACAAAGAACAAAGTCTTATACAAGCTTTCGACGACGAATAGAATAGACGAAGCTAAGCTAAGGCGTAGTGTACGGTACTACATAGATGGTGGCATTGAGTTGTATAAGTGTGTGTTGTGCTCACTGGTGTCTTCAATATTATACTTGGGTATAATCCAACAAAGAGAGGGAAAAAAATTCGCATAACATGCAAAGGGATCCCGTGAACATGTAAAATATTCTCATATACATAAAAAAATAAGGTTATGGTTTACTGTTTTGAAATTCAGATTGAGCACCTTCTTCTTTTCACCGACTTGCGAGATCCCCCCGATCTTAAACGTGATCGATCGGGCCATTTCGAATGATGCATCGTAGTTCATAGAGGGGGAGGGGGCAAGGTTGAAGGTAGTAAGTAATAATAAATAAATAAAAACTAGGCTAAAGTTAATTGAATAATCTCGGCGGAGTAAATACGATGGAGACGCCGGATAAGTACCGGTAGCCCCTTTATTGCATTCTCTTCACGTCCGTTAGAAATGTAGTTTTACGGGAGTCCAAGCTATATGGGGATAATTATAAGAGCATCAGCAGCAGCCATCAGATTTCTTGTCGTGCTGTGAAGGTAGTAAAAGCAATTAGGATGCAGTAGAAAATTCAACGTCTGCGACGTCAAAGAGCTAGTTCTGCGTCGCAAATTAGCTCAGTTTCCCTATAACGTAGCTTTTACTCCTTTCATGATGGAAACTCTTATTATGTAAGTATATCATCAAATTTGAATAGTATTTTAAAAATTAGTATTAGAATTGAGAATCCAATATACTTTGAATAAATCCCAAGTCTACACAGATTGAATTGATAGAACCCTTTACTTCTGAAAACAAGGTACAAGGACAAGGAATATTTTCTGATTTGATCCCTCCATTTCATGAGATTGTATGCAAGCTGTGGAAGAAGGAAATTTCCCCCATAATAACTCGTTATACCAGATTGTCTTAGATTGTTGTTTACGAGCAGCAGGGAACTAAGAATACACACACACACAGAGTATCCTTTGAGAAATAAATATACATACGCTAGTCAATATCAGGAAAGAGAACGCGCTAAACTCCTTTAAACGTGACGAAAAGCAACGTCAAGTACATAATAAAAGGGAAATAATAGCACACGCCCAGCTGCTACTATTTGTTCTCCCATTATGATACCCTCTTGAGTAGACCTTTTTTTTTGAAGGTCTATACTCGACTAAAGGAATAATATACAAGACTAGGTACTTTAAAACTAAGAATCTATTTTTATCTTGTTTAGCAGAAAGACTTGGGAGTTTGAAAGAAAAAAGTAGAATCCGTATTGCATACCAGAGTGAAGTGAGCGTGGAAGAGCACAAACACGGCCCAAGAATAAGAGTAGAAGGATTCTAGAGACCGTCCAGGGAAGAGGTACATGTGACAGGCGAATGGGATGTATTCAAGCATCAGCAGCTGAAAAAGATTGATTAAAAAATACTAATAATTTGGCAGTACCATATAATTTATTTATTTACGAACAACATATTTCGAACAGAATAATTGAGAAGAGAGTACCGGTATCGATTATTGATCTTCCGCATTAAACAAACGAAAACCAAAGAATAACGAAGTCGGCTGCACCGATATTCGATACAGTATCTAATACATAGGAGTAACGGCTATAACAATAACACAAGAAGATAAGGGAGTGATCCTTTAAAGGCACACCACAGGGTTCAAGGAAAGTTCCTTATTATTTCTAAAATAAACGATTGTAACACGATCTTGATGCGAATCGTTTCGTATCACTTTATTTCACTACTTCTGAAAATTGGTTGGCAAAACTATGGTCAGGTTTCTTTCAGAAATTTCCTAAACTTTAAAATTTTTAAATAATATAAAAAAGGCATTACAAAATCCGCGACGGCCAAGCTACAGAGGATTCTGTTGATGGCAGTCCTCCTCAGTTCCCTTCGACTGAGGACCATGATGTTGACGACGTTGGCCAAGCAGCCGGCCAGGCATATGAAGAGGCTCAAAAATCCATGGATGAGATGGACAGAACGCCGAATTTTGTGAAGTCCCAGGCCACATCCGGCGTAATCGTCTTCCACTATGCCGCCCAGGTCATCTTCAGCTCCGATGACCCGTGGATCCTTTGGGAGTGCCAGAGTCCCTCCTACGGAATGAAGTAGCACAGTGTAATTTAAGTAGTAGTCTAAATCTTCTTCTGTGAGATTGAACAGCTCTTTGGAGAACATCAAGGCGGCGTGGTGGTTGCCCCCGAGGCTACTGGTCAACTCCATGACGTCCTCTCGAACCGATGCAAGTGGCAGGGACGGTGGTAGCGGCCAGTCACGACGGCAGGCAACCAACATCAAACGGGGCATCTGCCAAAAGGAAGCTATATACGTATATACAAGGCATCCGTCCCCGCGACGACGACGACGACTGCGTAGAACCAACCGGTTGAGCGCAGGGCAGTTGTTCACGCCATTCTTTTCACGCGTAGCATCCGTCAATCCTCCCCCACGCTATCCTCATAGCTAGTTGTCGTAGACTCGGATGTTATTTTTATTTTATTTAAAGGGAAAAAAGAGAAGAGAAGAGTAATCCTTTATAATCCGAGAATCAATAATGGAACAAGAACGGAAATGGAAAAATTGGGTGCGATATCATCAACTGAATTTAAAAATAGGCTATTATAGCTTATTTCGTCATGAGTATTGGAAAGATGTGTATTTTTATATAAAAATAGATCACTAGAATATCCTTTTTTTAACCTTCACTGCATATACTTTTTTCCAATCCCCACGGACCCACCCATTTTATTGTAAATGGAAGTATCGTCTTTGAAATGGAAATCTTCTTTGAAATGATAATTATAGAACGGGGAATCAAGCTTATTCACAGATTTTCGTGATAAAGAGAAAAGGGACGGAATCTGCGTTTACTTAATAGCGGTATAAAGAAGCTTTCAGCTTCGCAGCTCCAGCAACTCGACGGCCTCCTTAAGCAAAAAAAAAAAAAAAAAAAAAAAAGTTTAATTACAACCTCGTCCGCCCAGCACATGGAGTAGATCGAAAAATCAATTTCGCTGGACTATATTTTTTATATCCCCCCGCCCCCTGTCTAAAAAGAAGTCCTGTAGATATGCAGAATCTTTTCAGAAACAAATTCAAGGATTTTTAGCTTCAAGTTACTGCTGGTATTAAAATATAAAAGTTCATTCGGAACGGCAAAGGTTAATGAAAGTTTTCAGCATTCGTTAAAGGTTTACATTAAACTACAGCACCGGCAATTTCACAAGATACTGTAGAATAATAATCAAAATCATTATATTCGAAACGCATGCTATTATTAACCACATGAGATTAAAGAAATATACACCGCACTCAACATCAACACAAAAAAACATCATGTACTAAAGGGTAGATTGCACAGGCAACAAGTGGGTATCTCATTCAAGACCACCGAGTGGGGTCGAAAGCCAATTATGACTTATACAACGGGCAGAATCCACGTTCTGATACTTGATATATTGTGTTTATTTCTAAATACTTTATGTAAATAACCTTGCCGTGTATCACGCGCGTGCATATGCAATAGTACCTGCTACTTTGTTGCATTACTGCACGGTATATACTTACGTCATGTATCAGTTCACAGGCCTAAAGACAGGAATATAGATCGATATTCGTCACACTTTAACTTTTTTTTTAACACAGAAAGAAAGAGCACATTAAACAGGTTTTAATGTGGAGAAGTAAACTATGAACTAAATCCCCTTGCTAGCTCGAAGAAAATGGAATGCAATTGCTATAGTCTTTGGAACATAAATTTACAGTCTACAGAGACAAATGGTATTCTTTGTTCATGCTATGAATACCAACTACATTATCGCTTACTTTAGTATAAATTGATGTGCTTTGTAAGCACCGTGGGTTAAAGTTGCATACATCACAAAAGCTCCCAGAAAAAAATCGAAACCTTTATTCCTTCCCGTCAAGGAATGTATCCCATATCCGTCATGCTCTGTTGGCGCCAAGGATCGATAGGTACCGTGCGTACCCGAAATATGAAGGGCAATAACGTTTATAATATCATATATGCTTTGCGGGTAAAGGGAAAAACTATACGAGGCCCAATAATTTTCATTATTTTTTTTTATGTAGGAAAAGAACCCATAGAATTGGACAAGAACGATTTGGTTACGTCTATGAAGCCTTTTATTCCCTCATTTCATTTATATTTTTACTTTTTACTTTTTTTTGCACAAGATGTGGCTGCTTTTTCATCTTTTTTCTAAGTCATCACAAAACATGGTCAACTCAGTCAAGTTTTACAATGAGAAGCTTTGTAGGAAACAGCTTTGCACGAAGAAAGAACATATCATGTATGAGAAAATAATTTCTCATGAAAAAATTACTTGCCCCAAGGAAAGGCTTCATATATGCAACTGCAGAATCTTGTATGAGATATATATTTAGGCCTATACGAATCCATTATTTTTCACCTCTAAGCCGAAAGCGTATTGTTTTCAGTTATTCGACCAAGCAATACTACATAGAGCGGTTGTGTAGTGTTCTTCACGATACAACAACAAATAACGTCTTTCTATATGGTCGATAGCTTTCTAATATTTGTAACACTATTCGAACGGATGATGGCGTAGGCGTTCTCGGTAGGTATCCTATTATTCCTGAATGTCAGGAACCAGCAAATGTGTGCAGATGCAATCGCCTAGCAGAGGGATGTTATCTCAGTTGTTGGCAGCTGAGACAAGCATAGTATAGAATGCCAAACAAAGGCTAAGATACTCCTATGGTGCAATTGAACACGATCCCTGGATCACGCTTTGTAGTTTCGAAGAAATAAGACGCCTTCATTTAAAACCATCAATGGATTAATGAGTAATTATTATGGATGCGTTATTTGGCTCACGGGATTCTTACTTATTAAATTATTTCTGGTTCTCTTCGGTGCATATAAGAAGTAGGATTATATGCAGATGAAAATGCAAGAAGTAATAAAATTTATATATTTTGTTTTGCCTTTTGGCTCAGCATGGATCATCAGCTCTTCTCTGAGAGATTATGTGACGCAAAACAACACGGTATGGGAAAAGAAAGTTTCTTGAACTTGCTTTGTAAGAAGTTTATATGATTTTGAAATGGTTGAGTTGCCAAAAGCACGTATTAGCTGATAACGAGAGTCTATACTTAATGTTTCTTTTGGTGCGGTTCTACCATCACGTATCACGTACACATTGACGTCTTCTCTATACTAAAGATGAATAGACGAGTTAAGATTATGCGTACGCTGGCCATTCAGTCAACATGTTCTATATGTACCGGAACGAGATTGAGATGGAATATTTTTCCGAAGTTGCGCAGTAGGCCTACTATTACCAAAAAAGTAAGCAGACGATGGGAATCGCCGTTCAGTCTTGTTTCGTCGACTCTTTATTAGATTTCCCTGGGCTACGAGAGATCAATATATGGCAAGTGTACTGCTAGATCGTTGTGACGCGTTCATTCTCATACACCATATACAGCTTGGGTTCAAAACGGGAACAGTCACAGATAATACTGAAACGATGTACGAAAAAATCTCATTCATCCGAGTAAGCATCTGAGCGATCTCTTTCATCCTTTAGGAGAATGCGCCGTGCTATTCTAAACCCCCATTTTTAGATACATTAACAAGCATAAAAGATTCCGTGTACTGTACTTGCGCTCACGTATAAGCCTTCTCATTAATCTTGGTAATTAGCTTGGGAATCCAATCATAAAGGTAGTGTATTGTACAATTCTTTCTTCGACGAGATCCCGAAACTATTAATTAATTAAGCAAGCAATAATCCAGGATCTTAAATGCTTCTCAGTATTCATTAGAGTATATATCTTCACATACGTAAAGAGGTACCGAAACACATTGCAGTTTTTTCTCCTTTCTCTTTCAATGGGCTAAAACAAGAAACATAATCACTTTTTTGGTATTTGGTAATGAAACTGCACGATTCTGCATGTAGGCGTAGCGCTGTATCGTTAACTGTATACTATACTCTGGAGAAAATTAACTTAATATTATTAAATCTTGCTTTAGTATTCCTCGTTGTGTACAATAAAGTTGTATAAAGGATTGTTCAACTTGATAATAAAAAAAAAATCGACTTTAGATACAACCGGCCAGCGGGCCAAGTACTCCTTTGTCTATCGATAACTTTATTACTAGATACTATAGAAGAAGGTTGCGACCATCGTAAGCATTCGTTATTATATTGCTTCCCGTTGGGCATTGTGCCAAACATTATTATAAAGGCCCGCCTTCAAATTTCAATACTTGCGCACTTTCATTAATACAGCAGACTTTCATCGCCTTCAATTGATCCTATTCTCTTAAAGAGAATCTATCATCATTCTCTAGTTGAAAACAATACGTTCTTTGTTGTTTTGTTTCTTCGCGTAGAACGCAGCAGTAAATTAGAGAAGCGATGGTCATAAATCCACTATCACACCCTCCACCATCTGTCATAGCGTGTAGCCAAGACTTTCAACACTACGTTCATTATTTTGTATGTACGTCATCATGTAGACAAGACGTTAGATAGCTCCTAATTTACAGAAAGATCTAGTCGAGTAGCAAACAAGGTTTCGTTCTCTCAGAGAGCGGAAGAGCGGGGCCGTTTAAGCTCCGTTGCATCTCTCGAGCATCACCAAAGCAATCAAACAAGAAAGCACTAAGACAATATCGTATTTCAGAAGCAATATAGGGAAACATTTGTTTTAATTCACACTTTCCAATGAGAAATACAAAACGCGGAGCTCTAATTTCAACTTCAAACTTTTTCATCTTAAATAAACAGAAAAATTAACACTATTTATATCTTTCTATAAATGGAATTATTTGTTACTGTGACAGTTTTGGTTTCCAAAGACATATCCGGGTATCTTCACCTGCCGTCAAGACTTCTAAGTGATTGTCAAGCAGAGTCGAGTATCGAACGGCGATCCGGTTGACTGGGCTCTTCCCGTGAATTGCTTCCCATCGGCGGACAATCTTGAACTCAACCAGGTCAAAAAGGAGGAGATCTCCGCGAGCAGTGCCAAGCAATATCGATAGCCCATCCCACACCAAACATCTGAAAGAAATAAAAACAAAGAAAACAAAAATAATAAAAATGAAAAACACCTAATTGATTTCAAGGAAGTAACCGTTTAGCAATTCAAACGGAGTTAGGCATAGAAAATAGAAAATAACGAGTTTGCATGTATGTAATTATGTTTATGCTGTGCTCTCAGAAAACAAGTTAATAGTAGATCCTAGTGACCTTTTTCTGTAAAATTTCATTAAATTAAAAGGAGCCTGGTTTTTTTTGTTGTTGTTTGTTTTGTTTTCACGAAGGAAAAAAGGGCGGACGACAAAGAACGCGTATACCGTAAAGTATACTTTTATAACTCAGTAGCTGAAGGGGCAATTATTATGCGATGCATGTGCTTTCCAAGTAATCAAAGAGCCAATTTCAGGCAAAAAGAAAACGTTGGACACATTGTTTTAGTAAAAAGCCCTCACAACATCCAATTAACTTATGGGTCTATTTAAACAAGGGCTGTTGCATTTCAGTTGGGTACTCTCGTTCGCTAAATGAGCGCTCATCGTTGATGGGATATGTACTTGTTATGTACCATGAATTACTCCTAGGATAGAATCCTATTACTTTGTGAGCAGCAGGAGGGAACTTTTACAGTGAACGGCGCTTAGAGATGAAGTGCACCCGCTTGTCGCAGCACGTACTCACCGAAAATCCTCATTGGTATCCGAAGTCTTGGCCAACGTGTGGGGTGGATCAATATCGACCTGAAAGACTTGCAGAAGGCCATCTCGCCCAGCTTTTGTTCCCGGATACATAAAAAAGGGGGAAATGGATATTAAAGAACTGCAGCAGCAAAAAAAGTATATATATATATAAAAAAGGATCTTTCTGCATATTAAAATAGTGCGCCAACAAGATACTTTCTACGTCGTTTGGCATGGCTTTAACAGCAGGGTAAGCATACCGCCTACAACACATTTAAGGTTGTAATTTAAATTAATATACCTGATACTAACTTTGATCCATCAGGACTGAATTTCACGGCCGAAACCTGTCCAGTGTGTCCTGCATAAAAAATATATAAATAAATGCTGCGGTCAAGTAAAGAAACCTACAATGTATGAGATATATATAGAGCAACATAATAGATGTTATTCGGTTGCCTGGGAAATGTGGCGTACATGCAAAAAAGAAACCGTTTTCTATTAAAAAAAAAGAAAAAGAAAAAAAGATGCAGTACAGCATCTATTTTCTCATTTCCGCCACATTTTGTATAAGTCACCATCAACACCTAACCAGCACTCCCTGAAAACTGCTCTGATAGTCGAGCGGATGAAATATTTTGAGGGAGAGCGATTTTGGAATTTGAAAGATGAATTCAATTTAGCACTAACATTAACCATCCAAAGCAGAACGGATTCAAAAAGTCCCACTGACAGAAGATATTCTTGAAAGTTTACTGTTCATTATTACCAGGAAGTGTATCAGAGGGTAGACCAGATGGGATATCCCACAGTTGTAAATGGCCCTCTTTAGTTCCGCTGGCAATCCTATTCCCTGAACTGAAAGGAAGGAAAAGCAAAAAACAAAAAAACAAAAAAACTTTTAAGTGAATTAATAGCTAAGTTTAGCTCCGCTATAATGTAAGATATTGCTATGGGGCGAAAGATATAGATTCAGAGCTTAGACTAAATTGATTACGAGTTGAAATCAAGCGAAACCACGGACGCTTCGTGCTCCAATTCAGCAATTAGATCTTCCGGAGGACGGAATCGATAATTATTATGACTGCCACCGCGACGAATACGCCATATCTTGATAGTGGAATCCGCAGAGGCGGAAGCCAGGAGAAACTCTTCAGCAGTTCCCATCTGTTTAGTTATTCCTATGAGGCCATGGAGAACAAATTGATGTAAATAGAGTCGTGCACAAATGTAACACAATTGATATTTATTTACTTACCGAGAGCAGTGACAACATCGTCATGGGCAACTATAGCACACTCGAGGCGACAGCAATCCAACTGAAAAATTGCAATCTCGTTCTGTAACGTGCCCAGCACTACAGCATCCGAGTCTGGAAGGTTGAGGAGGGCGGTAAGAGGGCTACCGGATTCGATAGGTCGTATGCTGAGCATTTGCTGGCCATCACTTAGTCGGTGGACTTTGAGGAAGCCATCCAGAGAAATGGAGAGAACATTTCCGTTGTTACGAGAAGCAAGGACCAAGTCGGTAATGGGTTTCTTGTGACTCTGAAATACAGTCTCTAGTTGCAAGTCCGTGAGCCTTCCTTGGGACCAAGATCTTGATCGGCTTTGGAATGCTTCTTCCACCGAATTTCCGTTATTAGGGCGGAGTACTGGAAGAAGTGAAGTGGGCACAAGGCCAGCGAAGCGAGGAGGATGAGGGTGTGATGGAAAGAGCTGCCTAGGAATCTGACCAAATTCAAGTATTTGGATCTCGTACATGTGACGCTGTACTGGATCTCTGATGGTGGCCAAATCAACCGACCCTGGAATGAAAGAAACGAAAGAACGAACCAAGAACGTTACAAATGAATGGGAACATAAGGTGGGATGGACAGTAATTAAAAGGGGAACCCAGTAGGGCCCAGTAACTACTCCATCCGCTAAGCGAACTTCGCCTTATTTCTTAATGCGTATTTGCCCGTCTCTGCTACGGCCCCCACAGAGCCATACAGTATACTCAAGTCTTAGACTAACGAATTAAACAGAGAGAGAAAACGTACCTTCGTAACAAAGCGGATGGAAAAGGTTATGAGCCTTAATGGCGGCCTCTCCTTTCTGAAGATAGCCGAAAATAAGATCAATCCATTGGTGCAAATGCCGAGATACGTGCTCCGACTCGAGTGCTTCCCTTTGTCAGTATAAAATAATCATACGAACAACTTAGCACACTAATAAAGTTTTAAAACAGGGTAAGGTGGTTTGTAAATAATCAGACGGAACTTGACCATGCATCCGTGGAACTTTGCATCAAACATATACGATCCACTCGCAACCCGATAATAACTTTATTAATTTATCGCATGAATCGATCTATTTCAAATAATTACGAGAGTAGTAAAATCCAATTAACAAGTACCTCAATTTGCGTGTTAATTCTTGTGGTGTACTGGCCCAAGGAGGGAGCTCGACGTCTTGCACTGGATTAGCATTCGGGCCACTTCGTCGACCAAAATCGATTCCCAAATAATTGACAAGGAAGTCGCCTTTTCCATCATAAAATTCCGGGACCAACTCTTTGTAATCGGCTGCTCCGTTTATCACATTTTGCCACGTTTGCTGAAGGCTATGATAAAATATTGTAAAAACATATAAAACTTTTTAGATTTTCTTTTATTGATTTAAGGTACCTGTTGAACATACGATCAGGATGGTCGAAGCGTCCACCGTGGAGGCAAAGCACCAGTTGCGGGTGCTGTCGAGCTAAGTAAAAAAGTACAAAACCCGGTGCCATGTAGTGTGATCCATAGAGAAAACGAGGTTCGGGCATATCCGCGAAACGCTCTAACAGTTGTTTGAGCCGGCGTGGATTTAAGGCGCCAATGGGTAAAGATAAATCTCGGAAAACAGAAGGATCCTCCAAATTCAGAGTTGGGCTAGTGAAATCTTTAATGACCCATGGAAAGACAGGATACTGGGTCAGGTCATTGAAACTCCGATCTGCCATGCTATTAATGGTAAAAACATTGCATTAAGAACGATTAGAATATTTTATTATATTTCAGTTGCGAACCTGTTAAGGTAGAGCAGGTAATCATAGTTGGATAGAACGCCGTGTTGCCATTGAAGAGTGGCGACGTCTAATCCCAAACTAGATTTATTAGCCTTCTGTTCAAGACGCTGATAAACATCGTCACAACTTGCTTGACTATCCAATGCTAAGAAAAGATACTTCGTACTGCAATTTTCATTATAGTAAATTTCTAATGCAGAATTCTGGAGTAGATAACGACGCCGGACTATACGCTCTATGTCTGAGAGTCGAATTTTCATCACGGGGAATGGTTCTGAATTATAGGGTTGGTAGTATAGTCGAGCGGATGTCAACACCATTCTACCAGGGTTCGAAACCAACGGAGATACCTGAAAAGGTAATATTAGATGGGGATTATAACAAGCACTCATAAGACGGTAAGGGATACGATCTAGTATTACCTGAACCACCCGAGTCTCAAAGAGAATAGATTCGTGGAGATCTTCTAGCCAACAAGGATCGAAATGAACCCGCGAATGCCGGGAATGGACGATAGCTTCCATCATTTCCTGCTGCTCCTTGGGAAGAAGGCTGGAAGCTCTGTGCAGCTGAGCCAGTCGATGGAGGCACTCTTGATTGGTAGCATAGTGAAATGTGAACTTCAGTGAAAAGCTACCCTTTTTGAATGAGTAAGGAGCCACAGTATTATTTTTCAGCATTTCCACAGCTTGATTGCAGATAACAATCAAGGAATCATTATTCCTGTATACAAAAGTAAAATTAATTTGAATTTTGACTAGTAAAAAAAAAAAAAAAAATTACTCCTGAGTGATTGATGAGCAGGAGCTAAAACATATCCTTATGATTGGATATTTGTAATCAGAGGGTTCAAAAAATATTGATTTGGAGCATAATCTCAGTCTGCCTCTCTGTGGCTGAATTGATCCCCCAGTTTCTTGAGTATCACCATCATAGCTATGTGTCACACTGAAATCTTCAAAATAAATTTCACCTGGCTCAAGTAGCAAGAGGGAGAACCTGTCACATAAAAAAGAGAGCACATAAATATACATGTATTTAACAAACGCATATGGTCAAAATATGACTGATAAAATTACACGATGATAAAAGGCATTATACCTGGTGCCGGGCATTTTCTCGCACTAACAAAGTATAGAGGGATCACAAACACTAAAGGCAATAAAAACAAGTTGATCAGATATTGACTAATGAACTATAAAATCACGAATAACAGGCACGTCTCGGGAAAAGTTTGTCTGACTTATAACTTTATGTTTTTTTCAATCTAGCCTGTTAGATTAGGAATAATCACTGTATTAACTGAATTGAGGAGCACGATGAATATACGTTGATACACAGAAAGAACTGAAATAGAAGTGAAGAGGGGAGAATCAGATTCGCGAGATTCTCTCTCTCTCTATCAAGATGATGACCCGAGGCAAGGACACCTTGAGGTCTTTGACCCAAGTAAATAATATCCCAAACCCTAATACAACAACCCCCCGTTAAGCATGAAAACACAGAATAAATGAATGCTTACACATACATACACTTAACTAAATTTGCAACACTCAAATGACGTAATAGAAAGAAAGAGAAGGAAAATAGAAATGCTCAAGCATCATATATCTTCTTGGGCGTCTTCTTTCTCTCACTACGACGTGGGGCAGCTGCGGGAGCCGACGGCTTTCCGCTCACAGGAACTGGCGTCGGGCTGCTGCTGGATGGGGCCGTCTCGGCGCTGCTGGATGGCTCCGGATCACCGACGGAAGCCGGACGAAGGAACCGACGGTTACGCCACAATACGCTGCCACTCGGGAACTTGATGCGGTAGTCTCGGAAGCGGCCAACTGCAACAATGGTGCCAACTCGATCCCACAGCTTCGTGCTGTGGTTTTGCACACGAACCGTAGTGCCGATACTAAGCGGATGGAGCTTCCTAGCTCTTTTGTTGTAGTGAGTCCGGACTTTTTCGTGTTCCAATGCAGCTCTCTTGTCGCGTAGGTCGCCATCCGCTTGCCACTCCGGAGCAAACGATTTCCGATGCGCTGGGACGGATGAACGGAGATTGTGGCCGAATACGACCTGGGCGGGTGACCGTCCGTCACTTCCGGGCGTGTTACGAAACTCCAACAGAGCATGCCGGAATTTGTCAAACTCCAAATCTCCAGATGTACACAGTTTGGCCACTAGGGCCTTCATCGCCTTCACTGCTGCCTCGGCATGTCCGTTGCTCTGGGCGTAATGAGGAGTAGACAATCCTTGCTTCACCCCCCATCGCTCCAGAAAGTCCTTGTACTCTTTGGAGTCGAACTGTGGTCCTCCGTCGGACCGGATGCGAACAGGAACGCCGAGATTGACGAAATTTCGGGCGATGATGCGAATAACTTCGCGGGATGTTGGATCACGGGTCCAGCTGTCAATAACTGGCCATCCAGAGAGACGATCAGCGTACACTAAAAAGTGTTTTCCGGCATGGGAAAATAAATCAGCTGACACATCCTCAAATACCCGGCTGGGCATAGGATCCGACATCATGGGTTCAGGTGGATGACTCGGCAGCCTTTCTTGACAGGCTGTGCAGGCGCCAACGGTATTAGAGATGTCCGCGTTGATGCCCGGCCAAAACACTGACTGTCTTGCCCGTCTACGAGTCCGTTCCACTCCCTGATGAGAAGCATGCAGCTTTGCGAGCACCTCCCGGCGGGCTGCAGCAGGAATGACGAGCCGAGACTCGAATAATACGAGCCCGTCGGTCACTGAAAGCTCCTCCCGATTTGACCAAAACTGCTTCACGAACGGATTAGCATCGGCATGACACATTTTGAAACCGTCCATTACGGCCTTGATTAAAGCCTGATAATCTTGATCCAAGTCGGCGACGGTCCTTAGCTGCTCGATGATGGGATCACTCAAGTGATCGGCGGCGGATTCATCCGCATCTTGCAACTCAATGGCTCGCACTTTCAGGTTTTCCTTTGAACTAATAAAAATGTCAGCTTCTGATTCTAAATCTTCGGCTGTTGGGTCGCTCACCGGGGCTCGGGAAAGAGCATCAGGAATCGCATGTTCGGATCCCTTTCTCCAAACGGTGTCAAACGTGAATGGAGAGAGACGCTCTTTCATACGCTGGGAGCGCGGATTCTCGACGGCATCCAACGTGTAGCGATCCAAAATGCTGACCAACGGTTGATGGTCAACAACTAACTTGAATTTGGGCAGTCCCAGTAAATACAACTTGCACTTCTTCATCGACCACTCGACGCCTCGTAGTTCCAACTCGCCCACTGAATAACGGCTCTCTGCGTCCGTCAGAAAACGAGATCCACATTCCACCAGCTTCCAATGGTCTCCGTGCTTTTGAAGAAGAGCATAACCGAGTCCATTCAACTTGGATGCATCAGTCTGAAGCGCCGTTTCCAAAGCGGGATCAAACTGAGCTAACACCGGCGGTGAAACGAGAGCGGATTTGACCTGCTTAAAAGCAGCGTCATGGTCTGCCAACCAAATGAACTCATTGGCTGGCTTGAGGAGAGGACGTAGAGGAGTTGCTGCTGCGCTGATGTGTGGAGAAAAGTGAGCCAATTGCTCCACTAATCCCATGAAGGACCGCAAGTGAGTGATGTTAGACGGACGGGGGAAGTCCGCAATGGCCGATAACTTCGCCGGATCGGCCGTCACTCCACCTGGCTTCAACACAAATCCTCCAAACTTGACGGACTCCTGTCCGAAATTGAATTTTTTCGGATTGAGCGTGATGTGATGGGTGCGGCAGCGTTCAAGAAAGGCACGAACGTTCTTCGTATGCTGCTGAAGGTCCTCATCCCACACACAAAAGTCATCCACATATTTTGTGAAGTGCTCCAATCCGGTAAATGCGTCGTCGGTACGACGATTAAACTCGTCACCTGTCGATACACATCCCATAGGGGCTCGGACGTACATGAACCGACCCCAGGGAGTCATGAAGGTTGTGAGCGGCTGGCTCTCTTTTTCCAATGGAATTTGCCAATATCCAAGACTGGCATCGGCGGTCGTAAAGTAACGAGCGCTTCCAGAGATGCTTCCAATAGCATCGCGAGTAGAAAGTAGCGGATGTGTAGGACGACGGACGAACTTGTTGAGACGGGTGAGGTCAACACAAGCCCGTATTCCACCACCAGGCTTCGGCGCTGTCACGAACGGATGGACCCAATCCGATGGCTCAGTGACCGGCACGATGACACCCTTGGCCACCATGTCATTGAGCAATGCCTCAACGTCCTTTCGTTGAGCAAAAGGGATCGGTCGCGCACCTGTAACCGCGAACGGCACCGCACCTTCCTGGAGTTGAATCTTCATCGCCGGACCGGCCATTATATCAAGAGTGCCGGCATCAGAAAACACATCACTGAACTCGGCGATCAAATCGGCACGAATTTTGTTGACATCACCATCGCACGATGACGTAACTGCAGCAACACGAATTTCTTGAATCGGCTCTGGATATTTAGGATGAAGGATCCCCAGGCCGACACACACCGTCCAACTAAGAAGCAATCCAGTGACTGATGGGCAAACAATCACATCTGCCGGAAATGTGCGGTCATAATAGCGCACATCAACATGCACATAACCAATAATTTCAATCGGTTGACCATTAGCGGCAATGAGAGACACATCAGTAGGAAGAAGATTGTTGACATCAATGTCACAGTTTCGAAGAAAATCCATTCCACCAACGCAAATTTCGGCACCACTGTCGGGATTGGCCTGCTCCTGAGCTAGACGTCGCCCGTCATCCATGATGTCCACTTTGATTCGCGGAGCGCGCTGAGCGCCCGAAACTTGGGCAAGACGAACTGAATCCACCGCTTTGTGGCCGGAAGGAGCACCACCGCTCTTTTTCGCCTTGGGACACACCTTGGCAAAGTGACCAACTTCTTTACAGTTGGAGCATTTCCGGTCCACAGCTGGGCACTTGTCATTCTTTCCTTTGTGCGGATCGTGACCACACCTGGTGCAATGAGTCGATTTCTTCTTATTTGGATGATGATTCTTGCCACTTTTCCCTTTGACCTGATGCACTTTCTGCCCTGAAAGTTGCAAACCATTCCGAGCAGCAGCTTCTTCACTGCGGCACAAGTCGACGGCGATTTTCATCTCCGGGAAGGGGGATTTAGCCAGCAACTTTTGACGGACGCCCTGGTCGGAAATCGCCGACATAATCCTTGTCGTCATCCGTTGATCAATACAGTTGACACACAGTTCTGAGCAGTCCGCAATCTGCTTCAAACGAATGAAGAAATCATCAAACGATTCCCCTGGCTCTTGACGGCAAGTTTCAAATTCCACCCGGTCGAGTGCAACATTCCGCCGCCCGCGGATGTGCGTAAATATCTTGTCCAATACGTAATCGGGCGAATGACGACCTGTGGCTGGAATCTCAAGCACGACTTCTACTATCTGCTGCATCGCTGGAGAGAGACACATCCTAAGGGCCGCTGTCTGCTCAGCAACCGGATGGGAGCCGATCTGTTCTAACCGACACAAATCGTTCCAACGATTCCGCCACGACTGGAAATTGCGCAACGAAATATCTCCCTCCATCTTCTCCATACTAGCAACGTTGATGCGCCGATGGCCACCTGAACCACCTGGTGGTGGTGGAGGAGGAGGGCCACGCTCTTCATGAGCTCCCCCCACGGGATTCAACCCCATCATCCGCGCCATCATGTCCTGCATGGATGCAAGCATGCTCTCTTCCATCTTCTTCAAACGATGCTCCGTCGCTCCACTTGAATCAATGATCTGCTTCTGCAGATCTGCCAACGAACGTTGAACGTCGTCGTCGACAGGCATGTTGTCGTCTTCCGGTGTATCTGCTGCCACAAAAGGAAAGCCAGGAGCCAAACGTCGCCCTAACGTTTGCTTCGGCGTAGTAGTGGACGTAGTCTTGGGCGTAGCCCCTAAGTCAGACATATAAATACACGAAAGCACTAAAACACACGCACTGAAAAATAAAAAATGAAGCACTAGTTCGCACACTTAAGTGTTCACAACGACTGCGCCATGTTAGATTAGGAATAATCACTGTATTAACTGAATTGAGGAGCACGATGAATATACGTTGATACACAGAAAGAACTGAAATAGAAGTGAAGAGGGGAGAATCAGATTCGCGAGATTCTCTCTCTCTCTATCAAGATGATGACCCGAGGCAAGGACACCTTGAGGTCTTTGACCCAAGTAAATAATATCCCAAACCCTAATACAACAGCCTACTTTACTAGTTTTACTCTTTGAGAAAATCGAGAAAAACAACAACATGTGTGAAGTGAATTTCTGCAGGTTGTACTAAACAGAAACTTTAAAGCTAAAATCCCTCAAGTCTTAACTAGGAAGTTTTATAGCAGACGAACTCACGAACCACAGTGGTTGGCGAGCGTGAGTTTACTGCTGAAAAACCTTGTTATTGTCTGTCAGTTTGCCTTTTAGTTCTTTATTTAAAACTTTAAAAACAATAAATGCTGAGCTTGTCACGAATGTGCTAGTCAGAAACAGAGTTAGAGTAGATTGTATTCTTTAAATTAATTTACAAATTAATATGAATTAAGCTTTTATATGTGAGTGAGGTTCATACTAGAAACTGATCAGAAATATGGCAAGACCAAAGGTCCCTGGGTATGTGATAGACTCAAAAATAGGTTCCGGGACTTATGCAGATGTCTATAAAGCCCACAAACCTGTGAGTAACATTTTCTAGATGCGCACGGGCTACCCGTACATAATTTTTTTTTCCAGAATTCTAACAATTCATTTTGGTTACATTTTATTTTAAATTATCCAGGAGAATAATCGAGAATTTGTTGCCATCAAGTGCATTCTTAAAGGAAAACTTAGCTCAAGCTCAGTTGAAAGTATTTGTACCGAAATAAAACTTCTGAAGCTCCTCAAACATCCTCACATTGTTCAGATGTATGACTTTTGCTGGGATGAAAGGTAATTAAAAAAATAGTTCACAAATTCTTAAGCTATTATTTAGGCATATAAATTTGATTTCACAGCTTTATCTATATTGTCATGGAGTTTTGTGATGGGGGAGATCTTTCTTCATTCATCAAAACGCGTCAACACTTAAACGAAAGAGTCTGTCAGTCTTTCCTTCAGCAGCTTGCTTCTGCTTTGGAATACTTGAGAGCAAACAGTGTGTCTCACATGGATCTTAAGCCCCAGAACTTGCTTCTCACTTCCAAATCCAATCCTAACCTGAAATTGACTGGTAATAACTAGAGAAATTTTAATAATTATAGTTCCTATTATTTTGGCTAATACTTTACTCTTTTATTGGATTTTAATAGATTTTGGCTTGGCTCAACTATTAGGAAATCAACAAAGAGAAACCTCACTTCGAGGCTCTCCTCTGTACATGGCTCCCGAAATTCTTTTACAACAATCTTACGATGCATCTGTCGACTTGTGGTCAACTGGCGTAATTCTCTATGAATGCCTCTTTGGCAGAGCACCATATTCCTCTCAAACATTGGGGGATCTGATTGAGAAAATAAAAAATAATACTGCTATTAACGTAGTGATTTGCCGAAACTTTATTTTAACTTTTCCATTTCTTAATATTGTATTCAATATACCACTTGCGCAGATTCCAGCCACGACTAAAATATCCAACGATTGCCGTAACTTGCTGACCAGATTATTGCAGAGAAATCCTAAGCAGCGAATCACGTTCGACGAATTCTTCCATCACCCCTTCGTAAATTTGGCTGCATACAGAAGAAGCACGTCCGATCCGGGTTCGTCCCTATCAAGAAACTCTGCGAGCGCTTCACATCGGTCCCTCCCTTTGCCTGCCAATAGTGGCCAATCCCCTGGAATGCCTCGTCGCACTGGAATTTCCTCGTTTGAAGAATTGCGTTAGTATTGATATCCCTTAGTTAGGTACTTGGTCCTCAAACTAAGTAAATGGTATAAAACTAGGCTCGCTCGCAAATGCCACTCCGAGCTTGAAAACTGCCTTAGAAATCGGAAGAGAAGGAGTTCAGTATGATGCGGAAGGCGCTTACTCAACGGCATTTGATCGATATGAAGCGGCTCTTCAGAGCATTATTCCAATTCTTAACAAAGAACCCAAAGGAAGAAGAAAAGACTTGCTTCATCAACAGGTAGGCGATCCCCTTTTTGAGGTGAATATTGAATCGGTCTTAATTTTAATTAAAAATAGGCAACGCTTTGGATGGATAGGGCCGAAAATCTTCAACAGCGCATAAAACAACAAGAGTCACTGTGTGCTGAAGAATTGAACCCTGAAGATTTAGGTATGTACTTATCATAAATTTAAATATAATTCATCTCACTGATATTTACTTATCTTTTCTAGGACAGTGCTGCCTTCAGTGATAAATTAGTGGGTCAACTATACTTTTTCAGGGATTGGAAAGGATCATTTGTTAATGAAAACTGTATCGAAAATTCGAGATGATATTATGAGTAAAAATTATATTTTAATGTCTTCATTTTTCTTATTGGTCATCCTCGCTTTAATCGTCAACTAAACGTGCGCGATTGCTCATCACACTCGTATTGATCAAGATTCACCACTCTTTGGCCCAACTACTAGCTAAATTGGCTTCAACCACTAGGTTGATCCACACATTTAAGATTTAAATCAACTACCCCTAGAACTAGTTCTCCATTTTGATCTCTTATCTCATTTTATATTTATAGATTTCGATTTTCTAAATCAGCCAACCAGACTTGGAAGCTGTGATTATTGCGATAACGTTCGACTTAAAAGTAGTAATTCATTTCCATATAAACTCACCGTAAGAAAAAAGAGAGTTGCTAGATGGCGTTAGTGAATTATTCAAACGTAAAAGACGCATCCGAAGCGTCAAGAAGGAGCTTAACAAAATCTGCGCCGGCGGAGGCCGTCGTTGAATCTATAGGTACATCTTGATACATAGAAATATACTATCAAGGCAATCTGTTATAAATTAATAATAATATGTTCGATTGAATCTGAATAAAATCTTTTTCTAGATGCTTTAGTTTGATACATGTTTTGAAAAATTTCTTTGATTTTTTTATTATCACCTTAGCAACAAAATTAGTGTGACACCTACCAAATGCATAAAAATTTTATTGCGTCATGGCAAAATTGCCGACTTATAATACATGCATTAATAGTTACTCAGTTTTAGGTTCATTCACACCGAAATATGTGATCTCTCAACTTGATGCTGGCTTTATCCAGTGCTGATATTTTTCTATCTTATTACTATAGAAAAAAACGTACCAGTACTATTGCTAGAATATTCCTTGCTTTTTCTTCTTCCGAATATATATTCGATTAAACTGTCACCGTTAATTGGGTTCCATTGACGTCACATGCGTGTTAAAACAAACTATAGGAAGAATCCCAAAAGTACAATTATAAGAATAATAATAAATACCGAAGGCTTTCAATATTATACCCGTATAATACGAACCAATTCGGTTTCTAGGTCAGTTACGTCAAGTTCATGTTCGATGCTTCTTAGATGGAATGCTGGGAATCCCTGCCTCACCTTATTTCATTATACGTGGTGGCTTGTTTGGTGACCTTCGCAGACTTAATCTATAGTCGGCGCAGAGTATGTCTGGTTGGATCAACCACACTTCACAGCCGCAATTCACGTGACCCTTGAAATTCACACTATTGTTGTTGTGTCCCCTCGTTCCAGTAATCTGCCGGAAGTAGGAGTTCTCTTCCAGCTTACTTTAAACCCAGCATCGCAACTTAATCTCTTACATCTCATTTAAAATAAGATGGAAAATTGTCATACATCTTGATGATTCTACTATAAAAAATTCTTTTCTCGGAATAACTTTTCTCTCGTGAATGGTATTTTTACAATTTATTTCGCATCTGTCTCTCGTTCTCATCAGCATCCCACTTTGTCCGACTCTTTATTAAAGAAGCGGATAATGTATTATCTTCGCAATACGGAAATTTATCATCCTCTGAAGTGTTGAAAATTCTATTACTGTAAAATGTAAGGGGAAAAAGTCACAGATCTATACACTTGGAACATCCTAATCGTAAAATAATTGTTTAATGCACGCTAAGAAGTAACTGTGAAAGAAACTTTCACTCTATTTTGTTATTTAGGTCGTTGTATTATACGCTCTCCCCGGCCGTCATCGCCGTGCAGCTCGTCATCATTTACCGAAAAGTTGGAAGCGGCATGTCCTAATAAATGGATCGCATGTCAGTCTAATTCAACCGGAATTTCCTCTCTCTCTCCCTCTCTCAATGAACATCCTACAGGTGCCGAACGATACAGGAGGTCTTTTTCTTGTGCTACTTCAACTTCCTTCGTGCGATCACCCGCTGGGGCAGCTGTCGGACTTTAACCAACTTGGCCTACGCGCGCGTCCTTTTTGGTCTCTTCTTCATTATCAATACGGCTCGTAGGGACATCGTCTAATAAAAGAAAAGATCGAAACTAGCTAGTACATTCGTTAAGAAAAGAAAAAAAGGTGGTAATAATAATCATTACATGCAGTGCATCAAAGGGTACATTTTGACATAAATGACTTGCTTTTTATACTGCAAGTTTTATGGGATCCCGCAGCATTTTGGCCTATTTTATGCGGTCAGTTAATTTTTATTTGTCGTTCATGTGCTTGAGTTTTTCAGAGCACACACGGAATCGATGAATTTCATCAATAAAACTGGAAGCAATTGTTCATATTTTTTCCAGCAAATGAGTACTGTATGGTATTAATGGTTGAAGGAGTCTTCCTACCATATTTGCTTGACCCAAAAACAATTTATCAATTCGGCCTAATCTTTATTCATTTCAGTTTGCATTATTTCATATTTTGATAAAATGTCTGCATTTTTTTTTCCTTTATGAGAAAGACGATTTTTGGGCGCACATCGTGAGCGTACTAAAAATCTATTAGACCCGTCACCGATGGGTGGCAACACCGAAGCTCACGCATGCATCGGTTTGTTCATAATCTTTTGTTTCTTTTCATTTTCGCTAAGCTTATTATCATCCAAATTCCCTCCTCTCTCCGTTATATTATCTAGCCAACTAATCTATCTTTCTTAGTCTATAGTATTTCACTTGATGGGCCGTTTCTTTGAATAATTTCAAGCTGATTTTCTTTGTGTGTCCGTTGGAATAATTTCCTTGGGCCGAACCGATTTCGACCCGGTCGAGTCCTTCGACCGGATACTCCTCATAGTGGTAGATTAAACTAAGCCCTTAAGGTCTTTCGTTAAAGCCTTTCTTTAAAAATGACTGTCGCTCATCATCTTTGACGTTTTCATTGATACAAATGTTATGTTCCACGCCATTTTCTACAATTCTAAAAGAGGCTAGTCGGCACCCTTTATTGCTTAATCAGCAAAACCTACTTATTGGGAGGTATTTATAGATAAGAAACGGTTTTTTTTGTTATCTCGAACTTCCGATACTGTACTAGTTGATGGAGCGTGTACTGCGGTTATGGACTTTAACGGGTCGGCAACGGAAACGGAAGACAGAGACTCAGGCCATGAACCAAGGCGGGCCCTATCATCCTCAACTATAAGCCATTTCCTTTTACCTGTTTTAATGGTGCACCGTTTAATCATTAAGCTACTCTTCTTCTTGTTGAAGAACCGCGAAAGAGCAGGGGATTTACTTGTTTATTTACCTTCACTTAATGATATCATTGCTTCTGGACACCCACTTTGTGTAGTTTAACCGGTCATCTACAATTAGTTTCCTTTTGCATTCTTGTGTGATTTATGGTCTTCATGATGGTCATATTTTGATTTTTTTTGACTCGTTATGTACCGAGACATTTGCTGTCAGAGGCGTGGATATAAATGAATGACGGAATAAGACTACTGCCATCATACGTCTTTAAGTAGAAAGTTGCTCCAGATAGCGATAATGCGATGACGGTAATAATAATAGCTGCTAAATTGTTATCGAATGACCTAGATAAACAAAAGAAATAAGAGCCGTCAAAAAATACTTGTGAAATCCATTTTCGGCATACATTACTTACTCTTATTTCCTTTCAATCCTTTTAACACTCGGGAAATTAACGTGTTAAAAAAACTTGATTTCCAACAGACCTCAACAGTTTAAGATTTATGTGATAAATGAAAGATAAACCACTTGAATTGTTGTGGACTTGGGAAAAATTACACGCTCATAGCCCACCACTGTATAATGGATAATCGAGCCAAGTTAAATGTATTCAACCACAACTGGTAGTCCGCCTGTGTGCTTGACCAGCTTTTTCCCCCCTAGTCCCTATCGTTATCCTCCTTTGTGAATCCGTGTTGAAATTCTTCTTGTAATTATTAATCAAAAAGCCACATTGTAACCATTGTTTGGGAGAAGAATGTTGTTTCAGAGAGATGACGTCAATTGGTTTAATTGGGTTAACAGTCTTTTGCCCTATTGAATCTTTCTTCTTTTTTGTCCTCCGCGGAACGAATTTCCGACGGCCGAAGTCAAATCGAGCGTGAATCCAGGGTGCCGTTTCCACCGGAGCACGTTCCATGTCATCCCGCTGCTACACTATAGCTTGTCTAGACTCCTGCGACGGTTGCTGCTTTTGTATTAATATTAATTGTATATTCATGATACATGATATTCAACTTTAATTGTTCTTTGATCGGCTTTTATTCATTTCCAGCTAAAAGTCGAATCATGCACTCTCTAACAATAGCGAGATCATTATAAGGCGTTCATGAAACCATTTCCATAATGACTTGCTGATGGTCTACCTAAGACAGTAGAAAGTAGTCCAGGATGTAAAGCCGTTTTTCCGCATCTTTCTACACGATCCTCTTGGGTTTTGCCTATTTTATCCTTACAGCGGGATGTTTAAATATGTTTGGGCTTTTAAATAGTTGCTGAAAGGTTGCCTTCTCTATACTGTCATATCATCTCTTAAAGCTTCATAAACTGTCTGAGTGTTGTAAATCTTTTTGATTCACGAGACACCATGAAATAAATGCATTTCTGGTTGTTTTCCTTTCTAGTTTTCTGGGTTGTATGATTCTCTGGTGTCGAAACAAGTAAAGATTGGACGAAGCATAACATGCAAAATCCATTAAGGAAGAAGGAGGAAGAAGGAAATCGGCAAGTGTGTCAATACGTATTGATGAGTAAGGAGAATTTGCCCATTTACATCCGCCAGCTATAGTGAAAACATATTCTGCCCACTATGGGTATAGCTTCTCGTAGAAATCGGGTCCACATATGTGGACTACAGATGAAAGGTACGGACCGAGCGTCTTTCGATCATCAACAACATCCCTCATTGCGCACATTTTCAAATAACCACTTGTTTTATCAGCACCATATATTGTGTGCATAACATTTGCGGTCATTCATCCGGCCACAGGAAGAAGAAGAAGACTCTCCTCTTGAACTACTTTTACTGTCAATCGTGAGCATGATAACCGTCATAAACTGTCGCGCTTCATTTTGTTTTACGACTCGATCGCAATGATCGTCAAAAGATGATGCAAACAGAGAGAGAAGATAAGTGCGACACATGCACTTCTAAGGAGAAATCGGTCATTGTGGCGTGAAGATGACCGGCTGAGGGAGAGAAAACGTTCAAGTGCATGCACGTAGTATTACCGAAGGAATTTCGCACCTGATGGCAATTGAAATCAGCGTATTTATCTCTCTTCAATAGCTGCCCTACATAAAGCAGGCGAAAGCGAAAGAAATGTCCCCTGCCTCTTCTAGTCCGTCCCTCTGAAATGATAGTCATTTGAAGTAAGGAAACAGGGCGTAAAGAAAACAGGACAGACTTTTTTCCTCGTGCAATCAAAGAAGGTATACACCTCTGCAAAAAATTCTCACGAGGTCCGCCCATTTACTTATATAATCATAGTAAGGGTGATTTTTCTTTCGTATATACTTATTATATATGTATAGAGAAAGCAGCTCAGTCCATCGAAGGATCGAACTGTTCCTTTCCAATTGAGGCCGACGAGAGTATTTCAAATGAGTTTTGCTGTTGTTTTTTTTCTTTTTCTTTTTCAAATAAGAATTAAACTTCGGTCGATTGATGGAGCGTTCACGTTTATTATGCTCTTTCGTGTGCTCGCCGTTACTTTTATTTTTATAAAAGTCAAGAAACTGTTGTACATATATGTGAAACAAACGCGTATATTTCTCTTTGTCCCGCAATGAGAAAAATCAAAACAAAAAAAAGTTAAAGAGGTGTACGTATCATATCTCTCTTTAACAAAAGAGCGAAACATAAAAAAAACATATCCACAGCAGCGTATGATCGTCTCATTACTGAGAGCTTTTCTTCTTCTGTGCCGTAAATTTGCGCTGGTGTAGTCGAGATGCGCTGCTGGTGAACCGTTGAATCAAGCCGATTCGGCTGAGCGCATTAAGGTCCTCTTGATCGTCAGCATCCGGTTTCAAAGCGGGCGGAACGTCGCAGCAAGAGCCGTAAAGGGTATAAGAGAAGCTATCTCCACAGACTCCTATTGATGTCCCGTTGAGAGACTGGCAATCCATGGAAAACATGCAGACGCCGGATTTGCCAGTTGACTTATCCAGGCAAACCAGTGGTCGGATCCCTTCAGAAGGCCTCGAAGCTAAATAAAAATGTTGAATATTAAAAAGATCGCATATTATAACATGAATCATGACAGAAAATTCAAATGAGAGAATCCTTCAACAGCCGAGTTTTAAAAGTAATCCATTGGGTGAAAAAACTGAACGTTACACTTTCTGCATACATACACAATGGGACGGTCGAGACGTAAGTCATCAGGATCGCGAGGATGACAGACAATCCTAGTGTAGAGAAGCGCGCTCGCGGACTCATTTTTCTTCTTGGTCGAATGCAGCACGGATGAGAGCTAAAAACTGAATGACATTTGGTCGGAAGAAGCATCGATAAATATACAGAAGGATGCGCCAAAAGGAAAGGAGAGAGAGCGGATGGGTAGGAGGAGCAAAAAGGCCGACCTTTTTTCGGTTGTTGCCGACAGAAATCCACGCGGATTTCTTTTCTTTCCCTAACGTTTGCTTCGACACGAAGAAAACGATGAAGAAGGGGAAGAGAATAAAAAAAGATGAACGGTTATTAAGACGGCTTGGTGGAATTCCGATACTTTTTGTAGGTCACCAGCACCACGAAGGCGGTTCCGAGCGACCACCGGAGCATTTCGGAAAGCAGAGAAGAACCAAAATTAAAAAGCAAAATGTTTCCCTTTTTATATTTATTAAAATGAGTGGGATGTATAAAAAATAACCGCAGTTGCTTGGAATCGTTTCCAGAAATGAATAATTTTTATCAATGATAATTTGGAAAGAAAAAGATAAATGTCTTCACACCATTTGGATTGTTCATCTTCAAATGGCATCAGTTTTAAACTTCTACATCGCTAAATCAAAAAGATTCGTTCCAAACAATTGAGAATTATATTCCTTTCATAGGTTTCGTTTAAGCTTCAACAGTTTGGCGTTTAGCCATTCACATAAGTTCCCCATTCACATGCAGCAATAGACCCTTGACAAGAACGTACCCATTACCCTAGCCAATTTATGAGAGAAAACGAAACGAAATTTTTGGAACGACGGGAAAAGTTCTTCAACATTGTGTTTTCGCTCAAGCAACATCATACCTTACCAACTGGTAATACCCCATATTATGCACTTCCCTACGACCTTCATTCCCGATGGTTTCCAGCGTTTTCTCTTCGGCCTCAATAATTTTTTCCACTGAATGAAGCAAGGCGTTCTCTATGATCAATCTATTTTTAGATCGTGTAGCATATTGGTGAGAAAAGAAGAAACATTATTAGAGAGCTAAGAGTACTAGAGCAAAGAACGAAAAAAAAGGAAGACGAAGAAGAATGAAAACAAATATCACACAACATTGACGTCTCCTGTCAACGATGCGGCAGCAACAAAGCTGATGGGCACTGAATGTAGAGGCTGTATAATCATCCTTAACTCTTTAAGATCTCATTCGTCTAATTTTTAATCGAAAAAAAGCTGGCCCAGGGAATATTGGACGGACTAGGGACAGCTGAAGAAGAGACTGGTAAAAAAGATTTTTAGGACTAGGGTTGGCCACAACATAAAGTAGAGGAATCAATATAATTTTTTTTTAAAGAACAAGTTAGTAGATGATTCATATGATTTAATACAATACAGGGTAAATAAGGTTGTAAAAAGAGAATTTGATTCATCAACCGGCTCGACCAAATCGGTGACGAGAAACCGGTGCTGCTGCTGCTGCTTTCCCTCGGACGGATCGTCGGCACTTCTTGACCTTTGGTTCACCAATTTTGGGAAGCTTGACACTAGAACAGTCTAATGAAGGATCATTGATACCACGCCAGACCGATCTCAACTCCATGGGTGTTAGTCCATGCGACGTGATAAGTTTCCGGTACAAGCAAGAGTTGTTCGTGGAGTGCTTAAGATAGCTGAACCTATGTACAAAAAAAACAGCAACAGCTGCTGGTTACATCAAGCGATCAAGTATGACTTAAGTGTTTTAAACAACTTACAAGTGGTAGTTTTCCGGTGCTACACCGGCCTTGCGGGCCACTAGGCCAGTAACGAAAACATCCTCCAGATGGAAGAGAGGCACTTTGAGCGAAGACTCGAAGAGGTTTGGGATCAGTTGGCCGCTTAAAACGTAGCCCGTCCCACTGACATAGTCGGGATACTCTCGCTCATTAAACATGAACTTTGGAGAATACCTAAATTCATGTTTAAAACATATGTTAGAAATTAGCAGTATGTGGTTGAAATTTCACGGTCGATTATTATTACCACTTGGAAGAGAGATCCTTGATGGGCTTCACGCGACAGCTGAAAAAAAGATTTACACAGTGTTATTAATTATTAAAAATTATTTTCTTTTTTTTCAAAAGAAGCGTACAAAAGAGAGCCGACGATGAGGTCTGTACGTTGGTGGACTTCAGGTTTTACGAGAAAATCCACAAGAGCCGGTATGTTGACAAACATATCGTCATCCGTCTTTAGGACAAAGGTCACTTGCGGACAGTGGGTTTTGACCCATTTGAGCAGCATCACAGACTTGAGGGTCCTGTAAAAAAATTTTACTCAGAAAAGGTTGTGCGAAAAGTAATTCATATTTTACGTACAGGTTTAGATAGGAGTCTACAAATCCTTCCTGGATGATATCACCGTGCGTCTTGCTTTCAGCCATTACTTCGCTTTGTAATGACTCATTGAGATTGCGACCCAAGAGAAAGGCGGATCGGATCGGAACTGGCGCTGTCCAGTTAAAGTAGTCCATAGACATCCAAGTCTGTCGGATGGCCTGACGCTCCCGAAAGTTTTGCACGGCTGAGCAGATGACAACCAGAAGGAAGGGAGGCGAACTGATATCGCGTTCAGCAGAATTGGCGGAAGTGCATAGCTCTTCATTGGGTATGATGGCAGTCACGTTCTCCGGCTGGACATAGGTGGCCACGTCACGGGTCGAATTGACGTTCCACGTGAAATTCTTATCTATAAGGAAAATAGATGAATTATTACAGCACTGTTTCTAAATTTAAAAAGCAAGCAGATAACAAGGCTAAAACAAAGCATGCAGTATTTTCTAAGATAGGTGATGACTTACCAATCTCATAATTACCTTCAGCAGATACTGATTTTCCTACCAATAGGTTGAAAAACAGAATGGTAGTGGGCAATGGGGCATGCATTGTGGTGAAAGGTAGTGGCAAACATGGTATAACAAAGGGAAAAAAAAATGGGCCAATAAAACATGAAAAACTCCTATAATACTAATATGCATGATCATAACTGAAAATAATTGGGTGTGCATGTGAAAAATGTGTTACAAACCTTCACGAAGAGAGATGGTGTAAAAAAGGGGGATGTAAATGACTGTGCAGAGGATGCAGAAGAAAAGGCAGACTTGCACCCATCCTTTACAGCCAACACCTTCCGCCTGATGGGTCTGATGCCCTGATGGAGACGATCTCAGACTCACATATGCTGCCATCCAGTTGATAGAATCTGCAGAGTTTGAGATTCACTCGCCATCCTACAAGTGAGAAGTGAAAGTCTCAGTTAAAAATTGAAGAAACTTTAACAGTATAGGTACAATATTGTTCAATATGGTACTCACTATAGACTAGCTACTCCAAATAAAGGGACTAAAACAGACTGCAGATAATACTGTCAAGTAGCTTCTTCTCCCGTTCCCGATCAGCCGAGAATCAGGACCGAATATAAACTAGTAGAAGTGGTAAGTGGCGCAGTATGGTAAACCAGTTCGGTCGAGTTGGTCCACTGCGGCAAGATTTCACTTGCAAGTAATAACGGAGAACGAGAGAGGAATACCCGAACGAAAAAAAGAGCAGCGACAATCGGTCGGTGAAATCGGAGGCGGATCGTGTGTCATTCCCCACCCAACTTCACGAGAAAAAGGGAGAAAGTTGAAGTAGATCAGCAGTTAACGAGACTGATGGACAAACCATAGCCCGATAGCTGTGAGTGAGACTGCAGTGATAGCAGACAAGCAGGAAAATCCTGAAGGTATATACAAACACATGATTTCTGCAACATATATTTACGTAACCATGACTACCTCTAAAATCGTGAGAGTCGTCTGCTATGAGAAAACCAATATATAATGCGCGAATTTCAAGATTAGTTTTTTCACGTTTTTTTATATGGAGAAAACATTTCATTCAGAGCAAAATTAATTGAATTCAGTCCATGCCTTGTCAGAATTAGTACCATAATTATTTTTTCTTATATTATACTTTCTTCCAAAAATTAAGAATTGCGGACTGAATATTTCAGTTTTGCCGAGCAAGCAGCAGAATATGATTCAATCTGTTACAGCAATAAGATTCAAGGTCTATACCCGTTACAATATTTTTGCCTTGTCACGTTTCCTCTTTTATTCAATCGAATGTCCCAAATTGTGTCATCTTCCACACACACAGTCTGAACGTGCAAATATCATGTTCTCGATTGAATTCCTGACGCGCGAATAAATAAAGAAGAAAAACAAGTTTGAAATATCCAACTCAAGTTTATTATGCTGATTTGCATAGAAGCAAACGTGCAACAAACAGGACACTAAAAAACCGAGAGGTACAATCCTCTGAAACATGCAAACCGTTGGAACGGGGAATGGTTCGAGAAAAAGAACACAGCGCATCTAGTGGCGGCCCAGCTCTTTGTGACGACCTTTCATTATATTATGGACTAATCTTTGTATGAATGGGAAATGAGGATAGCAAAAGTATTTTGAAGAGTAACAAGGAGATAACGTCGAGTAAACGTGTGTGATTATCTCCCGAAGCTGCAAAACAGTGGGAACTAACAATAACAAGACTATTTTCATCTCTCTAAATAAACTTCAATGTGAGCCCGAAATCTGGAAGCTAACCCGATAATAAATTTTTCAATAATGATTAACAATGTCCCGATGAGACTAGCGATGCAGATTAACCCGCTTGAATAGCAGGGCAATAAAGACTTGAATGTTCATTATTTACGAGAGTTCTCCAATGGGGGCGTTCTGTAGCCAAAGTTTGTGGAGGTACGCATAGAGCGAATCCGATACGCTGACTTTATAGGGGGTCGGGTTCAAATTTCGCTTGTAGTCCTGTCGGATATGGCCGAGTTGGATCTGAACGCGGTGGCGGAGCTCTTCCATATTGGGCAAAGGTTGGGAACATTGACCATTCTGCCAATAGATTCGTAGGAGTGGCTCGACCTGCGCCGGACTAACGTAAGCTCGCTTGGATTCGAGGAACGGATGGCGACAAAGAACTCGCTGGCCCGGTAATGGTGCCGGTTCACCATGCTTCTGCATCAAGTCGATCAATGCGTGTCCTAAAAATAGGTATATGTATTTACCAATAAAGGTAAGAATCAAATGCAGTATAAGCAGAACAAACCATCGGATCCATAGAGTCGGTAAATATCTTTCCGTCCGGGAATGGTAACTTTTTCCAAGTCCTCAGAGAGTTTGATCTTTGGCTGCCTATTGATCTCAACCAACTTGTAGACGCATCCCAAAGCTGGCTGCTTCTGGCACGTCACTATAATTAACAATTGAAGATAACTAGTTATTAGAGATTTACTTGGTAAAAGGTTTTTAATATTGTACCAAGATGAGTTCCGATGCCAAAGCAGTCAATTTGGTGATGCTGATCGTTGAGGCTCAAGATTGTTTCCTCGTTGATATCGTTGCTGGCAACAATCGACAACTCGGCGAACCAGGGGAGATTAAGAGATTCAGCAATCTTCCGAAAAGCATCTCTCGCACGATTTGAAAGGTAAGCAAGATCACCCGAGTCTAGTCGGATACCGATGGGAACGTAACCAAAATCGTTCAACGCTACAGCCACAGCACAGAAATTCAGCAGTCCACTCCTAAACGAATAAAGTAATATTAATCAGTCAAGTTTTGCTAAATTATCTAATACAAAATCAAGTATAATTGGAAAGGGAAAATGAATGAAAAGCATACAAAAAGCATTCCAAAACTAAAATGTTAATGAATTAATTGTGTGCCGATCTAAAACATTGGTCAGGATTGCAATTCAAGCAGCTTGCAGTTTGAAGAGCGTGAAAGTGTGTGGACAGAAACATCTACTTAGTTTTTCCTTAAATCCGCAAGGATGCGATGTTAGGCGCAATAACGAATCAAGCCAGGATTCGCTTTGTTTTTTAAAGAAATGAAACGATGGAGCTATAAGTTAGGTAAAATATACAGTTATCACGAATTATTGTTGAAATGTTTAAGGAGAGATTAGTATACGTTATTTCAATTCATCCCATTTTCTACTGATGGTGAATCATCTTGGTATTTAAGTAATTTTGTTCAGAAGGAAGAGGAAAGGAAATCACCACTAAGGAATACTTGAATGACAGAATGGATGATGCGGAGTTCGAAATAGAAGAATAAAGAAAAAAAAGAACAGCTTCTTTATAAAATAAGGAGAAAATCAGTTACTGAAGAGGGACCTGTAATGGAGACGGGGCTCCGAAATATAGCGCTGACTAGGGGTCTCTCCGCTCCAACTGGTGTGTGTTTTTATATGAAGGAAACAAATCAAATGAATCAGTGAGAGAGAAGCAAGAGACGTACATAGCCGAAGAATTAAGCAAATCCCCAATCGTTTGTGACAATCAATACAGACAGAGAGCATAAAAGCTGATTGATTCAAATGCGCACCTGAGAACCTCGTAGGTGTCGACCAGAGCAGTGAAACCATCTGGGAAAGCCATTGCATAGGAGGCGAAGGCCGCCAATTCGCCGTCATTAGCTTCCTGAAGTAAAATATCCAGAAGAACGGCTAATTCATCTCGACGTTTTATGCAAGTTTCGACGAAATCTCCGCTCTCTGTCTCCTCTTCATCGCTTGAGCTTTTATGCTTCAAAATCTGTGATAAAATTTTAATTTTTTAGTGACAAGTGGAACGTTAATATGAGCAATATAACCTACACGAGTTTTCAGATCCGAAAGCGAGGAAAAAGAGCTAATGTATGCATGTGCATGCGTTCCTTTGACTGGAATATGGAATAGTTTTCCAGCCAGTACGTTGCTGGTGCCATCAAAGCCACCTAGAATATAATATAAAATAAAATATAAATCGATTGATTCTGACTGATATATCGAACCCAGATAAGCGTATTTCGATGCAGATAAGCCACCGTCAGGACCCTGAGCTCTTCGGAGGCCGAATTCTAACAATTTAATATTTTTTCCAGCAGCCATTCGGAATCTCGCAGCATTGGTAGCTACCAAGCTGAGATAAAAAATGTTATTTACTGTAAAAATTGATGTAAGAGATCAACTTACCTGGCATAATTAATCAAATTAAGAAGAGTTGTTTCCAACAGCTGGACAACAATGAGAGGGCCTTCAACCCGAAGTAAGGGTACTCTGCAAATGAAATAAAATAAGACCATGTTGATGTGAATTACAAGGTAGTACTTCACATACCTAGGGAACACAACTGATCCTTCAGGAATAGCGTAGAGAGTGACATCCGAAACAGATACACCATCCTTGAGGTACTGAAAGAACTCCTCTTCAACATAGGGAGGAAGGATCTGACGGAGATAAACTAGATCTGAATCGCTGTATCGAAAGTTGTAGAGGAACTTGATGCACTCTTCCAGGCCGGCAAAAATGGTGAATTCCCCATGGAAAGGATTTTTGCGGAAAAACAAGTCGAAAACCGCAACATCGTCGACTTTTCCCGACTTCCAATAGGCGTACGCCATGGTAAGCTGGTACAGATCTGAACAAGACAAAATGCACATTTTTAAACAAATGATACAACAATAGAAAAGTAAAATTTACCTGTAAGAAGAGGTTGAATAATGGCATTTTGGCGCTTATTCGCCTTATTGCATTGATCGTCCGTCTCCATGTTTCCCTTTTTGAAGGTCGAATAAGACTAGCGTAGTGTTTTGACGGACGATTTTCGTCTGTTCAATGACAAAATAGGAAACTGATTGAATAAATGGGTTCTAGATGGCGTTCGTGTTCAAGTTTATGTATTTAAAAAAAAATCAAAGATTCAATCGGAGGGAAATAAGCAGTATGTTAAAAACAAAAAACGTTTTAAGAACCACACTTAAGAGGGAGGAAGGTGGATAACTGCGTACATACCAATTCAAGGGCGTAGTCTACGTTAAATCAAACGAGTTGGACCTGTACGTTTTGCGCGCTGCTCCGTCCAGGAGTTGGGCGCCTTGTGACTTGTGACAGAATTCAACCACAAGTGTATATATTGAGATGGCTGAGGCTCGACGGTTCTTTGCACCTGAGCTTTGCATCGCTAGGCGGAAGAATTCTATTGATCAAACTCCGTGCCTGACACTGCTTCAAGTCCGTACGCTTCGTCGTTCGGCAAGGTAGATTGCACTCAAGGGCAATCATCCTAAAGAAAGCGTACATGTTATACGACGTATACGTGCTAGAAGAGTATATACAAACACTTAACTCTGCCACGTTCACATGCAAAAAAAGAACAAACTTTTACAACTCAACAACGCATATATAACGGTGCTATGAATAAAAAAGCAAACATTTTGTTCCTTGAAGAAGCACCTTAAAACATAAAAAAGGTTTATTTCCTTCTTTAAAAATCGTTTAAGCGAAATTCACGAGGCAATAGATTTTAGAATTACAATATAATGATCATATTATTTTATGTGAAGAATACTAAATTACACAATCCTCCCCGTTTACAACGAATGCGCATAATTTAATCTATGATCTCTTGTACATCAGGTTCGTGTCACTCAACAATAAGGTCGAGTGATAATTTAGCCGACACAGGCGTGTGATAAAACTTTTAAAAAAAAGTTGATTTGATACCTAGAAATTGGAAAAAAGGAGGCATTTATTTGAAACTCTGCCCGCCCATCTAGCGCTTCACTCCGTGATGACTGACAAGCATACAGCCTGGAAAAAATGACACGTTGATGGGTTCAGGGCTTATGAGAATCATATTTTCAGAATGCATTAAAAAAAAAAAACCTTTTCCTGTTTAGACTGCTATACGTATGGGTCCACGCCCCCCTTTCTCGGTAGGACGGCGCTTGCAGTTTTCTTCTTTGTTTGGCTGTTGATACCAGTCACGCAACTGTCACGCCATCCTACCGGCCGCTGTCCGCGTGCCGGGAACCAAACAGCTATGCAACTAACACGCTACCAACGAGTTAGCGTGCATCCAAGTTACTTGCTTATTACATTATGTTCGATACGAAATTGCAATCCAATGAACGAGGGAAATAGCAAGGATCTTGCCTTCGCGTGATCCCATTATGTCATCATTAGCGAATTATTTTAAACGCTCTTTCTTAATAGAGGCTTGATCCATCGTTACTGTATGGTTTAAATAAACGATTCAAAGATATAGTTGCATTTCTTTAAACTTGTCTTGTAATTACGAGTTGTCTCCAATATTACGAAGCTACATCCTAAGAAGTTAAGAAGGTGGTTGTACTGCCAACGTCGACTAAGTCTACTTGAGGCGTGCATAATTTCAAGGTTTCAATCTCATTTTATACATCACTATTGCTGTTTGGAAGATCTTTAAACCTACTAGAGTTCATGGTCGGTTGTATTACGTAAAACCAGTTTGAAGAAAGTCAGAATCTTGAATGGAAAATTGGATGTACCAAGAAAAGTAAAGATGAAAACGGATCTCGTTGACGTCAAAGCATGACACGTTTCGTACAGCTGTTCAATGAACGCAGAAGACGTCACGAAAAATGAAAACCAGCAAGTGCACCACACATGGCCCGGATTTACTGGCAAATGCCGGAAACTCGAAAGTACCTTTCATCACTTGTTAACGTCCTTGGACACCCCGCATACATTCTGAGAGCAATAACCTTTGCACGATGTACTTGGAAAAGAAATCTCGATGCAAAAAAGATAATCGTGGGGATGACGAAATGTATTGAGTAGAAGAAAAAAGTGTCAATCATTAATAAGGCTGATATCGTCGAGGGTGATCTTGATAATGCCCTTCTCCTCGATGTGGACCACCACTTTGATGTTCTCTACCTCTCTGGTTCTCGTAATGTTGATGACGATCTCGGTTGTCATATGAATGGCGATCTCTGTTGTCATTTGAATAACGATCCCGGTTGTCATACGGATGATGGCGATCTCTGTTGTAAGAAGATCCACCTCGTCCATCACGATTTTGACCCCAGTGACGATCTCGTCCGCCGTAGCCTCTATGTTGCTGGCCTCGATAACGATCTCCTCCTCCTCCTCTTTGATGACGATTAAAATTTTGGTTGTCCCAAGGATCGATAATTGGAGGTGAGGACAGTGGTTTATCCCTAAGACTAACAAACTGTTCATCCCGATCCGTGTAGCGCTCTGCAAAATCCTTCTCACATTCCGACAAGAAACGATTCTGCTCTTCTGTCAACTCCATGATGTATGTAGTAGTGTCGTTCAATTGTTATTCGCGAAAAATTTTGGGTACGAAGGTCAATGTCTCAGCAACTGTAAATAAAATAGATAAGATAAAAAACTAATTTAATTCTTAAAACTATAATGTGATACCTGATTCTGTTAAGATATTGTTTCTTATGAGGCCATAGAAACCACTTTCAGAGGGTGTAATTGGTAATTTTCCTTTGACTAGTAAACTGTCTTCAAACATCCTATATAAGAAACCAGACGATACAATTAATGAAAGAGGATAGCAACATAAATCATATTGAAATGAGAGTGTTACCAGCCCAGGTGACGACCACATTGACTACAGACACAGGGCTTCCAGCTGAATCCAGGGAACCAGGTGGCAACAGACTCCCACTGAAAGAAAAAGCAACAGATCAGTGTTAAATTTATTAGAAAAAAAGACAGAAGAAGGTCAACCTTGCCCACACCGGCACAGGAGGACTTCTTGGTTGTGATAACATCAAATTCTGCACCAGCTGGATTTCTTAGTTTTTGCACGGTGATTGTAGTTGTGGCTAACCCCTTACCCTTCTTGGCTACAACAGTTTCATTTCTATGACTTAGGCTGAAAGGACTGATTATTTGAACAAATGTTCCCGCGTCCTCCAATGAGGCACCGCACATACGGCAGAGGAAATTGTTAGATATGGTTTCAACAGGTAAATCGTTGTCACTATCAACTGTAAGATCTGGATTGGTTTCGCACGCTTGCAAACAAAGAAAACTAGATGCTACTATGAACAAGGTCCAATTTAAAGATAATGGCATAGCTAAAGAATTGCACTGATATCAGTATGAAAAATTGCACTGCTTGTCAAACTGTTTCAATGCCAAAATATTAAGCAATATATAATTAAAACGAAAAAGGGGCGAAATGTCAAAGTACCACCTTGGAAATACTCCTCCGTCAGATACGTAATCACAAGTGACACCTGGGTGCGAAGGAGCTTCTAAAAGAGTACGGGTATGTCGCGCGTCCCATATTTACATATTGAAGTTGGCTGCCTTGTTCTTTGTTTACATCAAATACGCAGGGAAATGTGTAATCATTTCTTTTCGTTTTCTCTCCAATCATCAGTTCTGAAAAAGAAAAAAAAATTCTGGAACACATTCAACTTTTTGGGGTTTTTGGTTTTTTAATTTCGTCATATCATAAAGAAAAAATATGCCGCATAAATTCTCCCGGAAGTAGGTCGATTGGAAGAAAAAGTCTATTGCTGATCACGTGTCCCTACTGTGACGCTTACTCGTGTGAAGGCTTTTTAGGCTTTTAACACAAAAGGGGAAAGGAAAGAGAGAGAGAGAGAAGGGTGATAACCGGTCAAACGAAAGAGAAGAAGGGGGCGAATACATATAATTTTTTTTTCCACCAATCTCTGGGGCCCCTTGGTACTTAATCTCATGAAGACGTCCGGCAACCAGCAACACACAAAGTGTATATCTATAATTTCTTTTTGTGTGTGACTAGCACAAAGGCAGCTGTGCTGCAGCAGGGTGACCCCAATCCTGTGGAGAGAGAAATATATGATCAACCTCAGCGTGAGCCAAGAGCAGAGTTCTTTTTCTCAGGGTCGCTAAAATGGCGGTGCATAATATTCATACATGTGAGCACGACTTATATGTTACATCACAATTCGCCAATTCATGGAAGAAAAGGCGAAAGTGAGCGTGTGCGGGTATATGTGCCGATAGCGAGGTTTTGTTTTGTTTACAAACGCGCGCGGCCTCGATGGAGGTGGTGAGGAGCAGAAAGAAAGGAGGCAAGAAAAGCCACGAAAAGGAGAAGGGAAAGAGAGAGAGAAAAACATGAAATAACCGCCGCCGCTCCCGTTAGAAGCCGGGCTCGGGCCGGTAACAACAATAACAACGGAACTTTAGAGACCTCTTGCGGAGAAACGGCATCAACTTTCGCCGACCAAAACAAAGACCTCGTGACTTCCCCAGCGGCCTCTAGTGTTGAGCCTCTTTAGTGCAAAATTACGTGGATTTGCACTATCTCAATGAACATGAATAGCTTGATAACTCTCTTACGACTAATTTGAGATAGATAAGGGGCCATTTTCGTCATGATTCAATAACGAAAAACAGTATTAGACGACACACACCGATAGATGGCAGCATGTCCGTAACGTCACCGGCTCCCGGCTCTCTCTCCTTCTCTTTCTCTACGCCTTCGACCCAAAACAAAGAGACGGTGTCTCCCCGTTCAGTTGCCGTTCGACCGCCGACTCTTGCAGAGTTAAGAAAGATTTTTGCCACAATCCTGCCCGGTTTCCTCTTTTCTTTCTCCACTAGAAAATCCGAAGGGCCAATTGCTCCCAGTTTTCTTTCCCCTTGTTATCCTGTGTGCCTTGTTCATGTAAACAAAGAGAAACTTCTCTGTTGCCTGGTGCGTATACTGATCGATTTTGCCGGGTCTTGAACTTTCCTCAGATTTTTGCGCTTATTTTCTCGTCCAAGAACAAGGACTTTTTCGTACACGACCAGGACGCCATCGTTGATTTCCTTTTTTTCGCTCTCTCTATATATCTCTCTTTCAACGAAATATAAAAAACACGACCTCGTTTTCACTCTTTTCTCTTACCCAACGTTCCGAACCATGTTAATCAACTGGCCGTGTCGCTCTACTATTTTACGAAATAATTCAGCCGGTCAAACGATTGAGCAGTTTCATCCTAGATTGTTTTACAAAAAAGTGCTTCACAACACTTAAGCCTTGGCCCCCCTCTCCTTCAATATATTTTACACATTCTTATTAGGCACCCAATTGTTCCTCCTTTCCCTTAAATCTCTGTTCCCTAGCTGAAAAAAATCTATTTGTGTCCGCCACATCAACAACAAAACGAGACCCCAAAATGTCGACCGGCAAGCGTTTAGCCAAAAGGTCGATCGTCGGTACTAAAGTGGTTGTTCTCCGAGAAGATGGGTTGTACTATCCAGGTATGTAATATAAGATGAAATTTAATCATTGAAGACGAAGCTTATAAACTGATATTGCGCGCTCAATATATTATTGGGGACACACAGGCGTGATCCAGGCCGTCAAGACGGCGGAAGTGGACCCGGCCAAGGGGCAATCTGTATCCATCACCAAATACGCTGTACGCTCTATTATGGACGGCGGTGCCATCGGAAATGGTGGAGGTCAACGTCAGCAGCTCCGCGAGTATTCTGAAGTGGATTTAATCGGACCGGGCTTCCAAACTACGGCCGGCCTTACTCTCCAGCCCGGACAGAAAGTCTACGTCACTTTCACAGGTCGAGAAGTGTCTGGACACGTCACCAAACATCGTCCAGACGTCGACGAGGTCCACATCACTCTTCAAGCTTCAAATTCTGTAATTATTATTTTATATAGATTTCTAAATAAATAAGGAACGGCCTTGCGCGCTTCTCTGAAAAGTTGGATCCTTGCATCCGCACAACCTTGGTCCCACCCAAGAGCAACAGCAGCAGCAGCGCTCATTGAAAGTGGGCCAATCTCCGCCTCTGGCCGTCCCAACAATAATATAACGAAAAATAAATACGCCCAGCCCGATATACAATGTGTGTGCGTGGATGACGTGAACAACCCCTCCCCATATATATAGTGTATATAATGTTGTTGCTGGACACGCTCTGCCGACTCTGTAGGGGGGAATGCATCCGCCGAGAGTTCCTACGTAACAAGTCTTATAGAGAGAGACTTTGTGTGTGTTGCGACAGTGATGATGGAGTATGGAGTAATCAGGATGATGGTAGCACGGCCATGGCCCTACCATCACCGAGTTGCTCTGGACTCGGGGTTGAAACAAGTCAATGCCCGGCCCTGAGCCTTCCGGCAGAGAGAGGATGGCTCTTGAAAAACCTTGGGCATTTCTTTCTTTCTTTCGTTCGAGTTTAAAAAAAAAGTGCTAGGGAAACGAAATCCTCTTGGTAACACATCGAAGGGTTGAACGACCGCTCTGGCTCTATATGCCAGGTTGAAATGTACACCCTCCTCTGGAGAGGGAGAGAGTAGGCGGAGTTTAGACGGATACGGTTGTTATGTGCTCCGACCTTGAAGGAACGTAGCACATGAGAATGGTAAACAAAGGAACCGGGCGGTTCTGATTGGGGGTTGGAAAAGAAAGAAAAGCCGGTACTTGTGACGTCACTGATCACGAATACCTACGTCATCACCCGAGGCAGTAGCAGAAGAGGCGTAACTGCGCAGATGTAAACAAGGGCGCGCGCGCGCGTAGCGGGCTTTTTATATATGGAATCTTGTTGCCGGATGCGCACATCTAGCGGAATAACCCACGCAAAATGGCGTGGTAGGATACTCTTCCGTCGTCACAGAGAGTAGTGACGACGTTAGGTAATATTTTCCGTTGCGCAACCGCCGACCGGCCTACGCCGCACCGCTGCACGCGTCATTCCAACTCGCTTATTGCGACTTGGTTTCTTGTTTTTATTTCTATACTATCTTCTCAAGGATTCTAGCCGTTAGTCCAAGAGTGAGAACCGTACGACACACACGCATGCGGAAGTATCCGAGTAAGGACAAACCCTGAACAGTACGCACAACCTGCTAACCTCGATATTTTATTTTTCGTTGATGACCGCCAAAGTTGGTGGACCGTAACCACTTGTTGGTTGAGCGACGCTTTTTTTCTGGTTTCTCTCTTTACGGACGCTTTCCAACGCAATCTTCTGTTACATAATTTATTTTCTTTTTCTTGCAGAATCCGTTGGAAATTGTTAAAAGAATGGAAGAAGTTCGATTGATGGAATCGCGTAAATCACTCCGCTTGATGGATCAACATTTCGACGTGGACTTTGCCCGGCTGGCTGAAGGAGCTGTTGTAAACGGTGGTGCAACTATTGGCGGCGTTACGGTACTTCCCCAACAGGATCCTCATCCACCGAGAAAGCGTTCGTCTTCGGGATCTACGACTGGCATCGACGTTCCAGGAGCTTTCGTTGGGTATACAAAATACTTGTTAAGAAACTTTGTCCCGAGAATAGAAAGAAAGGGGTCTTCCTACTTTCTAAAATGTTGTGCCGCACGTTGGCGGCGGCCACGGCCGAGTGAAAGTGGGTGAATGCCGAAGAGTGACGTCACTGGGTCACGAGCAGACCTTCTTATTTTGGAAAATGGCGCACACACACACCTTAATCGTGAATATAGAAAATGCCATCTCATAAAGGGCTGTGCCAAACTTTTGCTTTCAGATTAAGGTCTTTGCTGGCATATTTGGATTCATATAGATTTCCTTTTGGTTAATGAGGACAGCCCTCTCTTTGCTAAATTGAGTTAAAAATATATCAAGCAGAATTTATTCGTGCCTCGCTTGCAAATATGTGTTAAGGTGGTACTGACCTATATTTAAAAAAAAATGCATTGCAAGACCATTCACTTTCTCGTACACGATAGATATTTCATTGCATTCACATAAAAATTTAGTCCGGATGAAGCGTTACACTTTTTCTTTTTCGATGTCTTCTTATTAAGCAACTAGAGTAGGGAAATCAGACTGGGTGCCCTTTGAATCCTTTGATATCGAGCGAAAGTTCTTTTTTTGTTGTCGTTCAAGAAACCTTCGAACCGTTTCGCCATTAAAATGACGTCACAGCTCATCATAAGCAACGACAGGAAAGCTCGTTGAACTCTTTAAAAATCCAATCATAAAAAACCGCACGTATACTGAACTAGATTCCAAGTTTATCAAGCTTTGCATAAGCATTAAATGATTAAAGTGTGCAAACATCCGCGATTAGGGTCGTCGACCTTATTACTATAGCAATCTGCAGATTTTATTTTAGCCACATTTTATCATATCGAGGATAGCATTTACGTCATGAAGACCCTGCGGACTGTCACGCGACCACCTAATCGTCACACACATTGCACCTTTTTATATAAGAATTTTTTCACTACATTTAGGTCACGTAAACGCCGTTCCAGCCCAAGCAGTAATGGAACGGCCGATGTCGTCATGGAGAATGAGGAGGACGAGGATAGCGACGTGATGGACGAATGTGCAGCAGCCATGGTCCTTATGCGCCTTTCTTGCAGCCCACATTCACCTCGTTGGGAAGGTACGCTTATTTCCTTTACGTAAGAGGTAGTGATAAAAATATAAACAAGGTTTTTTTTGTTGAGTAACGCTCGCGACATAAACACAAACAAAACGGTACACATCGTTTTGGTATTCGTAATCAGCGACCTAAATAAAAAAAATAAAAAAAATAAAAAGATTTTCGTATCGTCAAGGTGAAAGCTTGACCATCTCCCTTGTTTTTCTTTTATTGTTTAAACGGTCTATTAGGGAAAACTATTTGTGACGAACAGTGAAACACACTTAATTTCTAGTTTTTATTACTCGTGAAAGCTTTTCAGTAGTTTTAGACAGTATCACGTTCTCTCTAGGCGGACCTAGATTTTTTATGGATACAGCATATAGAATTTTTTTTTTCTGCCCAAATGTAGAACTTGCCGCATGGCAGAGCAATCAGAGCAGCACTAGTAGCAGCAGTGGAGCTTTCTCGTGGCGAGGTAGCGTAAGCAGCAACGGGGACTCTCCTCCACATGGACCGGCTGTGGCAGCCCCGAACACCGGGGTCAGCAACGGTGTCGCTCCTTCTGGCGTCCGTGGCCGCAAACTTAAATTCCGCTCAGCCACACCTTCTCCACCACTCGTGAGCGGAAGCGCACCGGCTAATTATTCCGGTTCGGTCATCAAGTTTCATCATCATCCTTCACCCGCTCCATCCTCAGGGACTAACAAGGATGACGGAATTGCTAGCGATGAATCCATTAGCGAATGCGATGAAGAGCCACAGGCTAGGTCGGTTATCTACCAGTGTACCTTTCCCGGATGCTCCGCTACCACCAGGAATTGTGCAGATATTGAGGCCCACGTCCGCTCTCTTCATTTAGGGTAAGTTAATTTACTCATTTAAAAAGATGAATTTAAAATTTAATTTATTTTTTTCCGAACAATAGACCTCGTAAGATTGATGACGACGATGTTAGCGACCACGAAGAAGAGTTTTACTACACCGAGGTGGAGGAAGAAGGCGATGATGAACTTATGGTCGACTCTGCTTCTTCGTCTCAAATGATGAGCGCTCTTTCACCAACTCATCAAACTGAAATGGATCCTTCCGGTGTTCAGCAACAACAGCTGCATTACCCTCACCATCAGGGATATTATTACCAGCAACATGCTAGTATACCCGGCCATCCAGGCTGGATGGCTAGTTCCCCTCCAACGCTTTCACACATGGATATGGCTCGACCTCCTCATGAAGGTGTGTACTTAAGTTAAATTTACTAATGCATTGATGTTACTTAATTTATTTAAAATTTAGATCCGGAATATCAGAAGGCGTTGAAAGCAGCTCGGCCTATTGCCATCCCAGCTCGTGTTCGCAGTATTTCTTGGTCTTCAGGCTATGGATACGGCTCGGTAATGACCTATTTAATTTTCCCATTTAAAACTTTCAATAACTCTCAATATTTTAAAATTAGAATCCGCTCAAGCAGGTTAAAGTGTCCGGCACTTCGCCTGGCAGCTCGGGTGGTAACAGTAGCACCAAAACCTCTCCAAGCAGTGGGCAACCGACTACCCTGTCAGTCAAGAGCAGTCCAGTGCGGCGGCCAAGAGGCGAAGCCAAAAAGTGCCGCAAAGTTTACGGCATGGAACACAGAGAGCAGTGGTGCACTCAGTGCAAATGGAAAAAGGCCTGCACTCGCTTCGGCGACTAAAATCACGTTCAATCTGCTTCTATCGATAAGAGGAGACAGGTAAAGCTTTCAAGTTACCTAAAAATCCTAGCAATTGTTGTTTTTACTAAACATCCCTTTTATTTATTTTTATGTAGGAAATGCTGCAGGAGTGCTAAGCCAGCTACTGGCATCCTTTGGTAGATCTCAACCGGATCTTCTCCCAACTTTTACGTTTCTTGCGCTTATTGCTGGCCAGCTTTAATCTTGTCGTCCAATAGTTGACAGAAAACTCCCACTGCCCTGATGAAGAAAGCTGGAATTTAATGAGAATGGTTAATATGATTATGAGTTTAAAAAAAAAAGTATTTGGAGCCTTGTATGAAAGGTGTGTGGAGGCGCAGGATTGCGGGCTCTTCCACGTTTTTAAAATTGTGTTTCTTTAAGCGGTTTTTTTTCGTGTATTTCATTTTTATAAAATTGTACATTTGAATTCATGTTTTGCCAAGTGCTGACAGTGGCGACGACGGAAAGTGATGCGCTTTTATTTTCAAACGATGATGATGGCCTTTGAGCCCTTCTCTATTTTTGTTTTTCATCTTTCGATTGATTTCTTTTTTCGCAGCTGTAGTTTAATTTCTTTTTCGTATTATCTGTGTTGTTATGCCTTTGTTTTTCTCCTCATTCGTTGCGATCACTCATCGATTTAATTTTTCTTTTATTTCATTCGTTCGCGGTTTTATTTCGGATTTATTGTGACCTCGGTAACGTTATATATGCAAAGCCCTGTACAGCGTTTTATGATCGTGTAGATTTTCGGAAAAAATCTTTTATTTTTTATTATATAGATGCGCTTTGTTGTCTAGAACGCATAGTTTGCCCCCCTATTGCTTGATGATCGGTTCTGCATTTTTTCTTCCACTATTGGCGGATTGGGATTCACTCTTGAACTGTTCGTTTAACATTTCTTGTGGTTCTAAAAAAACTTTATTTTATTTTCGCTGGCCCTACAACGCTTTCCCTTCTTTCCCGAGTTACGTTTCAAACTCGAAAATGTTTTCTTTTTCATTGTAAGGTACAAATTCGCAGTGTGAGTGTATGTTTCATCAACACTTGACTGAAGTGATGAGGTTTCTGTTTTCAATAAAAATTTCCGCTCTTTGACATGAAGTGCTTGAGATATTTTGATCATTGGTTATACTGCATATTATTTAACGACTCGAAAATGACGAGGATTAGACATCCAATCAAAAATTACGAATTAAGACATCCATTAGAATTAAGATTACCATGGTTACCACTCTAGTTGATCAAGCCAATCATAGATGTCGGGTAGGGGTGTTGACCATCTGACTCATTTCTCTTCGGCCATTACCTGTGTAACATCTGACAGTTCATACTTGTGAACGTCTGCCGATCACAGTTTCGTTCAAGTTAAAGAACTGGTAATATTTTAAGAATTATTTTAAGAGTTGTTAGCATATTCAGATGCATTAGCCAAACATTATTGTATATGGGTCATCTTGTTATGACGTTTATTGAGAAAAAATAATTTACCGTATTTTGTGTACCCTTTTTTTTGTTAGAAGAAAGTTTGAAACTAAGGACTATAAACATGGCCGATCCGAAATATGCTGGTCTTCCCGGAATTGTATGTTGAATTAGAAACTATCTCATTAAATCATTGAAAACTTATGATTTCACACAATTTCTTAGGCCTTCGATCAACCAGATTTTTACGAATCAGAGTCTAGTGATAATATTGTAAACCAGGATTCCATAAGTCATGTAAGTTAACTTGATTTCTTTTAAATTTTTACTACCAGCTAGTTAACTGGGCTAATGATTTGTCTGTTACAGGATCAGTCTGACTCCATTGAGAAACTATCAACTAACATCAAGGATTCCTACATGAAATTTGAGGGGCACTGGCTTGACTCTAGCAGGGCTGACTTTTCTGGCAAGATATCTGCAAAGCATCACACTGGTTTCCGTTCATGGTGAAGCTTTATTTTTCCCACATTTTAAATTCAATTATGAAAGCTAATTATACCAAGGGTTTGGGACATAGGAGTGGACCATATGAAATTCAAGCAGAAGGGGAAAAAGAAAACCCTCTTCAGAAACTCAATCGCTTAAAGTGTGAAGTAGCTGAGCTGGAAGAAGAACTGGCTAAAAATAATGTACATGATTACAGCACATTGTTTTTTCTATCTAAGCTTAATTTTTCCCAGTTAAATATGTTTGTATTTATAGATTCCTGAATCTGAGGTACCAGCTACTGAGACACTAGCTTTTCAGGTGCAAGCACTACAAAAGCAATTGATGGCTATCAAAATTCAAGAGACAGTGGGATCTACTGCACCTCAGCTGCTCGGTCAATCTCAAAAGTATTTGATAATATTGTGTTTTCTTGACTAACATTTTTTAAAATTCTGCCTTTTTTCTTTGCAGTAAGAAACTCGCTGAACTACAAGAAGCAATGAAAAACAGTGCTAACGCTCCGAAAGCTAGTGCGGACGCAAGCAAAGGAGAGAATGGTTCGGTCGTTTATGAACTGCAATACAAACCACACCAAGTGCAGTTGGAATCTGCTTGTAAAAAATCTGATCTTATGAGTAGATTGGACAAACTATGTCAGACCCTTGTCGGGAATCATGAAAAACTGGTACATTACCCATCAACTTATAATAGCACCTATACCAAGTTGTAACTCTATTGTGGTTTTATAATGTCACTTTCTCTTACTTTCAGGAGCGTCTCAATGCAGAAACGGGACAGAAGTCTCTTGTTGATATTGTCCAGAGTATGCACGCTAAACTATCCGCTTGGGACGTGTCTCAAATTGATCAGGTAGTTAAAAAAAAAATATTGTCCTCAGTACAAAGTAATAAATTTACGACTTAAAACATAATTTAGGTCGATGCCAGACTTGGAGTGCTTCTGCACAAGTTGAACGTGATTTCTGAAAAACATTTAGTGGTTGAAGATCAGGAAAAACTGTCCAAGGTAACCTAGCACTACAATGAATTAATTATTTGGGCTAAAAATATAGGACACTTTTTGCAGGTTAAAGCGGCATATGAAATGGTGAAGAAACTAGAACCACTGATGGTTGTGCTACCTTCCGTTGTTGAGCGTTTGCTGGCCTTAAAGCAATTGCACGAAGATGGTAATTGTTTAGTTAACAACATGATGCTCAAATTTCTATTTCTCTTGTCTAAAAATTTACATTTCATTTCATTCTTAGCTGCCAGCTTCAGTCAATCGCTTGCGCATATCGGAAATATTCAGGGGCAGTTGGAAGCTTCTATGAAATCTCAAGCGCAATTACTTTCCGATATTCAAACTGGACTGGTAGCCAATATGGGCTCAATGAATGAAGCTGTGAAGCACATTGAAGCCCGACAGGCGCCCGAAAAGAAGAAATAATGTTTGAAATTGTAATAACAATAACTAACTATTTTTTTTTTGTTTCTTGCATCAAACAAATATAATAAAGCATTTAAATTGCGTTTAGATGTACCCCACTTTAAAGATACAGTGCATGAATGTGAATCTATTTTCAAACAGAAAACGAGAAATTTAATTAAATAAAAAATCATAGTGCCTTGCGAGTACTATTAATAGCATCGTAGAAGCGCATTCGGAATTCCGATTCTTACCATATATAGTTACAATTATTCTGACGCGACGATTATTTAAAAGTTAACCGTTTCATTATCAACTTTGTATTTTTTCTTTTAAAGGAAAGATTTTTCATTACCGATCTTACTCCAATGACATGTGAAATCGAAATCAAACCCACTTTCGGATGACGCGCAAAGAAAAAGAACTTCATGATATTAATTTTTTAAATTATTGATTCCTTTATTCCTAGTCTTTTATTTTCTATTTTAAAATTTACTATGATGACACAGCGGCATAGCCCTGCCATGTTCACTTTTTAAAAGGTCCAAAAATTTACCTTTTTATATTTTTTTCACTGAAGCAAAAGAAAAGGTAAGCAAAGATCACAAGTGCACTTTAGAATATTTTTTCTCGCGTTTAGAAAACAGGATAATTATCTTGGAACTTCTGAATCTTATTTCAAATCCCTATGGAAAAATAAATAAGCGCATGTGGAATAAACGGATTGTAATTGTTTCTGAAATCTTGTTGACCCAGGCGCTGATGATTCTCGCTATCGTTTACTTTGCGGTACAGCACAGTTTATCGTTCTTCTTTGGAAAGATATGACGAAGCTGTTGATCGTTGTGGCTGGTATAGCATCGGAATTTACTCAGTGACAGCGTCGGTGACAGTCAGTAGCTAAGTAATTACGGTATAAAAGAAAACGCACTAGGTGTGTAAGATTTCAAAACACTTTTTAGCTGTATTTAAATTTATTAAAACTGTCACTAATAGTTAATGGGGACAACATCAATTTATTACGGTACTGAGTTTTTTTCTTCTTTTTTTAAATTTTAAGCGGAGGAAAGTCATTATTTTCTTTCGGCTGCAAATCTAAAACTTTAAAACTAGATTTAATTAAAATTCTCAATTATTTTTTTTTTAAATTAACGAAGTAATTTAAAGATCAATAGTTAGTGCGTACCGTAATTGGTTATCGATAGTTTATTCTCTATATATTCTGTACTTATGAGATTACAATTGCAAGCCAAAATTGTTAAAATTTCAGGAGTATATATGAATGAAGAGACCTATTCAATATTGGGAACGTTCCCGAGGGTCAACCACGAAGCAGCCTGTCGTCGTGGGTAACTCACACAAGGATGTGGGACTGTGGCTAACATGATTAGATATGAGATCTAATAGTCCAGTAGAGCATCAGCCTATCGCTGGTAGGCGACCCAAAATTCACAATAATAGACTCGTTACAGCACCAATGACGGATCGTTCCCGTGGTTATTGTGCCACCATCAATTTTTTTTTTCATTATTACTTTTAATTCGAAGAATAATTTGTCTTTTCAGTTGGCATTCGTAAAAGAGTGAAGTGGTAGACAGTTTTTTTCCATTTATATTAGAAGAAGAACTAATGCAATATGAACGGCTTTTTATTTGAATTTTAGCTCGACACTCTACATGCTACACTACGTCACTGCTAGCCTACTAGGGAAAGGCCGTGGGGTGGAGACGATAGTGGTAACTGATAAGTGGAATACTGGAATAGTACAGCGGTGGCGCCAGTAGTCTTACATCGTACAGATTTCGCTACTTGTCTACTCTCCTTTTCACGTTTCAGGCCCTCAGCTTCTCGTCTTCTCAGCTGCTTCTCCGTTACAACATCTGATTTCTGAAATTTTCACGCGTTCGGTGTTTGTCGTGTTTGAAGTTTGATTCTCTACACGTGAGTTGTTCTCTTGTCGAGTTGCCGTTGTCTTTTTTAGACGTAACTTTCCTGGCCGGTCAGTCTATGAGTTTACTGTTATTTTTCTTAGACTGAAGCCTGAAGGGAAATTCTAGAGTGAAAATAAACTAGCGTAGTTACACAAATTTGGGAGAGTGTACACCGGCTAGTATTCAAGTGAGATCAATAATTTTCCTCTTTTCATTATATTGAAACTATATATTTTCATTGTTTGTTAGTTTGTCTAGTATGGCGATTGATGGAAAGGAAGAGGTGGCTGCTGTCACTCAGGGTAAAGAACTTGGGACACTTGTTAAAGACATCCAGGCTGACAACCAGCAGCAGTCAGCCAGTCTTGCTTTGGATGTCCCTACGTCAAACAAACACAGCCTGGCCGAAAGCAAGGAAAGGGAAAGGTTTGTTGCTGCCAAAGAGTGCATTGTAGATGGGAAGCTTCTGCACTTGCAGACTTTTCTTCAATATGCTAAAAATCCTGAGATCCGACCCACAAGCAAACAACTCAGTGTTCGACTCAAAGCATACAAGTACACAAAATTGAGAGACACTTAAAAGTTCCAGACATGCTTATTTATATATTTACTTTTCAATTACAGGAGAGAGCTCTTGAGTCGAAACTATTCATCGGAATCGAACAGAGACGCTTCTGTGATCGCACACAGTGGGCGCTCACCCGAAAAACATCGGTATGAGCCTCCCCAAAAACGTAGGAAGCAAGCAGCAAAGCCTAAAGCTGAAGCTCTGCCTAAAACTTCTGGAGATCAGTTTTTGGATGAAGAGTACGACAAATTGATGGAATATGGACTCGACCCTAGTCTGGTTGTCCAATTAATTGACATATACAAATCAAGTTAGTACCACAAGCTCCCTTAATATTACTAAAAGTAATGAATATGTCCTATTTCCTATTAAAGATAACGTTGGAAAGGCGGGCGTCATTGATCGCGAAGCTCGTCGCCGTCTGACAGATCTACCTTTGTATGCTGCTCATTTGGTTATGAAAGAGTTTCTCAAAGCTCTCGCTCTTCCGGATGCCAATCCCAACATGTCAGCCCTTCTTTGTGGAATCATGACACAGTAATAAATAATTTTATTCCTGTAGAGTATGTTTCTATTTAATTTAATTCTTTATTTTCAATTTCCAGAGTCAAGAAGGATGCTGTAGAGACCTCTGCACAGATGATGGAAAATATCTGCAAGGGAACTGGTTACCCATTCCAAGACAGTGCCGAAGAAAAAGTATACGGCCCACCATCAAACTTGTCACCGCCCCCATCAGGATGTGAAGTATGTACACATTTTTTCCCCCAAATTTTTAGAAATGTTTTATTTCTTTACTTTTTTTCCTGTTTAGATCGAGTGTAGCCAGTTTCCTAAGGACGCCTATTTGGATGAGTTGATTCTTCTTTGTAAAGATTTTGGTCCTATCTACGAAGCTCGACTGTTCATGGAACAGCTTTCCGATCTGAATCAAGGTTACGCTTGTGTGAAGTTCACGACCCCAGAGAGTGCTGAGAAAGCGATGAACAAGGTAACCTATTTTATTTTTTATTTAATAAATACAGTAATATGAATATGCGATTTTGATTTTTATCAATGGAAACATTTTAGCTGAATGGCTGGGAAATTCGGGATGGTCTTAAACTGCAAGTCGCCATTGTTGCTCCAGAAGCGGTTCCCTTTGGATCAGGTACAAATCTATTCAATGAAGTCCAATCATTGTTTTCTTCTTAATTCTTTCTTTTTCAGGGCGTTCGTTGTCGAGTTTGCTCCCAAATGTCAATCTATCCGACTCCGAGGATCCTCCTCATCCAGCTTGATCATCGATTTTAAAGCCATACCGTCCAATCCTGATTTAGGAACTATCCGCAACGTACCCTGCCTTATACTCTGCTTAAGCGATATTTAAAATACTAACTCTGTGAATCCCTTGAAAATTGAAAGAATACTCAAACAGTTGGCCAATGAAATATGCTTGGGAATGTTTCTGTTTTCCTATGTTGATGACTGGTGATAGTATTTGTTGAAAATTCTAAAGCTCACTAAGGAATGCAGATCTTTAGGTTTACACTCGTCATTTGTGTGATTGCCATCCGAGAAATGTGATAAATTGCTTCCGAAATTGGAACGAGTCAAATGCTCTGTGTCGTTCCTACCACCTCGTTGAACAAATAAATTCATTTAGAAATGTTACATCATTTTTTTATTATTATGTCGTGGTATTGTTTCAATACAGGATTTTGTAAAAATTCAAGCTTCTTCCAGCTTTAATATTTAAGTTTCTTCTTCTTTATTGGGATGTATTCTTGCTTTCTAGGTCTTTGGTTTATTTCAACTTATTATAGCAGACTGCCGTGGGGTTCGTGCATAATACGCTGATGCGCACCCATTGGTCTGAAACCTCCCCATTTATTTCAAGTTCTGATGGTTCTTATTCCAATCAATCTTGTGATGTATTTCCGCTTCTGTGTCCCTTTGTGAAAATATTACTGCAACCACTCAGCCCTTTACAGTTGCGGGTTGTCGGGGCTGATACAGTGATACGGGAATAATGCACTGAAGCGCACCCAAGACTAAATGGAAAATGGCAACGCCGGGATCGTTGTCAATTCGTATATTTCCAATTTTCTGTATTCTGCTGTGCGTCAGTGCCGGGCACGCGTTTATACTTCTCGCCCTCGTTTAAGTAATTTCAGTAAAACATTTTTCAATTAATTCGTCAACGTTAAATCAAGTGCATCGAAATGGCGGACGCCGCTGCCCGTTCGCTTCAGTACGAGTACAAGGCCAACTCCAATTTGGTTTTACAGGCCGATGTACGTTTGATTGACAAACGAGCTCGCGATGAAGCCACCGGTGAGGTTATGTCTCTGGCTGGAAAGCTGGAAGGAACACGGATGGGTGACAAATCTCAGCGTATGAAACCTGACAAGCGCCAGAAACGTACTCGCAAGGGTGATGTAAGTGGTTCCAAATCTAGAAATGGTGCAAGTATCGGAGCCCTTCAGAGTGATAACCTGGAAGAACTGGCCGGCATCATGTACAGACCGAAAACTCAAGATACTAAGCAGACATATGAAGTTATGCTCAGCTTCATCCAAGAAGCCCTCAGTGATCAGCCCCGGGATGTTCTCTGTGGTGCTGCTGATGAAGTCCTCACTGTCCTCAAGAATGACAAGCTTAAAGACAAGGAGAAGAAGAAAGAGACAGAGTCACTACTGGGAAACCTTCCTGAAGAGAGGTTTGCACTACTGGTTAATCTTGGCAAGAAGATAACTGATTGGGGACAAGATGAGAAGAACTCTGGTCCTGGTGATGAACAGGTGGGTGCTTATCATTTAATTTAGTTTCAATAATTACATAAATTTATGAAGCGCAAGACTTATGCAATTTTATTTAATACAGGTTGATGATCAGTATGGAATCAACGTGCAGTTTGAAGATTCAGACGACGACCAGGATGACGATAATGGTTACGGAGAGGTTCGAGATGAAGACGAAGGTGATGAGGACGAAGATGGCGAAGGTGCCGACGTCGAAGATCACAGTGCTATTCATGCCGATTCTGCTGCTGCTGGTCAAGTCGACTTGGCCGGCAACAAAAAGGATAAGAAACTTCACCCATTGGACATTGACGCCTACTGGCTCCAACGGAAGCTTTCAAAATTCTACAGCGACCCTATGGTGTCACAGGCTCGAGCCGGAGAAGTGCTCCAGATCTTGCGTAATGTCCCAGATGAGCGTGAATGCGAGAACCAACTTGTCGTCCTATTGGGTTTCGACTGTTTCGACTTCATCAAGCTTCTTAAACAGAATCGACAAATGATTCTGTATTGTTCCTTGTTGGCATCGGCACAGAGCGAAGCCGAAAGGAAAAGCGTTCAAGATGAGATGAAGAGCAATCCTCATCTTAACAAAATTCTTCGTCAGCTGGATACTGTACGTGACGACGCCGCCGGAGGTGCCGAACCGATGGAAGTCGACTCAAAGCGGAGCACACGGCAAGGCCAAGGTCTCGTTATCAAAGACATTTCCACTGGAGCCGGTGGAGGTGGACAAGAAGGTTACGGTGGGATCCCTGGTCTTAGAGAGCTTCTGGATCTGGAAGATCTAGCCTTTTCTCAAGGCTCTCACTTCATGGCAAACAAAAAGTGTACCCTTCCGGAAGGTAATTTTATCATTTATTTATTTTATTTTGCTTTACTTTCGTTCATGAAAATTTAACTTTATTTTTTTTTTCGTAACAACTAGGTTCGTTCCGAAAGCAGCACAAGGGTTACGAGGAGGTCCACGTCCCTCCATTGAAGCCCAAGCCTTTTGATAATGATGAAATGCTCTTACCTATCGAAAAGCTGCCTGCCTACGCTCAACCGGCTTTTGAGGGTTTTAAGACATTGAACCGAATCCAGTCACGAATTTACAAGACAGCCCTCGAATCGGACGAGAACGTGTTGCTCTGTGCCCCCACTGGAGCAGGAAAAACCAACGTTGCTCTCTTGACGATGATGCGAGAGCTAGGCAAACACATCAACCCTGATGGAACCATCCGCGCCGACGAGTTCAAAATCATTTACATTGCTCCTATGCGCTCCTTGGTACAGGAAATGGTTGGAAGTTTCGGTAAACGATTGGCTCCCTACAACTTAAAGGTATGTTGACGTTTGTGCATTAAAAAGGTTGGAATAAAAAATTATGTTTCTTGTTTTTATATAGGTTGGAGAACTGACGGGTGACCACCAGTTGAGCCGAGAAGAAATCGCACAGACACAAGTAATTGTTTGCACTCCTGAAAAGTGGGATATTATCACTCGAAAGTCGGGTGAAAGGACTTACACTCAGCTCGTCAAATTGATGATCTTCGACGAGATTCATCTCCTTCACGACGATCGTGGTCCCGTACTGGAAGCACTTGTGGCCCGTACCATCCGTACTGTCGAGTCGACTCAAGAAGACGTGCGACTAGTCGGTCTTTCTGCTACCTTACCAAACTACGAGGATGTTGCCACTTTCCTGCGTGTTCGGCCCAAGACGGGATTGTTCTACTTTGATAACAGTTTCCGACCAGTTCCCTTGGAGCAGCAGTACGTTGGTATCACTGAGAAGAAGGCCGTCAAGCGGTATCAAATTATGAACGAAATCGTCTATGAAAAGGTAAATTCTAATCGGCTTCTTTCTTTAAACTGAACAATCTCTAATCACACTATACCTTTTAAAGGTGATGGAGCATGCTGGAAAGAACCAAATTCTAGTCTTCGTCCACTCGCGAAAGGAAACAGGGAAAACAGCTCGGTCTATTCGAGATCTTTGTCTTGAAAAGGATTCTTTGGGCTCCTTTCTCCGTGAGGGCTCTGCTTCTACCGAGGTTTTGCGTAATGAAGCTGAGCAAGTAAAGAACCAAGAACTGAAAGATCTTCTCCCTTATGGATTTGCTATCCATCATGCCGGTATGAGTCGTGTTGACCGAGCTCTCGTCGAGGATCTCTTCGCCGACAGGCACATTCAGCTTCTTGTTTCTACGGCTACTTTGGCCTGGGGTGTTAATTTGCCAGCACATACTGTAATCATCAAAGGAACTCAGGTAAACATTTAACTGCATTTAAAAAAAAAATAATTCTCACTCTATTAAATGCTCCTCCTTATCAGGTCTATAATCCCGAGAAAGGACGTTGGGCCGAACTTGGTTCCCTAGATGTTCTTCAAATGTTGGGTCGTGCTGGTCGGCCACAGTACGATACCAAGGGTGAAGGTATCCTCATTACTAACCACAGCGAGCTCCAGTACTACCTGTCGCTCCTGAACCAGCAACTACCTGTTGAGTCGCAAATGGTGAGCAAGCTTCCAGACATGCTCAACGCTGAAATCGTGTCGGGCACGGTCCAAAGCGTCAAGGATGCTGTCCATTGGCTGGGGTACACCTATCTCTACATCCGAATGCTCCGCTCCCCTCAACTGTACGGTATATCAGTCGACAAGATGAAGGAAGACCCACTGCTTGAACAGCACAGAGCCGACCTTATCCACACAGCCGCCGTCTCTTTGGACAAGAGTCAACTCATCAAATACGACCGAAAATCTGGGCAACTCCAAGGTAAACTACTTCTTTCATTTACAAAATTCCGTTTTAAAAATTTGTTTATCAACAATATTCTTATGTTTTACAGGAACGGAACTGGGACGGATTGCCAGCCACTACTACTGTACCAATTCGTCTATGTTGACGTATAATCAACTGCTGAAACCGACTCTGAGCGAAATCGAACTTTTCCGGGTCTTCTCTTTGTCATCTGAGTTCCGAAATATTACCGTCCGTGACGAAGAGAAAATGGAGTTACAGAAGCTCATGGAACGTGTTCCGGTCCCCATCAAGGAGAGCATCGAAGAACCATCTGCTAAAGTTAACGTTCTTCTTCAGGCATACATTTCCCAGCTCAAGCTTGAAGGTTTTGCCCTTATGGCTGACATGGTCTACGTTACTCAGTCAGCAAATCGGCTCATTCGTGCCATCTTTGAGATTGTGCTTAGTCGTGGATGGGCTCAGCTAGCTGACAAAACCCTTGCTTTGAGTAAAATGATTGATCGAAGAATGTGGGAGTCCATGTCACCTCTCCGTCAATTCAAGAAGCTGCCCGAAGAAATTGTCCGAAAATTGGAAAAGAAAAGCCTTCCATGGGAGCGCCTCTACGATTTGGGTCCCACTGAAATGGGCGAGTTGATTCGAGCTCCAAAGTTGGGCAAAACAATCCATAGATACGTTCACCAGTTTCCTAAATTGGAGTTATCCACGCACATCCAGCCTATCACGCGGTCCACACTGAAAGTGGAACTCACTATCACGCCTGATTTCCAGTGGGATGACAAGATCCACGGCAAAGCAGAGGCTTTTTGGATCTTTGTCGAGGATGTAGATGGTGAGACGATCCTCCATCACGAGTATTTCCTCCTCAAAGCAGCTTACGCTACTGACGAGCATCTCGTTAAGTTCTTCGTTCCCGTCTTCGAGCCACTGCCTCCGCACTATTTCATACGCGTCGTATCCGATCGTTGGATCTCGTCCGAGACCCAGTTGCCAGTCTCTTTCCGACACTTGATCTTGCCTGAGAAGTACCCACCACCCACTGAACTTTTGGATCTTCAACCTCTTCCCGTCACTGCGCTCCGCAACCGCGCTTATGAGGCTCTCTACGCTAATACCTTCCAGCAGTTCAATCCAATCCAGACGCAGGTTTTCAACGCACTCTACAACACGGATGACAACGTCTTTATAGGTGCTCCCACGGGCGCGGGCAAGACTATTTGCGCCGAGTTTGCCATTCTGCGGCTGTTCAGCCAGAAAGAACAAGAAGCGGCCGAAGGATTAGGTGATGGTGAAGCCCGCTGCGTCTACGTCACCCCGAATCAGGAACTTGCAGACAATTTGTTCGCCGACTGGCAAGACAAGTTTGCTTCTCGACTCGGGAAGAAGGTCGCCTTGTTGACGGGCGAAACAGGAACGGACTTGAAGCTGTTGGCCAAAGCCAACATTTTGATTTCAGTACCGGAGCACTGGGACGTTCTTTCCCGCCGATGGAAGCAGCGCAAGAATGTACAGAACATTCATCTTTTCGTGGTAGATGAACTGCAGCTGTTGGGCGGTGTAGATGGGCCTACCTTGGAAGTAGTTTGCTCTCGGATGCGCTACATTGGAGCTCAGCTCCAGAAACCTATCCGAATGGTGGCTCTTAGCCACTCTCTGGCCAACGCCAAGGATGTATCCCAATGGCTCGGCTGCCCGGCTAATGCCGCTTTCAATTTCCACCCTAATGTTCGCCCCGTCCCTCTCGAGCTTCACATTCAGGTAAACATATTTTTAATGCCTAAGTAATATTATTTTTGTTATATTAATCATTAATTTTTTTATGGCTACAGGGTTTCAACATTACTCACAACGCTTCGCGACTGATTGCTATGGCTAAGCCTCTCCATAACGCCATCACGAAACATTCGCCATCTAAACCAGTGCTTGTCTTCGTCCCATCGCGAAAGCAAGCCCGCTTAACTGCTTTCGACTTGTTGACGTACGCGGCCGCCGAGCATCAACCCGACCGCTACCTCAATGCCGATCTGGATGACGTGAAGCCTTTCATTCAGCGATTGACAGACAAGACGTTGGCCGAGACACTCCAACAGGGAGTTGGCTACTTGCACGAAGGTCTTACGACCGCCGATCGTAGGATCGTTGAGCAACTCTTTGATTTGGGTGCTATCCAAATTGCCGTCATCTCGCGTACTCTCTGCTGGGCCGTATCTGTTCACGCTCACCTTGTCATCATCATGGACACCCAGAGCTATAACGGTCAGCTTCACATGTACGACGACTATCCCATCACGGATCTCATCCAGATGGCAGGCAGGGCCAACCGTCCGCGTGAAGATGATGACGCCAAATGTGTCCTTCTCTGCCAATCCTCCAAGAAGGACTTCTACAAGAAATTCTTGTATGAACCTTTGCCTATCGAGAGCCATCTTGACCACTGTCTCCACGACCACTTCAACGCCGAAATTGTCACCAAGACTATCGAGAACAAGCAAGACGCTGTGGACAACCTTACGTGGACTTTCCTTTACCGGCGCATGACTCAGAATCCCAACTACTACAATCTACAGGGTGTGAGCCATCGACATTTGTCGGATCATCTTTCTGAGCTGGTCGAGTCGACACTCTCTGATTTGGAGCAGTCAAAGTGCATTACCATCGAAGAAGAGATCGATGTCAGTCCACTCAACTTGGGTATGATTGCCGCCTACTACTGCATCCACTACACCACCATCGAGCTCTTCAGCTTGTCGCTCAATGCTAAAACTAAAATTCGTGGTTTGCTTGAGATTATTTCCGCCGCCGCCGAGTACAACGCTGTCCCTGTCCGTCACGGTGAAGAGGCCGTCCTAAAACAACTTGCCCAACGGCTACCAAACAAGCCACAGAACAATGCCAAGTTCTCTGATCCACATGTCAAGGCCTTCTTGCTTCTTCAAGCCCATCTCTCGCGTGTTCAGCTTCCCGCTGAACTTCAGCAAGACACAGAAACTGTTTTAAGCAAAGCTATCCGGCTCATTCAAGCTGCCGTTGATGTGCTCAGTTCCAACGGATGGCTCTCCCCTGCTGTAGCTGCTATGGAGCTCTCGCAGATGGTTACCCAAGCCATGTGGTCGAAGGACTCGTACCTCAAGCAGTTGCCACACTTTACATCGGAGATCGTCCAGCGTTGCACAGATAAGGGATTGGAGACTGTCTTTGATGTGATGGAAATGGAAGACGATGAGAGGAATTCGTTGCTGGGCTTGAACGAAGCCCAGATGGCGGATGTGGCCCGCTTTTGCAACCGCTACCCCAACATCGAGATGGCCTACGAGGTGGTGGACAAGGAAAGGATTACCGCTGGCCAATCAGTAGTAGTGGCCGTCAATTTGGAGCGTGAAGATGAAGTCGTCGGTCCTGTCATCGCTCCTTTCTTCCCTCAAAAGCGCGAAGAAGGATGGTGGGTTGTTGTGGGCGATCCCAAAGCCAATGCCTTGGTCTCCATCAAGCGGCAAACGTTACAGCAAAAGGCGAAAGTCAAACTGGACTTCACTGCACCATCAAATCCTGGCCAGCATTCGTATACCATTTACTTTATGAGCGACTCCTACACTGGCTGCGATCAAGAGTACAAGTTTACCATCGACGTTAAGGAGCCTGGTCAGTCCGGCGCCTCTGGTTCCGATTCCGATTAAAGAAACATTTCATCATACAATTTTTAAATCCATTCTTTTTGTAATCAAGGAGTATGTTGTGTTGCCAGATATACATGGGCTTCAATTTTGAATACAATCCTTTCACTAAAAATAGTTTCTCCTCGCGTGATAAGGCGAGCATGCCATGTAGTCAACGCGCCCAAAGCGAGTAGGATCCCTATTGAATTTAAAAGTTTTATACTAAGATTTCGTTTAGTTACATCAGCCGACAAAGTTAAATACCTGTACACAAAATAGCCTCTGTAATAATAGCGGCTCGCCGCCACGATTTTGGTGGCGGACTGGACTCCGCATTATCCTCTTCCTATGATTGAAATAATTTAATATCGAGAAATTTATTGTGAAAAGGGATTGAACACAAACCAGAGGTAAAATATGAGATCCATTATTAAATACTCGGTAGCCTTGAGGCTCACTTGAGCCCCCAGTAACCCACAATTCATGAAACTAAATAAAATTATAGAGAGAGTTAAACAAATAGAATTTTATTTTATTAATAATGTATAATCTTACGAGAACGGAGGCGCCAAATACGTATAAAAAGATCATTCCCAGAATGACATATGCCATGAATAGGAAAAAGTAACGGTGATTGAAGTGTCCTACACAGTTATTGAGCCAAGGGCAATGCTGGAATTGGAAAAAAAGCTTTACTAGGCTTATAAAATGACTTGAGTAAACTAGTGAACTAACATGATCCATTCTTAGGATGCAGGTGTGGCACAATGAGCAATGATGAGTTCTGGGTGGTTTTGCTGATTGACACTTTTTACAGCGAGCAGTGATGTGGGGTATCTCTTCAATCTTAAGAAAAAAATGTGATGGTAAAATAAATTCAAGTTAGTGAAGAATGATTATTATGTTACATTAGGTGGGTGTCCTGGTGGGGTAATGAAAGCCATATAATAATGGAAGACAACATTAACAAGGATCCAATTTCCCAATAACACAAGGAATAAGGCAAGGCCCTTGTGAGTATTCCAGTAGTAAGGAAGGCCAAGCCAGTAGGCAACACCAACAACAAATATTATCAGTAGACACACAAGTGTTACAAAAATCTGAATGCAAGAAGAATAAAATTATTGAATGAATAAAGCTGTTAGATAATATTTCTAAAATATCCATACCGCCCCTAGGGAACCGGAAAAGGTGTCAACTACCCATATAATAGGATCTATGAACCTGTCCGTTACGTGGTCCCAGTCGATTGTAGGAAAATAACTGTTGGAACATTTTCTTCGGAACTTCTTCCAGATTTTGTTTCCTCTAGAAGTTAATAACGGTGCAGTGATAAACCACGATATATAGATTGATTTAAAAAAAAAAACTTTAATTCGAAAATACCTAGACAATAAGAAACTAAGCGGCGAGAATAATTTTGCTAATCCTTGCATTATTATTCTGTCAGAAATTGCTTCCAGTGCCGGATGGAGACGTCTGCTTCTTGTAAATACAAAGCCATCTAGCGAGAAAGAGATAAATGCAGGATTTACATAATCTCGAATCGCGCGATTCTTGAAAATGCGTATTGCGGTAGAGTACCGTAGTGACGGAATGATAGTATCACACTTGGATAAATGGATAAATCCAAGTAGGCATATTTTTTATGTGACTTATAAAACCTAAAATGAATTGAATTATCTAGATTCTAGATGTCTATATTGTTACACCAATTTTTATCAACGTTCTGGTTTTCGGATTATTATCGGTAAAACCATGTAAAACTTATCGAAATAATATTACAAAAAATAATAACAGACACTGAAAATTCATTCAATTCAGTACCTCCTAGTCTTTCTGTGTTACCGTAAGTGTTACTTCTTTATGCCATACATTTTGAATACAAAAGACTAAAAATTATCCTGGACTATACCATATACTTAGTATATTAGAAATGTATTGAGCTATAAACATAAGAATGAAATTTACTAATACCATGTTATTGAGATGGGTCATGTTAGAAATTTATGGGGGTAATTGTGTCTACGGTAATGTTCGAGAAAAGAGACGACAACAGCGATGATCTTGAAGTATGTCTGTCAAATGTCTCAAAGGTTTTACACCGGTAGGATATTCAAATGTATCGTAATCCACTGTTTGAATGATTTCGAATCCCAATTTAAAATTCACTCGGTGCCCAAATTTACTAAAAGCCTCTGCTTTTACGGCTACTGCACCGTCACGGTAGGCCCTGTTCATAGCCAACTTGCACATCAGCGTGACTAGACCCATTTTCCCGAGATCTGCTCGTATGCTACCACTACCAAGTTTTAGAATTTTATCCGTCCGATATCGAGCGAAAAGATCTACGCCTCGATTGAGTTCTGCTCCAAGAGCACGTCTAATCCAGCCAACGGATTGGTCCGTTAGTGGTTCTTCATGACGGTGTAAATTAGGTTTCAGTTCCAAATAATTCACGCATGCAGCAACAATTTTATTTCCTCCGGAATAGCTCTGGTCGCGCACTATCAGCGAGTAGGGTTGAGATACATATTGCCGGATCATGTTCATGTACCATAAAGGTCGTCTAGTTTCAGCAGACTCGTCAAACCGATGTATTTGACGTAGAGGTGGTGAGGTCAAAAAACATTCCAACAGAAATTCGATTACTTCCTCCGCTTCTTCCTGCTTTACCCAATCCATCACCAATTTAAAATTTGGTGCCCCAACAGTTTCTATTTCAAAAGGTAATTTTGGTATTACCTATTGAAAAAAATAGGCCTTTGAGACGGTACGGCAAACGGTAATGGACTTGATTGAATATATTTAAAATGAGTGCTACAGTAAATTACCGTGAAGAAAGTACGCTTATTGCAATTAAAGGAATAACTCTCCATCCCGAATGAACCAATTCTGTGTCTCACTGAAAAGACCGACGGAAAGTATCGATCTAAAATAAAAGAAACATTTTATGTACTGGAATTGATTGAACAAAGAGTTATAATAAAAAATTACTTTTCCATAATGTATTGCATTGAAATCCATATCTCAGTAGACTAATACAGCCTTTAGTTGCCATCTTGATAATAAGAATAAATGAGGGTAATTGCTAGTATTATAAAAAAAAATGTTTACGCAATTTGTAACTCAAGAAAAAGAAGACAAGCCACGATACATAAACAAGTTGTTTGTTACCCACGGCTGCGACCAAACTAATGGGGACCTTTGAAACAGCAGCAACACAATCATGAGATATGGTAGGTCTTAGTGAAATCGTATAGGACCACATGCGTTTGTGGGTGGGATAAAACAAGTGGAAAGATAACAAACTGCTCTCACATATAACACTGTATTGTCCCTTAAATAAATTGTGTCTTGTATGCGGCGAATAATCACGATGAAATTAACGCTAGAAGAGGTAATTGTCCGGCTGTTAGACGAAGGAAACATGGCCCTTAGATGAAGGGCAGATTATTCAATTCTAGCGATGTCCATCTCAGACCCAGCAGTTGATGACAACAACAATCAGTTCTCAACGCCTACTGCTGATTAGAAAAGAGAGGAGGTGTTTATATCATGTGTGAAGTGTTCCACGGAAGGGAAGAAAATTATCTTCCTCTCTACGCTCTTTGCACTGTGTATTATTTTGGCTTTCGGTGGTGCAAATACGGCTCACGAGACGAGATTTTGAGATACTGTATTTACAGTAATAAAGATAACTAGTAAGAAGAATAGTTGTATCAGAAAGAACAGTCTTAACGCTGCAATAATTATCTCAATAGAACATGCGCTTTTAGTTAAATTTACAAACTTATAAGCATTCTACTCGGTGAAAAATTTCGCTATCGGCTTCAACAGGGTTCCAACCCGTACGATTTGACGGAATGGGTGCATATCTTTATTGGCACAAATATATAAAAAAGCTCAAAGCTATCTATTTTAATATCAAGGGTCAACTTTGACCTATCTCAGGGTCAACATCGTATACCTGAATTACTAAACGCTTCTGTTTTAACAGCTCCCGCACCGTCATGGTAAGCTTTGTCGATAGGCAACTTGCACATGATGGTGATTAAACCCAATTTTCCGAAGTCTGCTCGGATGCTGCCGGTACCACGTTTGAGAATTTTTTCCGTTTGGAATAGATAGAAAAGATCTACATCTCGGTTGAGCTCTGCCCCAAGTGCTCGTCGAAGCCAGCCAACTGATTGGTCAATTATTGGCTCTTTTGATACAACTGCTACTTGATGATTATCCAATCTAGGTTTCAATTCCAATTGATTCACGCTGGCCGCAACGATTTGGTTACCTCCGGAAGAGCTCTGGTCGCGCACTATCAGCGAGTAAGGTTGAGAGACATATTATCGAACTAGATTGATATACCAAGCAGGCCTTCTTGTTTCAGGAGACTCGTCAAAGAGATAGATTTGTCGAAGTGGAGGCGCCGTTAAAAAATGTTCCTACAGAAATTCGATTAATTCATCTGCTTCTTCCTGCTTTACCCAACCATCACCAGTTTCAAATTTGGGACTCAACTGGTTTTTACATCAAAGGGTAATTCGGGCACTGACTGAGAAAAATTTATTCTTTACTGCTTTTAAATTGATCGATGTACTTTAAACCTTGTTACGATGTAAACGTATATAATTCATTGATTTCATCCAGTTTTGAAAATACTTTTCTGTATAAGTGCATTGTATTGATTTCCGTAACTCACTAATATAAAACAGCAGCCTTTATTTGCCATCCTGCTGGAAGCAAAAATGAATGAGAATCGTTGTTTTTATACGCAATGTTCAACTCAGGAAAAGGAAGACGCGCAGCGTTACATTAACAAGTTGTTCGTTACTCACGACTAGAAGTACTGTAAGGGGAATATGGAAGCGTAATCGCATGCACAGTACATGGGCTGGTGGGAGGGATAAAACCAAAGGAAAAATAACAAGCTGCGCTCTCTCACTTTATCACCATTGATTACTCTGAAATTATCGCTTTGCACATGAATGACCTAAGTCGATTACAAAGAATTTAAAGCTAGAAGAGGTAATTGACCGGCCGTTAAACGTGCGAAACGAGACTCTCCTAGACCATTCATGTCCGCCATGTCTTTCACCCCGGGTGGATGTTCAAAAGTGGCATATTCAACAGTCCGGATGACTTGGAGGCCAAGTGTATGTGCCAAATATTTGAAGCCTCCTTCCCTGAGTGCGTGACCTTTAACAACACAGACTCCCGTCTCTTGTTGTGCAACATCAACTATCAGGCTCAGCATGCGCGATATTAAGCCTGATCTCCGGTAGATGGGGTCCACGACACCTAAACTGAAATCGAGGATTTTTTCTGTCTCAAATCTTGCATAGAGGTCTACATCCCTGTACAGCTCCGCTATAATGGCCCTGGTGAGCCATCCAGCTGATTGATCATTTGAATGAGGTCCGTTCAACATTGGACTCCCGTGTCGATCCTCCAACAAATTAAGACTTACTCCGATAATTCGATTGCCTGATGCTTCAAAATTCTTGATCACAACGGAGTAAGGTTGAAGGAGTAGTCTTTGAATATTGGCAAAACAGTAATCAACTGTTTTACTATCTGTGAAATCGTCGAAAAACATTATTTGTCGAAGAGGAGGAACCGCGAAGTGGTGTTTCATGACAAATTGAAAAATATCTTCGAAATCTTCTGGTTTAGCGAGATCCATTACCATTCTGCTATGGCTTAGATGATGCTCACTGGTTTCCTGTTTCAACTCCATCGGTAATAATTTCCGCAATGGAGAAACTGACTGAATGTGATAGAACCAAAGCGTTCACATAATTTGTTAATAAGTTGTGTTGTCCATATTTAGAAATCTATTTACTACTTACCGCATAACTCGATAAAAATCTACTGGTGGTAATCATTTTAGTTGAATGGTTGAATAACATAATGATATCTGATTTTGATCTCTTCAGAATTTAAGTGTGATTGAATTAGAATCTATATTGGTTAACAGTTATTTATCTATGATGATGAAAAGCGGGTTAAGATTAAGAATAAGGATAAATTATCGTTACTTAATTACCAATGCTAGAAAAAACATGTAGCTTGTTGCTTACGCCATACGAGTACTGCATATACTAAAGGAGACCCTTGATACAACAACAGCTAAAAATGAGATATGGCAGTGAAATGGTTAGACATAAATATTTATCAATGGGCGGGATGAAAACAGTGGCAAGATTAAAAGTTGCATTGACGCATACTTCACTGCAACATTGTCCTTGAAAATTAGTAGACGGAATAAAAAGACAATCACGAAGAACGGAAAACTACAAGAGATAATTGACCAGCTGTTAGACGGGCGAATCAAGATTCCCCTAGTTCATGTAATAAGTTTGCCATGACTTTCACACCGGGTGGAAATTCAAAAGTGGAGTATTCAATAGTCCGAAGAACTTGGAGGCCTAGTGTCTTGGTGATATACCTATAGCCTCCTTCCCTGAATGAATAAGCTTTTCCTACTTTAACTCCCGTGTCTTCATGTTGAATAATTGATGACACCAGCTTTTGCATACGCAAGAGTAGAGATGGTCTATAGGCCATGTTTCCGGCCGGTAGATGTGATCCACGACACCTGAACCGAAATCAATGATCTTCTCAGTATTAAATCTATCATAGAGGTCTAAATCTCTGTGCAGCTCCGCTACTATGGCCCTGCTAAGCCATCCAGCTGATCGATCATTTGGATCAGGTTCGTTTATCATTAAACTATCGTTTCGATCTTGCAATAAATTGAGACTCGTGCCGACAATACGATTGCCTGCTTCAATGTCCCTGATCTGAGCATAACGCTCAGCCGGCCTACTATGTGACGACTCATCGAAAAAAATTATTTGCCTTTCGGGAGGGAACGCGTAGTGGTGTTTTACGAGGAATTGAAAAATATTTTCAATATCTTTGTATTTAGCTTGATCCATTATTAAGCTGTTACTCTTCAGATCATGGTCATCCGTGTCAGTTAGTTTCAACTCCATCGGTAATAATTTCCGCAATGGAAAAATAGCCTTATTAAACAAAGATTTTCATTATAAAAATAATAATCCCATTATCTTATTTATGAAATATACAATACCGTATTACCCGTAAAGAATCTATTGATGGTGATCGTTTTAATTAAATGGCTGAAGAACATGAATCGGCTTTGACCTGTATTGAAATATTTTAAATCGTGAGTTAAAATTTTTTAAACTTTTTAGAGAATTACGGCTACGAAATTATTATTACCCAGCGGCGAGAAATTTGATGAAAACGATGCCTTGGCCATGTTCCAGACAAAGTGCTTTCGTTGAATGAAGAGCAGATTATTCAATGCCAGCTTTGTCTATTTCAGACCCAGCAGTTGATGACAACAACAATCAGTTCTCAACGCCTACTGCTGATTGGAAAAGAGAGGAGGTGTTTATATCATGTGTAAAGTGTTCCACGGAAGGAAAGAAAATTATCCTCCTCTCTGCTGCGCCCTTTGTACTGTGTACTATTTTGGCTTTCAGCGGGTCCAGATACGGCTAACGAGACGAGACTTTGTGTAACTGTATTTACAGTATACAAGATAACTGCTAAGAAAAACAGTCCTATCAGAAAGCACAGTCTTGACGCTACAATAATAATCTCAATAGAACATGCGCTTTTGGTTACATTTACAAACAGATAAGCATTCTACTCGGTGCAAAGCGAAGGAAATCTTGCAAAAGCTAACAAGTTGCTGTAGCTGCAATTTCCGCTGCGAACAAAGTTTTGGGTCTTGGGAATTTCAAACTTAAAAACTCCGAAAACGGTTGCATTATTATTCTGCAAAAGTGTGATGAAGCATTTTGAAAAGCCTTGTTTACTTTGAAGAAGCGATTGTTTTGACCGCATTCTGATTTGCTTGTTGAGAACAGGTCGACCGGACCCTCGTCGTTTTCATTCAAAAGCATTTCCTTCCGCCTCATAAGGCACTCTTCCTTTGGGCTTATAGCAGGAGGGGTCCAATGGGTCTAACCGTCCACTCCATCACCTTCTTCTTCTTCTTTTTCCGCTATGTGTATTATTATAATGCTCCTTCCCTCCCTGTCTGTGTAATGTATACAATAATCGATTCAGCTACGCTCTGGTTCCGACAAGGAAGCAGCAGTTTCAACAATAACCAGCAGGTCCCAAGTGGAAAATAACAATAACACTCGAGGACTGTGAAGACTGACAGCTTTCAATAAGTGTCAGTAAAAGGGCCTATTTCACCATCAATATATAAGGAGTAAATTCCCCCAAATTGCGTTTCCTATTACGTTACGTTATTTATTGTGATTCGATTGTCAGACACAAAGTCGGCACAAACTGGACAAGAAAGTGTCCTGTTTCAAAATCAAACGGTCGGTGCAGCGGAGTCTTTTTCCCGCTACAAAAGGAAAGCAATAAATAAACAATTCCAGCCGTAAATCTAGGAGCAGCGTGCAACAGGAACATTAACTTTAAAATTAAGTTGTAGTACTGGGTGTAGTGAATAGTACTTTTTTGTTTTGTCCGTTGGTGGTCACGTTAAGGGTGTGCCCGCCCTCGCGCTCTTTCCCGTTTCCGTCTCTTCTTCTCTGACATATTTTTGTTTTGTTTTTGTTTTCGTGGTCGGTGAACCCACTTGAACGCAATACCATAACAATAAATCGCCTCAACTTTTGTGCAAAAATAATGGGCAGTACCATTAATTCAGATTGGAGTGTTGTCTATCACGTAAAGACACGATAAAAAGAAGGGAAAGGCTCGATTGGAATTTGCATAATAGACATAAACGATGGATTTCCGGGAGTGAATATAATGTCATGCTGAAAAACAAAACTAAAGCTTTTACGATTTTTTTTAAATAGCCAAAGGCCGTCGGAATAAACATAAAAACAAAGCCCATCCTTTTTTTGTTCTTTCCTTTATTCCGGCTTCGTGCGGGACTTCCGGCGCGGCGACCCGAAATTTGTTTAGATTTTTCATTTATTCTTTTTTTCCTCTGCTGCTTTTTCGGGAGGGTGAAGACCATCACCGGACGCGGGATATACACATATAATCTCTGTTTATCTTTCCACATATTTCTGAATTTTTTCCCTCCCTTTGTCGTCCCATAATATCATAATATATGACCGGAATTAGGTGGAAAGATTGCAAATATTTTATTTTCTATTTTTAAATATTGTGATATGAGTTCAGCCAACAACCGGTTCCGGCGGAATTTCGTTTAAAAGGAACGCAGTACAAATTAAGAACAAATTTTAAAATCTTTTTTTGAAAAATGGGATGTTCCAGATCCGAGATAGCAATTTGAGCAATCCAGATGTTTCTTATTACGGATTCCTACAGCGGATGAATAAGGGCAACTCATTGTCTTGTACCTCATCTGCAAAGATGTAGGCTACCGTATTTTAAATAATGTCCATTTAGAAGTCGATCGCTAAGGAATTCTTCACGTTAAAACTACTTTGATCTACATTTACAAATTGAACCAAAAAGGAGGAATGACCCATAAAATTTTATTGTCACATATAAATATAAAAACAAAATGTTTTTGATTTCAAACGGGGCCAGTGGAATTCGTCCAATTCTTCCAACAAATCGGAATAAGTAAGAAATACGCTGCATACAACAGCAGCAACGTGAGACTTGCAAGACCTGGTTCTCTTCCGATCAAACTACTTTATGGGTCGCTAGCACGCATAATGCCGATTTTTTTTATTTTGTTTATCCATGGTGGGAAATCTTTGGCACAATTTGTTACTGTGAAGATCAACTGGGATTCCCTGGTATATGAACCACAAAATCGATTTACACTTTACCGATAAATGATTCTATTTTTTTTTTTTTCTATTTCTCCCTCATATTGTATACTGCGTGTTTCCTGTCGATTCGGTACGCACACATACGCCCCACTAGGTGGTCTTTTTTAGAGGACCTTGCGACGAAATCAATTTAGTGGCCTATTCTCTTCTCTTTTTTTTTTAGGGAACTCTTCCGTACTTTTCCGGAAAGACCTTATTATTAGATATCGATGGGGAAAAAGGTCAGAGAAGGAAAATAATGCTATAAAGTCAATATTCAATAATAGTAGGCGGAAGATGTATAGGAAGAAGAAAGTTCTCCTAATCGGATTTGAGAGACTCTCTCTTCATCATCAATAATAATAGTGATGACGTCAAAAAGTCTGTATTATTCTCGGAATAAGTCCAACGGTATACGTAATGAGATTGCGAATAAAAGTCTAGTACATTCTCTCTCGTCATAAAAAATATAGTTTGCTGAGTAAAGATGAGATCCTGAGGAACCGTAAAAAAGTATACATTTGTAGCTCATAAATCATCTATAACCGTTTTGGTAACTTGTGAGAATTGTCATATTTAGGTTTAAGTTCTTTTTTTAAAAAATAGCATTTTTATTATACAATTCCTATGTTTAAAAATAGAAGCTCTTGTATAAATCAGGAAAACCAAACAAACCACAATAACATATGGATAATAACAACAACAACAGAAAAAAAAAATGAAGGAATAGGCTTGGTTCAAGAATGCGCGAAAATTATCATTCGTGTCGGACCGCAGATCCGTGAACAGAGTGGTATAATTCATTCATTCAACAATCCTTCCATTCGTCTGGTATCTCCTCCTTTCCTTTCCAGTGGTTGACGCCAAATTGCTATTTTCACGGCTCATCAGACGTCAAGAATCTGAAGGAACCTACTTTCCTTCTTTTTCTGTGACACTATTTGATGTATAGCCGATAGGGATCGGTGTGATGGTGCAGAGGGCACCTAGACTATCCGGCTACTTCTTTCAATATTTGTTCAGACTTTGATACAGAGAAGGGTTTAAAGGTATTGGTCCCTAAAGGCCTAGATATCATTAGTTCGCCTCAATGGGCTTTGGCGGTGCTGTATAGGATTCTCAATAACACCCCCTCTTTTTCCTTCTTCTTCGTCTATTGTTAGCAAGCCGGTTCCTACACATCCCTTTACTGGCAGACACAAATTTATCTCCTTTCTTTCTTGTGGTCAGAAACCTCTGAAGAAAAAAAAGGTTATTCAACATCTTTGCGTTAAAAAAGATTGTAATCCAATTAAAATAAACTTTCACCCATGAAAGAGTGATTAGTCTTCATTTGCGTGGCACAGGCCCTTTTAATCGCATCCGGTGCGGATGACTTTATATATTCTTCTTGTCCGGCGGCCCTTTTAGTTTTAATTCCGGATGTTATACAATGTATAATGGGACGGTCACTCGTGACCTTTTTCGTGAACCGGCAGTGGTACGTGTTCTTCCTAATTTGTTTCAAGCTTGTCTTCGTATTTAAAACCTCAGCAGCCGGAAGGAGTTGGTCGGCTCGAACAGAAAAACCACACGTGCTAGCTGCCTATATCTTACGGGCATTTTTATGTTTCGTCCAAAGGCCTTTCATTCCTTAAGGGCTTTTCTCCCTCTTCAATGTCAGTCTGAATGACGTATGGTTTGTATACGGTGGACACTTCGGCCACAGTTTTAAGCCGATTAAAATTTTCAGTCGTAAGACTTCCTTAAAAGGGGAGACGTTTTTTAGTTTCAAGAGCATTTCAACGGATTCTTTAGAATATTATGAAAATCACTTCTTTTTACAAAATGTGTTTAGGCTACTTGAAACTGAGCCTACATCAACATTGATAAACAAGAGATTTATGTTACTGAATAGAGTTTCTTTTTCTAAAGGGGGTCCTGCTGCTTTTTTCGTCGACGCGCCCAAAATGTTTGAAAAAAGGCGCCTTACAGAGAAAATATCGAAGATGTTTGTTTATGGTTCTGCTATATGTATACGACTTTTACAGATTTATGCGGATGGTGACGGAAACAAAATGACCCTCCACTGACATAAATGCTTTCCTCTTGAAAATAGTAAAAGTTATTTCTGGGGACACTTAAGTTGAAAAAGAGATCGTAAACTCGCGCCTTGCACAGTAAATTATACATAAATAATGATGATTGAACAAACTTTCGCCGATTTGCAGAGGAAGAAGAAGAAAATATCGCAGCGGTTTATTATTCCCACATGGAGATGAATCGGAGAAAGCAAAACAAAAGTTAAGGTTTTTTTGTCTGTGTGTGAATAAATCAGCAAGAATAAGTTGATGACAGAACGCTCCATCAAACATTAGTCACTTTCACTGGTAATTCTGTGCAGCGCATCTTTTTGCGAAGAGCGTAAAAAGTAAAAGTGCTTAAGAGCTCCATTTGTAACACAAATTTTTTCTTGTTTCCCTTATAAATTTACTTTTATTTTTTAAAACATAGCTTTGAGCTAAAGAAAGTAGATTCAACCTTCGATGAGGAACCACATCGAATAACTTTAAGATAAATGGGTATCCATGTGGCTCGATTATTTTTCCTCAAAAAATAGATTCTGATAGCACGCAATCACCTGGGAAATTTGCATCACCGATGCACGCACCTTGCACGACTTCCTCTTATTATTTATGGAAAATCCAACCTATCGTGATGTAACCACTAATCACTTGTAGAATTCGAAAAATAAGACAAAATCTCCAATTTTATTTCTTATATCAACGACGATGTAATGACGCTTCATAAATCACGCCTCTTGTCGTCGATTAATAGCCATTCGGTTGATTTATGCATTTCTATAAAACAAATACAAAGTACTACGCACTTTTTTTTCTCTTTCTTAGAACAAAGACACAATTATTAAATGGTAATGAGGAAGAAAATTGTTAGTCTTTCAATAATAACGACGCGCCATTCTCTTTTTATATACAAATATAATTAATTTCTAAAAAGATATCAAAATAATGACTCACGATTTTGGCAAGTATCCGTGGTGAAGGTAAATAAAAGCGGCCAGAAAAGAGTTGAGGAATTTACAACTTCCAGCAGGGAGCAATTAGCAGTTGTAAATAACACGAAAACAACAAGAATAAGTCGCTCTAAAAAATGTGAGGGGGGTAAATGATTTTGTGTTGAAAGTGTCGACGCTCACGCAAAGCCATCAAAATCAAAGAAGAAAATGTCAGGAAATTGAAAATGCCATCTCAGATTGGAATCTTTCATCAACGCAATATTGATTCGAGAAAATTAAGGACGGAATGACTAGCTAATAACGGAAGTTTCGTACTTCCGCTTTCAGATGACGCATAGCTGAATGACGCAACTACTTCCGAAAAAAAGGAATACCAATTCTTTTGAAATATCGAATGCAGCTCGTGTGAGCTCTTGATTTAATGACCGATTGTCTTTAAGCCTGGAGCCCTTTAAAAAAAAGGCAAGCAAGGATACGTAATATTACTTTAACCTTCCTCTTCCTGTTTGTAGTAGTAGGCCCCAATGAAGAGAGAGCCGGCAGGCATCTGATGCCAACAGCACTGCCGCCGTTCCCCGATGGCGTCGCTCCCTCACACGTCATTATAGCTCTAAGAAGACACAAAAAACAGAGAGAAATCACTCACCTTCTTCTCTATTCGTCTGCCGACCTCACGGGGCCCCTTCGACCCGCATTCCTTCACACGGGCACACCTTGTCATCATCATTTTCTCTCCGCCAGAAAATTGAATCGTTCTGCATAAGAAAAGAGAGGGGAAACAGCCTAGACTAGTAGCGCATCATTAATAACATACAGAAGCAGCTTTCTTTGTTGTTCTTTCAAGACTAATCATAACACCATTATGACTCCGCAGGGGAGAGATTCTGTAAACAAGTGTGAAGATGAATAATTAGAGAACAAGTTAATTAGTAAGAACCAAGAATCAGATTGGGGAAGAAAACTAGAAATTTGAGGAATCTCACGAGACAATGCTGGGTCATCTGGTTAGAGAACGGGAACGCTACGAGGACTCAATTAGGGAGGAGTCTTTTTTTTTGTCTACTGACATTATGGCCGAGTAGAGAAATTAAAAAATTCCCACACGACACGACACGGAACGGTGCTCTAGTCGCAATAATGATGAAGATTTCGGGCACACATTTCATCCATCATCTAATAACTTTATGGTCACTATATATTTAAAAAAGGTAACTTTTCAAATGAAAGAGCACCTGAAAAATATATATATAACAACAACATGGCTAGAGGGTCCTTCTCCCCAAAAAATAAAAAAAAGGGCTGTCGGTGGAGCATCACAGGAGCCATTTAAATGGGAATAGTGAAGTAGTAGGGGGTGCTCCTCCTATAGGTACTGTAGCGGCACGGTAGGGGTGGGTGTATAGAGGACGTTTCCTTTCGAGGCCGCTCGTCAGTCGCTGCCCAGCTGCGATACCGCACACACCATACTAAACTGCGCTCTCTGAAATTTTCAAAAGACAAATTTTCATCTACTTTTTTTTAAACAGTGAAGTGCATCTAAAAGAAGTAATATCTTTTCAATCTGGACTCGGATTTTCAAAACTCTTTAGAAGGTAAGAAACAAGTTTTTAAAAATCACGTCATCGATTAGGCAATATTCACGCGTGCTGCTCTTGTGACTCGTGCGGGACAGTCAAAACTCTTGGGCAATCTTGTCTCTTGTTTTCTTGGAATTCTTCCTTCTTTTGTTATTCAATATTGGATTTTTGATTACGCAATGTAAGTGAACAGTAGGCACTTCTCCAACAGAAATTGAGGATAATACGCTCCTTTCCGGGTTTTTTTTTGTTTACTTTTTGAAATTGATGGAAGACGGCAGTGACCGAATTTAAAAAAGGAAATACTGTCCGAACCCCTTTGGTGAAGTAGAGATTAGTTTTTGACGTGTGCGCACGCTCGTTCTCATCTTGATGCAGCTGTCCGACCCGGATTACGAATCTTTTATATGTTAGATAAGCAAAAAAGTAAAAATGATGAGCCGTGTAAAATCCGCTAAAATAAAAGTTTTTGTCTGTTTGATGGATTCTCTGAAATAAAAAGGGGGACACGGGATATTATCTAAGGGCCATTCGTGCTGTTTATATCAAAACGTGAGGAGGGGGAGCAGCACTCGTGTGAACGTACTCACGTTGTGGTACTCTTCGTCATCATATTTCCGAGTGACGGTGATGAGCAGACTGGTCCAGTTTTTTTCGTTTCGGCTGCGTGGGATCCTTCCATTTCCTGACTATCATTTTTTGGTTTTTTTACACTTCCGTTCACATATGACGATATGACGCGAGTCAACCTACACAAACACACGCAAACAATGCAGGAAGATCCGGAGCTTAGATTCCCTTTTTTTTTTAGAAAAAGAGTTTTTCTTTGACGACCTTGCGGATGGATAGCGTCAATATGGACTTCTTCTTTTCGGTCTCATATTCGTGGGAACTCAGTGATGATGTTCCCAAAGGAAGCTTCTACCCCTTAAAGATGACTCTCTTTCTTTAAAAAAAGGAATCATCTCTGCGGAACCGCTGCCGCCGCTTCCATGCGGTTTCTCCAGCGGGGGGACTTGAAAGACGATCTAGCTAGTCTAGGACAACCCCCTCGGTCCAGAAAACAAAGAGTGACCATCAAAGTAGCGTGAGAAATAGAACAATCAATCCCTCAATGATTCCCATTCAAACAAGCAAAAATTACATATTATTTGAACAGAAAAATCCTTGTGCCATTTTCTGTATTTTTTTCGCTATAATCAGTATACATATCAATCACTACAGTTAACAATGTTTGGCGTTCCAGTCGACTGAGAAAAAAATACGAGTTTCGCGTTTCGCTCCACATCAATATTCTGGAACACGTTTTTGAACCCAATATTGCTCTCTTTTTTTTATGCGTCCAGGCTAACTTCTCAAATGGGCGGTCATCAGCTGTCGCCCTGGTGGTAGACGCGTAACTGGAAACCCCCTATATAGGCGGCAACTGGAAATAAGTTAATCAGGAAGTTACTTATTGGTACATCAACTATATATCTAGGGGGATCTCTCTCTTCATCGATAAACAACATCCTGTTTGTTTTCATTCTGTCAGAAAAAGCACGTGGCCTATAGTGTTGTGTTTTTTTTACTCTCCCTTCTGGCTCATCCGCACCGGAAGGTTTCTCACAGGGTGTCAGCCCAAGCTGTTTTAACGCCTAACACATGTTCACTCCTGATAGACTTTTTTTTTTTAAAGGGGCATCCGGATCTGTTTAGGAGGGGAGAGATGGGTTCATTCACAGTGTTTTTTTATCTTTTTCTCTCTATATGCAAAGGGGACAAATGAGTGGTAAAGAAAGGAACGGGAAGTGGGCGTTGTGCGTGCGCGTCACCAGACTTTTGTTGACATGCTGGGAAAAAAAAGAAATAAGTAGAGAAGACCGACTGCTTGTAACAATTGAATCACGAAATCAACAAGACGAAGAAACAAATAAAATTGTGGCTTTGTCGTTGCCATCTCGGTCAAAGAATTGCACCGGATGCTCAGAGAAGAATAGGAGTCGATCTAAAGAAAGAATAAAAGAGAGTGACGCAAATCCAAGAATGTTGACTAATCTGCCATGAATAGACCTTCTTCTTCTTAGCATTTGACGTCCTGTCAAAAGAAGTAGAAACATTCCAGATTCTATTCACTATAGAAAGGAAGAAGAAAAAATATATATACGCCCAAAAAAAAAAGTCTTGTTTTTTAGGTATATCGAATTTATATAATAACCTGGAAGCTGCTTAGAAAGATGATGACGTGATAATAGTTTATAAAAAACTGAAATTGTTTTTCTTCTTCTTATTTCTTTTAGTAATGCTCCGTGAAGGTGATAAATATCATCCCTACCTATATGAAAAGTAGAAACCCTCCCCTCACAATTATACAAGTCGGGGTCCGAAAATAAAGAACTTTACCAACCCTCACCGTCCCTTTAAAGTTTAAGAAAACACGCACAAGAGAGGGAGCAGAAATAAAGGCCATCAGCCCGAGCCAATTAAAAAGAAAAAAAGTTAACAAGTCCAGCGCAAGTAGTAGCGCTCCCCTTATAGTAGAGCTCTTGTGGTTTTGGTGATTCGCCCTCTGGACAACACCGGAAGTCCACTACTACCATACTACGCCTTTATAATAACTTTTTGAAGGGAGAAAGAGAAATAATAAAAAAAGCTGGCGGCCATATTTTTCTTCTTTTCTACTTCATAATCACACACACAAAAAGATGGTTTCAACATGGAGAGAGAGAGAGAGTCGTCGGTCACAAAGGTTAAGGATGGAACACTTGCTTCGCTATCCCCCCCTCAAGTGTCAAGAGGTCACGGAGCCGACATCAGCCTTAAGCTCCCCAAGAAGTCGTGAACTCATTAAAAAACTGAAAAAAATTGTGGTGGATGATGAGTATATAGACGTCCTTGCCCAAGGTTTTTTTGCAGCACGATCCTTCTAGTTATATACTAGTTTGAGTTGATGATCTAAATTATTTTTAGATTGCAGTATGCGGAATAACCTTTGACTTTTCTTTTACGCATTCTTGTAAGAATTGATGGATCTTGTTGTGTTTACTCAGATGCTGAAGCACGTGCACTTGAGCCCGTACCGGAATTCCATGATGAATCACGGGAGTGGAACGACGACGACGAGTAATTCCTCTGCCGGGGGTCGGAGCGACACGCTCAGCCTCAACTCGACCATGAGCTGCAGTAGCTCCCTGAGCAACCAGGATCCGCTGTCGAGCCGCTCTTCCTCTTATACCAGTTTGAACGAGTCTCACCATCACATCCAGCATCACCATCACCTACAGCAGCAGACGCCCCAGCCACAGCCTATGGTAAATATAAACATACCTATGTCCTCGTTTATCTCCCGTTTGACATCGGGAGCGGCACGTTCCCTTACGCCATCCATCCGGTCACAGAGAGACAGGGGGTGCGCCTCCTCTATAAAAACAATGTCGTTAAGAGGGGAATGGTAGAACCATAAAAATATATATAAAGGCAGCTGACAAATTGACGAGGTACAATAATCGGAATTCTTCTTCTTCTAAGAAAAAATTTCCCTTTTTTAGGGCGCGACCTCTTCTTCTTTGAAATGGGAATGTCATTGAAAAAATAGAGCAATAAAAAGTGAGGAGGAACAGATTATCATAGAGATAGAACTAGAAGAGAATGCGGTCTTGATTGCATCTTTTGTCGTGAGAGGAGATGAAAATGTTATGACGAGTCACCACATCAACAAAGGGGGCTCTGGCAGCGTAGCGAAAGTGATGATGAAAGGAGCGCATCACAATCTATATATAATTATCATCTTCCTCTTGGAAAACGAATAAAGAAATGGGCTGAAATAAAAAGAGAGCACGCGTACAGGTCACGGTTGTATATATCTCTGTGAAATGTCAAAGGTGCCTCACGAGCAGCTTCTTCACATTTTTATTTCGTTTTTTCGCCAAGTTCGAAGAGCGAAAGTAAAATATCTTGTGAATAATTTTCAAGATTTGGATCGTGACGAACCCGCGCACATGACCTCATGTCATCATCGTGACACATTTATCTTTTCATTTAGAAAAAAACCAAGGACATTTCACTCATACTTTTTTTTGTTTAGATTTATTTTTTCTCTCCTCTTGTAAAAATAATTTATAAAAAAAGAAAATAGGGCTGTCCACTTGACTGGTCAAGCATATAGCCGTGGTCTCTCGTTAAAAAAAAATCCGGTCCCCTCTTCTTTTATAATCCATCCGGCTCTGGATTATACAAGTATGACGGAATGTTGTAGCTTTATTATTATTTTTTATTATTATGGTCCATCCGTTGACACCAATAGGGACCCATCACAGTAGGCTACATGTTTTTTCTACGGTCAATTCAGATTTGTCTGAAAAGAATATTTTTTCTCTTTTCAAAAGGAAAAACAATGTTTACTTTATGACTTCAAAAAAGCAGGAATGTAACATCTGTTTTTCTAAACATTTCAAAAAAGTTGAATGACTAAAGAGACGTATTAGCCTCTAATGAAACAAAATTCCTGGAACACAATCAAATAAATGAGAATTAGAAACGAAAGGGAAAAAATGTTTTTCCGCCACTTTGTATGCTGACATAATAACCAGAAAATTATTCAGCTCCTCCTTCCAGCTACAGCCAGAGAGTTCTTAAGAGCCTATTCAATCACAATCCCACTTTAATTGGTTTCCAACCATTAGGAGAAGGCAATAAGGTTGAAAGAAGAATGTACCATTCCCTTGTGAACAAATTAAAAATTGGTAGTACAAGCTAAAGGGAGAGAGAGGCTGTACATAGGTATGCTAGACACCGCGCTCGCGAGCGGTCATTTGCTTCTTATATTTCTGACCGGCCGTTATCTTTTGTCGGACATAGTAAAAATTGGAAAGAAGAGGGATGCATGGTAGGAGGAGCTGCTGTCCTCCTCTAGAAGCTGCCAGGCATGAAAATAAAGCCAAAGTAAATTAAGCCTTGAGGGAAAGAGCAAGTTCTCAAGTATGTGTGTGCTAGCTGTTGTTACGCCAATGAAATTACTATTCTTACTTCAAACTTACCGTTTTTTCTTCTTCCCAACGAGTTTGATTTGTTCCACATTTGGTGTGACACGAACAACACCCGTTATTTCATCAAAAACGCAACTGCCAATTTTTATGTGAAGACGACAAACACGTGCTCTTACATCTACCCAAACAAAATGTACTCGTTAAACTTTTTTTTCTAAATTGGAAACGCCCACAATTAGCCTGCAGATACCATTTAGAGACGAGTAATTTGATAATCCAAAATTCACCTTAATTATATAAAGGGGGGTTATAAAAATCTAACCGAAAACGTGTTCGTCTATTCAAATTCCAAACGGGAGTTTTTAGAAGGTTGAATTTCTTCAACTGTCCGCGCAACCGTTTTATTTGTTTTCCCATTGAAAAGAACCGGTGCGAAGCATTCTCAACTTACATCACTTTGCAAGCTCAACAAATATTTGAAGGGTGTCGTAAAAGGGTATTAGAGAATTCCCCTTCTTTAAATACCAAAAGTATTGTGTGCCATTTGGGGCGTTGAAGAGTACGTAATGGCCTTTTGTTGGGGCTCCTATTTTTCCGCTTCATTAATCCTATATAGTACGCCATTATCCGTATCCGACCGAGGCTGTCCAGCGTAACAATAACCGGAAGGACGTGTTCACTTTCCATCCGAATTATAATAACCGGTCAAGATATGATGGATTAACGGAGAAAGTCCAGCAGAGCATGAATTCCTTTTAATACGCGAAAATCCCGCACGATTCTTTTACGTCTGACACGTTATAGCGAGAATTAAGTGTTTTTTGTAAAGAAAAGGAAGTTTCATTTCCTTTTCAAAAACATCTCAAAAAAATTTTCTCTTCATTTGTGTGAGAAAGCTTTTTTTTTCCTCAAAAAAACCATATATGAAGAAAGTATAACTTTTACTTGATTTCATTTCTTCTTGAGCAGAGGATATCAAATGCAAATAATGCAGATCGAAGGATCGTTAAGAAAGAGAAAGAAGCCGAAAAAGAAGAGTTAACGACTCCCTCATTTCTAGTTTGCTTTTTAACGAGCGGTTTCCGACCGAAAGATATTGAGAAGAAATAATAAAAAGTGGAACAGCAGCAGCAGGCTCCCTTGCTTAAATAAAAACGGAAGAAAGTTCAAAGTTTGAATATTTACATGGAAGCACGCGTGTACCAATTTCTCTTAAAGAGAGTGTGTGTGTTTTTTCCTTCTCTCCTCTCTACCAGCTGTACATACATGTAGATCGTTTACATCGGAGGGCACGTGCGTTAAGTAGAAGAAAATGGGGGTGGATTTATTATATTTATTTTGTTAGCATTGGAGCTAGATGCAGCTGCTCTTCTTAACAAGGAGCTACACTTCCTGGCTTCAAAAAAAGTTTAACTTTGAAGAGAGAGGAATGAAATTGACTCTCGCCCCCCTCTTTGAGCTAAAAGAAGAGAAAGAATTCGTATATATACGGGGCTTCCCTTTTCTTCTTCCATGACCGCCTGCTGTTCTCGACACAAAAAATCGGTTTCCCTAGCGGAAAATCTACACTTTTGTTATCCTGGAAGTAAGAATAAAAAAAAGAATAATACAATCGGACGGCAATTGAGCTTGGACCTGAATGGGTGGCGGCTGCTGTGGCTCGGAAAAAAAAAGTTGGATGCCGGAGGAGGAGGACAGAATTCTTTGAAGGTCGAGAATCGATATTTCATCGGAAACCGAACACACGGTGATGGCGCATTCTTACGTCAAAAGACATGTTTTACGACTTTCTGGAGTTTCTTTTGTGATACTACACGCCATTGGACACGTGAAAATGCAACAACAAACATCACGCGAGCAGCTGTCTTCAACTATATCGATATCACCTGTGTCTGCAAGACAAATGACATTGTTTACAATGTAAACAATGTAGTAAACGATTCACACTTCTCTTGTATATGGAATCCATTTCTAACCGTTTCTATTAGTCCAATAATAGAAATTAGTAACAATTCAAATTTACCAGCTGTTCCAAATTTGGAAGCCTACTTTCTTGAGAAAAAAATTGAGCCCGTATTTTGGTGTTCACTGATTAAATAAGCGATGCTATCCATTACACAAAGAGGTGGCTTTTAACACACTGAACCATATACGGAATCACGCTCACGCTCTGATGACTCCCGACTTAATTGTGCCAAGCCGCCGCAACACCTGCCGCCGCCCTCCTCAAATTATAATCTCATGCTGGGGAAGAGGTGATTTAACAATGTCATCCAGCAACGTTTTTCCTCGCATTTTGCGGTCGTCCCGAAACCTTTTCCACGGATGGATCATTATTCTGGCATCAAAATTGAGAATCTTTTCAAGCTGACAACGTAGGGTCCGATTATTTCCTTCCCGAAAAAACCGCCTCATAAAAAATAAGAGGCTAGAGGAAGTCGTAGCGAGTAGTATATATACGTTTCGATAGCACCTCCACGAGACGACCCGATTTTTCGGCTTTTTTCGTGAGTCGTTCTCCCGGTGTGCCGACCGCGAACATCAACAACGATGCTTTTGTGTTCCTGGCGATCTTTCTACAAAAAAAAAAAACTTTCAGGTCGCGTTAGAGGTTCATTTTGCACAACAAATATATAATTGCGCTCTTGCTGTGAGGGACGGCACGAGCCCTCATTGGCCCAGTTTTCACGAAAACGATAAGAAAAAGAAAAAAGTTTCTAACTACCATCCGGCCCTAACAATGATCTGATATGATCACATCCTTATGCAACTGCACATTACGTCCCATCCATATCCTGGAGACAGGTAAAAAAGAGAGAGAGAGATGAAAGAAAAACTCTCTCTCACCTGCCCGTAGGGTCGTATCTTAGCGTGAAAACGTGCGGTCCGTACGTGCATTCAGGTCACCCCTTCCGCCCTCCGGTTGCCAAACGAATAAAACTTTGACATAAGACCCATCATCAATTCTGATAATAAAGTATAGGTCCCATTATTAGAGGACTTTCACTCTTGGAAAATCATCATACGAAATCTTAATGGTGCAAATTTTATGTATGGCAGAAGTTTTCTCATTGCGATCATCGGTAGTTGCCCAAGGAATACTTAAAAAAAAGGGAAAATGATGAGCGTGAGCTCCTAATATTTATTTTGTAATTCAACTGCCGTCACTTCCTGCACGCTGTAATGTTACATTTACTCTTTTATATTCCACACAAAACAAATGTGAGACGGCTTTTTCCGACATCACTATAAAAAAAGAGGAACAAGCATTTATTTGGGTCGTGCGACAATAGCGGAACAAGAAGAAGCCGACAGAGAAGGGAAACAAATATATCCCTCAATTTCTTCAAGTTCACAAGCCTTATATGTATTATAACTGCACTCGTCATTATTTACTACTGACATATCTCGGTCACACTTTACACTATCGTTCAATCAACATTTCTTTTTTCTCTTCGTCTTCCACTGCTTATTTTCGACTTTGGAAAAAAGCAATTTCGAACATAACTGTTTGAGTTAATCTCTCAGGATTCCTAGCATGCTCCCGTTTTAGCCTTGGAGAATGTGGAATACACTCAGCTTAAGAGAAATGTGTAGCGTGTGAATATTTAGTGTATTTTTTAAAAGCTACACATTTTCCTCGATCAGAATAAAGATGCCCGCCGGTGTCACTGCTGAACCGCCTAGTCTAGCGCGTCACATTAGTGCCTAATAAAATTCTTGAATAATAGCTGTGCGAGAAATTCTTCCTGTTCGAACTTTCGTGACCGCAGTTTTCGAAAAAGAGTATATAACTACACGAGGAAAAAGAGATTCTGTGAGAAAAGAAAGAACCTCTGAACCAAAAACTCTCATCATCTCCATTGCGGGTGGTCTTGTGTGACTAGATGCCGAATTTCTGTGGTGACCTTCTTTACACGCACTCGACAAATTAACCTTTTGTTGATTTTCTCCTCTAACTTTTTCATTTTTCTCTTCAACAGACAACGGTGAAAATCTACTGTCGCTGCCTCCGGCCGGATATTGAATACAAGACGTTGGTCATCAACTACCAGACGAGCTGCAAAGAGCTCATCATGATGCTCCTCAACAAGGCCAAGATGAAGCACCGGGATCCTAAGCTCTTTTATCTCACAATGGAAGTTGGAGTACGCAAATCAGGTATGCAAAACATTTCTCTAAAGGGTGGGGCAAAAAAAAAACTTTTTGTTTATTACCCATGAATAATTTCATCATCAATGTTTTTACGATCCCATCATTGGCGATTAAGTTGAGGAAAGATTGATAATAATTTCAAACAAAAAGGATTTTTCTGTTGTGACTAGCGGCATAGTAACTAAAAATGCAAACAAGTCTTTTTCTAACGATTCCGCGCGCTTTCGAAACGTTGAAAGACTTCCTTATAGTAATAATAAACATGAATAGTGTGTGTATGCAAATGGGCTAGACACTCATTGTTTATTGTGAAGGAGGGGCTCTTTGCAATGTGATCCTTCTCCACAGCTGCCGTCTGTCTGTTTGGGAAAATGGCACAAAGTGCAAATTCCTATTTTCTCCTCTGCACGAGGGTACGGCACAGTTTTATTGATAGCGCACGCAAAAAATACAAACCGCCGACAAAGACATTATTATTTACAAGACTTGGCCCCCAAAGTTCATCATCGTATTTTATTTAGCAACAAGCTAGCAGAGTTTCGTGCTGTAAAAGGAGATTAATCTTTTTCTAGATTTGACAGTGAGATACTGTCGTGGAAAAGAGGGCTTCTCAGTTACAATGCTGATTTTCAAGTGCAGCATTTTGTGCTGTTGAAATCGTGAGAAAATAGAGGGAATAAATCACTTGAATGATGCCCCACTCGTGATCTTGATATAAAAACATGGGATTCGAGTGCTTCTGCTTGCTTTTGTTTTGTAAAAGAGTTAATAACACGCTTCACTTGGGAGTCATTCAAGGCGCGGAATGAGTAAAAGTTGTATAATACGCTAGACTGAACCTTCTCGTCGCTCTCTTTTTGACGAGAGAAAATGGACTAGAGCATTTTTACAAAACAATGCGCACTTGAACCATGGCCAGCGGGAGGCATGCAGCTGAAACCGACACCGGCGCGTTCAATCAAGCGTGCAAGCAAAGAAGAGCTCGTTCACCGGAGATGGCTGCTCCCATCCTATTACCTCGCTGCTACTTTCTCTCTAATATATACAGATATCCATTACTTTTGTACACAACAGCAGCTGAAGACCCATCGTTAGATCTCGCTTTCAGTCGATAGATTTCTGGTAATGAGTGAAATGGGATCTGCCTTTTGGTTGTTACTCGAACCCAACTTGATGATATTCATCATCACTCATAATCAAAATGATGCGTCATTTCGTCTGCGAACCGTACACTAGCTACTGGATCACGACTTGGCTTTGTATTATGAGCGTACAGTTTCAGTCTATAACTTTTTGAAACAAGTTTCATCATCATTCAATCAAGCTTAAAAGCCTTGAAGCATAGCTGCACAAAGTGCTCTCTAAACTTTGTCGATACAAAATAGCTTTAAAACTTTTAAAAGCTCACCGTTATTGGCTTTCACTTTAAACTAACTTTGGCTTTTTATTTTCATTCTTTTAGGTGCTCCTGTAAGGACTCTACTGGTCTTGGATGACGATGCATGCCCGGCTGAGTTGCAGGCCTGTTATCCGCGCGGCGGATCTCGTTTCTCCATCCAAATGCGCCGCGGAGGGCTTGTCCGCGTCCACGACTCTGTTCTCATGCCCAACGTAATAAGATACACTCAAATGACTTTCATTTTTTTTCTCCTTAGCTAACAAAAATTTTATTTTATTTTATGCAGTCTCAGTACAAAAGTTTGCTGATCTCTGAGCGAACCACTATTGATGACCTCATTGAATTGCTCTTACGTTGCCATAACAACAATGAGCGTATCGAGCGCTTCTCTATTTACGAGGTAAAAATCTTAATTACGAGGTAAAAAAATATTATAAAGAATAAAAAACTAAAGCATATATATTTAAATTATAGATCTGCAATAGCCCGGGCTATGAGTATGAGCGCAAACTTCATCCAGATGATTTGGTGCTGAACGTGCAGTCCGCTTGGAAGGACAGCAACGCCTCGATCTCACTGTCGACTACGGCGCCGACGGTGGCCACCAGCCCTCAGAGCTGCTTCTCCTTCGTCCTTCGGCGCAATCCGGATAACAGCGCTCAAATGGCGAGACGAAGGGTAATTTTCTAAATTCCATCCCATGAATTTGAGGCATGAAATCTAACTTGATTTTTTTTTCTTTTTTATTTAGTTACCTTGGAGTAAAAGTTTAGACATTTCGACGAGCGAAAGCTCGTGTACATCTTCCTCGGGCTCTTCAGATGTCTCCGAGAGTCTCATCCCTCGTTCTTCATCTTATCATGACTATGAAAACTATTTCTATATTTAAAACTACAAACTTTTCATCCCTGGGACAAAAGACAAATTAAGAAACACAGCTTTATTATTGCATCTTTACTAGATGTTGTGTCTTTTAAACAATACTCAAGTCATTGCTGTTGTACCATATGTAATCTCGGATCAATCTCTCCTTCTCTCTTTCGTACTTTTGTTTTCTCTTTCTATCGTTTGGATTATCAGATTAGTTGTCCATAGAGACAACTTTCGTTGCAAGTCAAAGGCAGGCCTATATAAATATATATACAAAAATATATAATACCATAAAAGTTTTATTTCACTTGAAATTTCTTTCCTTCTTTCTCTATCTCACTGGGTGTGTTGCTGTTCATATGAAATACGTGTTGTGCTACATGTAATCATCGTCAATATACACTAAAGATCTATATTAACTCTGCGTGTTACATAAATATTTGTGAGAGTTTTCTCCTTTTTATAAGTTTGCCTCGGCGTTATATAAGGCTGCAACTGACAGTTATATATTCTCAAGAAGCTCTTAAAACGGGAAAATTAAAATTGGTACAGCCAGTTTTGAAAGGACACATCTTGAACGCAAAATGCAATCATGGATCAAAGCTAGTATTACGAAGAAGCTCTTTACTTTTAGAGCAGCTGAAAATGATGTGATGACAGCACCAGCAGTCTATTTGATAAGAAGACAATTGCTGTTTTAGCTGATGCTTGCTCACTATGTAATTATCATGAAAAAGCGGCGAGCCTTTTCTTCTTTAATTGAAAATAAGATGAAAGACAGCAACAAGGGGGCCGACAAACTATTATATAACTCATCGTTAAGAACTGCTGCCCCGCAGTTAACGCATTCACGCAAACAGCACAAAATTAAAAACTAGTTCTAAGAATGCGAATTGGAGCGCGTCTGGTTGCTATGAGCTTCTCCAAACCGATGAAATTGGAACAAACGACAATTTTCTATATGAATTTATAAATAGAAAACTATTCATATGAGTTATAACCTGGTTAATTATGATCTTAGGATAATAAACTTCCTGAAACTGTCCATTAATTTTAGTTTGGGTAATTTTAAAGTTCAAAAATAGAAATAACCCCAAAAAAATCGATAATAAAGATGTCAGTTATAGCAGTTGCCATCGCAGTCATTAATTAACCATAGCAATTACTTGGAAGTGTGCGAGACGTGGGCGTTGATTATGAAGTCCGCCTACTCTCTATTTGCGCGAAGTGCATACCCACGAGGCCACGACCATCAAGTCAACTGATAATGTGATTATATGATCGATTACACAGGCCAGTGAACTCTGTACTAATGGAGCGCTTAACGGTACATATAAAAATCAGCGGTTATAAAATATTCAGTTAGATTATAGAAAAGTTTACCCTCACACTAGGAAAAGATTATTTTTTTATCCTTAAAAATTTAATCTCCTCAGGTTTGTAAGAGTATCGTATCCAAATTAGAGAATATCATATTTGATAAATATTATAGCTTCCTTGAACATGATCATGATGAGTCATAACTACATAAGAGCCTAAAAGGAAGAGATTTAATAGTATTATGAACAACTGTATAATTTGTGATTTTTTTTTCTTTGTAAGGGCATGGGCAGTAGGTACATATATGTCCGGTAGGTGAATTGAATACCGGCAAAAACAATCAGTACCTTCCAGTAGGCGTTCGAAGAAACCAAAAACAAAAGCAAAGTATTACATAAAATATAATGGGACTTATAAAAAACTTTCTCTAAAGTCAAAATGTGACGATCGAGAGTTTACAAAACTTTTCAATTACACAAATTATGTATTACGCAAAATTTTGAAAGGCCACAGTTGTTGGGTCACACCCAAGTTTTATTATAGTTCCTCTAGATTATAACAGAAATCAGAAAAGAAACACTTTCCGTGAAGGAAAAAGTGAGCCTTGAAAACCTGTAATTCAAATAATCTGTTAGTGACTTTCATATTGTTTCATAACTACGACGCAAGAAATACCTAGCATTTAACACAACTCAACTGACATGTACTCGATCTGGACTTCGGAGTTTTGAGGCTCTAGGTTGATAGTTTCGCATTCAATCTCAGGTTCCGAGTTTGCAGCCTCTGAAACTTCGTCATCTGAACCAGATTCGTCCGACGGAACAGCTTTGGCGTTCAATATGGTTTCACATCCAGCTGCGAGGGCGGGGGAGAGCGATCCACCGGAGGACTTTGCAATGATTTCGGCAAGATATTTGGATTGAGCTTTCAGACTCTAAAATAATATTATAAGAAATAGATGTACGATTATATTAACAAAGAAAGAACAGTTATGAATTAAATGCATTACTTTTATAGTGAGTTCCTTTCGTTTGATATTTCTGTGTAACTTTTTCTTCTCTAGGCGATTCTTCTTTTCCTTTTCCTCAGCCTTTGTGAGCGAACCCAGTTTACTTTTGAGAACTTCATACAGATGAGAACAAGGATTGCACTTGGTCCTCGGAGCGATCAATTGACAATGGTTCGCACGCCATCCGTTCATTTCTCGATAACCAGTTTTCATCACGTTAGCTTGTACCATCAAAAATTCGGGCTCAAGGCATCCGGTGCAGATCTTGCATCTGTGAAAGTTATTAATCGCACTCTGCAGATCTGCCTGGGTGGTTACATGAGTGGACAGTAGAATGGTAGTGGCAGACACCTCTTTCCCGCGGATAAAGTAACGCATCCGGCTTCCATCAAGACGAATCATTTTGACCACTTCTTCACCCTCAAACTGCAAGCATCTGGAAACGGAACGCTGGGCGGGATCCGTCGTCGTGGAGGCCGGCATCCAATGCCACGAAGAATCAGGTAAACGGACGATTTTGGGGTCGATAACGTTTGGTGCTGTTATTGAGGCGGGTGGTGTCGGAGCAACACGGACAACTTCACATGTCGTAGAAGGCACTATTATGGAACGGGGCACTAAGGTACAAGTTGCAGTAGCAGGAACTCCCAAGATTTCTTTCCTATTCAAACTGGATCCGATTTCTATAACTTTGGGAGTATTAGAAGCAGCTGATGTGGTCACAATACGAGGAGGAGGAATTCTCTTATTGGCTACATTTCCGGTAACAACGCTGGAACTGCTTGACCCGACTTCAATTACTTGACTTGTAGCAGGAGGCGTCGGCGTTGCTGTGGAGACAACAGCAGAGAGAGTTGTAGCAGGGCTCTTCTTCTTTTTGGCGGCAGAACCATTTGATTTTGGTGCAGACGAAGTTGGCCTCTTGGTAGGAGTCTTTGCAGTTGGAGTTGCAATGACGGGAACTCCCGCATTCTCCTTCCGGGTGACGACTGACTCAGTGGGAACTGCGATAACTTGTACTGAAGAGGGAGTGCAGAGGGATTCAAGCGGAGCAGCTTTTAGACGGCTTGCCATCGACAAATTGTCCACCTTCCGCAAAATCTTGACACCTTTGGGAGCTCCAGATTGGTCCAAAGTAACGCGGAAGATTTGATCACCAGCTTTGCCGGGTGTTGTTGGTGGAAGACGAAGACATATCTCTTTATTGCTATCTGCTGCTGCTTGAGCACCTGTACCTTTCAAGGTAAACCGGATGACTTGCTGGTTATCGGCGCTAAGAGGTTTGGGAGAAATGACTTTTTTAGGCTGATTTTTCTTCCCTGCAGTTGGATTTGTGGGCTTGGAAGCAGCACCAACAGAAGGATTCTGAGAGTTTGAACCAGCATCTTCTGTTGCATCAAGTACTATAATTTCTTGATCAGCTTCTGTGGTCTGAGCTGATTGCTTGTTTCCAGATTCTGCTGGGAGGGAAGACATTTTGCCTCTCTTTAATATTTCTTGGTTTTCATCAACCCTGTTGCCTGTTAAAAACAAGAATATGAAAAAAAAGCTTTCAATTTGAAAATTTTGAAATGTATTACCAAGATTTAACTTTGGAATTGCTCCAAGTCTTATCCTTGAGTTCTTGATAGGGTATAATTCAGTTTCGTTTCCTTCAGGATCCACACTTGTTTTACTTCTGATGATGTCACTTTCTTCAAAATGTTTTGCACAAACTTGACTGTTTTCATTGAATAGTTTACCTTTCCTGCCAAATTTATTGAGCAAGGACCTCCACCTTTCGAAAACAATCAAATTTTTCGTTGGGGCACGATACAGAGATGGGCATTTTTCTCCCTTGGATTTTCGTGTGTCACATCCGTCAACAAAACAGCGCCCCCCTGTCATAGCGTTTCATTGCTCCCGGACTGTGGTAACTATTTCATTCCTACTCGAGAGCTATGTAAACGGTTAATCGCAAATTCTTCTCGACTAGTGAACGAACGTTACAAACCAGGACGGTATGTTCAAAAGATACAAATACAATGGCAAAAGCCCTGGATGACGCGAAAACTGCTTCAAGTCTTCAACCGAAACGCCGTAACAAACTAGCAGACAACATAACAACAGTGGAACTAGGTTCGTTGCACGAAATAAAATATCCTACTGATAGATGGCGTTTATCCCATTTATTAAATTGCCCATCAGATATCAACAAACTTTTCTACTTTTTATCTTTCGTCGCCGCAATTTTCCTTTTTTCTTTTGCTCTATTTAATCTTTGGCCAACGGCGGTTTCTTGAGAAGGAAAACCGTAAACTAGCGGGAGAAAGAATAGGTTAGAAATTCAAGTACGTAGCTTTTACATTTTCTACTTGCTAGTCACGTCTCGCGTCTCACCGACGTCGTCTAGTTGTTCTCTCTCTTCAGAAACCGGCTCTTTCTCAGATCGACATATTGAGATCAACGTCTGGTTCATCCTTTCTCCACATCTACATCTCGTATACTCATTCTCATTGTTAAGGCGAACCAGCAAAGGTGCGAAATATTTATTTAATTTCTGATTAGAAAGCTTACTTAACTTTATTCATGTGATGTTCTGTATTGCTAACCATGTTGAAAAATTGCATTTCACAATTTAAATCAGGAAAAATGGCAAGTGCTTTGGAGCAATTAAAGAAGATGACAGTTGTGGTGGCTGATACTGGAGATTTTGAGAGTAAGTACTTTATTTACAGGTCTTAAATTACAATATAGCTGTCAAGCTTTTTATAGTTATATAATAGTACACAACAAGCATTTTATAATTGATCTTTTCTATTTAGCCATGATCAAGTACAAGCCAACTGATGCCACCACCAATCCATCACTGCTATTGGCTGCAGCTACCCTCCCTCAGTACCAACATTTGGTTCAGAAGGCTGTTGATTATGGCAAGAAGCAAGGAGGGTAAGTAAAGTGTACATAATTTGTAGTCTAGTGCAGAGTAGGTTGTAATTTTTTTCTTAAATCTAAAGGGATAATGCCGCCCAATTGAGCGCCACAATGGACAAGCTATTCGTTCTCTTTGGAGTAGAAATATTGAAGATTGTTCCCGGACGTGTTTCAACCGAAGTGGACGCTCGGTAAGAGTCCCAACAACAAGTTGTGGCTTTAACGCATTACAACAGTTCACCACTTATCTCCTTGGAACAGTTATTTAACTTGATAATTTTCAAACCGCAGACTTTCTTTCGATCGCGAGCGAAGCGTGAGCAAAGCCCTTAAGCTTATTGAACTGTACGCCGAGGAAGGGATACCCAAAGAGAGAGTACTCATCAAGTTGGCCAGCACCTGGGAAGGAATCCAAGCCGCAAAGTATATTCCGAGTATTTCATTTTTCAATTATGTAATTATTCTTAATATGGGATTTTTTTTTTTACAGAGAGCTGGAAGAGAAGCACGACATTCACTGCAACCTTACCTTGCTGTTCAGCTTTTGCCAGGCAGTTGCCTGTGCCGAGGCCGGCGTTACTCTAATCTCTCCGTTTGTTGGACGCATTCTTGATTGGTATGTCATTTAAATTAGTTAAATGCTCGAGGAAGGGAAAAGTGATAAATGACATGACTTTTTTTTTTTTTTTATTACGACTTATCTGGTATTTTTACTCCATTTGTCAATTGTCACGTCTTATTCCTTTTAGCGTCTATATGGATGTGCCTTTGAATCTACTATTTTAAAACTATTTATAATTCCAACCTTTCATTACTTGTTTTTCGTTTCTAGGTACGTAAGCAATACTTCTACCAAATCGTTTGCTCCCGAGGAAGATCCCGGAGTGAAATCAGTCACTCAGATTTACAACTACTACAAGAAGTTTGGTTATAAAACTACAGTGATGGGAGCTTCCTTCCGCAACACCGGTAACTGCGAACCTATTCTTATAGTTAGTATATGTGATTAATTATGTTCTCTTTATTTAAAATAGGTGAAGTCATTGCCCTGGCTGGATGCGATTTGCTGACCATCAGCCCCAAGTTGCTCGAGGAGCTTGATGCTAGTAACGCTTCAGTTGTGCGTAAGCTGGATTCCGGTGCTGCTCAGGCATGCAACTTGACGAAGATCAACTTAGATGAGAAGAGTTTCCGTTGGATGCTTAATGAAGATCAGATGGCTACTGATAAGCTCAGCGACGGTACAGTTTTTTTTTCTATATCGAAATATTAAACTGCGCTTTATTGATAGCGGTTAACAATTGCAGGCATTCGTAAATTTGCGGTCGACGCCATCAAATTGGAAAGTTTCATCAACGAAAAACTGAACGCCTAGTTTGGAAAACAGCAAACATAACGTAAACATTCCACGTCGAACATTCGAACAAGTCAAACTGGAACAAAGCTTAGTGACTGGAAATTTTTTGGCTTTAATGTTTCAATATTATCGTGTGTTGTCTACTTAATCTTCTATTAATATGGGTTACCGGTAGTTCTAGTTTCAAACAAATATATTCCGTCTGAGCAACGATTGAATTTTTGTTTGATTATTGCATATTTTTACTTTAATGTGAATACCAGACTGAACTGGTATGGAAAAAAGTCTATTGTCAAGACTGAAAGAGAAAATAAGATGATGGATTAACTATGAACATAGTGAGGGAAACTGGAAACATCCCCAATAATGTAACAGCCAAAGTCGGTGACCTTTAAATTACTTTACTTAACGGTCAACAGCACTACCCGATTGGCTTGCTCAACTATATAGTGCGGAGATTTTTGATAGGATGGTTAATCCTTAGAATTAAAATGTCGTTAACAAATATGAATGTTCAGTACATTAGAGTTGTTGTAATGTACGTAATTATTCATATAATTTTATCCGAAGGCCTATTTTATACTTTTATTTTTATATAGTGACAAGTTTGGTAGATCATATACTTTTGCAGTTAAACTTTTTGGCACTTGAGTCTAAATATATCAGTCTGACAAAGAATTAAAGGTACAACTTTCCTCCTGGGTCAAACCTTTCAAATGGATTTTTTCTGGGGTATATAAATAAAATGTTATGTATATTAAATAAGACTGGTAGAATAGTCTCTTAATTGAGGCGTGTTAAACCCGGTGCCGTCTTCAGCAGAACTTATACCTATAAGGTGGTTGTAGCGGGTAAAATTCGAGGTTCCCAGTCAGAAATAAATATTTCTAAGACTTTCTCTTATTGGAATTTTAACAAGTTTGGTAGACTAAAATATATAGAGAAAATTGGTAATTTCGCTATTTCTCTTAAAAATTCTATTGGATTGCCCTGATCTTAGTTTTTCTTATGATCCACATCAATATCCACAATTAACTTCATATTGAATTTGATATACAAAGCTTTCCTCTTAGACTTTTAAATATATAGAAAACTAACTGGCCTTTGTTTCGGCTTTGCCCGAAATGACTCTTTAATTTGTATTGATCGGCTAGATTTAACTTAGTTTATCGTTAATTAATCATTGAAACACAAATGACCAGTTTAAACAACTAAATCACATATTCCAAGTATTAGTCGCAGTGTTATAACCCGTAATATCAACTATTTTACTTTTTTTACTCAGCCAATTTGGAAGTTCTCAGGCGGCCCATACAGCCACCTTGGTTCCAGCACTTAAAACAGGTTTCTAGTTTCTCCATCATTAGATATGAAAATAGTTGAAAGTGAAGTTGTTTTCTCTAAAACATGGTTATCCAAGTTAATCAACGTGTATTACTGTTATTAGTAGCGTTAACTTTTACAAGCTCTCACAATTCCCTTAACTAGTAAAGCTACATTTGCAAGTTGAAAGTTCAACTGCATTCTTTAAGCCCCTCCCCCTAGAAAATTTGGACCAATCAGAGAATTTCTTTATACAGAACGACAGAACCGTGCTCTTTTTGTTTTATACATATAGATAATGGCGATTTTTTTCAATAGATACATATAGATAATGGCGATTTTTTTTCAAATAGTTTTGTCGTTTTTGCCGTACTTCATTTTTATTTTTAGTGGTAGATGGAGTTCATGTCTCCAAATCGACGCAAATGTTGTTAACAGGCTAACAGCTGACTCGCCGCAGTTTGAAGTTTGAATATCTAGCTCTTGCCTCTTGGCAGTTCAGCAACCTCTCCGTCGTCCAAAAAATGCCATCAAGTTCTCAAATTATGCCCGAAGTATATCACCCATTTTAAAATGTAAGTATTAAGAAAATATTTGCATCTTATTTCTTGTTTTCAGCACGAAGAATATCAATACCTCAACTTGATACGGGACATAATCCAGAAAGGAAATGTCAAAGGGGATCGGACCGGTACTGGCACTAGGTCCATTTTCGGGGCTTCAATGCGGTTTAACCTCAGAAATGGTATTTTCAACTTAATCACTCTTCTTTATTGATAAATAGTTAGCATAAAAAAAAAAAATTATTGACCAGGTTGTTTCCCTCTTTTGACAACTAAACGAGTATTTTGGAGAGCTGTGGTTGAAGAGTTGCTCTGGTTTGTCAGAGGCTCCACAAATGCCAAAGAGCTCCAAGACAAGGATGTTCACATCTGGGATGGCAATAGCACAAGAGAGTATCTAGACTCTATTGGTCTCAATGACCGTGAGCCAGGTATAGCTGTGCACTGTCATTAACCATTATCTTTTCCCTAATTGAAATACTTTGAAAAATTAGGAGATCTTGGTCCCATTTATGGATTCCAATGGAGGCACTTTGGAGCTGAATACAAAACAATGCATGATGATTACAGGTATTTTAATTTCAGAGTTAACTTTTTTTTTAAATTCTACATTCAATTCCTAATTATAATTTTTTTTTAGTAATGAAGGTGTGGATCAGCTTAAAGAACTCATCAAAACTATTCGGACGAATCCCAACGACCGGCGCATGATTCTAAGCGCTTGGAACCCTTTAGCCTTGCCTAAAATGGCTCTGCCACCTTGCCATTGCTTCGCCCAGTTCTACGTCGCGAATGGAGAGCTCTCCTGTCAGATGTATCAGCGCTCAGCGGATATGGGGCTTGGAGTTCCTTTCAACATAGCTAGCTACTCTCTTCTTACTTGCATGCTAGCCCATGTAACAGATCTGAAGGTAATTTAAATGATTCATATTATGTTTTCACATTTTGTAATGAATGTTCTACTTTTAAGCCGGGAGATTTTAGCCATGTGCTGGGTGATGCGCACGTCTACAACAATCACATCGACGCCCTGGAGAAACAACTGGAGCGGACACCGCGCCCTTTCCCGAAGCTGAAGATAGCCCGTACTGTTAGCGACATCGATGACTTTAAGTCGGAAGATTTTGTTATTGAAGGATACGATCCTCATCCAAAGATATCTATGGATATGGCCGTCTGAACTGCGCAATCTCTCATTGGAATGAACAAATTGCAATACAAATTTCATTTTTCCTATTTGAATTTAAAAATAATTGGAACGGTCTGTTTTCTTATCAAATTTAGAGTCAATTAAAAAATTAAGTGTAAGTTAATAATTTTCTCCTTAAAGTCTATACATGTAAGCAATTATTAGGCAGAAGAAGTCTATCGAAACTCTAAAAGCAGTACACATCGGTTGTTGAGTACGTCAAGCTTCATTCTCAAGTTGTCCGTAAGCGTTTGTAGCATAACAATACATCCAGGCTTAAAAATCCTGACAAGCGCAACTATCCTTAAAAGGTACAACTCTACTACTTTTGCAATTTAAATATTTCCCCTTCAAGTTAATATCAGTAGCTCCATACCAGATTATTTGGTGAGAAATCACGATTGTAGATATTCCGTTTCATGTAAAAGTCTCATCCACGTGAGCTATAGAAGTCGACCAAGCGCCTTGAGTCGACTCACGCTAACCTTTCCGAGCTTTCTAAGGAAATCTCGTTAAGGGATACACGATTAAAATGCGCTATTGTCAACAATGATGTAGTTTATTCTTAGCACACAACTTTTCGAAACCTCAGCTCTTCCACTTGAATGAGCTGAAAATCTACTCGATCCTAAAACGCTTTACAAGGTTTTGCATATATAACGTTACCGAGGACACAATAAATCCGTAAAAACCCGCGGACGAATGAAATTTAAAAAAAAGTCGATGAGTGGGCGCAACGAATGAGGAGAAAAATAAAGGCATAACAAAACAGATAATACGAAAAGAAAATTGAACTGCAGCTGCGAAAAAAAGAAATCATTCTAAAGATGAAAAACAAAAATAGAGAAGGGCTCAAAGGCCATCATCATCGTTTGAAAATAAAAGCGCATCACTTTCCGTCGTCCCCACTATAAGCACTTGGCAAAACATGAATTCAAATGTAGAAATTAAAATGAAAACCAAGAAATTAAAATTATTGCTTAAAGAAACACAATTTTAAAAACGTGGAAGAACCCGCAATCCTGCGCCTCCACACACCTTTCACACAAGGCTCCAAATACTTTTTTTTTTAAACTCATAATCATATTAACCCTTCTCTTTAAATTTCAGCTTTCTTCATCGGAGCAATGGGAGTTTTCTGTCAACTATTGGACGACAAGATAAAAGATGACCAGCATTAATCGCAAGAAACGTAATAACGTAATCGCGGAGCTTCTCTCATAAAAATTGGGATTGAAATATTATTGAATTCTTGAATGTTTCTCCGGTGTCTCCAAGATTTCTGAGATTCAAAAGCGGCAATGTTGCATCATTTTGTTTTGTCGTCTGTTTCTGCTTGAGTCAGGTCGAACGTTGAAAATTGTGTTCTTGATACTTGATTAAAGCCGAATTTTCATTTACCGTTTACTGAAGTAGTAAATATGGCTTCAAAGGAAACGGAAAAATTAAAATCCAATGTAGAGGAACAACTTGAAAGATTAGTGAAACAGTTGGAGGATTTGGAGCAATACAGGTGGACTCACTCTGATAAATCAGTTGCAATGTTTTGCTAATAACACAATTCCATATAATTTTTTAGAGATGAATTGGAGCCAGATGAATATCAAGAAACAAGAGCTGAAACTTTAGAGCAAATGAAGGAGTTTCAATCATCACTGACTAAACTGGCTGCAGGGGATCTGACATTAACAGACTATTTTGCTTCAATTCAGTTGGTGGGTACATTATTATTGTGTAAACAATTCCTTTTTTACATACAATATGTTTTCTTCTCTAGGTAATTCAAGCTGCAATAAGTGAAGTTTTCAGGACTCCAGAGGTGATACTTATGTTTGCCAAGAAACAACCAGAGCAGCTGAGATTGAAATTAGCTCAAATAATCCGAGACCTCAAGCTTGGGAAGTTGTCAAGCCAGGAAGCTCACAACCGTCAGGTTGTATTAATTCATAAATTTTTGTTATTCATAGTATATAATATTTTTATTCAATCCAATCACAATTGTAGGTGGAAATACTTGGAGCCTTGAAAGGACTTGGGGAACCTTTGAGTACAGAAGAGTCAAAATTACTAGATGAAGTTAACTCAGTTTCTTTCCAACAATTTATTAAAGTTTCCACTGACTCAGGTAGGATTCAGAATTAGTTACTCACCAGTTTTTATCCAGGCTAATTTGTATTTTATTTTCCTCATTTCCATAGATTCCCAAAGCAAACTGCTTGCATTGATAGAAAGCTCATTAAACCAGGGAACAAGTTAATAACTTTTTTATTTCTTCTGTATGTATTAAAAAATTCTTTTTACTATCCTATCTGTCATTGTAACTTGCTACTTGCGTCAATGTGACAGCTGAGACGTTATTTTTTAAACGAATGTGCAATGCAGTACAGGATATTTTTTATTTGCAATTTTTTACTTTTGTGTTGTTATTTTGTCGATCGCCAGATGTCTCCTGTTGGACCGTAAACAATTAAGTCTCTAAAGGCGCCAGAGCGAGCGCGGGGTTTCTCCTTTCTTTTGAAACCCAAAACTTTTACCTTTCATCTGATTGCGGTGTCCTCTTGGGAGTCCAGGGCAAGCTTATATGGCCCTGTTGGACAATTTCTATCAATTCAAATGTTCGGAAGTTTATAAAATAATTCACCGAGTTTGTCGCGGCGTAAAGTCTCCCTTTTCGAGAGAAACCCGGCGAGAAAAAGTTGCTCCCTACTTTTCAAACTCTCATCAACTGAGAAAGGTAATAAGAATCTCTATATTTTCTCCCGCTCTCAATCGTTTCCAAGATGGCTTCTTCAGGGTTGAGCTTCCTCCACTGAAAAGAAGTGCAGAAATAAGAGCCTTGCTCTTAGTATAGACGTATATACGTCATCCAATGGTCTGGCAGAGACAAAAATAGTTGGCCGCGACAACAGGCTGTGTATCAACTAATCTCGACGAGGCTGAATTTATGCGGGATCAAAAGAAAATATAGAAGGAACTGGGGCGGAGTTTCACGAGTCCATCCGCATCCCGGACGATAAATAGTTCTCTCTCTCTTTTACGGTCGACAGCTCTGCAGTTGTTCTCTCTTTTTTTGTAGTTACAGCCGGAAAATCTCTTTTTTTTTCTTGAAATTTTTACTCATATACAATCCTTTCCAGTGATGGGATATTCGAACTGGGGAAACCGCCTTAGTGACTTGGACAAAGTTCACTTTTCACAAAGTTTTAATCAGTATAGGCCTCGAGCTAATCGGCAGGGTAAACTTTGTGCTAACCTCACGTCCCAACTTTACATTTCTCATCAAGATGATACAGGATCTTCCAAAATGTCACAAGTTTCATCATTTAAGAGAATATAAAATGTACTCAATTCAGAAATAAGTCGAATGCGTGCGGACTGCTCGCCGAAGGGCGGAGAGTTGAGCTCTCCATCGCACACCGAATAGGAGGATCCAATGGTATAGATAAAAGCAGGGCAACAAACTTTTCATATCGTATATAATATATTCCTCTTCATTTTCAAGTGGATATGTAGAGTCCAACTTTCTTAAGCAGAACGACGAATAAGGTCCCATTTTAGGGACATTTATGATAGGCGACATCATCATCAAGCACTCTGCTCTAAATGCTGGTGGCGGATGTAATGGAACCCAAAACGGGGCGGGAAACTTGAAGAGAGGGGATCGTAATGCACGATTCCCGCCGGCTAGAAAAGCATCCTTTCTCGCACTGGTACTATAAATTCGCACATCGACGGATGTGTTTTTGAACTCGCATCGTCAAGTGTGCTGAAACGATGATGATGATGAATCAATATCCCTGCGGCTGGTTTGTCGTGAATAAAGGCGGCTATAAGTTAGTTACCAAGCCCTCCGAAAACAGAAGCGAGAGCAGAGATCAAAAATTGAATATTCGCGCCCTTTATTACAACACAAACTTTGCCTCTGCCGCCGCCGCTTCCCCCCGTCGTCGTGAGAAAGTGCGCAGACGGGTTTTGATGTGAATAAAGAGTCGGTCTCTTCATAACATTTTGCGGGACGACAGAACCAAGGACCAATGGCAAATGAGGGTTGCTAGTAGAGAAAATGGCCCCGCGTCCACTCGGATTGGTTGTGCGAGGTGGTGCCGTTGCAATTTTCCTCTGGTAATCATCCAGCTGGAGGAAAAAGTGCGCGTCCGCCGCCGTTACGAAAGGGAGATTGACGTCACCTTCCTGCTGAACCTCCTGGATCATTGGATCATCCTTCTCGGTTCGAAGAAAAAAAAATAAAAAGAGAGTGTTGTGATGATGCCAAAATCACATCAAGGACAGAGTGATGCGGCGGTGGCCGGAAGCCCATCATGTCAACGCGCTTGGAAGATCGTAAAATCAATGGCTATCGGTATACTTGAGTCACCTTTGAGGTGGAGAATATAATCCCGCCGATCAAATTAGTTATGAGGACAACGCCTTTGGAACCAACTGGGCAGGACATCAGACACTCGTACAGATCATCATTATTATTGCATATTGAAATACTGTGAAAGCTAATACTATACTGGTATATTCGCTTTGTTTCTCTCATTACCAGTTGCTATACCAGATAACTGATGGAACTCCCCCTAACAACCGAAAGGTTAATGCTCAAAGATACCTTTGTATAATAAACATCACATAAGTGCAAATCCCACACATCCATCATATCGATCCACTGAAACCGTCGATATACGTCAAGCCCTTAACTCGTTTCATAAAATTTTAATTACGTAGCTTGCTACCCGTCCGATTACCGCTGTACCATTTTGGAATGAAAATTTCGCTTGTTGTTTGCTTTATATAAAAAGCTAGCGGCATACTATATTTCGATCTAATCGAATGAAGCGTGCCGATAATTGAGGCCAGCTGTTTACCTAAAACAGATGCATATGAAGTGCAATAAAGAAACTGGAGAAAAAAAAGTTTTGAGCGCTGTCACATGTTGCTAAGCGCCTTATATACGGTATACGCACATGTGTGTCTTTCTAAAGGAGATTCTTCTTTGGCGCTTGTCGGTAAACATCGGATGGAGAGGCGGCGTCAACTTCAATAGGCTCCCGAAGACGCTTCCTCACAGTGAGTTATATACATAAGATTCTCTGGAAATGGAAGAGTTTTCTTTTTCTAGGGCTCCTGAATAGGTCTTGATTTGCATATGCGGATTGGATTGGAGAATGAGAGGTTCTCATCCCGAAATCAGGCCGGTCAATGCTCTCTCTCAAGGATCGATCTCATCTTCTTTATGTACAGTTTTCTCATTTAAAATTTGTGGCTAAATTGTTTTAGGATTTGAGGGGTTCAATATAAAAGAAATTGGAAATTATTTGAAATTATGCGAAAAGAGAAACCCCACCATATAAAAGTGAACGCGTTTATCAGACTTGTGAGAGAAAAATGTTATTCGCTTTTCGGTGGATGATAAAGTTTTTGAAGGATCCCGTTGAGATTGCTGGCTACAGTGGGGAAAGATTTATAATGCAAATAGATGATGGATGCAGTGCGACAAAAACACAAGAGAAGCTCTCCAAAAGGATGGGTGTCAAGTGGCGCACCCAAGTGGAACAAGGAGAATAAATCAACGATTTTCTGCTATATCTAAGCCAGTTTATAAGGATGATTCAAGTTTCTTTCGAATAGTTTACCGAATTCTAGGTCCGTATGAATAAAAATACACGGAATTGTTCACACGAAACTATTTGTAGATTAAAAGATGGATAAATAAGACGGGATAGGTATTAGATGTGAAGTAAAAATGGAGCGGAAAATCTTGTCATTTTTGTATTCCTAAAGAAATAACTACGCGGTATACCGCCATCGGCTTTTATCGGACGGAAAGGTATTTCCATCCGGAGAAACGGGCTCCATTTTTCCAGTCGAGTGTACACAGGATCTCGTCACCTGGAACTAAGCCTTCTAGCAGATCAGAATCAACACGCTCATTGAAATGGGATCAAAAACGAATAAAGAGAAGAGGAGAAAGAAGGAGAGAATTTAATCTCTTTACCGACGAAACCCTATTGTAAACATCGTCGTGTACCGACGAGCCCTAACATTGCATGTATAGAACTTTTGATTCTATTTGATCATCACAGAATAATACACTTTCATTTGATGCAGCTATGTATAAACTTGATCAAAGTGCGAGACTTCCAGGACAAACAATTTATGCACGACGTCGATAGATGTTGCACAAAAATAAATGAGCTTACCCGGCCTCTTCGACAACGTTCGTAAATTAGAATCCCTATGCAGACCTTGAAGCTTTCAGGCTTATCAAATCAGAGCTAATTTATTCATTTTTTTCGTTCGCAACTTCACTTCAAGGACGAAATACTGCTCTTTTTAGAAAGATATGAAAGAGCAATAAATTCAAAAGCTGCGCATTTTATTGTTAATCAATTAATCGATTTTCGTTACTATGTAACAAGTGGCCCTTCAATCCGCAGGAAGACGGCAGGCATAATTGGTAAAAATTATTACCTTGTACCGACAAGCTACAATAAGGATCTTATTTGTATAGGGCATTGTCATCAAATGCCTTATTCATCGGCCCAGCATGTGGGCCGGTATCATGTTACTTTATGTCAAACCCGACGATGACACATCGGCCGGACGGAAAGGACCGTATGCGGCGTCATTGTCTCCATGTCTGTTCTGCGTGCAAACAAATCGTCAAAGAATAGAAAGAGAGGGGGCTCTTACTCGTCAACAAAGTGCACGCTGACCAACTGCTATGCTAGTTATGCGCCTCCGGACTGCTGAGAATTATACAATCCCGCAGATTCCTAGCTTTGTTCATCGTTCAAAACAAGGTAGCTTTAGGCCATGCAAGACTTTAATCATACTTTTAAAATAAGTATTAAGACTGTTTCTTCTCCGGGACCGATATTATCTCTGCTAATGGGTCAAAGAAAGTTACTTATATTTCTCCGCTGACCAACTGCTCTTTTGGCTTGGCCTTACACATTTGATGATGGGATGGAACCTGCCACTCATGGGAGCGTGTCGTGCTCTAACATAATGATTCACATATAATATACGTACACATTTGATTATCTCTGGTGGTTTGTAGTATAGTAGCAGCGGAAACGTGTGTTGAACACTCAAGACTATGGCAACAAACAAAAAAAGCAGCCAGCGTAATTTAAGGGATCTGCAGTCACGTGAAAGAAACAATGGCCAATTTGGAAGTGGGCGACTAGTCATGTTGCACACAGCACATACTGCTGGGCGTATAGAACAGTACATGAATCAAAAAGAGAGTCAGAACTGCGTTGAGACGCGGGCTGCTTCACCCAGGGCATAAATTGCTCTCGGGCGGCCTCGCCCGCTCTTCTGGCTGATGGTAATGTAAGTGATGAACTCACCCTATGGCCACAGAGTGATGTCTTTTAGCTTATATCTCTAATAAAAATATGTTTTCCAACCACTTAGGTTGTAGTTTTTTTGGTGTTGGTGGTCTGGGCGATGAATTACATCAGTCGCCCCTCATTTTTGATGGTGGGAAAACAAGTTGAATAACGTTGAATAATGGATGAAAGAGTGCGGTGATGCTTTCTGCTGGTCGCTGGATTGATTTCCCACAGGGATATGCTCGGCCTAGTGACATAAAAGAGTGATCGTGTGAGCTGTGGAAGAAAAAAAGGGGGAGAAAACACCGTTCTCTGATGTATAAAACAAAGTCATCATCTAATCGACGGGACTGAATAAACAGCGAAAGTCTTTCTACACGAAGAGAATCAAAGAACCGCCGCATGATCAAACAATTGAAACCAAATCTTGTGGATGCCAAGTTTTCCTCAAATATTGTAGACATCCAGAACCAGTTTTTGTCCTTTATTTTTACAAAGTGGACTAAACAAGCAGACACAAAACATACTGATTCAGTTAAGAGAAAAGGAAAATGACAAGTGTTGCTAGACAGTAAAATCACGTTTAACCCTGGTTTATTAAATTATTACACAACAGAGCTGAGCTTTCAAGGCCGCCAAATTTGAATAAACGAAAAAGACGAGTCCCGGCCCCAACATGGTTATCAACCCCTGCGGTTTGATCTGTAGCGATCGGTCTCCATTCTTTTTCGCTTTGTAACAGCCGTACTTCGTGCGCAAGCTGTTTACAACCTGCAATCATTTTATATATACCATTCTTGCAGTTTTCTCTTTCACTTTCAGCTGTAAGAAACAATTTGAGCAAAAAAAAAGTGGCAATTTCGATCGCAGAATTGAGAGGTCCATGACACATGGAGAACAATAGCTATCGGCTAAAGAAACAAAAAGAAGGAAAGAATGGTTGACGTCTTTCTTGAGATATTAAAATGGGGATAAAAAAGAGGTTTCAAAGAGCGTTTGGCAGGTGTCCAATAACGTGCCCCACCCGTCTGTCGAGAGATTATTTGCATCAAGACTAGACGCAAAGGCAATGCACGAAACAACATTGTGCCAAAGTCATGGCCAAAAAGGGGGAACCAATCCATCTTTTCCTGTGTCTATATTTACTCAAAGTCAACCATTTTTTCCCGTGAAAGCATAGCTAACCGGTGGAGCGAACATTGATATATATATATTTCTGCACACATCATCAGAGTGGCATATTGTCGTTATGTTTCTTTTTATATTTTTTTGTGGCTCCTGCTGATCCAAAGTATAAAACCAAAGGATTGTAATACATTTATTTTGTTTTTGACACCAAATCTTTGGCCTGAGACTCAAGGTTATTCAAACACGGAGAACGAAGGTTGACAAATGCATTGGTATTCTTGCAAGAAACTTAGCGACTAGGAATGCACGAACTGGATTTTTAGCTACCGTCGGCGTATCCTGGGCGTTTTGTGTGATTTCACATTATGTGTTGTGCACGGATTGGTAGTCTTTTCCCACAACCAAAAAAGGGATTTCATGGATACCGATGAATGAATCCATATCTGGAACAAAGTATCGGAATGTATCGATATTGATATTATATTGTTATAGTTTCAAACAGCTGAAATGTCTGTATGCAGTAAGTGATTACTTTACTATACAGATGAAAGGATTACAACGTGTATAACTCAGTATAGAGTAATCCTTCAAAGTTTCTCATGTCATGCCGAAGAATTTAATAAGTCTGTGAGAACACGCGTTCTTCAGTGGAGCGTAAGAGAACGACGTAGCCGTACGTACACAATTTCGTGGCGACGACGATGATGGAAAGAAAGAGAACCTTCTTTTAAAAGGGCGGAGATGATTCAAGGAGGTATATAATACAAAAGAAAATAAGGCAGGTGAAATGGAGCCATAGAATAAGAGAGGTGACTACTACTACACACCATCTCTCATTCTTTTAACTATTTTTCTTTTTGTCTACGACGAGCCACTCCCACAAAGCGGCCTCGGACGAAACCGGCAAATGCCCGGTAATTTCTCTTTTCGTTCCCGTCCATAAATTACAAAATCAGACACCGCGCCGGGATGCCAATATTAGGTGAGGTAATTCTAAATCAAGAAAGAATAAAATCTGTCGAAATAAGCAATTTATTCTTCTTGCTTTCATTTTCATAAAGAAAACTGTTGCAAAAAATAAAATAAAAAGGATGTTGGAAGGGAAACGAGGTTACTCACACAAATAAGGTGACTTGTGCGTGACTCGGTGCCATAAATCGAGCTGTGTCGAGAAAAATAGAAAGGGATAAAATCTAGTAGTATGTGACAAAAAAAAGAAACGCTTCTGCAGACGTGTTTGTTTGGTTACGATGGTGGCGAAAATATCGGGTAGCAGTTGATTAAAGAGCTGGAAATAAAATTCGATACCGTATCGATATCAGATTCAAAGTTATTTACAGAACCAAACTTACTTTTGTAACACAAAAAATGGGATCAACGTCCGTTTTCAGTCAATACAGCTGCGCTTTTCCTGACAAAACAAAATGTGGGCGAAACAAAGGCGTTCAAATAAATCCTAAACAAACCTTCCACACCGGATGACCGGAGAGTGACAAATTCTGACCAGATAATGTACAATTTACCTTGTTTCTTCTTTAAAATAATGGCCAAGTTATAAATTACATTTAGAATGACATTTTTTATAACGTTTATATTTGACTTTCGAGGTAAATGAATTGTTACACGACACAAAGTGACGACGATATATAATACTTTTGAAAACAAAAAGAGGAATCGGGAAACATGAAATATTGCAAAAAGAAAATGGCACACTAACACAACAATTGTTCAAGTCATAGAAATCTAACATGTGAAATATGGCGCCAGCAGCTTCACCCACACCCACTCTTCGTCCCTATTGCGGTCGAACCCGAATCGAGCAGCGCACACAAAGTTCAATCAACCCCACTTTCATTAAATGTATAGCAGTATATCAGGAGAAACGAGACATATTCTCCTCCCACAAAGCAGTTTAAATCACACTTTGAGTAAAGTACAAGCGCATTACCCCACACACACCATAAAGCCCGCCCGGAACGTCTACCTTTTCCCTCCTTCCCTTTATTTAAAAAAAGCGTATCAACCATTTCCCCTGTATCTCTTTTGTTTCACAACTAATTCGGCTATTCTATGTACACATACTTTTCAGGTAAATCTTTTTAATGAGCAGGTTGGGCGCTCAGGGAGGGAACCGGGACATAAGGGCCGCTAGAGTCGGATGGACAAGATACATTGCTGGGTCGGATCAGGTCACTTGGATGATGAGTCAGCGTTGGAGGTGGTCCGGCTGGCGTCCAAAGAGAAGCAAAATAGTGCGGAGGAAAGGGGTGGAGCTGAGTTGGTATGAAATGGGCCGACGCAGTGAAAGGCGTCCTTAAAATCCGAGGATCGGTTGGGACGGCGGCGGCAGCGGCGGCTGAAGCGGCAGCCTGACGGTGATGGGTTAGGCGACGATCAAGTTCATCCTTGAGGTCACCCAATGGACGCGATACTTTTCGATCCAATTCTTCTTTAGCTCGGCGGATGTCTTCTAGGACATGAAACAATTCTGGCATCTCAAGACCAGATCCATTCTGCCGACCCAGAGCTTCCCGCAAAAGAAGTAAATTGTTTTTCAAAATAGTGCATTCGAGGTAGAGGTGTTCCCCAAAAGTCACGGGATTTGGGTGGCATTCCGGGAGGAGGAGACCAACCGTAGGTGGTTTGATGATACAGGCCTGCTGGATTACAGGAGACGGGCAAGGCAGTGGCGGTGTTTGCCGCTTGCCGGCGGTTTCTGTAACGGGATTCAACTCTTTTGCCGGCGGGTCAGGGTCTGTTGTGATCACCTCTGGGACCGAATGCTGCTTGTTGTGATTCTTTCCATAAAATGCGCGCTTTTTCGCAAAAGAGGTTGGGTACCGTCCGTTAGTGACGTTGATGGATGGATCAGCTCGGCCGTCAACAGCAATCACGGACTGATCTCGATCCGACATCCTAGAAAACAATAAGAGAGAACCGACGTTAAGTTTAAGCATAAAACACGGAGTAGCATACGTTCATCAAAAGATAAATAGGAAAGGTATTAAAGAAGGGTCAAAGATCCATTCCATATAGAACAATAGGGAGCTGATTAGCAAAAGTGATCCCTGATAACCCGCAAAGTAGCCCGACAGCTAGTAGATAATACTTCATCTCAATGATGACCCTCTACCGCGCTACTTGGGCTAATGGAATACGAAAATAAGGGGAGAGCATCACCTTGATTGCAGAATAAATCGAGATCTATCTATCTATATTAAAGAAGGATCCAGTTTCCAGCAGCCCTGGAGCCGAATGAAGGAGGACGTCAGTGGCTGTGCAGCAAAGTTCCTGTCCGACTTACTTTGTCACTCACCGCAGGGAAACTATAGTAGCGGTGGCGCACGACGCACGACTTTGGGGCTGGCCAACGGATAGAAAGAGCAGAGGGGATAGAGACGGACGGGGACGGGCGGGAGAGGAGAGAGAGAGGATAGAAGAGAAGAATGTGTGTGTACATTCACTCACGAGAGAGAGACCTTGTGCAGTTGGCCGGGGAACGGAAAGGGACCCCCCTCTCTCTGGCCCGATGCACACTGTACCCGCACGCACGCACGGGCTTCGTGTAATCACCACCCGGTCGGCGCACACAGTAGAAGAGAGGCACAACGGGGACGCTCTCGTCTACGCCTTGCTCACACTATACACCGCCCAACTCGACGCCCACCTTCAACCCTTCAACTTTGCTTCGATTAATTTCCAATCGCCTATAAGGAAAGTTGACGAACTCTTTAGTTTATATTGGCTTTATACCGAAATCGACGCAATCACACAGAGACAACTTTGTGCTCCACTTTTTTCCCTTCTGAATAAAACTCGATAAAAAATCAATTCCCTTTTTTTTCGATGAAGTAACCCATAAAAAAAAGAGGTGATGACTCAAGTTTGTGCTTGTTGACAAGCCCGCAGATTTCGTTCAATCTTTCGTTTCCCGCTCATACAACAGTTTCAAGATGATGAAAGTGGTTGATCACTCTCAAGGTCTGAACAAAATGGTCCGTTCAAGGTCTGCTCCACTTTGACCAAATAAAAAGATTCCCCGTAAGCCTAGCTATTTAATAGTCTCGAGGAGCTGGTTCTAATAACCGTAATGTAGCATTTCTCGGGACTACTACATTCATCTTGGCACAACTACAACATCACCTAATAACATCCGTGATTTCCTTTTCGTCCCGGATCCAGCCCTAATGAGGTTGCTGCCAAAAAGTCGTGCAGCACCAACGGTTCGATACCCCGCCATTCGATCGATGAGAGATAAGGCGATTCTCTCGCCTACCCGACCTTCTCTCTCTTTCTCCATGTCCAAAGTCGACGGTAGAAGGTGATTGTCACCCAGAGCAGAGAATGACTTGTCTTGTCTCTCTTCTGTATAGACAAGGTCCGTGGATACGCGCGCTGCCCAGCGCGACTCGGCGAGCGCAATTTCCCGTCCGTCGTAGGGTCAGACAAAGTCAGTCACTGGCTCCCTTCTCTCTTCTCTTTTCTTCCCCCCGTGTTGTTCTCATCACGAAAGAACAGACAGATTCCTTTCACTCACGAAAAAAGAAAAATAACCTTTGCACCAGGAGAAAAGACGGCTTTTTTGGCAGCTCAATATAGCACCTCATCAAAGAACTGCAGAATTGTATACTATTCCGGCGGAGGTGGATGATGACGATGCTCTTACACTTTGATGAGAATGTACCGCTCCCACTGCTGGCTAGCTGTCGGCATCACGCTCAAGCCAATCACGTTTTACAACCTGGTATAAAGTGCTGGGCTCTCTCTCTCCCCCATCAATCCCCCGCACGCCAATCTTACACTTCAGCGGATCAAATCAAAACATTTTGAAATGCGATACAATATTTACTGCAAGAATGGAGCTCAAAACGCAGCGGAAACAAAAAGAAATTGAGAGGGAGAATATATAACGTCAACGATGTTGTTAAAATTATGAACCCATCCGCAGAGGAGTACGATACGACTTGCTCCCATTTCCCTTTCTGTATGGCGCAATTCTCTCTTTAATCAATATTATTGTAATCAAGGAGATGTGAGGCAAAGCAATAGTTCTCTCTTCCAGAATTTAAAGAGAAGAGAGATTGGGCTCAGCGATGAAGAAAACTAATTAAAAATGAAGGCCAACTTGACGGCTCATCGTGCCTCTTTCCATCTTCTTTTGCTGGGCCGTATCAGTCGGAGCAAAGAATAAGGAGAAAACAATGTGAGGGTCTTATGTATGAGTATGTTTTCGCCGTAGCGTGCGAACTTTTTAGGCCCGGATTAAGGGACACAAGAAATACGACGGACTGAATGAATTCCTTTCTGTTAAGGAATCTATTTTTCCCGCATATATTGACCTAAAAACTTTTTCTTTTTTGTTGACAACTTTTGAACCGACAAGTTTTGGGTTGGTGCATGAAACAACAACTTTTTTTAAAACTCTAAACATTTAAAAGATATTTCACTATTTAGAACTGGTTAAAAAGAGTCGGTAAATAAACAAAGGATTATTCGGATCAGCAGCATGTAAACATTTGAAAAAGTTGGCTGTCAAATTTGATTTAATTTTTATTTTCAAAAGAACCAGCTCAGAACCTATGGGTACTACGAAACCGGAATGAATGGGATGTCAACAAGATCGTATTTCTTTGTTTTCTCTATTTGAAGAAGAGAAATGTTCCAAGTGAAACGATTTAGTGTCCCATAAATTACAAAGCGGATCAAGTCCTCGGCCAAAAAATATTTATTTTAAATAGCGGGCAGCCCTAGATTTTTTTTTCTTTCTTTCTAAAAACAAAAGCTATAAATCAAATTAAACAGCTTAGAATTTTAATTTTCAGACAATTTAATTTGTCAGGCGTTTGAAGCCTGATAAGCGACCAGAAACCCCACCCAGTAGGAGTAAATACAGCTTGACATAATTGAGGCTCATTAATATATTAAAAAATGAAGAATTCCTTAAAAGCCAACAAAGTCTTCAATTAAAAAGTGTAAGCGTAACAAATTAAATTTCGGTTTTAAAACAGGAAAGAAAGACGTGGAATTTCTACGATACCGAATTTACGACTTCAGCGAAATAAAATAATCAAAGTCAGCCTACGTTGTAAAATACATTCGTTCGGGTGAGGGAAATATACCATTTCCATAATTCACGTCATCAAGTATTCGTATCGCAATCCATCTTTCCATTTCAACGACTTAGAAATCGGCCGGATTGGTTTGAAATGAGCCTCACCCAGAAATAGATCCTTCTCTTTCTAGAATTTGAATGGCTCAATATTCCTACCGCCGTCTCAGAGAGAGAATAATAATAATAACAATAAAAATTCCGGAATTAAAACAACTTACCAGGTTCCCTTGTTAAATTTATTTGCGGTGGGAAAGGAGAAGACAGGCTGTTTCCTCTGGATACTTGAGCAAAAAAATAAACAAAAAGACGCAGCCCAGCTGTTTTCAAACAAAAGCAGAAAAAAGGGATGCGATTGCGTGCCACAAGAATTAAAAAAAGAAGAATCAGAAGAAGGGTTCGTGAGTGCATCAGAGGAAACCGCACACAATCCAGTCCCATCCATCCCAAAGCCGTCGAGTCGCAATCAAGTTGGGGGTAGAGGGGGCCGTCCATCAGCCATCGTAAGAGCTGGGCAAGACATCGGCCACTCTCCGCAATACGAATTTAATGAATCGGAAGGGAATAGACGAGTTACATATGTATATAAAAGAAAATCCCCTCTCCACCAGATTAGTTTAAAATTAGAAAACAAAACGAGAATCCTTTGTCGAGGTAAACGAGGAGATTTTAATATTCCAAAAGGCGCGTTGGCACACGGCACACGTCGGGGTTGTTACGACAAATTTCAAAATTGGTGGCGCCATATGGTACTGCTCTCCACCATCAACATGAATGGAACAGCCTACTCAAACGTCTCTATATACCTAGAATTACTTTAGGTATAATATATCTCTCTAACTTTAATTAAAAGGGACGCACGACTTACTCGTCTAGCATCAGCTGATATAGTCCAAAATAAAAAGAAATTTTTAAGAGAGACAAAAACGAGTCGTAAAACAAAATAGAATTCCTTAATACGATATAAAGAGAGTCAGTCCACATCTGGAGCTGAGGAGGGTTAAGAAACAGAATTTAATGAAGTGGACGAAAGCAAGCAAAAACAAACAAGATGGCATCCAATCTTGTGCTTTAGTGCGCTGAAAGAGAAAGTCATTACAGCAGAGATCCTTCTTCGACTTAAGATTTTTTATATTTTTTTTTTCGCCAGAATGAATCATGTCTCGTATACTACTGATGATGATGGTGGTGCCCCATCGGGGTATAAAGCACTCTGAGGGTTAAGGGTGGCTGAGAATGCAACAAATCTCAATGCTGGAGCAAGCAGATGCTGGAATATACAAGAATCCCGCATTATATGTATATATAGAATATATACCACTCCGGAGCTATATAAAGGAAACAGCCCAGAGGAAAGGAAAAGTGGATGTGCTTCCAGCAAACGCAGGCCTCTTGTCGTCAAGGCGATGATTGGGTGGCATACACAGCACGCAATACATTCTTCTCTATCCCTTCTCATTGACGACATTCTCGTCTCGTCGATCCAAGTAAATGGGATAGGGCGCTGTTGTCGTAGAGAGATCCTACTTCATCCCTTATTCATGCCAGCCACAACAATTTTCGTAAGACCTAACTGACGAATCGATCACTTTAATTCACTTGATCTCCTTGCTGATCCCATCATCTCGAGCAATTTGATAACTTTAGATTGAAAGTTAATATTGAATGACCATTCATCATATTACCTTTAAAATTTATACATCTTTGTAGTAGGCATTTTAAAAAAACATATACAATTATTGGAGGATTTGCCGAAATGTCTTGGGACACAAAAGCAAAAACTCTTTTATGACGGGTCATAAGAAAATGGCAAAGAAAGTCTCATTTTTGCCGAAAAGGCATAACGCGCTTGATGAAAGGTGTGCAATCACACGTTACAGCCCTTCTACCTGGATTCTTCTGATTATCTTGTTTTGTCTTTGAAGCAGACCTTTACAACAAGCAATGCAAAAAAATATCTATAAAAAGATAGTGTTGGAGAGGGGAGAAATAAGGGTCCCCCGTAAATCACACGTCAGCTTCAGACAAAGTTTGAAGGGTGAGACACAAAATTGCGACAAAAGAAGACAACAAGAGTACCCCAACAACACACATACAAAAAAGAGCGATGAGGGAAACAAAAAAAAAAAAAAAAAAACTTGTTTTGAAACAAAATTTGCTCGCAAGCATTCAAGACACTTCAAAAGACTGTGTGCGTGCATGTGTTTGAATAGGGGACACTGCCAATATATATTCCACGATCAATATGAAGCCCTTGTGAAATACTGATGAATAATTCATCAGAAAGCGCTGGGCCGCTCAAGGATGCTCTCGAATCGAGGAAAATCATTTGGCCCTCCATCCCTAAAAGAATGTATAAAAAACATATGCGATCTTCTTCTTCTTCTTTGTCGAGTGTGTGTGTCCCTCCATTCCATCAGACGCTTTCATTTCAGACAAATAAGCGTGGCACACACAAAAAAGAAAACACTTACCGGCAGTCGAATCAGCAATGGCGGCATCCTATAGCTTGGATCCGCGGTCTCAATCACGGGATGGACGGGCTCGACAACAACAACAACAAAAAATGTAGGTCGGATACTTCCTCTTTCCTGCCATTTTCTTTCACGGCCCCTTGTTCTCGGTGGTGTAAGAGACGTATTGGATCGGGAAGGAGCATCCATCAATCCTATCTTCCTTATATAAGAAAGAAAAGAGAAGACGATACATGAAAACCTTATGGACTCTCCACACAAACTGTGTTGTCAGCATCGATTCGACTCTCTGCTGGAAGACAAATCGATGCCATCCCAATGCCGTGATAGGCCAAAAAGAAAAATATATATTATTGGGAACATGTCAACCAGGATTAAAAAAGGAAACCAATCAAAAGATATTTGTAAAGAATATAGCGGTACAATTTATGGCATCAAAGAATGGGGAAAAAGGTGTGGGTTTTATTGGTTCGTTAACCAGAAACCGGTTTTATTCACAATAACTCTTTGTTTCTTTTCATTTACATATTTTCTCAGAGTGGGTCAAGACTTGGCATAAAATCAAACAAGGATTTACTTATAATGCGTGCTCTTGCGTTCAATCCGAAGAACTCAAAAGATTCCAAAACGTGGTTTTTAAAAGATTCCCCGAGACTTAAAATTCTTGTTTTTTTTAATTGTCTGAAAAAATAAAACGAGACTAGCTAAATAATAAAACATGAAAATCGCGTGCACCGGTGAACCACAAATCACCACACTCTGAAAAAAGAGAAGAGAAGCTGCTGTAGACCGGATTTCCGTACTTCTTGAATCATGAATGAAGTGAATTGTGCGTTTGCCCTCTTCAAAAAAACATTTGGGGATTGGAAACACGCCAGCATGACTCCCGCTCAAAGAAGTGTCCACTTGAAAATGGATATTTAGAATTGTGCGTGCGAGCCGTCCAGCTGCCACCTTGTTTAGTCTTTCATGAAGGCAGCGGTCAGAAAATATGATATCGAGGGACAAATAATAATAATAGCACTATGCGAAATCGTGACCTGAGCCAAAACCAGCAGATGGGAATCTCGGCACATGTTCGGGTGGAGGGCAAATCCCAATTTACTAATAATAAATTTCAAATCTTGTAGCATGCAACAGGGATCGATCTATACTGCAAAGTCGGCTCGCAATTAGATTTGCAGCAGTAGTAGTCAACACTCGCTGATTATCTAACTGGAGCACGCACGTCTTTTCTTTATTGCTCTTCTTCTCCCTGCATGGACTAGAAGTTTACCAAAGCAGGGCTCCCTCAAATAAACCCAAGTCAAACACGACCGAGGTTCGTTATCTAGTTTACACACACAAAGTCTCAAATTGACCGTTGGGGGGCCAGCTAGAGCTCCACTTGGGAAATGAGGAGGAAGAAGTCACTTTTGAATAATGTCTGCAGTTCTAAAAATGGCGCCAACCTAAAAAAATATATAATCTGAGCACATGCCTCAAGGTCTCGGCATTCTTCTCTCACTGCAAAGCTCAGAAGTAAACTAACATTTTCTTCAAATAAGAATATCACTTCCAAGCTTCCTGTCTGCAACCTAATCCTGCTCGTGGTGTTGGGATCCTCGATTAAATTTCAAAGAAAAGAAAAAGGAAACTAGGCTTTCATCGCCCATTCAAGGCGAAACAGAAAAAAATAACATAACAGAAGGGGCGCGGCGTATAATACATTTATGTATATGTATTATATATCTGTTCATAGAATGATTTACGAGTTCAAGACCAAAAAAAAAAAAAGTTTTTGCCCATCAAGAAAAGGAAGGGGGCCCTTTAGGCTGCTCAATACGCGTGTTCACAGCTATATCCTCCTATATGTAGAAAAGTTGCCTCTCCAATGGTATCCTGGGCGGCGTTGTCGGCAGAATCGGATGAGCTACGGTCACGCTCCCGTGAACAACACCAGGCCCAACCGAGTACGGACCATTTCTCTTTTGGGAGAAGGGGGGAAGGTTGACTTTCTCAATAGGAGGGCTCGCTCTCGTTGTCTCGGAATAACTCGCCGTGACATCGAGGGAGAAATAAAGGGAGCCATTCTTTGCGACATCGACAATATGTTACGGTAGTCAACGCAATGGCCACTGACTCGGGCAGGAGTGCCAAAATATGACGTGTGTAATGGTATCCCATTACTCAGTGGTCGACCGGCGAGGGAAAGATGAAAAAAAGAGTTGCGAGTCCTAATATTAGTTTGACTCTTGACCCCAAGAGAGACTTTCTGTATAAGGAAAAGAATATTTACGGTGCTGCCTCTATATAATACTCGGTCTATTCTTTTGCTCGACCACTATCCGAGCTGCTACTGCTTTAGTCAGCACAATCCCAAGTTTTACGAGAAAAGATGAAGCTAAATCAAGATCAACAGTGAAAGAAGAAGATCTTCCAATTCCATTCTTTTTCATCACAAAAGGATGGTATAGAGCAAAGAGGATTCCTTCCTCTCTGAGTGATCTGCTGTACTACTTCTCCGTATTCATCCTCCATATAGGATGCTTCATTGAATACTCCCCATTTCAATTACTGCTGCCCTTTGGTGCAATAAGGGATTGAGCTCAATGTACGTATGCATTCATGCGGCGTCGCGTGACTCCCAGTACTGGACTACTCACAAAGGATAACTGAAATTTGAGTTGACAATGAAAACCAAATTTGTCTCAACTACTTTTCCCCCAGAAAACAATACTAATGTCTTGGAAAAACATTAGGATAAAAACACAAGGTTCTCTAGTAGAAGATAAGCATCATGGACATTTTATGTCACTCACAAATACAAATCATCCCACAAAATATACATATAGATGGGAAACTTTATTACCCTAATGGTGTCTGAAAGGAGAATGTGCTTGATGTGTCAGAGCTGCCTACAGATGTCAATATGCTGTTGACCATGGGACAGCTAAATTACAGCATCCAACTGGCTCTTGGCATTCCTAGAAGACACATTTTCCATTAAAGGACATTTAAAAGAAAAGAGATATAAATATAAACTGAAATAGCCAAAATAGGAAAGCACTAACTCCTTTTGGTCAGGGCCACGTGACAGCCCGGCTGATGCAAAGATTGAAATCGTGGTCGAAAGGAAATTTGCATTTTTCCCGGTTGACGTCGTTACTGGTTTCAAAGCAAAAACTTTGACACAACAATCGAACCACCGCGAACCACCTGTAAAATTTGTTTGATTACTTCGCGACCGAATCATGCCGGTTGATGAATTACAAAGCAAATTTAATACCCATCCCAATTGTCACCATATTTCTCACGGAATATGAACTGTAAAAGAGAAGAGGTACTGTGAGAAACTTGCGTGATTAGATTTCTCTTTTCGTGTGACAGCTGCAACAGGAGCGTTGAAGGCAGTTGCCAAATTTTAAATTTAGAAACAACGTTTTTAATCAACCCAGATAATTTTATGATCATAACCCAAGTATCGTCATAGAGCCTATATAAAGTTGGATATCATCGACACCAAAGATTCACACGCTTCCCCGAATCCTTTATGTAATTAAAAAGTTTTTTTTTCCCTCAATCGTTTTACTAGGATGAAACTCAACAAAAAATAATTCATTTTTTGTTTTATATAAAAAAAAATCTTAATAAGCATCCAGGAGATTAATTTCATGGGTTCACTACCCCTCTCCAGCCATCACACTTTTCCGACTTAAAAAAAGATTACAGACTACGAATGACTGCAAGACCGTTTTCGGCTCCACTGCGCTCTGCTACTCCCTACCTGTAATTTCCGTTCCACCACTATATACTTTCATTCTTACTTTACCTTCCTTTTCATTTCTTATTTTATTTATATGAAAAGGTCACACAGGGCTTGGTTAATCCCCTATGAGAATCACTTACTAATTGTCTTTGAGAAAATGTTGGCCTAAAACACCTTTCTGGCTTCCGAAAGCTTATACACATTGTATAGCGAGACCACCCCGGTATCAGTAAGGCGGTGTCTTTTGATGTTATTCCCTAATTAAATTAGGCTCTATCTAGTTTCAGGTACAATTGACCACATCATCTCAGAGTTTTCCTTGTTTGTATTTCAGAAATTCTCAACTGGATCCGTATCCATCACTCTTTCAAGAGCCATACCAAAATGTGTGTGTCTGTGTTCAAGTCATCGAAATCATCCATGTGAAACAAAACCAATAATTATCATCATCATATCATACATAACACATTGACAGGTAATAAGATTTGAAAACAATAATTTTAATGTTCTAAGAGAGTTGAGGGAGAGTTCAATGAGTACCGAAAGGAGTGTACAGGGCTGGAACATCGCGGGATGAGTGACCGAAAATATTAGAATAGTGGCAAGGATCAATGGGGGACGTCATCTTTTGATGGGCCGCCGCAACGTCCACCAGGTAAGGGAGAGAAAGAAGAAGAAGAAGAGTGTGCCTGCTGCTGCTTGCTGTTGATGGTGAGCAAACGGCTTTAAGGGCGGCCGGCCCGTGAAACGAGTGAGGATGGGGTGGGTGAAACTGCTGCTGCAACTGCTCCCGCTCCATCCGCTGGAGTCGGTCAAATAGGTACGTGTGGATGTCAGCAAGATGACCGGATACTTCTCCTTTTAGGACCCGCACTGTTGCCCTAACGTCGTGCTCCAGTCCGATGAGCTGCTCCCGGTTCAACCGACCAGTCGGCATTCGGAGGCTGCTACCCAATAGGGATGAGTTTCGCACAAGGAGGAAACACTCCAAATAGAGATTCTCTCCGAAAAGAGCGGGACCGCTGGCGGGAGGTGGTACCGGCTGATGATGTTGAAGCCCAAAGGGTGGTAGCGGGAGACCCGGCGGTGGCGCAAGCGAAGAGGACGTCGTAGCGCTGCTGCTACTCGAGCTGGACGCGCTAGCTAAGGAGGAGGAGATGACGGAAGGTCTCAGCGCTGGAACCTTCCTTACCGACTCCGGCAGAGGGGAGGAGTCCACCGTTCTGGGCGTGGACGAGCCGGACAGGCTCGTGCTGCTCACTGTACTGGTCATATGCGCTGCTGAAGAAGAGGAGGAAGACGAGGGAACGATGCCCAGCTCCCTATCCTGCTGGAAAGCCCTTCGCTTTGAAACCTGATCTGCGTTGATCTTCTGCTTGCGGCGGGTTACGCGGCAAGATTCGCAGCTACATTTACCATAAGGGCAGTAGCGCTTGTGACCCTTAAGGCTACTCGCTAGCCCGTGGTTCTTGCACAGGGCGCACGTTGGACTTCGATTGTTACCAGCTTGGCTACCAGAGCCGCCGCTCCCGGCACTAGACGTCGTCCTCGGACCTCCGCCATTATTGTCTTTGGTTCGGTTCAGGTCCATGGGCAGCTGTCCAGAGTCGTTAGATGAGCAGTCATCATAAGCGTCAAAATCGTCATCGTCCATCCGCTCCACGTCAATCGTGTCTTCGCCCTGCTGAGAGCTGTCCTTTGGATGGAGACGGTGGCGGTGGTGGTGGTGGTGGTGGTGGTCTGAGCGTGCTGCTGGCTACTACCGCCGCAATCTCCATCGCTGCAGGGCATCGAATTCCGGTTTTCTTTACGCTTCCTCGTCGACTCCTTAATCGACCTCCTTTCTCTCTAGACCGATCAAGGGGGAAAATAAAATATAATTACAGAGTGATGGTAGGGATGTCACTCATTACCGACAGCAAATACAAAGTTTTCAACTAAATTGAAGGTTTGAGAAAAAGGCGGCATGTGCCCACCTTAAGATTCCTGAAAGAAGAGGAAAAAATCCTGTCAACCTGTCAGGTTTCTATACATAGCAAGAAAAGGAAAACCCCAAGATTCTTGAAAGAGCATGACTAAAAAGGAGAATCTTGGCAACCCTTTTCCTCTATCACTGAATAAAAAGGAGGGCACAAAAAGAAATGTCTCCAACACACACAACTTACGAAAAAGAAGACTTTGATGATGAGCGTTTTCTTTTATATCTTCTCACGAAGGAACGTGCGGTGAGCGAGCAGCAGCGATGTGAAGACGACGACGACAAAAAAAGGCAGACTTGCTTGGCAAGACACCGGGAGGCGACTGCCCTTGGTTCGACCGATGTGGGTATCGGGCACCCCTCTTATTCCCCGCTGCCTCGGGATCCCAAATAAAAAAGGAGCCTTCTTTCTCTCTCCGCTGTTGCCATGTAGGGGATACGACGCGTGCATAGAGCGCGTTCGAACGGTCGCTCCAATTTCGGCTTGAGGTGTAGCGTACCGCAGTCGAGCTCCTTCCTTGATTCCATCTTCAAATCCCGTGCAGCAGGAAATGTTCTACTCTGGGAAATAGATGGGAAAGAAGAAGAAACACTTAATGGAATAGGCAGCAGAACTAATGAGAAGAGGATCTACTCGAGCAGACCATTGCAACTTATTGACTAGAGCGCTACATTTTCTATTAGCTATAGACATAGAACGCCATATCAGTTTTGGGTATAAAGTCCAAAGTGGGATTGAATCAATTATCAACACATTTTGAATGAAAATCAGACAGCTAATTAGAAAATAGAGATCTTGGGTTGGCAACAACTTGGAAACCATATATTTGAGAAGAGAGATGGATAAGACAAGAGAGATGAGGGCGACACTTGCGTTGCTTGATCAACATCTGCCTGCGACGTGGGAAGCACAGCGGGACAGGACGGACGCGCACTAAGTGACCTAATTCATAACCAATGTCCCGATCCGACCATATAGACTACACTAACCCCCAGGAGTGGTGGCAGTTGCCGGGACGACAGCTGATGCACTTTGGATGCATCACTGCAAATATATTGTACCAGTAAAAATAGATGCGAAAATTGAAAGGATTTTCTTTAAACTTTGAAGAAAAAAAGATTTATTATTTTTAAAAAATAGGAGTGAACAAGAGACAAATTAGGACGGGTAAACACTCCTAAACGGAGACGACTTTGTTTTGCTCTCATTTTTTGTAAAAAATATTTTTCTTTTTGGATAAAAATAAATAGAGATAAAACACTTTTTCTAGGCCAAGATAACAAGAAGCTAAAAAGATCCTTGCGGGAAAATCAATCCCACTTTCAAAAGGATTTGGAAAGAAACTGGACTTGGTCTTACCTAGGATAGAGGAAGGAAAAAAAAAAGATCCTGGGATGCTGTCAACTGCAGGATTTCGGCTTCGTGATTTGATTCTCCTTGGGGGCGTCACGGATCCCGCAGCTTAGAGACTGGCGGGGCAACAACCTAACGGCCCGGATGACAAATCCTTTCGACGTATAGCGAGTGATGCTACTTGCTTCCAGCTACGAGAGGCGGAAGGATCCTTCCTGAAAGAACATGGAGATAATTTATAGCTCGAAATGATGGAGGAGGCGATAACAGAGCTTTGGATATAAATACAAACCAAGGGCGACGACAAGTTTTTAGCCAAAAGAAACATGCATACATACAAAAAAAAAAAAGTTTTATTTTTTTTCCTTCCTTCCGGCGCCGTGTTTGCGCACGTACGTTGCCGCCTTCTAATTTAGCTGCCGAAACTCGCCTTGCTCTCTATTGTCTAAAACTCTAAATGTATAATCGAGTCAGCTCCCCAAGCTCCGTCATTTAGGCGAGAAAAATCCGAGAGACAAAATGCCCCTCGAGAAGGCTTCTCCTCTCGCTAGACAAATGATTCGCTCCGGCGGACATTTTAATCTTCCTTTCCCCGTCCTGCCGCGTCCCTCCGTATCAGATCCTTCGTTAAGAGAGGAGAAGACGAGTTTTAGGGAGAGGAGGGCTAAGCAAAAACAGAGAATTAAAGAAGCTAAGGTTCCTTGATAAGGCAGGTCACGTCCAAGCAAAGGAACGGAAAAAACAAGGACAAGATGGAATACGTTTCGTATGGAGCTTGGGATCAAAGGAGACCAATGTACGATTAGATATCCAAGGACATAGGACCAATGTGGCCTCGGTCATTTAGCTTTTTTTTGGCGGAATAAGAAATCGATAATAGTCCCGATGATCCTTGCGAAAAAAAGGTCACTGCCCTTTAATGCTGAACTGAAATAAATAGGTTTCGGATGACTGGGCTGCGGTTTTTATTCCAAACATTTTGTCTAAATTGAGCCGGGGAAAAAACGGCCTTATTTCCCGGTCATTGTCTTGAATGGACGGTTTTTGTGTTGCGCAATGAAAGAAGGCCACAGGATATTTGTGAATCAATTCAAATATATATTACCAAAAAAAATACTACTTCCTCTAGAAATCGTGCAAATCTCCATTCACGCAAATTTTTTTCGTTTTTATGAATGAATTATTGTTATTATGTATTATTTTTATTTATTTCTAATATTGAATGGCCATTCATAGATTATACGGGAATATTCACAAAGTTATTTTTTGATTACTACTGGTAGGTTACCCAAGGGGGGAGAAAACAAATTACGAAAAGAGAAACAACAAAGTTGTTGGACAGGTTATCCGGCCCCGAAGCACAACAAAATACCACAGCTCCCATTCCTTGTCCGTCGTATTTTTCTGAAAATTTCGTTCAAAATAATATAAGAAAAGAAAAAGAGGTTACACCCCTTTTATTCTGAGTGATGTCCGTGACTAAACTTTGATCAAAAACCTGCAGGGCAGAAGGCGAAAAAAAAGAGGATAAAGAATTCAACCAATTCCGCCTCGGAGATGCTAAGATGAGTTTTGTCGTCGTTCAATGATTTCATTATATGCTGCTTCCTGCTGAAAGCAAAAATCAATCGAGAGACTGTTTCTAAAAGGCAAATCTTTTTCTTTCTTTTTTACTCGCTATAAATTTAAAATCGATTTCAACAGAGAATAGAATGGAAAGGGCGTGATAATGGGTGAAACAATAGGAGGAGGGTTGGTCTTTGTTCCATTCGTCAAAGTCGGAAGAAGATGAGAGTTCCAAGAGGATGTTCTCCTCTGCGTGGATTACATTTCCTTTTTGTCGTGATGCCGCCCGAGCGGTCACAATGTTCGATCGGCTTTGGCAGCCGAGCGCACAACTGTCATTAGCAGACGAATGTTGTTGTTGTTACTGGCGGAGCAGGACGAAAAAGAGAAGGCAACGGATGGATGGATGGACGGACGGACGGACGCGAGGAAGCAGAAAGATAAGGGAAGAGCTTCCATCCAGAGATACAATGACGTGTGATCCCTACTTCTTTCTTTCTTTTTTCTTCCGGCGGACCTGTCTCTCTTTCCGGCACGTTATATATTCCGGGAGCGTGCGGGATATTTGGTGTAGGGGCACCCTTTTGCTGAAAAAGGGCCTGGAGACGAGCCAAAGTGAATGTCATCCACATGAGATAGAGAAAAAGCAGAAAATCGCAATAGGAACCACAAGGGGTTATTCCTCTCTCTCTCTCTCTTTCTAACGGCCGTATTTGCTCATGTTATATGACCGGGACCGAAATGGAAGCTCTTTGGGGATTCACCAAACAAGTTGTTCCTTCCATTCTGGCGCCAAAAGAGTAGTTTTCGAAAAATTCCTTCTTATAGTTTTTAAGAGTAAAAAAGACGTTAAAGGTGTGCAGGAAAATATCACCAGCTGGATCTCATCCAAAAGTCTTAACTCATGTCGCCATTTCTTGGCCAAAATCACGAAGAAAAAAAAACTACCTCCTGCAGAGAGACAAAAGAGATACGGGAAAGTCTCTTGCCCGCGCTCACGAATAGGAAACCAACAATAACTAAGAGAGGAGAGAGTATAAGGGCGGATTTCGCTGGTTTCCGCCAACGTTCCAGCGGATTTTCGCGTGCGTGCGTGTCACACACCCTCCCGAAAATAAAGGGGGGCTAGAAAGGGTGTAGTTGGGCCGGCAGCCTGAGAGGGAGACCGACTCTTTTGTATGTACCGCCGGCGTTCTCACGTGAGCACTTCCTGGCGAAAAAATCGTGATTATTTCCTTCAATTTTCCGAATATATATATAAATAAATCGAGTTGGCTCAATCAACTTTCTTATAAAGTGAAATCATTAGCTCCTCTTCTCGATGCAAAAAAAATTTAAAGAGGCAACTGCTGTATTGTTGAAGAGGCGCGCGCGTTGACAATCACGCAAAGGACGCATCAGGTTCGGTTCATTGTTCCGTCTATATAGTGATTGCCCCCCTTCATAAACGCTCCTATTCGATCGGGAATTGGAGCTCTTCTTTTTCGACGCTGATAGCGCCACTCGCTAGGCCACCATTTTTCTTTTTCCCGACGGTCATTCACACGGAAACAAAAAAATAAGTCTCAATTTCGCGTAAAATAAGTAAACAAACATGATCTAGTTGAGAGACGTTATAGAGAATATTAAAACCACAAATGTTGGAAGGATCGACCTTCAACGTGAGAAGACAATAAATAAGACTATGGCTTCAGGGGTGGGTTGCCAATCACGACCATAATAATCATCGGGCTGCTGCTGGTCAATTTTTTTTTTTTACTCAACAATTGTCTTTTTCGTTTTTTTTCTCCAAGGCAGACAAATAATAGATACTTTGTTTGATACCTACCCTCGTGTTTTTTGTATTATTTCTGTATAGTCTGACAGCGTAATAATACGATATAACAACTGGAAAATGTAGCAAAGATAAATAGAAATGAGAGGGTGACTTGCGGGGTATTCCGGCGCGCGGTACCCCCCAAAGCTCGACCAACGGTCCGCAACGTCCCCACCCTTTAAGGTCGTCTCTTTCTCGGTCTCGACTCATAAATCAAGGCTAGAAGAAGACTGACCTGTGCTCTGCGTTCATATATGAGAAGAAGAAAGCTCTAGGTCAGAGTAAATATACAACAACGTGCCGCCGCCCCCGTGTGAACGGACACAACGGTCGGAGCTCTTTTGGCAACAAGATTTACGGCTTTTAGTCAGAGGTTAATTGGTGCCAACTGTTGATGCTTTTTACTTCAGCCTCTTTTCTCTCTGTGAGGGTAATCGAGCACCTGATGTGATGAAGCCTTATGCGCCCACAATTCCGTGCGGCACACGCACGAACTCACGATTTCTTGATTGGCACATGAAACCCCCATATCGAGACACGATTTCCGTCGACAATCATTTTTATTTTAAATTAAAATATAATTCTATACAATCTTGAGAAATGACATCCATGTCGATTGATACGAAATTGAGAGAATTGAATTTTAAAATGCCTTAAAAATTGGGATCGTAATTTTTTCGAGAGGAGCCAAAAGCCTTTCAACAACAATCGTCGTCAAGAGGGCCACGTTTTCTTTTTCTTGGTAATTTATTTATGTTGCCGGTCTCTCTCTTTCTCTACGTGAATAACATTCCAGCTGCACAACATCAGAGAAACCAATCTCTCTAGCATCCTTGCTGCTTTTAACGACTCTAGATAAGCATCTTCCCGACTTGAAAAGTTGGAGGTTTCAAAAGCGCGTGGACGGCCTCGTAAAAAAAACACCTTGAATGGTGTAGTTCATCGGCGGGACAATTTCCCTCCCGTCACCTTTCCCCCCTTCTTTCTCAAGTTATACAATCAGTTGCGGTACTTTTTATTGCATCGGGCAAGACAACTTTTTTTCGAGTTGTTGTAATACAAAACAAATCCTCCCCTCTTTTCTTGAACGCATGATTGGCAAATCCGCGGGATTTCAATCCCCTATGACGGGTTTCCCACCAGAAAAAAAATGAATCAAACGTAGCGTTTTTTCTTTCCCTTCACCTCTCTTCGATGCTGAGTGAATCCTCAATTCTGATTGATACGATGCCTTTCCATCATAATTTAGTGAAAGGGATAGCAGGATTTTCGGCATGAAAGCGTCGGGCTCTCGAAGAAAATCGCACGTTTTCCTCATCCGCGCTGAGTGAAAGAGAACGACGAAGCGGATAGATTAGGGACGAAAGCAATATATACATATGTGTATGTATAAGAAGAAGAAGATGAATACATAAATAGGACTGGTGCACGAATAAGGCCAGCTTTAACGCCGCAAATGCCCTCCATGAAAGAAAAGGGCTCTGCTGCCAAATTTGCTGATAGGGCCATGTGACCATTCAGAACTCTGACCCCGTGCAAAATCCTCCCATTATATTCAAGAAAGAAGAGTAAATCTTCCCTCCATCAAAAGAGATCAAGCATTGTGCAATACATAATTATAATTTATCCTCCTTTTCCATTGTACACGGTATTGGAAAAAGACATGCAAGATTGACAATTGTGGAAATCTAAAAAGGAAGACCGTACCAAACTCAGTTGAAGAGTCCATTTGAAGTGTTTAGAAAAGTCTTCTGATTGAATCCTGTGGCTCTTCTAGGAGGGTTGTACTTTCTGAGTTGATTCGACCCCAGCATGCTGCCCGGCAGACACAGCGGGACTGTGTTTCTCCTAACTGATTAATGAGAAGAGTTTATATAACAATTGGGGAAGACCATATTCGTCATTGTGGTTGCATACCAGGGAATTTTCATGGCTCAAGAGCTTTCGCCATCATTCCATTCTTGCAAGTAGCCGAAATTCAGGTTGACAGATTGGAGCACGGCGCCATTTTTGGAAGAGCTCTGTCACTCTTTCCCACCAGTGGAGAAAACGGCTGGATGGAAATCGTTTAAAACACGATGGAAATAATAGTAGTAAAAGAAAAAGAAACTATCAGAATGACGACGCGACGAGATTTTCTCTTTTGAATGTTGGTCCTTAAATTGATTTTCCATGGCAACGAATGATATAAAAAGGGGATGAAGCTGTCAACAGCCATATTTGACGTTTAACGCAGCGTTGCCAATTTTATGAATCCTCCCTTATGTTTTGATTTCTAGCTCAATGATTTTGATCTTGATGCAATTCAAGTGATTTTACAACTATTTAAATGTAATTCGATTAGTCATTGGAGAGAAAGTAATTATATAGAATGCATTTGACAATTAGCTCTGAGGACTTGATGGATCGTACGATCGAGTTGATCCAACTACACTTAATCCATGGATTATATAACCCCTCCCTTCTTGAGAGAGTGCGAGAAAGAGTAGTATACGGACGAGTTATATAGCAGCTCGTAAAGCGTTCAAGACTTGAGCATCACATCATCAGCGGCCAAAAGGATCCGCTCACTCGCGCATATGAAATAAATCGTCCGGGACTGGCTCCTCGAAAAGCGATATAAATATATATCTCGCACCCTGCCCCTATACACTTCTTTCTTGATTAATTTATGACGAAAATAAGAATGAAAAAGAACGGCACCGCTGGGTAGACGTTTGTCCGTCCGGCCTCCTCATCAATATAACCGGCAATAATTCCGGACCAAAAAGGTGTCGACGACGATAGCCGATAGGCGGGCTCCATGATTTTGTCTAGGCTTTTATAGCACTATTTTTTTCCTTATTTTGGACGAGCCAACTAGGAGCATCATAATAGACCGCAGAAGAGAGGCAACACTATATATAGGACGGAAGGGCGCGTATACACCAAGAAGGCGGCAATATTATATACCACTCTTCGAATGGGCCGCAGCAGGCCATTGATCCTCCCTCGTAACGGTCTTGGCCGCGGGATGCTTTTTATGGCTTCTGTATGATGCAACACGTCATTTCTTATTCTTCTTCTTGGCCTCACCATCATTCCTGATGAATTGAAGCCCCTTGTTGAGAGTAAAACTGTTGATTATTTTTTTAAAAGAAGAAAAAGTTTCCATCAAGGCGCGCGCTCTCCGGGAGCCCGCAATTAGGCCAGACTTTTATAGGTGCTCTCACACCCCGGACGCATCAAATTATTTTTCTTTTCTTTAGGGCGGATTTATGGATTCCGGCAAGTGCTGTGGGTGTGGAGAGAGAAGAGAGAAGGGCATTAAATAGTCGTAATTCTTGATAATAAGATCGTTACTTCTTCACATAAAAATGGATTATCTCGTAACTTTTTAAAAGAGAGAGAAAAGGAAATAATTTTTCAATTATCCGTTGATTAAAACAAGTTTTGGTATCGCACAAAAAACAAAAACTTTTATTTTTATTGCGCTATATTATTCGAATGTGGGAGAAGAAATTCGAAATTAACTCGCAGACGTCTTGATGACTATTATGGTGGGGAGCCGTGAACGTGGATAAGAGCGGCAAAAAAGGCACGTATGCGCAATATAATAATTTATGACCCAAAATCATGGGTTATGAGTATATATAAACGCAATGTGCTTCAAGGAAAAGTAAAAAAAAAGGGGCAAGTCCAGCTAAATATCCAACATCCGCGTGTGCTGTGGCGAGCTGGAACGAGTTTTTCTCCATTCTTTTTTGCACACGCCTCCTAATTTTTTATTCTTTTTAAAAATAATAAATGAGTAGAGTCCTCGGTTGGAACAACACAAAAATGAGCAGCAGGACTGGTCGGATTACATACAAGTTGAACACGATTGGTCCGTTCTGCATTAGGGTTCGAAACGGAAACACGGAGACCGAGGGGTGTTTCGCTTTTAAATCATCCTATGGCGACGACTTTTTGCTAGACGGACCGTACAAAAAAAAAAAAAACTTTGTTCTTCACGCTGCAATATGTTTAGACCAATGGAAACCTGAAACCCCTTCTTTTAAATTTCGAAAAAACTAACATTGACGTCGTGTACACATTTTACTTTTAGGTCATAGTCTTTCTAGAGAGTTTGACTTTGACGACGATCCTTAAACTCATTTATGATGGCCTAAAAACTAAAAAGGATCAAGGTTGAAACTAAATATAGCTCAAATAACAGCTGAGAAATATAAACAGCATCAAAAAGGATGGTCAGATTTCTAGAATACATAATATCCTCTTACTTCCCGCTTCTAATATCAACAACTGTCTGAGAAAGAAAAAATCGATTTGCTCGGTTCGCTCCATCATCAGCATATTCCGTTACATCAACAACAAGTGGGTAAGCTCATTACTAAACTCGAGAGAGAACTCCAAACAAGGGAAGTGTTAATGACACACAAAATCCGAAGCGAGAGTAGCTCAATCATCACCCGCACTCGGTAATAATTACTTGATGATCCAGCACGACCATACAGCTCTCGCTATATAGTCGTGACTATCCTGATGATGATGAGGAATAATGAAGCTTAGCAAATATCCACTCACGCGGTATTTTTTCAAAATATCGAAATAGATCGTGATACCACACACAAAGAAACCTTTCTATTTATAAACCTATGATTTGGTTTTCTTTTTATTTAAAACTTTAAAATGTTTATAATCAATATAGTAGAGACCCCCTAGAAAAAAGCGAGGGTTTCTGATTACAGACTTGTAAGAGTAAGAGCGCCCTCTGTTGCGTCTGTTATTATTGAGTGGACCTTTCAATGTGCTTCGTTAGAGCCCTATATTTATATACTCTTGTTCGAAATTTATATAGAAGAGAAGAAAGTATATAAAAAAGGATTAACTTGTTGTAGGGACAATAGTCTTCAAGATAAAAAGTCCTGTTTTGTTATGTATGGGCGAGGAAGCAAGAGCTGATTTTGTCTGCTTCTTTCTGCATTTATAATCAGGGAGACCCCTATCTCTCTTTCTAGAAATACTCACGTTTCTCTAAGAAAATTTATGAATATTCATGCGATATCTTGTAGAGATTTATAAATGGCAGCTTAAAAAGGCGCTTGCTTTTTAAATCCAATTGTCTTCCCGCATACATTATGCAAATTGTACAGCAATGCGAGCAGCATCAGATGAAATTACTTTTTGAAAGTGAGCTCAAGTCACTATACAAATTGTATATTATAATGCCTCTCAAAATCTATGCAAATCTGTTTACTTAAACCTTCATTAAGTTGCAATCGGAAATATGACGTGACCATGTTAGATAAACTTGTGCAACATGAACAAAATTCTCCATATTTTGTCATTGAAAGGAGTAAAAATAGTTCGACCTGCTTCATATTCATTTAGAAATTGTCAAATGCCGGGCATAACTCTGAATAACCGAGCTGCATTTCTGACCGCCAGCATGTTGAGTTTTCATGTAAAACCTGTCGTGGAATTCCATTCCCAGAAGTTAAGTAAAAATGCGATTTTTCATCATTGCGAAAGGGACTTTTGAAAAAATCATGTCGACATTTGACAACAAGAAATTACTACCTATAAATCATTCAAGATTATCGAGAGCAACAGCAGGCCGGTATCACGCCGCTGCTAATTTGGTCACGTCCCTTGGTAATTTTCTTTGTATAATTATAGAGAGGGACGCGACTTGTCCAAATATTTAGACGGATTTTTAAGTCTACCAACAGATGATTGGCGAGATGTTTACCAATTTTCAGTTATTAGCTTCTCTTATTTTTTATAATTGGTGTATATAGTATTATTACAACAAGGTTAATGTCTGCCACACAGAGATGATCAAATAACACGCCAATTTATCGTACGCATAACATGAAGGGATTCAAGCAATTACCCATGGCGCAACAAGAAGAAGGGTAACAACCCTTGAAGACCCAAGGGAAACAAGTAAAAAAGAGGTTACGAATCCCCGCACATTATGTTGGCTTAAGAAAATTACTGGGTTACGTCCAAGAATAAAGTCATGGCTTCCCGGCTCTCTCATTCTAGCTGCTCTTTCCCGGAGCACCCGATGATTCGGTCCGTTGAAGCGCTTCGTAACCGTTACGCCAAAACAACAAATCCGCAAAAATACAAGAAAAAGAGGAAAGAAGTTATTGGCGAATATTTTCTCTTTGTTTATGAGACAGAAATTTATGTGTCTGCGCCAAGTGAATGGAACGAATGATGGAGTAAACTGAATAGATGTCAGCATCAGTCGTTTTGAGAGGAATCAAGAGACTCTTAATTGAAAACTGGTTTTACAAGAGCGCAAAATGTTTGAGGTTAAACTCTGTAATTTGAATTGCAAATGAGCACCGAAAATGGATTGCGCACTTTTCATTGTGTCTTCGCTGACGACCTCTATTGAACGAAGCTGCTGATTAACAGACCCAGTTTCTCATTATTATTATTATTATTATTAGATAATCCATTTTTGAACCTCATTTAAAAATGTAAATCACCATGTTTAGAGGGAAATAAGCAGGGCTTACGTTATACTGAAAAAAGAATAGAAAAAAAAGTTCGGCAAAAATTTGCATAAAAAACAGCAGCCAAAATAGAATGAAGAGCTCGCGCGAATTTTATGCAAAACAGACAAAAACCCTTCCCTGTTGCAGGTCACGCGCTCGGCCATTTTTGTTGCAATAAATTAGCGAATTTTCCACCAGAGGATTAGAAGGACATGCTGCATAAATCATGAGCCGAAGATGAAAAATGATTACCTGTTTTTCAGATGAAAGATTGGGCCGATTGTTGTTTCCTTCCCGGGTTTAAATATAATAAATAAATGTGTTTGCATGTAGCTGCCTGATGCACTCGACTTCATTTCTCTCGGGACTGTTGAACATAATCTGATTGGAAAAAAAGAGAACGTGAATTCACGAGGTTGTTGTATACTGTACATATCATTACATGGCATCCAGCCTCTGCTGATCAAAGTTTGAGACGCGAAATCACGCGTGGGCTCGGTATCGCCTGCTACCGGTGCTACGTGCACCAAGTGTAAATATTTGCGCCCTCTGATGGTGTATGCTAACAATACACAAACTTATTTTTCGGATCGGCCCTAGAGAATTATACACCATATATATTTTATACTACTTTTTGTTCGATAAAGAAGACACAAATGTTTGTTTTTTGCCAAGAAATTTTGGCGATGACAAACGTGGAAAAAAAAGTTCTTTTTCAAGTGAAAATGAAAATGTTTATCTTGCCTCCTGCTGAGAAAAATGCACAATGTTGGCTTTCAAGGTAACAAAAAACGTGAAAACCTGACAAATAAATTATGGATGATATCCACGCCGGAGGGATTCCGCTACCACTACGCGCAATGTTGGATTGTGACGTGCGTATAGGTATCCGTCGGCCGCCGAGAATTGATCGTGATTGATTAGATTCAAATTATCATGATGAGTTTCCTTTTTGTATTTTTGTCCTAAGCATCTTTTTAGAAAAGAGTTGCCGCCCTTGGAATAAGATGGATCGTAAGACATTATGTAAGAAAAAGGAGGCTTGCAAGTTTCTCTCCTGGTGTGCCATCTGTTGCTAATGGGATCGCTTCCTGTATTTTTTAAAAGATATATTTTATAGATTGGCTATGAACCCCGTCGGCCGGCCCCGTCAATAAAAACTTGTGATATCGGGACCATTAACCGATATATATTTTTCTCTATTTTATTGCTTCTAGAGCTATTATGATCAAGCTTGGAATGGCATGTCGCGGCAGGGTCACGTGTTGACAGCTGTTTAACGACTTTTAGAAGATGTTGGATCGCAAGGGGAGGACTTAATTTCCTATTATGACATTTTGATATCCTCGACCTACAAGTCAGTCTTTAAAGAGTTTCACCGAGTGTCTTGTACATATTGAGCCATTTCTTTTTAATCTGTTTGAAAAGAGGGCAGCAGTGATCAATCTTGCATTCGCCGTCGGCAGCACGAATAATAGGAAAGTCTTCATCGGCAATTTATAGTAAAATTTGCAAGATTTCATCGTCTTTATGGCTAGTAAATGACGAATCCCGCAATTTCTGATGTGGAAGACACACAATTAGCTCAATGAAAACAGGTGAAAATCTGCTTTATGGCAAATGTATATTGTAAGTATATCCTCTTTCCTTTCCAAAACATGTTTATATACTTGCACATATACCGTAGTAAACAAAAGGATCGAGAAAAAAGAAACAAACTACGAGATGGGTCTCATACATACAGACTTAGCTGTCATTGTATAATAAACGGAGCATCAAATTCAAACAAACAAAAAACACACTCACGAGTAAACAACTTAGAGAATGACCCAACCCGAACCCAACAAACTATATAATACCCATTACAAAAGAAACCCCGAAAAAGAAAAACACAAACAATGATATTGTATTTATTATTACGGCATTGAGAAAAAAAAAGTTTGAAAACATCAAAACTACTGTCGCATTAATAAAAGAAAAGCCGAATTTTTTATTATCTAAATTCTTCTCCGTTCCATCAAATGTCTCTTTTTAGGCTGGTTTCAATCGATCACAATTTGTTTTTATTTATCCAATATAAACGCTCGAAAAATGTACAAATCTTGCGAGAAATTAAAAAATCGAAATTATAATTTTAGCACTCGAATAACCTCTTCTATCAAGAGGTATATGGTTTCTTTCTTTTTTAAATTAAAAATAAAACGACTTGGCCTTTCGATTTTGAATGAAGATATTTCCATCACAGTTTTCTTTTCCTTTCTCACCCCTCATTTAACACAGTTGAGTCATAGAAATCCAACAGCCGTGTCAAACTTACAAGTTTTGATTGTGTAACAAAAAAAAATACAGAAGGAAAAAAACTAATTAGAGGAGTAGTAAGGGGGAGGATGAGCAGCCAGGGATCCGCCCGCCACGTACGGTCCGTTGATGACAGTCGGCCTGAATTGATGCGGTTGCGACGGCTGCGGAGACGGGGATGCCGCCGGATGGTGCGGCTGCGGCTGATGGAACGAGTAAGGGTGAAGGTGATGGCTGCTGGATATTGGCAACTCCACTTGCAGCGGCACCTTTACTGCTATTCACCACAGGTTCCAGTGGTGGTAAAGGTGGTGGCGGAGGTGGTGGACCGAAAACGACGGACGGCGGGATGAATTTTGAACTGAATCTCCTTGTGGATGAGATCCAACTGCTCAGACACTTTGTCAATCTCGTAGCGAACGTTCTGAACAACCTCAAAGATCCACTTGAGGAGTTTGTATTCGAGCCGCGAGTCCCTGCAGACAGAATCCCTCAGAAGCGACACGTTCTGACTCATCAGGATGCTGCCGAGTGACAACTGTTGACCGAAAACGAGGGGACCGCTCGTCACCAGAGCGGCGGCCGCGGCAGCCGCAGCTGCAGCCTGTTGATGATGATGGTGATGCTGGGCGAGATGATTCCGCTGCTGCTCCTTTGCATGCTGCATTTGCTGTTGCTGCTGCTGTGATCCCCCAGTATCCTTGACCCCCTTTTTGCTCGTATCCGTAGGTGGCACTGGTGTCGCTACTGGTGACGCTGGTACGGCGCTTGTTGCCGGTTGAGCTTCCGGAGGGAGCGCCCCTTTCCGCCTCAGCTCTTCATCTTGGGCTTGAGCTCTCCTTTGTGCCACTTGCTCCTGCGTTTATCTTCCGCTTCTTGTTGGTACTGTAGCAGAGCTCGCAGAGGCACGTCCGCCAGGGGCAGTACCGTTTGTGACCCTTAAGTACGCTCACTTGCTGATGGTTCTTGCAGAGGGCGCAAGTCGGATGTCGTTGCTGTCCAGCAGAAGAAGACTGCTGGGATCCCGGTGTTGAGCTGGCAGACGAATCCATTGTATCACCGCTGAGGTGCTGAACTCGAGTGCTAGAGCCGAAGCGATGGTGCTGCTGATCTTGTGGCGGTGGTTGGTAACTGGTGCTGTCTGAATCCTCGTCCACCGAGAGGAGGAGTTGACGCGGAGATGTCCGGTGGTGGTGGTGTCGATGATGATGTTGGTGGTGACCAGCTGCACCGATGGCCGGCGGAGACGGCACTCCAACAGAGAGCTCTTCCGCATCGCTGTCCCCCATGGTCGTCCAGTCCAAACCACCTGAAATCATCAAGACAAATCTTATTTAGTTGATGATAAATGACTCAGCTCCTTATTCTAACTAGAACCGGTTTGATGAAAGATTATCCATCTTTAAATAGTCTTCTTTCAAAACAATTAATTTTTCAGTTAAAATTTAGAATAGTATAAAAGAGCAGACACAATTAAGACGCATTTTATCTTTATTTAAACAGTCGTATACAGCCAAAACGTATCGCGCGGTAGCACACACGAGATTAGATAAATCCGACCTGCCACCATTTTGTTAGCTAATTCCTTAAGCGAGCAGCACACATATCCTTGGTTAATAAACTTGAAATTACCTCCGTCGATTATATTGAAGCTCGAAAAGAGAAAGGATATTAATGATACCCACTCGAGGTATCGGGCGGCCTGGAAACAACCTTGACTACCTCAAACACAGAGCTTGCGCGCGATTACGTGTGTTACCTCCTACTCGAGATCGCTACGTCTTAAACACGTGCTGCGCAACAAAAAAGCAAAAAAGAAACCTTGCACGTGATTTATTTTTTTACAAGCACACTTATTGGAGCGCCCAATTAATCCCGAAGATCGATGACTATCGAGTTAAGATATATAAATAAACGTTGCAAGAACTGGATTGAAGCGATTGTCACGGACGGCGGAAGTTTAAAGAACCTTAAAAACCTTGGGAAATACGTCAGTCCAAGGATTGACAGCTGGTGGAAAACGAAGCTAATCCTATCGGGAAGGTTCGCACGTACAAAAATGTTGGTACTGAAACAGTTATTCGTTGAATTGCTTGTGTACGTAACGATTCACGTGGCAACAGACACCATTTTGGGACTGTTGGTGATGTCAACTTTATGTTGAAATGGATTCTTTCTACAATTTGGGATTAAGAAAAGTAGGATGACAAGAGAAACTTAAGATGATGAAGACTCACTTTGAAGTTTGTGAAGACACCTCTACGAAGAAGAAGACGGGATTGTCAGTCAGCAGACGTTTTTAGAGACTCGTCAAACAGTCTTTTGATGAAGATTTCAAAAATAAAAACCCACTAGATTCTTCAGGAGGGTTGAAGGGGTGAAAATTGAAAAAAAGATGCCGCGTCGCTGAGTCCCAGCAACTGAATGGTGGTCCCTCACGGACCCAACTAGCGAAACTTTGCATGCCTTGTGCCCCCACGCGGGGTCCTGACGGTATGGAAGCCCCTTCTAGCCGCTCTTCCCCTAACTTGGTGCAGAGTATACCCTCACTGGTTCACCCCCCTTTTCATCCTGCTACCCAATGTGATTTGGTGCTACCCAATGCCAAATCCACACCCCCTTGCCTGCTGCTCCATTATCTTAACGCACCATTCGCGCATTTCTTTTTCTCTCTCCAAGTGGGGTGTAGAAAGACGTGAATTGTAATCAAACTAATCAAATTTCCGGTAAGGAAGAAGTATAAAAAGATGGTTTACCACAAAGATCACGTGACGCTCTCTCCCCCCTTTTGTAACAACAACCAAATTGCCCCAAAGCAGTCTTTATACATGATAGGATGGTTGGTATGTAGCCGACAGCTAGTTTGCTGCTGCCTACCCTTCGTTGCCTCGGCTGCCATTCAAATGAACACTATAATTTCCGATTTTAAAATCATGCCTTCGACCAATGCTGCTGCCCTTCATGTAATGACACGGCAACACTACATAACACTGCCCTCTCGGTGGTGGTTTTTTCCATCATCCAATGTGTCTTCCTTAATTTTAACGAATAGGCTTTCACTTAAAATCGTGACCCTAATTCAAAGACCTTGAGAATCTAGGTCAATCTTAAGTACTTGCTCTCCATTTCCTCGTAATTATTTAAGAGAAGAAATGATAATTCATCGATTAAAAAAAGTGTTTAGCAAGCACATGGGATATGTGCATAAGGTCATTGAGGACCCCTGGGCGGGGTATCCAAGGCCAGGACGACCAATCACACAGCGAGTGTGGGTATCAAAGTCACGTGATCTATACGTACAGCTAAAGAAAGAAGAAAACTGCAATAGAGCGAAGTAGCAGCAAGCTGGCCCTGTTGCTAAGGTCGGTTCTCTCTCTGGGTGTATACATACGAAGGCCACACAGAATTCGCATGCGCGCCGATTGGCCCAATGCGAATTGAAGGAGAATTTTCGCGAATAATTCATCCTGGGGGCACGAGCAGCAGTATTTTTTAACTCAAGGACGATAGATTACTATTCTCAAGCTCGCAAAATGAAAAAAAGTTATTCATTAAAAGTATATAAGACGCCCCTGAAAAGTGTGTTTTAAATACGAATTATATCGGTATCTTTTTTATTTGGCAAATTGCCGCGCGTAATTTGAATGAGATGTAATGAGCATTATTATTATATATGTATAATGAAAACTGCGCAAAGTTATTTTAATACTGCAATTATTTGCAATCTGTTTTAGCATCTTGTCAAAACAGCTCGGTACAAACGTGTTTCTTCTTTGTAACGAATTATTTGAATTCTCCTTTTAGGGAATATTTCCACGTATACTACATCATCATAAAAAAGTACGAAGCGGAAAAACAGTACGGAGATTCGAATCTTTTTTCAAAAAAAGAGGACAAATGTCAGCCATCAGGCAACGATCTATTATTAAGATCCACAAGAGCTTATTTATATCCATCAGCAGCACATTATTGGGTAGAAACCCCGTCCTTATCTGTTGAAAATTGGCAAATTTACGAGAAGAAGACAGCAAAGAGGACTAGAAGAAGACAGAAATAGAAAGTGAGCTCATTAATTTATCAAAATGGCAACGCCGCAACCATGCGGTGAGTGCTGCTTCCAATGCAGCAGCAACAAACGAACAAGAATAAATCATTACGTCGCGTATATAAACCCACAAATCTGTCAACGTGAACCTCTATTTAAGTGGGTCACGTAATTCAAATATCCAATTATCGGGATTAGTACACACAAATCAGCTTAAAGTGCACATAATCAAGTATAGCAACAACAAATAATAATAAGCTCTATATAATTGAATTTCTGCCAAAAAGAATATTTTAAAAATATATATAAAAACTAGAGCCCCTAGAAATATATGTTTCTTACTTTGTCTCGGAGAGTAAGATAACAGAGTAGAGCCTATTATCATTTAGTGAATTCGTTAGTGCTGCGCATATCTCATTAGGCAAGCAAGTCTATAGAGATAAAAAGATTATCGCAAATTATATGAGCCAGCAGCTTTTGATCTCCCATTATTTGATAATATGTGGAACATTATTAATGCTATAGTACTGCAAGAATCAGCAAGAATCTATTATGTTGAGACGATACTAAACAACATCTGCCGCTACTACATAATACATTTCATATCTTTGAGAATATACATTCTATACTATTATTTTATTTATCCTTGCATAACTTTTAACAAGATGTTGAAGAAAAATAGTCTTTAAAAGTAAATCATTTCAATATCGATTCATCATTGGATATTTAGAGGCGTGGACCGTCATCAGAATTGATGGACATGAATAAAAAGAGTCGGTCTGTTTGACTCGCGGTCAAATCGATTTCATCATCATCATCATTGGAAAAAAATGAAATTGATGGATAATATCGCTCGTATACAACATGTTGAATCCATCGCACGTTTTTACATCAAGATTACTTCCATCAAAACAATATATATTTTTAAAATAAAATAATCTCGATTCCGTTATCAAAAGACCTTGAGTTCCTATATCACTATATTGCATAACATTCACCATCGCCATATAAAGTGAATCGTCAACTTTTTATAATTACTTGAAGATATTAATAAAAACATTTCCAACTTGTTTGATTTTTCCCGAGAGCGATCAATAAGATGATTCGTTATGTAGAGCGGATACCCGTGAATAATACGATGACAGCGCGCAAGGAAATGATTAGTTCACTCGACAAGCCACCGCATCAGCTCAGCACGACCTTCAACAGCGTGTTGAAATGGTTTTACGATGTAATACGCAACAACAACAGCACCGAGTACTTGATCTTGGACCACAACAACAACTCAGAAAAATATATTTCGCACACTTTTTTTTCTTTCTTACGTGCGGGTTTCCTTGATGGCACCAAATTACGCGCTACCCCATTCAATGCCACATACTTGGTAGGTAATATTATAGCCACACATCAATAGCTCAGTAAATTATACTTTATTCGTATACCTTAATGAATCGAAACGAATGTATAAAAATAAATAGTTGTCGATCACATCGGTAATTGCTTTTTTCCGATAGTAATATGGAAAAAAGATGGATCGATGATGTGACGCAATAGGCATGTTAAGTGCGTCATCTGCCCTATTACGTATATACTTCTCTGCTCTTCCAAGGTATTAATAAACAAGCATACCTTATACTATTAAAGAAAAGTTGAATAAAGAATTGAAAACATTAGAGGTACAACAAAGGCTAAGTTAATTATACTCTAAAAATCCATACTTGGTTTAAATATTAATGAAGAAATTAAAAGTTAAATCAATGCTGTAATTAGAAACAGCTAATTAGCAGTGCGAATGTATACATGTCTTAATTCCGATCGAGTGAATGTAACATACGCTGGGGCGCACAAGTAGGCCAACAACAGAGCAAATTAGGGGCTAAAAATCATTTCCATATATTCCGAGTTTTCCCTATTGGCTCCCTCCAGAGAGCCAATAATAAAAGACCCTCTGCTCCATAAGCCTATAAATATATACCTGCTTTCTTTGTGCTACGCGCGCGCGTGGATATCACAAGAAGAAGAAATTTCTTTTTTTCTCTAAAATATGGGCTGTATAAAAAGCGATTGACAAAATATCTGTGATGCTGATGATGCGTCAGCAGAAGCCTAGAACACAACATCAGCTGCATATATAAATGATTTTATGCGGTGTTTACATAGAAGGATTTAATGTTCACAGTCACGGAATATCAAAGACTCCCCCACGTGGGCATCATCGAATATGTACAATATATTAGATGTGCAAAACCGATATAAAATCCTCATCTTAAAACACGCAACTCAACACGTATGATTGATATCAATACTGGCTACGTAATAGGCCTAATGAAGAAACGATGCGAGTGATGATTATTAAGAATTTCATTGTTATGGACGCGTGGCCAAAAGTGTCAAAACAGGAAGAAGCGTAGCCAATTAAAGCAAACAGAAGGGCGAATGCACTGGTCCGCAAGGTTACCCATTCATCATGACGCAGCACAATAGATGCAACAGCGCTGCCAGATTGACATTACTCTAAAAAAAAAACCTTATTGGTCTTCTCAATGTAAAACTAAAATCAAATAATTTTATTTTCTGCAAAAATAGATATAAAAAAGAGAGTATAGTAGCACGCGATCGTAAATCCTGGAAGCTCCCTTTCGGCTATTTGCTCTTGTCGCACATAACACACGCTCCACTTATAATTGCGATGAACAGCAGCGTTGCCAACATCTGTCTTCTTCTTTCTTTAAAAAAAAAGATACATTTCCTTTTTTTTATATGTAGCTATATCCTCTTTATTATTCTTGTCCCTGCCCACAAAGTTGGAGCATTATCTTTCTGTTATTCTATGTGATGGATCACGCCCTTTCATACATTACATGTAAGTCACGGAATAAAAATAAAAAAAGTTTCTGTTTATACCCTTCTTTTGATGGCTGAAAAAGAGGGGGCGGAGTATCAAGAAAAACGGAAACTTTGACTTATGGATGGATCGCATTTTTTTAACGGATCAAAAATAAACTTTGTGCGGATGACCTACTTACAATTTGAAAATGGCGCGCTTTTGAAATGCTTTTAATACATAACAAGACAATAATAATAAAGATGTAGCCATTGAAGCGAAAGAAGAAGAAGAAAAGTTTATGTATTGCATAAAAAGTTGGCCATTATGACCCATATTTCTCTAAATTTTCAAAAGAGTTGCGTTGCTATGGTGATTGCGCCTTCATGGATGTGTATATATTAAAGAGTTATATATTATATAGGCCATATTTTATATATACACATTTCCAATAATCAATACTGCGCAATACGAGAATAAAGTAGGTCAATCAAAGTGCGTATTATATGTTATATAGGCCTATAATATCTGAAAGAGTGTCGGTCGTTGTGGGAAACTCTAAAAAAATAGTATTAATAATGAGGTTTTATTACGTATAAGGGTGTAATATAAATACTTGAGGTAATTCAGGGCGAAAAATTCGGCTAACCTAAACAAAGATGCCTTCTTATTATGATTTATACTAGGCTATAAGGTTAGATAATCAAGAGAAACTTATAGGCCATGAATACATCAACCCAAAATCCTTTCGTTACATCAATAGGCCTATAATGAAAATAGATCGACCTATACTAATATTGACACAGTGAGTAGACTTAGTATTTATTTACAAATATATGCACTCACACCTCTCCATAACAACAAAGTTTGTAGGCCTAAAATAGAGCTACAACTTCTTCGTGACGTAAGAGCAATAAAACCGCAGGTTCAGCAGCACTTTAAAGCCTACAAAAGAGCTCGACTTCTCTTTATATATGTATCCAAGACATTGTGAACAGCACTATTGTTACAAATCGATTGTTCACTCGTCAATAGGGTAACGAAAGAAAAGAAACCGTCGGCTGCCTTTCCTCGATAAAATAATCATTCAATACTGAGACAATGTTGATTCCAGCTTCATTAATATTGCATAAAATCACCTTAATTACGCCATTAAACGGATGAGCCTACTTAGGACGCCTCAATGCGATCATAAAGATTTTTTATTAATATTTTCAAAAATATGTTATGACGGAAAACCATACAGTGAATAACGATGAAGATAATTCAAATTCCCTGTGTAAAATAACAGTTCATCAATTACCATAAATATTATAATAGACTTTAAAGTAAAAACTGCCTCAAGCATAAGCTGACCGCATTCTTATGTAATAAGCTAAGAACTGCTGCTGTCCAGAAAAAAAAGAGAAAAGCATCGTATTATCGGGCGTGAGTTATCGTGCACTCTAATTCTGCTGCTGATGCCGCTGCCACATATCAACAACCCCGCCCAGCCTTCAGCTGAAGCTTAAAATCGCGATGCCAGTCACGAAAATAGACGCCAAATTTAACATCGCGCAAAAGTATAAAACATATCTTAAACCCACCAAACATGTTGGGTAAAAAAAAAATACTGCGACATTTGTGTTATCAGAGATAGAATAATACGACGCAATTGCAGCAGCTGTAGCACAAAGTTCTCTTATTCCATTTGGAAAAAGATAGGGAGAAGAAGAAAAAAAATGCCTAGTTTGTGTGGAGGGGAGGAAATGACCAATCGGAGGGGGAGCCGAGAGTCGAAGCGCGGACCAATCACGAGTGAGAGCGATAGGTGCTCACACATGCGTGCCCTTTTCCTATGATGATGTATCGCTCTAGGATACGGGTGGGTCCCTATATCTTTCTTTAAAAACGTGTTTGGCAACTCTGTACAGCTCCATCCTCTCCACCTACGTATCTCTAGCTTTAGGAGAAACTACGTTGTGTGAAAACTGATATACATAAAAGAAAACGGTTCTTTTTTCTTCAACGCCGCCATTTTGAATGAAATTATTTTGTCTTCTAGACAGATTATAAGTCATTTAAACATAATCCGATATGAAATAAAATCAAATAAACGATAAAATAAAAACGATACATTCAAACGCAGTGGCGGCCATTTTGAAAACTAGACAAACTGCGACGCGGCGCATGTGTCCTTGGAAAAAGTCGGCTCAAAGACTAGGATAATGATATTAAAATAAGGTTACCTGTAATTAAATGAGGTGGCATGATGATTCCGTCCTGAACGTCGTCCGAAATGAACAAAATTCGACAGCGAAGTGGATTGCTATTACTACTAGATACGGGAAGGCGCATTTTGGTCTAGACACAGCGATCGGCGGCCATGTTTGACCGTAGACTGAAATAGACAAGGGGGCCCTATAGGGTCTTTCCCCTATCCTGCATGTATACGAGTACGACCAAGTATTCAGCAGCAACGGATCCCGCAGGGCAACGTCGTTTCCCCTTCTCTTTCTCCATCCCATCGGCTCGAAAAAAGGCGTATATATATGGGGGAAATACTGAACTGAACGCCATCTGTATTATATTGCAAATTTACAATAATCTAATTTCAAAGAAGATGAAACAAAGTATATCTGATTCGGCAACAATTGTTGCGAAACGAGTTCCGTGATTAAGTGTAAACAAGAAAGAGATAGACGGAATGCAAATGCGATATGTACATTCTAAGTGTAAGGATACATCACTTTGTATTGTGATGGAATTTATTATCCTTGCGAAAAATAATTGCAAAGATTTATACGAGCACACGTACGATGCATCGGTCACTTTCAAGGACTTGCTGTAGTGCTGCATCCAGTCCAACCACATCAATAACATTGTAGATTCAAATCAGCAGACTATGTTGTCTGCTAGACTCACGATATTACTGAGTCACTTGAGAGCAGCACAATTACAGCCAGCACATATAGATCTGTTCCGCCCAATCCATGTTACAATGAAAACCAAAAGCCTATACTTCTTGAAGTAACGATTGTCATAAAGTGCAGTATTATTGTATATAATATTCAGGGAGAAAACAACAAAGTCACGATTTTGTTTGGTAGTATGATGGATCGACAGGCCATCGTGATTCATACAGACAATACATTTTATCAAGATTCCTAAAACAGACGCGAATAATATAAAATTACCTGATTGTGTGGATCATAAGTTCTCTATCACAATCACGGATGCGTTTAAGGCCTCGAAGGGAAAACTCACAATTTGGATTTGTACTGAACGCCAGGAAACAATGGTTAGTCTGTTGACGCGGCCATGTTTCAACACACGACAAGGCCTACAGACTTAAGGTTGGGTCTAAACAGAGACCCCAGAGAATAAAGGTTCATTTTACTGCAAAAACGTGCGAGAGATCACTACGAAAGCCGTATTTCAAGACAAAATGTTGGAAATTTAATCCCCCAAGAGAGAAGAAGCAGTTGAGAAAGAATGTCGTTTTTGTCTTTTCTTTAAGTTTAAAATTTTCTACTTTAATGCCACGGTCACAACATTTTCGAACCTAAATCCTCCAGAGACCAGGGATTTTGACCCTCATCTTTGGCAAAGAGTTGCAAATTGTGATGTTTTATGACAGATTTATTAGTTTTGTCGGTCAGTTTCATTCGTTATATAAACCAGCAACGGTATTATTCGCATTTGAAGGTCACTCTGACTGATGTAAATCCATTCGGCAGACCATTATCTCTGATCTCCAATGATCCATCAACCGTTTCTCAATCCTCCGTCAATTGTTCAAGTCATAGAAATCATCCATGTGAGAGACGTATCATAACCAAATATGCAACGTATCAGTAATAAGCATGATATAAACAACAATAACAAAACGAAAAGAACCACAAATGTTTCAAGTCAGATTTCAGTACATAAATTTCAGGATCGCGAGTAGCAGCGGCACCATCTTTTCAGGCTTCTCATTAGGGCAGCACCAGGTTTGAGACCTAAATAGAAATAGAAAAATATATTTAATTAGAATTGGTCCTATGGAATTCAAAGGTTATCATTAAACAGTAGAGAAAAGTAAGAAAGGAATGTGTATATATAATCATCATAATTTTCCGAATCGAAAGAATAGGCCTAATTTATCAAATCTGGTTCTTGTTTTCAATTCTTTCTCATATATAGAGATCTATAATTTTCTCTCAAGAGACCGCAAGCTGTTATATGTGACTCACGCTCCTCGGGGAGCCATAATAACTCTGCTCATAATACATCATTTCTAAATTCTTTTCAAATTTTACCAATCTTCCTCTGCGGCCATATTCATAAAATAATTATATTTAATATTAGGCCTTTAGATCATCATCATGAGAAGAATCAGTAACACTCCCGGACTGCTGGCAATCTTAGAGATATGGATGAGACAGCAGCGGGAGTCGGCGGAAGAAACGATCCAGTGGGGCGTAAAGCGATCCTGCCGCCTGGATGTGCTGTCAGCTGCGCTTCCTTTCCTTGCACGTCCTCTCGTCCAGCCTTTGCTCTATGCTGTCAGTATTCTGAAGCGCTAACACGCACTGAAACAATCAGATGCCGCCGCCTCTACTAAAGCAGCTGATGCAGTCATATCAACGAGGCGGATCCACAAGAAAAAAAGAATTTATATATAATGTTGAATGGCATTGCACGCCGAGATCCTATCACTCATAGGGGAATTCAAGTCTATATAAGCAACATTGTCTCGAGTTATATAGATTCGAATCACTTCAAGTTATTCGAATGAGAATAACAGAATACCGAGGCCAAAGAGTTGCCATTTTCATCTAATGCAATATTCGTGAGCATCTCATATCGCATGTAAGGTATAACTTGGGTGCGGCCTATGCAATTTTAAACAGGAAAGGTCAACTCGCAGCAGTCCCTCCAATCGCAACTTGACAATCAATCCTATCAAATTATACATCTGTTATTCTAAAGGATTTGGCGCAACTTGAAATAATAATGATCCAATGGGAACTATGAAATACAGCATTAGGCATAATCATTTTTTTAATATTCTCTGTAGAAGCATATTAGCATAAGGAAATAGGCCTATTTTCGTAACATCATTATAACTCAAATTCAATCATGAAAAGCTGCTATTATTGAAGAAATTGATTAAGCTTTCATGTCTCTTTTAAAAGATATCCGATTACCATTTCTGGCTCCACAGAGTCGCGACGTGTACGACAAAGCAAACCACCATAAAAAAAATATGTATATCGACAAATGATCCTGATGAATAGGCTTGAATATCAACAAGCTGCTATGCACAAATCAATAATTTGTTGCTTATTCCACGAGATCCAATTACTAAAGTTTCAAATCAATAACTTCTCCTCGTAGGAAGGCTGAAATTTCAGACTTTTCCCGCTGTGCAACCAATGGTGCGCGGCTTATGTCTTTTTTCTTGTCAAAGTCCCAGTCGGGCCAATCATATAATGGCGTCCCAAGTAACATAACAAAGTTTCCCATTTCCCTAGATGGTTGTGTGGAAGAGGGGAGAAATATATTTTGCATACATAAACCACAACAGCGCCATCTGTTGAGCCCTGAAAAGGCTGTAAAAAACATCGAACTTTTTCTGTGTCGCTCTCAAAATGCGCAGCTACGCCGAGCTCCAATGATAACGATTGAATGGCTTTGACCCCCGTATTGGATGAGGGGGGAGCCCCAGGACTCGCAGAAAAAACTTAAATATTTTGTTTTTCAAGGCTAAGTTATGCTCCTCGCGTCACATGATTGCCGCCGTATCGTAAAGTTGACAGCTGCTCCCCCTTTATTTCAATGTTTTTAGCACTCTTAAATATATAAAACTTTTCTCTGCAATATTTTATAATAAAAATGTCTCTTAATAAATTTTTATCCAAAAAAACTTGAAATTTATCTACAGGATTGAGTAATTGAAATTGAAAAGTTGTAAGACATTTCTCAAACTGGTTTCTTTCTAAATGCAAATGGATTGGAATGGTTAACAAAGTTCTAATAAATGCATTCATTTTAATACATACAACATATAGACACTTTTTCTCAAATAGGGATTATGTACTGGCACCAATATAATATAAAAGGGCAGCACCGATTCGATTCAAACTAGAAATAGTTGGCATGAATGCCGTATCGTTCAACGAACTGGACAAAGGAGCGAAAACTCGGCATCAAGGCCATTTGTGGCTTTCGATATCTATACGATTGGACTTTGTGATTATTGTATACAGTTTAAATATGTATCAATCACGGATATAAAAAAATGCTTATGGTGTTTCAGGTTTCAAGCACAAACAACTTTTGACAATATAAATAGTTTTAATAGAAAGATTGCGTGCTTTGAATGCGTAAAAAAATGGAGTCACTCGATGCGATAGTACAGCCCGCATAGGCCTATTACACAGAATCAATTACTAAAAAGAGAATAAAGAAATAAATAGTGAAAATGATGACTTACTTTGATTTTATTCCGATGATACATTCTCTTTCGAGTTAGAGATGGAGAAAGAATGGATATTGTTGGAAATTAATGAGCATCTTGAGCGAGACGCGTCCCAGATTGGGATCGCGTGATGCCACGGCCATTTTGATGACGGTCGGAATGAACAGAAACCCACTTGGAGGGGTCGCCCCCAACGTTGCCAATTTATAGCGAATGGGAAAAAAAGAGGGGAACTTTTAGATATTTGACGTTTTTCATTGGAAGACAACTTGTTTATATTGATTTACATTTTTACAAGTTAGAAGAATTTATATTCTATTGAAATAATCAATTATCTGATTAAAAATGTATATATTTTGAAATAGACAACTTCTTTTAGAAGCCTCTGACATCTTCCTCATTTTTTTCTTCTTTTGGAATCTCGCCAGCGGATATTAAGCGCGCTTGAATGCATGCCACACGTCAAGGAAAGGATAGATGTTGGAAAAAAATGACCAAGGTCGTCACATATAAAAAATGTTAATTTAAACCCGTTTTGTGGTTATACATTATAACAAAGAACAGCCATGAAAATCAAGCTCGCACTAATAATAGGCTTTGAATTTTGACATAATGAAAAGAATATTTGGAATAAATAGGGGCAGCATATACTGCTAGCCTATGTGGTTATAATATTCTTGCTGCTGCGGTCTGTTATTTTATTATTATCATAATATATCCGCCATTCAATTTTCTAAATAGTAATATAAAATATAAAATTCAAAAATCCCTGCATGTCACAGTAGTGTGAATAGTATAAAAGTACCTAACAAAAGGTCGTATCGTATAGTCCTATTTTCTTTGAGCATTCCTTTAAACGTATTATTATTATTTGTTTCATTTGAATGTCAAAAGCAGAGGGCGCAGCCGAGACGAATTGCGCGTCGTGTTCCAGCAGATATTTCAAATATATAAAAGAATATCCATTATGATTGGAAAAGAGGCTTATCTCTCGTCATGCATATTATGCAAAAGACCAAGATAGCCTTATGTAGATTGTTGTATATAATAGAGCCGCCGCGACGATGAGGTAAATATAACGACAACAAAGTATATATAAAAGAGACAAACAAAAAAAACCAGCCCGGATTTGGTATAGACATCAAATAAGCCTTTTCTTTTCTATAAATGTGTCAATGTTTTTAAATAAAAACGCCAAAAGGATCTAAAGGTGATGAAGGATAACGTGTTTTATGAATGCGGTTATGTATAATCAGTTTTTATTACTTTTATTGTATGTTACGAAATCTGTCATTTATGTGTCACCTATCTGAATGGTGTAAAATTCTGAAAATTTCAAGACTGAAAAAAAAAGATGAGAGAAAAAGAGATCCACAATTGAAATCTTGAGTAGGCCTATTCTAACGTTATCAAAAGAGTATAGATCAAATACCCCTGTGGATAATGACTAATAACTTTCAATTTAAAGGGAAGACGCAAGTAGTAATAAGGAGAAATGATCGACCTACCCAAGAAGAAAATTATCAATAAAAAAAGAGCGCACCGAGCCATCTCATCTACTTTATTATAGATGCAGTCGCAGCAGCGGCCTAATTTTTCCTTTTGACTTCTCTAATGATGCTCTTTGTTAGCGAAACCAGCAATCTTGTGTCATACATTAACAATTCCTTTGATCACTCTATTATTGTGCAGTTCTCAAAAAGTAGCATTATCTTGTAATGAATCCAGTAAGGTATACTAAAATCACTCAAAAGTGGGTTATAACGAAAGTCATTGATCTTTCCAGACCTTAAAAATTAGGTGAATAAATTCGATCGAATCAGAAATGCACATTGCTGATTTTTGTTTTCTTGTATTCAAATTTCAAAGAGAAATATTGGAAAAGAGAAATGCAGCTGCGTGATTTATGTGCTTTGCAATGTTGAACCCGCCCAAAATACATCAGCAACAAAACAATGCAAAAAAATGATATTATTATAATGCATGCAAAAATAACCAAAAATGGACAGCAAGACAATTCATTCTCGCTGGTCAAATATTCGACGCCTTGCTGCTTCGTCATAATTCAAAAAAATTTCTAGCTCACACAACGAATTCATACATTTTTTAATTTGTTCGATTGTCAACACTTTTTAAAAGAAGAAGACAACGACGTGATTCTTGACTAGAGCAATAACACGTGATGACAACTCTTTGCAAACAAGAGTTAATTAAACCCAATAAGTAGCACTCCAAATTCAACAATAACACATATCTAAAAATAGTTTCCCTTCTTCTCCAATGAAAACAAAAAAGATTTGATGACTTTTGTTCCTTTTAAAACATTTAGCTATGATTCGTGCTCTCAAAAGAGTCACGCACGACCACTTGTCACGCTTGGTTTTAACATCCAATTGATGTAATAACGTTTCACATTGCAATGTATAGGTACAAAAAAAAAGTTGGAACGATTCAAAGTGTATTTAGTTGAATCAATACAAACTATAGTCAGCACATATCAACAGTGTATATAAGAAAAGACTATGCGATGATTTATTCGAATGCTAATGCGGTTTGCGGGCTCATTGGCTCTACCCTGGCCCCGAAAGTAAACATCCTTTTTTCCTACAAAGGAGTGGTTCGCTCTCCATAGTAAACAGGGGGAAATAAGGAAGAAAAAGAATCCAAGTTTTCGACCAATGACGGAACGCCCCTTCAGCATGTAAACAGAGAGGGAGAAATAACACGAATCAGGCGTGACTGCTTTGTGAAAATAATAAAATCTGCAAAACTTTTTGTTTTCTTTGAAAGAGTATTAATCGGAATTGAATTTGTTGTTATACTTTTATTATTAGGTCAAATTATTCAAAAATAGAGAAACTAGTAAAAATAAAAAGAGTGAAATAAATTCCGCATTTTCACGACTGTGTTTTGGCAAAAGTGTTATTTGGCCCAAAGAGAGTTGTTGAACGAAGAGGAAGAGGAGTTGGTCGGACGCCATTTTGGTTTTACAATCCTACAAATTCGGGCGGGATCGTTACTATTTTACTACCCTCCGAGCAACTTGATCAACTCGTTGGGAAAAAGAAATTAGTGCTGGAAATACTAGCTCCTTCCAGCTATCTTTCGTCATGATCCGAGTTTATACAACGCTACCAATAGACGGAGCAGGAAAAAAAATAACTTTTTTTTTTAAAAGAAGAAAATTAAAACTTGTTTCTACCTCGAGGAATAGGTCTGAAATAAAATGTTGGTGTCGAGGGTATCGTAAAGAAATGTATTTCTCCTGGCTGCCGAAGTAGATTGATGCGATTATACACCGAGGTTAGTGTGCTGCACGTGTTGTAAAAATGCTGGCAGGTTTAATTGCGGGTTAAAAAAGGTTTCTACCGGATACCTTCATGGTTGAAATCGATGCTTCCACGCCATCTAGCAGAACTTATTGAGGGTAATTTTGGCGCCAAAATATTTGGCTAATTTATTTAAGTGAGTAAGCGACATAGAAAATTATATTTAAAAATTGTATAATCACTAATCTCTAAAAAAAACTATATCCAAAGATATTATCCATCTCGCTAGCTAGTTCTTTGAGTTATTTTAGAAACGATTAAATTCAAATAACTTAAAATACTTAAAAAAATGGATGGCATAAGTTAGGTACCGGTTCCCTCCAAAAGTAGGTTGGCAGTTTGAGTTTCCCGATAGAAAAGCTATATATCTGAAAAGCTATATGATCAGTTGACTATGAAATATGAACTCGAGAAAAAATGAAGATCATCAAATACGTCGTGGTGCCAGCCATCGTCATCTTAGTCAGCGTTCTGGTTGCTTTCCTAGCGCTCTACTTCGGATTGCCAATGGCACGCGAGATCAAGTGCGAAGAACTGGCCGATGCAAACAAAATTGGATGTGATCATCCGTACTTAGCTCAAGGAATCTTATTAGGAGTCGGAACGCTCTTCTTGATAATTGTTACAACTTTTGAAGAACGGAACAAGGGAAACAAGGCAAAATGGGACCGTTATCTACTACTTCAAGCTTCCGTTTTGATTGGGTTTTCCCTCGTTATTGTGGCTTCCATTCTATTTATCTCGCCGTCGAAATTGTCACCCTCTTTCGTTGATGCTTGCAAGCCATTCCCGCCCGTGAACAAACTGTGTGGAAACACCACCACCGAGGAGACTAAAGTGAATGTAACCTGCACCACCCATCCAACCCGGTGGATTCCAGCCCTGTCACAAAGTTACCCCCCTATGTTTGCCCTGCAAACTTACTTGATGACCACATTGATTGCATGGACAATCGTGAAAAAATCATCCAAAGGAGTTGAATCCTTATTCATTGGATTAGTAATGATGGCATTATTGTTCGGAATCGGAACGGCCGCCACGTCCAACAACGAAGTAAGTATTCGTGTGATTTTAATACAGTTCTTTTATCCTGGAATTGGAAGCGTCTTTTACTGGTTTGTTGTATGGAGTGTTTTGGAAATGAAAAAAGGAGACGATGACCCTCAACTTCCAAATCACTTCGATGATCCATCACCACACCTACCGAATCCTGGGCTTGTACAACCGGAATCACCAGCCCAGATAAATCCAGCCCCAGACACGAGTCCTCCGCCGTATTATTCTCAGATGAATCCAGCCCCGGATACAAGTCCACCACCATCATATCATTCTCTATTTAGTTTCTGAATATCTAATAACTATTTATTGTCACTTATTCATGCTTATTCACGTAAATTAATCGAATAACGAATGCGACTAAAGAATATACTGAATTAAAAAGATATTGTAATCAAGTTCTATTTCATAATAAAAGAGTGAAATTAATTGAGAGTTATTTAAGAGGTGAAAAAAGCGTTGCAAATTGTTTCTTAATTTGATAAAATCGAAAGGTTTTAATTTTAATTTTTCATATGTCGCGCTGATATTACACATCAGTAAGCGGTCGAGATGGTATTTTATGTCCGTATCACCGCTTTAATGCCATCTACCGGTAAAAAATAGAGACTGTTGAACAAGTTGTCTTACATAGTTTCGTCTGCTGGAATCAGTTTTCTTCAAAAAATTGCTCATCTGCCCATGTGGTGTTGTCGTAAATTCTAGAAATAGTGCTAAAATTTAAAAATCATGGCAGATATTCAAGAACTTGCCAATTTTTTAATCCTACCAAGACTCGACGTGGCATCTCTTGCACTTCAAAACACGTTGGGTACGTCATCTCTGCTTTTTTGCTATTATTTCAATTTAAAACACTTTGCATAGCAGGTTGTAATTGATTATCTATATTTTCACTTCACTTTGATAATGTAACAGGACTTTCTGGTACAGCTGAAGGTAGACAATTGCTTGCAGGAACACCATCCATTGTGAAAAACCTCTGCAGTCTTCTGAATCACGAACAGAAATCTGTTGCCATGGATGCCAGTCTTGCTCTTATAAACCTATCTGCTGATGAAAATATTGCTCCTCTCCTTCTAACTGATGATGTCAACATCATAAACATTATGCTGGGCATCATATCCAACCCTGATCATGATCTATCAGATCCTGCTTGCATGGCTCTGGCCAACCTCACTCATACAACCCAAGGGAGTGAAAAGATCTTCCAAGCTATGGCTCCTGAGATGAACAAATATGTTGACATCTTCTGCCAGGAAAAATACAACAAAAAAGGAGCCAAGTTGCATTATTTAGCTGCTGTTTTCTCCAACCTCAGTCAAATTCCAGCTATGAGAGAGTAATATAAAATTAAATTCCTTTATTTTAAATCTAACACACAAACTTACTTTTACAATTTTAAATTATAGCTTCATTATGGCTGACTCCAATGCCTGTTTACAGAGACTTGTATCCTTCACTGATTACAAGGATTCCATTATTAGAAGGGGAGGTGTCATTGGAACAATCAAGAACTGCTGCTTTGATACTGGTACATTTTCTAATCTTTTCTTTACTATCCTTGGTACTCATTTTAAGTTTTAATCAATAGAACGACTTGATAAGTTACTCGGTGAAACCGTTGATCTGCTACCTAAACTGCTTTTGCCGCTTGCCGGCCCGGAAGAGTTTGACGAAGAAGACAACGACAAGCTGCCCATTGATTTGCAATACCTTGGCGAGGATAAGGTCCGCGAAAGAGATCCAGACATTCGTAAAATGCTAATTGAAGCCCTCACTCAGGTGATACATTTCCAATTATATTTTTCTCTATCAATCATTCACGCAAATTCTTATTTATCAGCTCTGTGCCACCAAGTTTGGAAGAGAATATTTGCGTTCCAAGAATACTTACGTAATTTTGCGAGAACTCCACAAATGGGAAAAGGAGGAGAGCGTGATCGCACCTTTGGAGCACTTAATCAACATTCTCATCAGGTATAAATTGTGCCAAATGTTAACTTTGCCTTCGGCTACTGACTTAAGAAAAAAAAATATAGGTACGAGCATGAAATCGGTCATGACAACCTCAAAGAAGTTGAAATCCCTGACGAATTGGTGGAAAGATTTGATTTGGAACCACCTCTTTAAATACGGACTCATTAATTGTAAAGGGATTGATAAATACATTTTGTTAATGTTTCCTTTTATTTAATAGTATTCGTAGACATCCTATACAAGGCGATGTGGTGATGCAATAAGCATGATAATCGAAATTTATATATTATCAAGCACCATATTAGTAGACGGACTCTTTCTTTTCTCTGTGGCGTTAGAGACGTTATGTTTTTGGAAAAAAAAAGCCCCAAGTTGAATTTGTAGATTACCATACACCCGAATCTTTAAAAAATAATATAAGTCAACAGAAAATCAACAATAACAATTGAGTATGATTAGTTTCAGGGCAAATATCCCAAAGAATTCTCCAATGATTTAGAGAAACCGTTCTTATTGTTTCGATGATGTTTCCCACGGTAGTGCATCGAGCTGTAAGCGTCGTCGGTAGAGAGCTCCGATGCCGTGTCCTGGTCCGTGGTAGTTGCCTCGCTGTCATCGATGACAATGTCCGTAGTTTGGTTCAATTTCAAGTTGGAAAACATGGCCGCAATTTCAGTCGTCTTCTTGGCCGCCAAAGCGCCTTCTGGAACTAAACCCGAGCTACCCTTTCCGCCTCCGTTGGATAGTGCCGCTCGGTGCTTGCTCTGGGCTCTATGAGTAGCCCCGGCCGAAGAGGTCCCTCTGTAAACGATCTTTCCTTTGGGATCCACGGCCGAAACCATCAAAAACTAAAACAATAAAAGGTTAATTTAATAAATATAAATGATTAATTTATAATTAATGCTTTTTAAAATACCTTATTTCCACGTCCGCCGGAATTTTGCGACTTTTGCGATCTCTCGCTTGACGAATTCGAATTCCTTCGATCATCCGAGCTCAGGTCGTCCAAGCTAAGAATTCTCGAAGCTCTTCCACTGCTGCTACCTGTTCCGGTCGAATCGTAGCTCTGATAGCCCACTGATTCCGCCGGACTGGCTTTGTTATTACGTTGCTGCTGCTGTGGAACAGATGGAACCGGCCCCCGTACAAAACTATTGCAGCTGGTAGTGGTCAATGAATCCATTTCCGTCTCGCTGGATGTTAAGTAAGAACTGCGAGACTTTCGGCGTAGGATTTCCGGTTGTTTAGCAAACGATTTGTGGCTATTGCTCCCGTTTCCATTATGATGATGAGCCGGTTCCGTCATAGCCACTACATCCGAGTCGAGAGAAGTATCGCTCAGGTAGGAGCTGAGACTCTTTTGACGCAAAGAAGAGGCACTAGACGGAGAGAAGAAAGAGCTAGATGAAGAGGACTGTTGATGAGTGATTGCCACTTTAGTTGTGCCCGAAGGAGTTGAATGATGGTTCAAGTTGGCCGTGTTCCTCCGCCAGGCAGTCAGCGGGGATTCTGCTCCCGAAAGGGCCGACCAGGACGTCATGCTAGCCGACTTTCTGGCGTAGTTGTGATGTCTATTGTTGCTGCTTTTGTTGTGAGCGTGAATGCCACTATTAGATTTATTATTTGAGTGATATTTGCTGGATGGAGGCTCAGGGAGGGTGTCGTGACTGGTGTCGGAGGTATCGTCCGAGTCGAGACGGATTCGATAGACGGGCGCCCCACTAGATTTACTGATCCGCTTGAGGGAGCAGTAACAGCGTTCTCCGTCGCTGTAATCCGTCACCTGCGGAGACATTGAAAATGTTTTCGTTAGATTAGAGGAGATAAGGTGCTATTCATCCATCATTCCATCACCAAAGTTGATTGCACCGAGAAGCCGAAATGCTGTTTTCTACTCGGTTATCGTAGTAATCTTAAGAATAAACTTGTAAATTGTTTGATAATTTATGCGGAAATCAACAAATATGCCCAAGAGGGTACAAGGCGCGATAATTTTTTATTCCTTTTTCAAGATTTTTTTCCGAGCATTCACCTTACGTTTATTACCGGCAGCTAAGTTATAAAAAAAAGGTGAAAGATGATACATTCTCATAACTAAATGATTTACAGCGGGATTTTCCGTTCCGGCTACAAAATATATTTTAAGAAAGCGGCGCATTCCCAAACATCACCACTTTAAATACCTATGACCATATAGGTGTGACTCCCTCTTTATGCAATCTCGATATTAGCAGGGGAGCAGCAAAGATTGAAACATTTCTAGTTCATGAAAAACTCGTTCCGCCATCAAATGCTCATCCAAAAATATGGACAGATTCAAAAAAGGAGTTATAATACTATTTTAAGGATTGACCTTCCTAAATCTCAATCATGAACCAGCAGGAGAGTTGCTTTACATAATTGCTCATCGAATTCCTATTTTGAGAATTTCCTCGAGGCAGTTTAAAACGCAAAAAAAAAACATCGCGTGTCGTGATGAACACGGTTCTCGTTATTTTTTTTATGAAGATGCAATCACGAACAATTATTTCAAACGTTTCACATTTTCCCTTTCTTTTTGAAATTTCCATAAATTAGATTTATGGAAGAGCTGCCCTGAAATTACCATAATCGATAAATATATATACGAATTGTACCTGCGATTGGGTGTCATTGAAGGATGAGCAGTAGCATTTGTGCTGGTAGCACGATTCACTATCGTAGCCGCATTCAGAGCAGGACAAAACATCCGCAGGCTTCTTGTTGTTCCCACTGCTGCTCAAGTGAAGATTAGTGGCCGATACTGCCCTAGGAGGAAGCGGCGTCTTGTGCATGATGGGCACGGGGAAGGGCTGATGCTTCACGGCCGGTGTCGGTAACGTCACTTTGATGGGTTCCACTCCGTTTAAAAGCCGAGTATTTTTCAATAACAAAGGTTCGGCATGTTTATCTTCTTTTCCACTGACGGAATAGCCAGTGGAAGCCGATCGAGATCCCCATTTAGAAAACGATTTCTTGGTTGCTCTGAGAACGGAGCTGATTCTGGAGGAGCTCGTGCTGTGCTCTGCATCTGAATTTGATGTTATTGTTGTATCTGCTTGGCTGCTGGACAATCGACTCAAACTAGTTGATTTGGGCCTTCCTTTAACTTTAGTTTGGTGCCTCATAATGTTCTTGGAACGTTGAAACATTTCGTCTTTTGTGAGTGTTAAGGCCAGCTTCATCAGCATCTCTTTGTAGGCGGGCGACAAGTCGTTGAAGGACATGCGGTCTTTGTTGACGATAGTTTTGAGTACGTCGTCCACACTCTTGATTCCTTCCTGCTTCTGAATGGAAAAGAGTGAATAGAACTTGTTATTACTCTTGAGAATATAAGCTTGCGTCATCACTTGACAAAATAATGTGTATATCATGCTGCTCTTGACACTTTTCCCACCCATAAAGACATTTCAATTTTAGACTATATTGCCTTTTAAAAATATTTTTTCTTCTACTTTTAAAATCAGTTATGAAAGAGTGTGGAACGAACAAAATTGTTAAAGAAAAAACTTTTACGAGTTTTGAAGGGGATCATAAAGTGGTGGGGATGATGGTAAAGATAATGGGAATATGTTTCTCTAACATCATCAAACGGTACAATTATCTAAAAATTCTTTTTACGAGTACCTTGATCTCTTCAAAGAGCTCTGAAATGGAATAGTTTTGTTGCGGTACAGTCATGAAGCTCTTGCTCCTCGGTAAAGCCACTTTGGTCAAAATATCGCCATTCTGCTGCTGTTTATCCATCCCCGACGAATGATGACTATCGATCATGTGATCAGAGAGCATTTCACCCAGTTGCCGTTCAGAGACACTCCTCTTGATCCGGCCGGATGCATTACTCCTCTGGCTCGAATGTCTCATGCTCCGCCGGAGATTCGCCTTGCCTTGGGACGAGCGGTTCTTATTCTGACTCCGCCGGACGCTCTTACGTCGTTCAAGCCCTCCATCGGTAATCAACTTGCTGGATTTCTTGCGTCGGGGTGGACGGACCGGCTGGCCATTGTGATGGACTGCCCCTGAGGCAATAGAGCTCTCACTCCAGTTTGAAACGCTGCTGGCCGGTGAGTAGATATTCTGCTGCTGCTGAGCTGAAGGCCGGCTCGTTGCTCCTGCTGGCGAAGGAACAGCAGATGTTGTTGTTGGGTTGCTGCTGGTCACTTGCGGTTCGTTGGTCTTCATGTTGCGCAGCAATGCCTATTTCACGTGTAGGAAAAAAAAGTAGATGATTTTTTCCTTCTTTTTTACGATTTGTTTCGACACATATGAAAGGAGAAAGACGGTGGTTTACTGAGCGACAAACACATAACCATAAATATAGTACTATAGGCGGAACAGGAACCAGACCAGGGCGGAAAAAAATCCGTGAAACGAGGGCATCAATTTCAACTGAAATGGCAAAATCTAGATTTTTTGCTCTAACATCTCATTCTAGTAAATAGATTTTTAAAGTTAATTGTAAAGTGCTGATTCTCTCAATAAAAAAAAGGATAAGGACCTTTTTAAAGTAACGATTTCTGGAATGTGCTGGTTGGCAAGCGTCTTAGAATTACGGGAAATCCCTTTTATCGTTCTTCTTCAAAAGTCAATAATCCGTAACTATTTGAAAAGAGCCTCTTTTAAGATTGTACTTTATGCTTACATAACTGAAACGAAAAGCCTCATTAGACAAAGTTAACAGAAGTTCTACTCAAACTATTTTGTTTAAAAAAAAGAACAGCACACATTTCAATAATAATAATTATAGCTCTGAAAATCTTCATGCCCTAGATCTCTCCTTTGTTTTAAAATGCTGTTGTAAACAAGAGAATAATTATGGCTACCTGGTAAAGATTGGCTGCGATGACGATGGCGTCTTCGGGATTGTCGCAGACAAAGGCGTGACATTCCAGACTTTTAGGGGCGGCAGTGGAGCGCATGACGCAGGTAAAAAGCGGCGGATGGAAGGCCGGTGAACGGACCCACTCTCCGTCCTCTTCCGGCCGGAGAGGATGGAACAAGTTCTGCTTGTCTTGATTTTCTGGATCGCAGATGAGCGGAAGAAAGGCGAATTTTCGTCCATCGCTTTCTTCACCACGGGCAACAAATTTGACTGCAGCCCAAACGGCAATAGTCGGAAAAGGGTTCAGGATCTCCTGCGGAACGGAGCGACGCCCTATGTGGTCATACAAGAAAGAAACAGAAGCTATAACTAGGGATATATTAGCTAGTAGTGTTACATAATGATAGTCCTTTGGTTGGTTTAACAGTAAATAAAAAGTAATATCATAGACGGAATTTTGTTATATGAGTCTCAATTTAAGGTTCAGTGTATAGTTTAGAACAATCAAACCCAGTCAACCATTAATATCCACCGTCTTGGGTAACTAATAATTTTTTCTTTTCCCTTTGCTAATACCGTTGGACCTTACATTTTATTCTTGGGAAATAACAGGTATGGAGCAAAACTGGAAAACTAAACATCCGTGAAATTTTAAATTCTCTTTCTCTTTTTTTTTTTTTTTTTAACGAGATTTTCTCTTTTATTCTTCTACTATAAAAATAGGCGGGACTCTTAATTAGCGTTCGATAGTTTATGATGAACGGATTAAAACAGTTATTTCTTAATACAAAAAAATAGTGTCCATCAAGTTAACAGTTATCTTTTAGCATATAATTAAAAATACAACAAACCTTCAGATGTAGTATAGAGGATCCTCAAACCAGCTGGTGAGATTTCCATTGTTCCACGATAGACACTCTTACTATTCAAATTCTTCATTCGATAGAGGCTGTAAAGTTCCTTGAGTGGATACTGTAAGGATTCCAAACTTGTGGCCCTACCAGGTAGGGAGAAGCGAGCCTAAATAGTCCACTTTATACTGATTCGTATTTCCCGCCGAAGGAGTTGGATTTGGAGGCGCAGGTGGAGTACGTTGTCACAGGAGATGCTGAACTCGTCGGAATAGGTGGAAGAGGAACATTTTGTTTTGAATGAGAGACTTTAAGGATGGAACTGTTGCTAACCGGGGCCGGTGGTTCACTAGGCGTCCCTCGGACATTGATGATAGTGACGGGGCCAGCTGATTCTTGTTGTTGTGGTGGTTTATTACTGTTTCCAGTTTGAGTTGTTGGAAGCATCCTGGAACATTTTCTCTATCTGAGCTTGAACTGCGTTCCTGGCTTCGTTGAATCGCTGAGCACGAGTCTGGTTGTTGAGGCTCCCATTCGAGGGGGTTGTAGACGAAATTTCGGCTTTCCCGTTGCTGCTACTTATGTTGACTTGATTGTTCACCTATGGTTGAGAAAAGAGTGTTAGGCCAATTAAGCAAGTTACTAGTGTAGGATGATTTTTACTTGCGAGTTTGAAGGCCTACTTTTGCTAAAATTACACATATTTACTTTTACTTGTGTTTAAAAAATTAAACTAATAAATAGTTGTTGCCGCACACAGTGCTCATCTGACGACGTTTAAAAGACATCTGCTGCTCTCAATCGGTACACAACTGTTAAGAAAACAGCGAAGATGAGACAAAATAATAACAAGTATAGAAATTTGGGTTCCTGAAGTGGAACACTTCTATTAATAGTTGAAAGCTGTCTATCATTCTAAGATTAGATTTCTCCCGGTAAAATATGTTGATAACTCATTTCTCTTTCGGTAATATGTGTTGCTCAAATAAGAACCGTTTGCTACGCTCTAGAGGTATCAAGAGGAATGCTGTGGATGAAAACTGTCTGAGAAATTTGCTCTCCTCGTCAAAAATAGCAAAGGTTTTTCTCAGCACTTTCACAATGAATGGGATTTGATCTATTGTCTGCTGCAAAATATCATAAAACGTAAGAGTATATAACAATTTTAAAAATGAATTTTCTACCACAAATTTCTCACGGAAAAAATGGTCATAACAAGTCATCGTATAACTCTTTTCAATTTCAGTGTTTTCTCTCAACACAATATAATGAATTTAATTTAGGCCATCTCTTTTCTAAATACATTAAAGAAGAATAATTTATGATTATATACCTGGATGTAAGTCGTAGAGAGATTTTTGCTGGAGCCCATAGAGCTGGACGTCTGCTGATTCACCTTACTGCTTTGCGGTTTGCTTCGCTGCTGTTCTGCCAAAACTTTCTGAAAATGCTGCTGTAGGTGCTCCATGGTTGGTTCTTCCGTTTCTTCCTCCTCCATTTCCGGCGGATTTTGAGCCGCCTTATTATTCCTCCTGTGCTGTTGCATCATATTGTAGCGGAAGAGGCTGTCGATTCGCTCCTTGTAGACGGAGCTTTCCAGTGTGGATGTATTGCTATGCTCCGACAAGAGTGTTCCGGTCGGGCTGATCCCGTTGACATCACCATTATTCCCGGTCCCGCCTCCTCCATTGTTCAGCCGGAAGGTGTAACCCCTTTCGCCAGCTTCCGGACGGTATCGCACCATTCCTGTAGTTAAAAAGGAAACTTTTAAGAAGCAATTCTTAAACTTAAGAGGCTCAATGACTGCGTTTTACAATGGAGTAAAGAGAGCTAATGATGGGCGTCGGTTCTTGGAATTGTTCTCTTTTATTATAAATTGAATACAAAGTCAGAACAACAACTCTCCCTTTTACATAGGCAATCAGGATGAACATACTTGTGTTGTACGGAATCACGGAAGCGGATCCGAATTGCGGAACATGAGTCACGAATTTGATGGGCGCAATCTCCTCTTTTTTTTCAGAATTGATAATAACGTGAAGGGGACACAAACTATTTTTTTAACGATGAAACATGCAAGATGACCGGCACCAGATGGTAGGCGGACGGGGTCGATAATAATGAGTTGGCAAATACCCCGACAGTCCGCACCTTTACAACTACTTTCTCACATAATATCGGAATGGAATGAAAAGTAAATAAAACGACGCTTTCACACACACCGCAAATTTGGATACTACTTTTTAATGCATAACGGGTTTTAGGCCTCATCTCCATTACGTATATATTAAATATAACATTCAATATGTAGAATCAGTCCTGCGTAACCAGCATTTCAGGTTCCATTCAGTTGGCATGAAAAGACGTAACCGCATCAATGTGCCGGACGTTTTTCTTCTTCTTACGGGATGCGCACGTGAGGATATAGAAATCGGATCTTCACTCTGTTTGTCATTGCCTGCATAAGAGAAAAGCAAGGTCGATGCACGCTGTCCGGCTCAAGTTTACTGAACTTATAGGAGGATGATGATGCGGCGGGTGGTGCATATCGCAGCAGATGGTCGAAGACGCACCACACACACACACTTACGCCATATATTCCTTTCACTATCTATCTGATGCGCCCCTCAGGGATTTTCTAGTTTCAACTTGAATAATCATTTTTTCTTGCTCTTTCCGATCCGAGCGCCGTTTTATGTTCTCCTTCCCACTGAGTACATGCGTACACAATCAGTAAAAAAATAGAGGCAGCTGCTGTCAGCATTGACCCCCCTCGAGAAATTATTTAATGATCATGTTTGAAGAACTTGAGCGAGTGCCTTACGGGGGGAACCCTTAATTCCCTCTCTCACAAGATGTCTTTGACCCCCGCCAATCAGTGTTTTTACACGCAACTGTGTAGTACAACGTATAAGGTGGATTTTTCTTTTTATTAAAGAGAGATTAGTGCCGAAGGATGAGAGTGTCATTGAGCCGTGATGATGAGAGAAGGAAAAAGTGTATATGTACATGGTTTTTTGCTTTTCTGATGTTGCCGAAGGGCTATGAAATTTGGTAACGCTTGGTCGATCAAGAGATCCTTCCTCATAACTTGAGGAACAAGAACAAAATATGCAACTGACCAGCGTGAAGATAATACTCTCCATCATTCCCAGAATATCTATTATGCTCTCTCCCAACTAATACTCATCTTTTTTATACTTTCAGCACCAAAGGATTATAATAATAATAAATCAAGACGAGCCTTCATTTGAATATTGACTTGCTGATGATGGCCAGCTGGTGGTCCTCCTATTTACATCCTTTTTTTTTGCCGGTAAAGAATGACATGACTTTTTTCTTTTCACGCTAATCCCGGAAGCTACAAATGTCTACCAGATTTTGTTGTAAAAGGAAGTGCACCAAAAGAAAAGTGAAGGTGGAGAGGGTACAACGACAATTAAAAGACGCAAAAGAAAAAAAAAGAGCTCCAGCTGTTGTGTCCACCGCCCGGGAGTGCACGACAGCTGGCCGTGTGGCTTTATATATATTCACGCAAGGAAGTCAACAGACTTGGACCCTAAAAGATTTTTCTTTCTTCTGCTATTGTACTTTTTTAAATAATAACAATAATAATAACAGTAAGGACCATTTTGCTCAGCGGAACGAAATCCTTGCTGAACACGCTTCCGCTGACCCGCAAGCATTCCGCAATGACCGGAACATGTAAAAGTCTCAGCTTAGCCTAACTCGATTGTTTTCAACAAAATCTACTGACCGACGTCATCCAGTTTCAAGGTTGCTCCTTTAAAGATGAGAAGATGATTAATGACAGACTCACCTTTCGTGATAGGGAGCGATGAACGCGGGAATCAAGACCAACTAAAATGCACATGCGAACGGCTACCCGACTGACGAGGAACTGCTCGATCTACGCCTGTTGTCTACCTTAGTGGAATGAGAGAAGAGGAGGAGCTTGCCGTTCCCGAGATGATTCTATACGCAATCAAAGTTTGGTTTTTTTTTCTTCTCCGGGTAAATCACAATGACGACGATGGACAAGCCTACCGACCCGCTGGCATCGATTCAAGTCGGATCGTAAACAATGATCATCCTCAGAGAGCTCATGTGTGCGTGTCGATGGTTTACACACGACACATCTAGAACAGATTTGATGCTGCGTGAATCGAGAAAGATGAACGACGATGTCTCTCAAAATGAGTTCTCTCCTTTATATTATTGCCCTAGATGACTTTGTGACGGAATTATCTGCTGTGCCTTTAGGATGTAAGGCGAATTCTTGGACAAAAACTGATTTTCTCTTACCTACCACGACATCCATATAAGGATTCGCGATAACCCCAATTATTACGATTCGAATTTGGGATCAAAGTCATTCATTTAAAATACTAATCTAATAATCACAAACGGAAGGTATCACATTCTTTCTAATAATCAAATTACCATAGAACGACCTTGGCCGAGCCTACCGGACAACGTCCTCTTACAACAACAGGGGTTGCATCCTTATTCTGATCAAATATATGCGCCCCTAAAAAATAAAGAAAATTCTTTCTTAGCTGAGCTGATTTGTGTATTCAAACATGGGATGATTATTGCTGCTTTGTTCATAATTTGGACGTGCAACATTTCACGTTATTGTTTGGATGGGGACCCGCACGGGACTCACGGTGGATTATTATTATACACCATCTTTTAAGAGACCATAAAATGGTTCTTTTCAGAGGGATCCGGCTAGAGGCCATCCAGCCAACAAAATGTTTTCACCTCTTCACAAGGGTACGATAGAAGGGGCGTCGTAAAAATGAGACGAGAAAAAAAAATCGCCATCGTAAAGCATAACCGTATAACAAAATATGAGCAGCCCCCATGAGTTCTGAAGATGGTCAGCAGCGTTTTCCTTGATTGGATCAATTCAAATGCTGACTGGGAACGATGCAATGATGCATAATTTCAAAAAAAAGAAAAGGAAAATGCTTAGAGCGAAAAATAAAAAAGATTGCAGAACAAGGACCAACTCTTAGTGATGCGCTTCAGCAATCACTGGATCTCATCGACTGGAACGTCGGCGAGCGTGTTGCTCTTGGAGAAAGAAAGAAAAAAAATCTCGTAAAATGTTCCCATCGTTATTACCCACATACGAGAAACAGAGATGGATGGTATTGTTGTCTTTCAAAGTGTGATAGAGGTTATCGACTCTGCTGGACGAATACCAAACAAGAAGGAAAAAAAGCGGTTGGTCCCGGTCCGTTTCATGAGATTTTTTTTTTCTTTCAAAATTGCTAAGTAAAACTTTTTTGTTTGTTTTCATCTAAACGACACCTTAAGAAATGGTGTCAAAAGTATAAATTTTTTTCAGTTCTATTTCTTGAGAGAATAATAATGGCGATATAAATTATATTGAGGGCAGATCTTTAATCACATAACTATTCGATTTGATTAAAAAAGTATGGTTTACATTACTAGAATACAAATTGCAAATCATGAACTATATTTGAAATTCGAAAGCTACGATTCCGATGGTATGTTGATTGGAGATATTGTTTATGGTAATAAGAATTCGACCAACTGGCTAGTTTGTTCCAGATGATCGAGCACAATTTTGTTACGGTATCGGTATCAGCTTCGTAAGAAAGATTTGCTCAAAAATCTTTTCTCTGACAGCAAACGAGATTCATAGAAAGGAGGAAAAAACGGTAGAAAAAGAGAATTTTACGAATGAGCACCTCACATGATTGGAGACATTGATTGGAGGGAATAAAACTCGACGTAGCGGAAAGGTGGGCCAGCAGACCAGCTGTCGGATTATCCACCGGATGAGATGGGAACGGACAGACTAATCTTGATGGATAAACATTCCTTCAATCGCCCGTGCTCTTCTTCCTCTTTTCCTTTGATGTGGTATCCACTTTGCGTTTCTCTCGTTCTCAGCCTATTTTCTTAAACTATTATCGTAATAACCGATTACGAGAAAGAGATAGCCTTGAGCTGTCCTTTGCGCAATTCACCTAGATTGGACGCACACAAAATAAAGTCAAAGTAACGCAAGCTTTCTATAAGAGTGCGTGTGAAACTAGTCAACCGATTTTCCTTTGAAAAACAAATCAGAGAAGTCCTTGAAATAATTACAATACTCTTTTTTTTTATCGTTCTCAATTTTGTTTCACTATGCAGTTTCTTGATTTATTGGTAAAAAAAACGGATTACATTAACAAAACGAGATTTGGTAATGGCAACAAGGAAAACTATAACCATAAAAAATGCACTTCACAGGCATAATAATCTAACATGATGGGGAGATTGGAATTATTGGAATGTTCACAGAAGACAATATCATTTTAGAGATCATTGATAAAATTGGGTTCGGTCGTTAGAATCGAGAGGAGAAAGGTGTTGACGCTTTCAATCCACTTGTTGTGACATAAAAAAATCCTCTGAAAAGTTTCTTAGTAAGTTACATTATAATAGGTAAAAATTAACATAGAATGGGCCAAAGCATTGCAGAAAATGTGACACTAAAAAATATAAGCAATAATAGAATTGGATCCTATTCATTCTATGACCTTCTTTCTATTCTACTGCTGTCCCATACCCTAATAGTTACAGCATAAAAAGAGAAAAAGGTCATTTAAAAAATCAATTTAGAATGCACAATGAATAAAAATTTTTATCCATTATGGTGATCTTGTTCTATAGATGATGATTAGGGTACATAGGTAAAAGCAAGGAAACCTGCCAAAACACAAGCCCTGAAGTAGAGACCATCTTTTGGTTCATTCCCGTTTGAGTAGAGAAAGATAAGAGAAATAGACACAACACCAATCTAGGGAGAAGGTGAGAGGGAAAACAAATAAAAAGGTGATTGTTGCAGTATTGATGGGATATCAGAATAAGCAATTAAATCTAAATAAATATCAAGTATTTTATAGACATACCATAACGAGGGTCAACAATGCACGGGGTTTATTAGGCCCAATGGCGCCCTCCATGTTACCACGTCGAGATATTATAACTGTCATGAAAATTGATGGACAAGAATAGATAAACTATTCTACACAAAATTTTCTTTCAAAATTGTATTTACCAAATAATAGTTGAAAATGTAAGATCTGTACTGTAACTGAAAGGCAATAGATTGTAAAAAACACGTCACGCCATCAATGAATCAAAATAACGGAGAAGATTCACCACTTTTCAATAAATGTCACGCCAATGTTGACACTGGACGTTAATAAAGGAGAAAGTAACTAATATAGTCAAATTAGATTTTTCAAGAGAGGAATATAGATCTAGCTCTAGGCCCTGCTCTGTTGTACTACTGAAGTCAGTACAGGAGAACTTCAATGGCTGTAGTCTGTACGACTATGTGGCGCGAACTATAAAAATTCGCATAAATCTAAAAACAAAGAGGTTCTTAAAATCCAGAGTAGAACTGTAGCACAATTTATTATACTTGATTTTCAGTTAACTGAAAGGCTAAGCCAACATAATCATTCGTGATTCCTTTCTCCTGTGTATTTCCAGCATAAGGATGTAAAATCAGCCTCTTAATGATTAGGTTATAACTAGGCAGAAAGTAATCTAGATAACATGAAATAGCTTTATATGATGTGTGAAGATACATAACAGTGTATCCTCGAAAAAGCAGGATATTAACCATTTAAATCTCTACTGTTAAGATTACAACACCTACGCACGGAGCACTCATGTCGATCATCAAATTCACTATTTTTCACGACGATCTTGATACCAGTTTGGGCGCGGCTCGTTCAAGCAGCCGTCTACAGCCGACTTGCCGGTTTCATTACGATAATTCATGTTAAGAAATACGGGACTATTCCCTTAATAGGCTCACGTGCGAAAACTATTTCCAGTAATATACCTAGAATTAAATCAGCAAACTACCGATACTCGTTTCTGTTATCTTTCTGTATTTCGTTTCACGTAGCGTGTGCTCCCTGCCGAAAACGCTTGATACATTACATCAAATTAAAATGGATAACACTAGGACAAGACAAGGTTTGGTAACAAGAAAAACCGTACCCAAAAGTCTCATTACGAGGAAATGCACTTTAAGGGCACAACTAGAATCGCTTATGATGGGGGCGAATGACTTCGGAATGTCAAAATTAAAAAGGAGCAAAAAGATAATAATCATTAGGAAATTCGAAAAGACATCAGAATCGAAGGAAAAAGGTTTCACTTTTTTAACCCCTTCATTTCTTCATTATGAATTCCTAGATATTAGCTTTCCCCCTTTTAATTTGCCTTTCGTCCATCCATTTTGAAAAAGAAACATGAGGTAATCTTAGTAAAAAAATTACGACGCGAAAAAGGAGAAAAAAATTATGAGACGTTTCTTGTTCTTTTTAAGCAAGAGCCTTCTTCAAATCATCCACCAACGCATTTGGATCAGGAAACTTCATACGTCGTGGCGGCCCCTTCTTCAATCCACTCCATAACACAGACTCTAAAATATGGGAAAAAATATTTATGTTATCTAATTTAATCACCAAGGAAGACATAAATATGATAAAGAATAACTTTGCTTCTTCCTTGCACTGTATTGCTCAGAGAAGCTCCATTTAATGTTTTGTTCTTTTAAAGAGACCAAGAGAAAAATAATGAAAATTGAATTACTGGAAAAAATTCCGATTTTTCAAAAGTAGGAAAGAATCGTTCTAGAAGAGGACCATTAATTTAAATTTAAAATTTCGTACCGATTCCATCACAATTTGTCACAACTAGTTCAAAGGCACCCCTGCGAGGAGCAACCGAATTGAACTCCACCTCCATGTCTGGAAAGTGCTGGAGAAAAACTCGCTGCACCTCCAGAGCATTCCTCTTGAATACAGATCAGGATTTGCTATTCCACCAAAAATATTGTCTTTTAAACAATAAGAAACCTTAAATAAAAGAAAGCTACAACTAATTTACCAATGCTCAATGGCCAGGCGAGGGGAAACCCTTTTGGGTCCCGTAGCGGCCGGTTTCTTGGCGGCAGCTTTTTTGCCTTTCTTCGGAGCAGTGGGTTTGGATTCCTCATCGTTTTCAGATTGATCATCTTTTTCCTATAATAAAGCATACAACAGTTAAGAGAATGATAGATTGTAGAACAAAATTAGCTAACCTCTTTCGTAGCTTCAGCCTTTCCTTTACGCTTGGGAGCGGCTTTGGCAGCTTTCTTGCCGGCTCCAGCCTTCTCGTCCGAGTCACTGCCATGTTTATCTGAGCTTTCCTTCTCCTCCTGTTTAAAAGTAAGAATAAATATCATATTAACTTTTTAGAGTTGAAATTGAGTCTTCAAAAAATACTATACCTGCTTGGTAGCCTCTTTCTTGACTTCAGCAGCTTTTTTGCCATTCTTTGGGGCAGCTTTGGTACCTTTCTTGGCTGTTTTCTTCTCATTTGTGTCATCACTCATGTGATCCTCCTCTGAGGCAGAGCTTCCCATTCCAGACTCTTCCTGAAAACACAAACATGAATGATTAGTTTAATTTTCATTAATGAAAAATAATTAATTAGTGACCAAGAATTAACTTACTTTGGCTTCAGCAGGAGCTTTCTTTCCATTTGTGGCTTTCTGGGCAAGAGTTTGCAGCTTTCCAACCTGCTTTGGAGCTGCTTTGGAGGCAGGCTTTTCATCCAAGTCTTGATCAGCTTCGTCATGATGGGCAGGTTCAGATGCTCCATTTTTCTTGCCTTTGGTAGCAGCAGGCTTCGATTTGGCACCAGCCTTGGCTTTGGCACCAGCCGGAGCTTTCTCAGCAGGTTTCTCCTCAGATGAAGAATCATTTTCAGAGCAGTCTGACTTGGTGGTGGCAGCTGGGGCTTTCACGGCAGGTTTCTCATCAGCAGAAGAACCATTTTCAGACTCCTCAGACTTGACAGCAGCCTTGCCCTTGCCTTTGGCGACCACAGCTTTTCCATTAGACTCGATTTTCTCTGATTTAGCGACTTTAACTTCTGGGGCATCCTCCTCAGATGACTCGGACGTTGCCTTGGTTTTGCCAGCAGCTTTCTTACCCGTGCCAGTGGTTTCAGTCACTTCAGCTTTTCCATTCTTCTTAGCTGCAGCCGTACGTTTGGGAGGCATTTTGGATTTGCAAAAGGTTTGATTGAATTTCAGAGACTCAAGCTACCACACTACTAGCTAGAAATACACGTGGTTCGCAGTTGAAAGTAGGTACACGTCTTTTAAGCAAAGCGTCGCTGAACGATCGTTGTAGAGCTTCGACGGTTGGGTAACACAAGGGCGCAGGGCTGCAAGGCACAGAATGCTCGAGATGTAAACCGGATGGCGCGAAAAGGCGAAAACTGAACCGATCCCCCTGGCGGCCTATTCTTTTTCTCAATTCCCCTGTAGAATCTCCCTAAGAAAGCATGGCCCCAGGCTGGAGGCTCACGCGTAGATCGCAAGATTTATCGGCCGCTGCGAAGCGAAAAGGCGCTGATGGTTGATGTTGCATATTTGCAACATTGCCCAGTATATTTAGTACCCTTTTGCTTTATCGTGTCTGTTGTTACTTATCATTAGGCGATATTATATTTTTATAAGATAACAATATTTGAATTAACTTATTCCCGAAATGCTATTGCCCGCTTTGTTCACACTGCCCTCCTGGCTCTCGCATTCAATTTTCGTTCCGCGTGGAAATGTTTTGAACAAATCCTAGGTTGTCAGTTTTTCAATATCGCGCCATTCCCATAAGCACATGACTGCCCCGGGCTACCAGAAACGAGTAAGATGACGTCTGCTAGAGTGCTCACTGGTCGAGGGCGAAAGAGTTGATGCGAAATTTGTTTTAAGAACATTTGAACATTTAAAAAAACAACACAAATTCCGCTTTTCTCCTTGCTTCTATTACTTTTAAGATTTCCTAACTGCTCGTGAATTTATTCTTTAAGAGAAAGATTTCTAGCCTCTTCTGGAATTGTCAAGTATCTTGTTTAAAATTACGATTGACCGTGGTATTATTGACGCCAATTAGCATGGTTCGATTTAAAAATAGGTAAAAACAACAGTGAAGTTCCAATGCATGCATTGACGTACGATAGTTATGATACAATTTTAATTTCAGAGAGAAGTGTCAATAAAATCTATTTATAATTATTTGGTGTAAATGCAGTGTTCAATAGTTACATATTTTATATATTTCTTTTTGTTGGATTATTGAACAGTTTAACAATTATTCTTAATACCAAAATATCATACATGGGCAAATTAACTTAACTTACCTTTATTCAGATATTTTACTGTGGAGATCATTCCTGAGGATGGCCATCACTCATCCTCAACCAGCTTTCCAGAAGCACTTCCGCTTAAAGAGAGTGACATTTACAAAGCTGTTTGTCAAGTGACAGAGAAAATTCATGGGGAGTTTGGTGCTGCTGCTATCATGACTGGACTCTCTGGTAAATACAATCATTCTTTTGTGTCCTCTTTTATGAATCTTTTCATTTAATTCATTTTTACAGTGAAATACTGCAACGAGCACACACGGATTGGCGTCATACGGTGCCGGCATGGTCCTCATCGACTCTTGGCTTCTTCCCTACCTTTCTTGGATAAAGTCGGAGCAAAGAAAGTCCAGATCCAAGGGATATATACTGGTGCAACTATAGTAAAATGCTTTAAATTCCTCAAAAAGTATCACAAGGAAAGATTAGGTGAAGCCCTTCGTCTTTGTAAGAATGAAGATAGTAAGAAAAAGCTAACTGAAATATTGTCCACCATAAACTACTTGAAAGAATTTAAAGAATGACATGAATAATAAATTGTGTGTTAAGAAAGCTATGTTTATTTTACAAAACGCGGTTAATGCCTCATGTAATAGTCTATGGCAGAGGAGAAAGCGGCAAATCCCAGAGCTCCGACAATGCCCGGCTTGATTCCTGCTCTCAATCCAATGAGTCCTCCAGTAATGCCACCAGCATAGGTACCGTTCTTCCAGTCACTCTTTCCTCGGGACTAATTTTCAAAGAAAATAAGCTTTTTAGAATAACTTTAAATTGAAAAAGAAAATCCAGCTTACCGATTCGATAGTGCACTCAACCGCGGAGAACATCAATCCAACAACGGCAAAGTTTTTAGCGTAGCTAAGTGTGGAAAATTTCAAATCGCGGAAGATCTCTCTCGCTGTCTGTTGTTTAGCATCAGGTCCTGTTATATTTGGGCTGACACTGGCGCTAAATAGACCGAGGGCAGCGCCAAGACCGTAGCCTATCGAAATTCATTTTGGTCATTTAAAAATATATATTTAAATAGTGATACCATTTATGAGTTAAGCACAAGGAAACAAATCTTAATTTTAACTGTTGCCAGCTTTTTAATTGGTATCCTAGAGAATTTTAAATTAATACTCTGTTTGAAGGTATGTTTTGGCAAGTAAGTCATATAGGATACATCACTAATTCATGGTAAGGATGTCAGAGTTTTAGTGATAGATTTTAATGTAATTTTAAGGTGAGTAAAACTCTAAAGAAAAAGAAATATTAGACGTAAGTATACCCATGACAGTAGCGACGAATGACTTGAAAGCGCAAGATTCGAAGGCGGCTTCAACTCGCTTTTCATCTGGACTCTTTATTTGGACAGGCCCGACAGTTCGCGGGATAATAATTTGTTCTCTGTATCGGTAAACATTTCCCACAAAATATTTAAGCATAGAATCTACTTCTTGCGGAGTGAAAGCAGCATTAGAGGACGAAACAGAATTAGATGTTACTTCACCCTCCATTTTTTACGCATGTTAACTATTCAAAACATATTAGTTCGTCTGCTACTCCTCTTGATTAGTGTTGACTACTACCTACTGAGACTGGATTGAAGTATCTTCTCACTAAAATACTTTACAGCTTTCTCAATTTAAAAAAAAAATTATCTTTTATCGTTGAGACTGCCATGGTTGAGATCTTTATTCACAATCGAATTGCTTGTTTTTCTCGCTATTTATTTTAGTTTTCATACAAAATAATTTATGAAATACGCCAACGAGCTACAATTTACAAACCATATAAGGGCCAATTAAACCTGTACAAACTGTTAGGGATTCAACGCGCGATATAGAAATATTATTGATTCCGCCTTTCTTCTTGTTTAATAAAAAACAAAACACTTTAAAATTTAGGAGCTTTTAAAAAGATCCAACTTGATAATAATGATTTTTGTTATAACATAAACATGTTGATAGCACATTATATAGCGGAGAATATATTATGCAAGTCTCACATGCGGGTTGGTTACTAGCTCTAGGAATTAATTAGTCCTTTCAGATTCAGATGGATTACATCTGCCTTCCAGGGGAGCAGTTTATGTCGATGTCCGCTGATGGCCAAACAAGGTAATCGTTTTACTAAACTTTAAAAAGAGGAAAGTTCGTTCTCCAATATATATTTATGCAGCATATAACTGTAATTCATGGTCAAGTCTCTAATTTAATCAACAAGAAACAAGATGCTGGAAAAATAAACTTAAGTTTCTTGATGATTTGAATAAATTTCGATTGTTGTACAAGCTGTTAATTCTCTTATCTTCACAGACTGATACTGAAATCTAAATCATTTGTTTCTAAAATGAAGAAATAAACTAATGTTTTGATCGTATAAAATTTTAAATGTTGGAGAACAAATTACTTTTAACAAAACAAAATCATACAAGATAAGCAGTTCCTCCATTGATGCGCGGTAGAAAAAAAAAAATGAACTGTAAACACATTTAAAAGAAAACAATAATTGCAGGTAGGTATTAAAGATTGGTGATTTTCAAAAGTGGATAGAATGCTCTTGAGACGAACGTCATTGACCGGTATCGTCCCTTATCTATATAAGGAGCAATTGGCCTGAGTTTCCAGAACAAAAATCAGCTCTCTCTCTCCATCGTAAGGCCGCGTCCTTCTTTTTAGTAGTTTGAAAACATCTTTCTCGCCAGTTGCTTCTCACCTGAGCTCCAAGATGCTTTTCAAGATCGCTGCTGGTCTACTGTTCGTCACCTTAGCCGCTAGACTTGCCACAGGTATAGTTTATTAATTTACCAATAATGTCGTTATCATAGGAACGCGATTTCCAATCATTAAAAATTTCTAATGAAGATTATTGGCTTTTTAAAAAAAAATCATTTGAAAATGTCCATCTTTCTTTACCGTACTAACAACACGGAAGTTGCTGCCGGGTACTAATGACGCAATATGCATGCACAATTATTTCCAGGTAATACCGTGGCCTCAGTGGTTCAGGAAGATTGTCTGGGCTGCCTCTGCCAAGCTAGCACCAACTGCAACATGACTCAACCTTGCACAACCGGCCATCAATATTTGGTATTCAAATACAGCCATAATTCATGCATTTTCCTCATTTTTTTTTTTTATATGAAACATAGTGTGGTCCTTTTTTGATTTCATGGCCTTATTGGGCGGATGCAGGAAAGTTCATTTTAGCTAAAGACGATCCCGAGAGAAAAGGAGGTAATATTTTAGCCAAATTGCGAAATTTCAATAATACTTTTTTCTTAAAATTCAATAAATATTCATTTTATTCCTACATTATCGCAGCTTTTGAAAGCTGCGTTCAGGATGCTGTCTGTGCCGGTGAAACAGTTCGCGGTTACATGGCGAAATTTGCTAATGTAAGTTATTTTTTAAGTCGCGTTGGATATATTTTATAATTTATTTAACTGTCTATTATATAGGACTGTAACGGTGACGGCGTAATCAACTGTGACGACTATGCCCGTATCCATATTCTGGGCGGATATAGTTGTACCAGTCCTGTAGATGAATCCCCTTTTTACAAGAATTACCTGAAATGTAGAGAAACAGTTAAATCTGTTTCTGGCTGATTAACTATTTTAAGAAGAAAAAAAAGGAGCGAGCTTTTATGGGAACAAACATATTGATAGAAACCAGCTGCAAATTATATGTATCAATAAAGTATATACCTAGCGTTTGCATCTGAATAAACGAAATCAAAAGTAGCTATTCTTTCATTCTTGAAAGTGCGAGTAAGCTGCTTTATAGAAACAAACCTACTGTATCTAAAGGTAAGCAACCTAGCTTTAGTACAGTCCATTGCGCAAATTACATTAGGCAATCGAAGTTCCGGTTAAGTTTAGTAGTTTAAAGGATTTCGATGCCTTTTATAGTAAGCGTTGTCACTTAAGTGTTACTTCAGGTGTCACTTAAGGTCACTTATTAGTTGTTAAGTAGTCGTAGTCATCCCTGCGGTAGTAATCGATGACGAGCAAGCCGGGTTCTTCTTTCAAAACATCCCGAATTCCCGCCTGTTAATTGGTAAACACAGTAAAAATAAACTTATGATTAATTTTGGTTTTTAAGGCGAAAGCAACTCTTTCATCTTGGTTGCAGCTTCATAAAAAAAATTTATAATCCGGAACCATCAAGTATTATGCAACAAAAATTGGTTTTTTACTCAGCTGCAAGTTATACACTTCTATTTCAAATAAACGACTCAATTAATAAAATGAAAACTACAACCCAACAGCATTTTTTCAAGAAAGAAAAGGGAAGCAAAATGTATGAAATGGAGATATTGAAAAAGATAAGCCACTTTGGCCACCTTGGATAAGCTTTGACATGGGCGTATATTTTAGTAATGAAAACCAACTTCCCACGCTACATTTATCAAAAAGATTTTGTTCGTAAAGCATTATTGGCCGATTATATTTTAATTTAAGACAAATTTCAAAGAAATCCAAAAAATTAGAATTTCCGTTTCGGTGTTTTCGGTTTTCCATAGTGGAGTTTCCGCAGCAAGATTGTATGCAACTTGGCAACAGCGCGGGTTCATTGGTTTTGCGGTTCGCCTTCGGTTTGTTTACTATTTTTACGATTACGGACGAAGAGTTGGGAAGAGAAAGAGCCAAAATCCCTAATTTGGAATAGAAGGTGAACAATTTTTGATTTATTTTAATTCGTGTTTAATCCACTAGAACCCCTTGATACTCGTCTATTAAATGTAAGACGTTGTTTTGAAAGTTCTTTTAATGTTTTCACAACCCACAGTAGAAATTGAAACTTTTTTGCTGATGTTGTACTTTCATCTATTTTAACGTTTCAAGCCCATAGTAACTGTCAACTTTTTTAGGACATGAAAGAAAAATATATTTAAACTTAAAAAATTGCATTTAAGTTACAACAGTGACAAACAAAATGTCTCATAGTCCAAAGCACATATATGTATGAATCTCACATATCAAACTGAAAAAGATGAGTCATCATTTTATCATTTATTAGTTGACTTTTTTAGTTTGAGTGTAATTCTACATGCCACTCAATAGCTTAATAAAATCTGGGTTAGGTTGTCAGCTGGAAACAATTAAAATAGATATTACATATTTAGATTTAGTTCATTTACATTGTCATTTTATGTACGGTTCAAGTTGTCACAATCTATGATCCGGAAGGGCCTTACCATAAAACTGTTTTGAATTAATAAAAATCAGTCCTTTTTCTATTTTGATTACAGGATTTGGGTTTGTGAGAGGATCCAGGTATGAGATATGGTTGTGGAGTACAGCAACTTGGAGATCCAGCAACCTAACTCACTAATTATTGATGGAGGCAGTAAAGAACAACTGGTTATCATTGGATATGCCAGGAGCTACCTCAAGACCCTGGCTTTCCACTGTGTTGCCTTATTATGTCTGGGTCTTCCCTATGTCCTGACACATTGGCACAATGTATTTGGGATTCGCTGGTGCTATGTTCGGTGCCCTATAGATAGTGCTCAAGTTTTGGTGCTCAAGGTATTTTCCTTGTATTACTTTATTTTAATGCTTACATTTATGACTTTATTTTCTTTTTACAGGATGTCCATGGGCAGACTTACATTGCTAAAGTCCATCAGGAGCAAGTTGGGCCCTGTTTTCCTAATGAATACACCCTCTCGGCTAGTGCTTCTCAATCAGACGAAGAGACAAGCGAGAGGACAAGATTAAAGAGCTGCTTTCCATTCACTCGATACTTCATCCACCAGCATGTAAAATATATGTGGAGTAAAAAATTTAACCGATTCCAAATGCTGACGGGAATCGAGCGCGGGATTCAGTTGTGCAATTTTCATCAATTTAAGGGCTTTCCATCAACCATCCAAGAAACAAAGTAATGAGCATGATAATAATAATGTAATCTATTTTTTAAGGTTTGATAGATAATTTAATATTTTTCTCATCTTTTCATTCACGTAGGTTGGAATTGTATGGTTACAACACGATGGCTGTAGATGTCAAATCATATTGGCGGCTGCTCGTAGATGAAGTGCTCAATCCGTTTTACCTTTTCGAAATCTTCAGCTGCGTCGTTTGGACGGTAGACGAATACATTTACTACGCGGGCTGTATTTTTGTGGTCTCTATAATCTCGGTCGGAGTAGCCCTCTACGAAATCCGAAGGGTAGGTTTGTTTTACTCTATTTTATTTAAACTTCTTGTATTCATTTATATTTCACCTCTTTTTTAGCAAAGCAAAACGCTTAAAGATATGACTGCTGCTCACATATCTTCCATGGTAACCGTCTGTCGAGGCGGAGAAGGTATTACTGCGCTTACCATCGGCCAAAAATTAATTGGTTTCATTAAACTTTCTTCTTGTTTTAGTGTACGAAAACATTTACGCCGTTCGCCTCGTTCCTGGTGATGTTATAGTCATTCCTCCCACTGGATGCCTCATGCCTTGCGATGCTGTGCTTGTGGCCGGTACCTGCATAGTCAACGAATCTGTTCTAACAGGTAAAATAGATTTTATCTATAGCGCAATTTATTCTTCCATAATATCCAGTACGTTATTTTTAAAATAGGTGAAAGTGCTCCGGAGACAAAAACACCTGTTCCTGACCTGGATGAACCATATTGCACTGATATTCACAAACGGCACACACTTTTCTGTGGAACTCAAGTCCTCCAAACTCGTTATTATGGTTTAGACAAAGTCCTCGCAGTCGTCATTCGAGTAGGTTCTTTGATATATTTCCTAAAATTAATAATTATAGTAACCTTTTTTTGTTTTATCATAGACGGGTTTTACTACCGCTAAAGGCGAATTGGTGCGCTCTATTCTCTATCCAAAGCCTATTGGTTTCCAATTCTACATTGATTCGCTCAAATTTGTTGGCATTCTATTCGTGATCGCTCTTTGTGGGATCACTTATTGCGTTTACGTCTATATTACCAAAGAGGTGAAATTTTGGATCATTAAAATATTTATTGGTTTTAACATTTTCCCTTTCCATTTATTACTCGTTTTAATACATTTCGTTTATTGTCCCACAGGCCACTGTTTGGGAAATAATCATTCGGGCGTGTGATATGCTTACGATCGTCGTACCCCCTGCTATGCCCGCTGCGATGACGGTGGGCACCGTCTACGCACAGTCTCGACTACGCAACAAAGGCATCTTTTGCATTTCTCCACCACGTATTAATGTTTGTGGAAAGCTCAAGTTAATGTGCTTCGATAAAGTAAGCCGTTTTCTAATAAGAAAGCATCTTATTATGTTTATTATTATTTTTTCGCTGTATATTTTTATAATTTTAGACGGGAACGTTAACTGAAGGTGGACTTGAATTTTGCGGCGTTGCACCTCGGTTGGTAGGATCTGAGAATGTGTTTGGCGACCTCATCCGTAATCCACATATTAGTCTGAAACAAGAGGATCCACTTCTAGTGACTATGGCTGCTTGCCACACTCTCACTCGTATCGAAGGTAACCCCATGGCACATATTTAATCAAGTCTTTTGATTTTATATCTTGATGATGAATTGTAGGTCAATTGATTGGTGATCCATTGGAATTAGAAATGTTCAAATCTACTCAATGGATTCTGGAAGAGCCGGGTGCGGATATTACCCGTTACGACGTTATGGCTCCTATCGTAGTCAAACCAGTCACTCGTGACACTTTCCTCGGTGTCCATGGAATCGATTTTGCTGAAACAGATTTTGAGGTTTATAACAGATATATTTTCCAATCTGCTGTTTGCCATAATTTTGGAAAAATCAGGTACCATACGCCGTCGGTATCGTCCGGCAGTTTCCCTTCAGTTCAAGCCTGCAGCGGATGTCGGTGGTGGTGCGAACCTTGGGAAGCCCACACATGGAACTACTAGTCAAAGGCTCTCCAGAGACGATCCGTACTCTTTGCGTCGAGTCATCCATCCCAGCCGACTTTGCCAATGTTTTGCGATCCTTCACAATGCGCGGCTTTCGAGTTCTGGCTCTGGCACACCGAGTGTTGGACCGCCGGCTAACTTGGCATCAAATGCACCGGATGAAAAGGGATCAGATGGAGTGTCATCTTCCAATTTCTAGGCCTTCTAGTCATGCACAATACGATTAAACCTGAAACAACTCCCGTCATTCGTCAACTCCGATCGGCTAGCATTCGATGCGTCATGGTCACAGGTAAATAAGGGAAACGGAAATCCCCTGCACTAGATTCGTCATTTAATCATTTTAAATCTATTGATTATCGTACCTTATCAGAAGTCTTGTTTTGATCTTTTCTGTTGCCCAAATCGTACTAATAACTTAATTTTATCTCGCATTTGGATTTTTCAGGAGACAACTTATTAACTGCGATTAATGTGGCAAGGGACTGCGACATGCTTCCGGTTGGTGAGAAGGTTATTTTGGTTACAGCCATCCCTCCGATGGGTAACAATCATCCTACAGTCTCTGTAACCTACTCTCTCGCCGAAATGTACGATTCCGGCCCGTCGGTATTGGACGAGCATTTGGTACTCTCTGACGAGACAGATCCCATGTTCACAGACAGTTGGCCAGAATCCATCTTTCAACCGATGGAAAGTATGGCTCGCATATGGCGACGTCAGGTGTTTGGCTCGACTGATAATGAAGATCGAGAACGTGGTATGATTCCACAACCATCTCCTCCCCGGATTCACTTTGCTTTGGCTGGGAGGACACTTGACGTCATTCGTAAACATTGTCCGGACCTTCTGCCAAGAATTCTTTGTCGTGCAACCGTCTTGGCGCGAATGACGCCTGATCGGAAAACTAGGGTAATTTTTATGCTAGCCAAAGAAATGATAATAAGGTTTTTAATGTTACTTTTTAAATCAAGGTGGTAGAAGATTTACAAGCACTTGGATATGCTGTCGGTTTTTGCGGCGACGGAGCCAACGATTGCGGAGCTCTCAAAGCCGCCCACGTTGGCGTTTCTCTCTCAGATGCAGAGGCGTCGGTAGCGGCCCCTTTCACAGCACGCGCAGGCAACATCTCTTGCGTACCTGTTATTATTCAAGAAGGCAGATGCGCCCTAGTGACCAGCTTTGGTGTCTTCAAGTATATGGCCCTCTACTCTCTCATCCAGTTCATCTCCGTCTTGATTCTCTACTCACTTCGGACGACATTGGGAGATTATATGTTCCTATACCATGATCTCTTCATCACGACGACCGTAGCCGTCCTAATGGGGCGCACCGATCCGTATCCTGAACTCGTCACTCAGCGACCAAAAGGCTCTTTACTCACCACCAGCAACCTGCTGTCCTTAGTCATGCAGATAGCACTGACGGCTGCTATTCAGCTTGGAGCCCTCTTGATTCTTATGCTTCAACCGTGGTACGAGCCGGTCCGACCGCAGGGTGACGAAGTCATCATTCCTTGCTGGGAAGTTACAGTCATCTTTTCAGTGAGCAGCTTTCAGTACCTCATCTTGGCATTGGCCTTTTCGTATGGGCCTCCTTATCGGCAACCTTTCTACACGAACCGCCTCTTCCTACTGGCCTTGGTGGTGCTAACGGCCTTCTCTCTAGTCCTCACGCTGTTACCGATCGGCCCACTAGCCGATTTCTTCGAGATAATGCGCATCAACCTAGATCCACTCATCTACACGTTATTTTCATCTAACGGCCTTGTGGACGGCAATGTGTCCGGCGAAATAAGTAGCAATCTGGTTCGGAGTGATGAAGATGATAACCTATATCTCTTTCGCAGCTGCTTGTTGCTATTAGTCATTCTTCATGCCATTATAGCCTTTTTTATAGAGGCCTTAGTGGCGGGAAACGATGCCCTGCATCGGCCGTCTTGGGAAGTCAATAATGATAGATTGAAAAATAGGTATAAAGTAATTGAACAGGATCTTGCATACGACCAAGATTGGCCTCCCATAAGTCGTGCTACCACGAGTGAAATCCTCTCTCTCTCGTGATTCTTCGTGGATCCTCCAAAATGTGTCGTGGTTTCCAATCATCTTCTCAATCTCTGTTCATTATTGTATACAAATAGTTTTGCTTCGTTTTCTTTGTCATACTTTTCGAAATTATTTTTACTCGTTTGATAATTCAGAGTCCCTATTTTTTCCATCAGATTTTTGAAATTTGGTTCTCAAAGGTCTCAATCAATTGAGGTTTCGAACCTTCGGATAATGTGTTTTTCGCACTCAGTGCACCTAGCGTCATTTTCCTATAGTGCGTAACGGTATTGTCGTGACGCTTTCTTCTTGATTCAATAAAAACGTAAACGATTTGTAATGCCATGATGTGAATAGCATTTGACTTTATTTTTTGATTTTTCAAAATATGGACTTCTAATCATGCTTTGAATTAATAGTAGTCGAGATGAATTATTTTACAAGCGTGAAGGCACAAGCAACATAATCGTGAACAGACGATTATGTGTAAAAAAAAGTAATGACTCCGTCAGCAATTGCGCTGTCTTAGTCGATATCGCGATTCTTATAAGACGGGTCTTCGTTTTGTTCCTGCCGTCGAAATGCTAAATTTCCCTGGATTTATTCCCTCCATAGTTCGTCGCCACAACTGAGAACGGATTCCCGGGATCCAAGGCCATTTTCAGGGCATTTGAAATCCCGTGTTAGTAGCAGATCCCCCGCTTAGTTTCGATATGAAGTCCGAACTAGGGGAATTGGTGAGCTCACAAGGTAACCTGAATGAGCCTGGCTCTGGCTGTGTAATTCAGCAGTGTTTCATCAGCCTTTGCTAAGTAATGACCAAATATAGTTCTCGCAGTTTTAGTTTTACTTCAGAATCCTACATTCATTTTTGTGTAGTGTAGTATAAAAGGTTTTAGTCTTCTTAGAATGATTGAGGCATATTTCCCCCTAAAAAATAGAAAGTTTGTTTCCTTCTTTTTTTTTAGTCTGCTTTTTTGTCCCATACCATTGAATCCTTCTCAACTCTCAAGGTCTCGTAGGGTTTGTAAACAAAACTGGTTGACGTCAGTATACCTATCGTAGCTCGTCACTAGAACTTCCTGCTGATGCAATAGTTTGAAATCGAGTCCTCAAATGCTATAATTCGTACTGATTTATCTGTCTGATGTATTTGTTTAATTTTTTTCACAAGCTTTTTTTAACTCCTAACGACTGTGTAAGCTGTTAAATTTAAATATGTTATTCATCAATAAAGCCAAGTGTCGTAATAATCATGTTAAAAGTCGGATTTAATTTCACAATTATATTTTACTTTACTTTACTTCTTTGCCATATATGTATGTATATTTTTACTTTTATTAGATATCCTATGTTAAACAGCCTATTCCGTTCGACCACTTGGTCGTAATGCGTCCCTATTTTAAGCAACATGAGGTACGAACATCTTGTGGCCGGAGTTTCTGGTGGAGTTGCCTCTTCTCTCATCCTCCATCCACTGGATATAATAAAAACACGACTTGCGGGTATGTTATTTTGTGCTCGTGGGTATTTGGCGGTAGTTACTATATAACATTCATTTGCAAAAAATGCTCTTCATAATTTTTCAGTCAGTGACGGGCAGTTAAGCATACGACCGCACTACACTGGCATAGTTCATGCTGTCTCAAGTATCAAACGGAGAGAAGGGATTCAAAGGACTCTACAGAGGAGTTGCTCTAAATGTCTTGGTATCTGGTGCAACATGGGGATCCTACTTCTTTTTGTGATTAAATATTGTCTTTATTTTTGTTATACAAACAATGTTTAATTTTGCTTCCGTCTCATCCTAACAGTTATAAAGCCATTAAAGTGAAGATGCAAAACGGGGACTCAACAAAAGCTCTGGGTCCTGCACGACACATGTTGGCGGCCGCAGAGGCAGGAGTGATCACTCTTCTCCTCACTAACCCATTATTAGTAGCGAGAACACGCATGTGCGTCCAATTCGGTGGACCTCAAACCTGCCCAGTTGATATCGGCTGAAAAACGTTACAAGTATCTAATAAACAACTTTTAACTGTTACCTTTTATTTGAAACATCATGTAACTTTTACAGGGGAGTGGTAGACGTCCTAGTCAAAACTTACCGATACGAAGGAATCCGGGGTCTCTACAAAGGATTTCTTCCAGGATTATTTGGCGTCTCTCATGGAGCTTTCCAGTTTATGGCTTATGAGGAAAATGAAGAACTCTTACAATGAATACAGAAACTTGCCCATCGGCACCAAATTGGTATTCTATCACAACTAATTTTTTATATGTAAAAGTCGAGGTAGGGGAATTATTTGCTAAAATAATAAAGGTGATCTCAAATAACTGTATATTAACGTCGGTGCGGGATGGTTAACTTTGTTCTAACATGGGAAGTATTGTTACAATGCAGAAAGTAGATATGCGTGATAAATATCTATAATACTGATTCTCATTTATTGGTTGTTGTTGGTTTTTCTTGCGATAAAAGTGATTGCTGAGGGACGTTGAAAGCCTGAAAAGGCCTGTATTTTATCAATACTAACTACTATGTGTTGTTTTTTTTTATTCCAGGCAACTGTGGAGTACTTGTCCTTTGCCGTCCTCTCGGAACTGTTCTCCAAAACTTCCACCTATCCATACCAAGTGGTTCGAGCACGACTAGTAGATCAGTATAGAGACTATGACGGTGTTATGGACGTAGTACGACGGACCTGGAGGTAAAATACGATTCAAGCATCTTCAGTTTGATAAGATCCTTTATTTAACATAATATAATGGCCCTCTGCTTCAGTGTGTCAATACATCTATCGTCTTACTCAGTTTGCTGCACTAACCAATAAAATATTTGAAATATAATTTTTATTTAATTTTATTATCTTACATAGGAATGAAGGTGGACGAGGGTTTTACAAGGGTTTATTTGCCCAGCCTGCTGAGAGTCACTCCGGCTACGGCCATTACGTTCGTCGTCTACGAGAATGTCTCTCACTCGTTACAAAGCGATAACTGCTAATGATAATAAGTTAAAAGGATAAATCTCTTAATGAAAAGGTTGAATAAATACGCGAATAGTTTTGTGATTTTTTATGACTAGCATTGGCTCGTTTTTTATCGTCAATGAGTAATGTCAACACTGGAACGTACGTTTCAGCAAATTTATCGGACAACATTTCTTCTGTTAAAGGCTTTTGTAAGTGATTAGTGACGTGTGACGTCACTGAGAAATGGGAATGGGCCACCTTATTACCATCAGGTACATTATTAAACATCGAACCGCCTCTTCCTGCTTCGCCTTGCTGGTGCTAAAAGCCTTCTCTCTCGTTCTGAAATGACGCTGTTAGTATCTATTGACCCACTAGCGGAATTTTAAAGGGAAAATGCGCATCAACATAGATCCATTTTTCTACGATATGTAATCACCAAACGGCCTCGACGGGAACTTATCGAGTGATCGTGAAACGAGCAGCATTTGTGTAGACCTATTCGTGTGCCGTGACGCATTTTGTCTTGATTCAATAAAAACTGTGAACGATTTGTGATGCCATCGTATAAACAATACGATATTTAATTTTATTTCGTCCTTTTTTTCCAATTTTAAAATATATGGACTGTCATATCATGCTTCAGATCAATAGTGCCTATCAACCGATTTTTTTATTCATCTGATGAACTGTAAAATCACAACATGCGAATCATAAGCGCGAAAACGTAATCTGCATGATTGTGTACAGTCTGTCAAGTCTGAAAAATAACATTAAGTCCAGAGTCCCTTCTCCCACTTCCGTTTATTTGTGCATGTACATTTAAATGGTAGGTTTAATAGTGCAATGCCTCGCTTTCTATTTTAAAACATAAGGGAAGGGTGAAATCGCAAAAAGGGGGGTACATATATTGAGTAGCGCATAGGGGGGATTATGTCGAACAGTGAGGTTTTTTTTTGTCGCGAAAAAAGGGGAGGTTAAGTTTGAAGAGGTCAAGTAGCGTACGTTTCTGTTGGGGGCATATATTTTCCTCTTATTTTGTTCAGGTATTATTTAGTCGACTCCTCAGTCGGTCAGTCCTATACTATTGAATCCTTCCAACGACGGATTCGAAAGATCAAAGACCTCGTAGGGTTTGTGGAAACTGGCTGTTGTCAGTCTGTTAGTAGTCTCCTCCCCACAACGTATTCCTATACTGTTGCATTAGCTTAGGCAGCATTCATTGAAACTAAGTCCAAAATTTGTATTCAATAATACGCCAGTGAAAATTCTACAGATTGATTCCCTGGTTAATACGCATGCGAAATTTTAAATACATAGTTCCTATACAATGTAAGTTGTTAAATATAAAACAAATAACCCTGCGTTATAATGTCAGTTTTATTTAATTAATCAATTGTTCAAATTGCAAGATGAGTATCAATGTAGGCTGTAACAAGCTTTAGGATCCTACTTTCGTCATCATACTACCTTCACTTATATGCCATTAAAATTAATAATTTGCTTTCTTTTAGATACCGTATTCATGTTTAACACCCTATTCTCATTGGTCGTAATGCGTTCCTATTTTAAGCAACATGAGGTACGAACATCTTGTGGCCGGAGTTTCTGGTGGAGTTGCCTCTTCTCTCATCCTCCATCCACTGGATTTAATAAAAACACGAATTGCGGGTATGTAATTTTGATGTTCGTATGTATTTGACGATATGTTGATATCGTATACATATCATATCCATAACATTAATTTGAAAATAAAAATGCTCTGCTTTCAGTCAGTGACGGGGAGCTAAGCATACGGCCGCATTACAAAGGCATAATCCATGCTGTCAAAAGTATCGAACGGACAGAAGGGATTCAAAGGACTCTATAGAGGAGTAGCTCTTAACGTCTGGGTATCTGGTGCAATATGGGGATCCTACTTTTTTTTGTAATAAAAATTATTTTTTATTTCTTCTTGCTATACAAATGATTTATTCGTACCATAATGCTTTTATCTTCCAACAGTTATAACACAATTAAAGTGGAGATGCAAAACGGGGACTCGACAAGAGCTCTGGGGCCTACACGGCACATGTTAGCGGCCACAGAAGCAGGAGTGATCACTCTAGTCCTTATCAACCCAATATTAGTAGCGAAAACACGCCTATGCGTCCAGTTTGGTGGACCTAAAACCGCTCAGCTGTCGGTTGAGAAACGTTACAAGTACTTATTAAACAATTTTTAATGTTTACATTTTATTTTAATACATTATCTCACTTTCGTAGAGGGGTGGTAGACGCACTAGTCAAAACCTATAGATTCGAAGGAATCCGTAGGTCTCTACAAAGGATTTCTTCCAGGAGCTTTTGGCAGTCTCCCATGGAGCCTTACAGTTTATGGCGTACGATGAAATGAAAAACTCGTACAATGAAAGCAGAAATTTTCCTATTGGGACCGAATTGGTACTTTAACACTACTGATTTTTTATGTATTAAAGGGAGTTTTTTTCCCGAAATAAAGTTAATCTGAGATAATTATGCGATTAATGTGTGATAGCTATTGTAATTGTTTATTATTATTATTACAGACCACTGTGTGGTACTTGTGCTTTGCCGCTCTTTCAAAGCTGTTTGCCGCATCTGCCACCTATCCATACCAAGTGGTTCGAACCCGACTTCAAGATCAGTATAGGGAATACGACGGTGCTGCTGGACGTAGTACGACGGACTTGGAGGTATACGAAATGTTTCTCGTTTTTTAAATTTATTTTAAAATTTTGAAACTTTAATTTTGCTCTTCATGACTATAGTATAATATAATGGTCAACTTCAATAAAGACTTCACTGTCTGTCAACAAACTGTCGAACCTAACAAAACAAAAATCTTTTATACTTAGGAATGAAGGCGTGCGAGGTTTTTACAAAGGTTTGCTGCCCAGCCTACTAAGGGTCACTCCGGCTACGGCCATTACGTTCGTCGTCTACGAGAATGTCTCACACTCGTTACAAACGATAACTATTGAAAATAATAGTAAAACTAAAAGGGATTAGATGCTAAATTAAAGGTTTAATAAATACACGATTAGTTTTGTGATTATTTCATGACTTGCATGCACTGTTGGTTTTTCTTTAAATTTGAGAGCGTTATGACAACACTGAAACGTTTTTAGCAAAATTAATCGGACAACATTTATTCCACCTAAAGGCTAATGTAATGTGACGTCACAGAGAATGGAAATGGAATAGTGCGGGCCCCCTAACCAGCCACATTTCAACACGAGTTGCCTCTTCCTGCTTGCCTTGGTTATGCTTACAACCTTCTAAACGACGCTGTTAGTATCTATTGCCTATCGGTCCACTAGCCGAATTTCAAACTAAATGCGCATCAACCTAGATCCATTTGCCTACACCTTGTATTCGTCAAACGTCCTCGACGGGAATATGCGTGTTGGGTGATCGTGAAACGAGTAGCAATCTGGTTCAGTGCGACAAGATGATAACCTATATATATCTATTTCGCAGCTGGCTTTTATTATTATTATAGTCATCCCTCATGTTATTATCACACTTTTTGCAGACTGGTAGAGCGTATGTTGCAAAGTTTGTTGTCAGGGAAGAAAAAACGATGATGCCTTGCAACGGCCGTCTTGGGTTAAAATTTAATTTTAATTAATTCGAAATTTTTTTCCCGTTTGATCATTCTTGGATCTATATTTCTTCTTCAGATTTATTTGAAAAAAAATTGGCTCAATCAATTAGAAATTTCGAGTCGTAATGTAATCTATTTCGTACTCAGCACCGATTAGTTCACTTACCTAATATAGTGCGTAGTGATTGTGACTCGTGACGCATGTTTTCTTGATTCAATAAAAAACCACACGACGATTTGTAATGCCATGTGGGTATTATTTGGCTTTATCTTGTTTTTCAAGCTTTTGACTGGTTGATGCTATCGCGCTAATAAATAGCCAACGGGCAAATTTTAAAATGCAGAAGCGCAATAACATAGCGTGACCAACGGGAATCCCAAAGCAGGGATCCCAAAGTCTCAAGTTTAGAGATCGTGCATCGTGATTTGTGCAGACGACGAAGTTACTTACAAGTGACCACACAGATTAACCTATTCCATCGTCTGCTACACTTCTCTACGCTGTGGCTGTTGCACCGAATTTTCTACGCTCGCCTTCGTCATTTTCCTGGTCGAAATTCCCCTGAATTTCTTACGTCACAGTAAAGAACGGATTCCCGGCATCCAAGGCCATTGAGTTATTGAAATCCCGTGAGAGTAGACCCTCCCTTCTACCCGGACGAAGGGCGTTTTTATAGTGGGTTACAAGGTTACGAGTCTGGCAGTGTAATTCAGCAGTGTTTCGTCAGCCTTTCCCAGGTAATGATCGAAAAAAATTCTAGTCAAGACTTTTAAGACTTTACTTTAAACCTTATTACACATGTGTTTCAACCCTTTTTTCATCAAATTATTTGAGGAATATTTTTCTCCCTTTACGAAAGGTTCCATATTTGATTTTACATTCACTTCCACAATTGTCTGCTATTTTTGTGGCCTTTAGTTGAATTCTCCAAGGTCTTGTAGGGTTTGTAAACACTATAAACAGAACTGGTTGTTGTGAATCCAACTTCCTTTTTTCAACTATATCATTCAGTTCAAATTATCTTCAAGGTACTTGTTGGTTATGTAACTAGTTTTACAAGCTTGTTACAAGAGCTAATTTCACATTTCTCAATTAAGTATTTCAGAATGCCATGCTTACTTCAGTGATTCACTTCTAGTGGGGGTATACAGTTGTAATTTTTTATCTAGCTTTGTGAATGGAAAGTCCAGGGGTTGTGAAACCCAAGTTTCATAAGCCTACTATTATCTTGTTTGTCCTCAGACCCCTAGTGTAAATACTCTATGCCTTTTGAACAGGCTGGCATTTGTCATACAACCTTGGCATTGAGCCACTCGTGTACTTCCTGATTTTATTCAAAGTTCTTCAGGTCAATTTTATTTATTTGTTGCAGATTCCAGCATGAGAATACAGCTGTAATAGTCACCACCAATTAGGAATTCCTTGGCCATTATATTTTAATAATATTTAACTGCCTTCCGTTCGACCACTTACGCCGAAATGGACAAGACATCACTTTCTACTTATGGGACCCGTGCGTCCATATTTTTATCCAACATGAGGTACGAACATCTTGTTGCTGGAATTTCTGGTGGAGTCGCCTCTACTCTCATCCTCCATCCACTGGACTTAATAAAAATCCGATTTGCTGGTATGTTCTTACTTATTAAGCTTGACATTTTTGTTTCAACTGACCATATTTTATTATTATTTAGTCAGTGACGGCCAAATTAGTATACGACCGCAATACACCGGCCTAGTCGATGCTGTCTCGAGTATTACCCGAACAGAGGGAATCAAAGGACTCTACAGAGGAGTTGCTCCCAATGTTTGGGGTGCTGGGGCTGCTTGGGGATCCTACTTTTTCTTGTAAATACTATACCACATAAATTTACCCATAAATTGAATGCTAATATTACGCTTTTAAATCCAACAGTTACAATGCAATTAAAGTGGAGATGCAAAACGGGGACTCAACCAAAGCTCTGGGGCCTGCACGCCATATGTTGGCGGCCGCAGAAGCAGGAGTGGCCACTCTAGTCCTCACCAACCCAATCTGGGTGGTGAAAACCCGCCTTTGCCTCCAGTACGGCGGACCTCAAACCGCGCAGCTGTCGGCGGAAAAAAGTTACAAGTAACTAATGAAACAACTTTCAACTAACTGACTTTTACTAAAACAAGAATAATCTAAACTTTCACAGTGGAATGGTAGACGCGCTAGTCAAAACCTATCGATACGAAGGAATCCGGGGTCTATACAAAGGATTCCTTCCAGGAGTATTTGGCGTCTCTCATGGAGCCTTACAGTTTATGGCGTACGAGGAAATGAAAAACTCGTACAATAAATACCGAAACTTGCCTATCGACTACAAAATTGGTAGGAATCTAGCCTATTTTTTGTGCAAAGTGGGGAAATATTGTCCAAGTAGATGATCTCATAAATGTTTGTTGTTGTTGTTTAGATTATTTTGTTTATATTTTTGTTTTTAATTAAGACGTATTATTGTAGTATACAAGGACGTGGAATATCAATACGTAGATTAACGTAATCGGCATGTTTCAAAGGTCTATTTTGTATTGGGATTGCCCAAAAACGTTTCTTCTTTTAAATAATATTGATAAGAATCGCAGATTCAACGTCCTCCAAAATTGTCTTAGATTTCGTTTTACATACGATGAAGGTTGCTAAGTACTTGTTTAACCTTGTAGAGTTCGTCAGGAAGAGTGTTTACAATTTTTATTTATTTTTCAGACCACTGTGGAATACTTGTCCTTTGCCGCTCTCTCGAAGCTGTTTGCCGCATCTGCGACGTATCCGTACCAAGTGGTTCGAGCCCGACTTCAAGATCAGTATAGAGACTACGCCGGTGTTATGGACGTAGTTCGACAGACGTGGAGGTACGAAGGCATCCGCGGTTTTTACAAGGGTCTTTCGCCTTACATGGTCCACGTCACTCCCAACATTTGTCTCGTCTTCCTCATCTACGAAACGTGCACCGGAGAACGGTGATTTTGTTCCTGTGCACCTACCTCTCTCTCTATATGCCATTCCATCCGGCTGCTGCTGCACCAAGCAATTTAGTCTCAATTTCTATAATTTCGATTATCTGTACATACTTGTACGTTGATGAGAGCAATAACGAATCTCTCTCGTTTTTTTTCCTCTTTCATTGCCATATCATTCTCATGACAGACAAATAAGAAAAAAAGTGATGAAGCAAACCAAAGATTTAAAAAAATTAGAAAAATAATTCGATTAAGTGGAAGTAGTGCGGAGTGACATATAGCTTCTTTTTTCTCTTATATTTAGGAATGAGGGTGGGCGAGGCTTTTACAAAGGCTTGTTGCCCAGCCTACTGAGAGTCACTCCGGCTACGGCCATTACGTTCGTCGTCTACGAGAATGTCTCTTATTCCTTGAAAAGGATAACTGATGATGGTAAGAAAAAGGGATCAACCGCTCAATAGACTCGTGAGAGAAAGGTTTAAAATACACCACTAGTTATGTTTGGTTTTTTTCTATCATTCCGCTTTTCTGTGTGTTTCATTTTATATTAAATATCGTGCTTGAAACTTTCTATTGCATAAGAAATCGTAACAACCATCTGTCAAAAATGTATAATGAGGCGCTCCAGAGAACATCTCGTATTAAAAACTGGACGAAACGAAACCAGTGGCGTAGAAAGTCGTCGCTTTTTTCTTCACTTTGGGAGTAAAACATAAACAAAAAGGATTTTGGTTGAGGGAAAGCGACTGTAGGTACATCCCACGTGCTTAGTGTGTCAATGAGGAAGGAAGAAGGGGTGAGTATAATATACGGTAGAGATGAATGAGGTCATGCTTGGACGGTAAATGGGTGAAAATGTGGGTCAAGCATCAAGGTTAAACGCAACGACCTGTAGAGCAGCAAAAGCAGTGAACTCGAGAGGGGAAAGTGAACGACGAATCTTTCAAAATTATTCACCCGGTATCGTATGTTACGTTGTCATGGATAAATTGGCCAACGATGCCAAACAGATGCAGCGGCTTAAAGTAAAGAAAGGAGCTGTCAGCTGAGATGAACTGGTACCCAGTGGGGTACACTATACCTGCTACTGCGGCCCTCGGAAAAAGAGAAAGGTGTCCATTACCTACACCGACCGTAGGGGAAAGGCAACGAGGGAGAGGGGATGGAAGATGATCAACCTACTTTCCGTCTGGATACCTAGCTAAGATACACACACACTGTCCCGCTAACCCAGAAAAGGGCACACATATTTTGGGGAATAACGATTGAGAAAGAAAGAAAAAAGTTTTCCCTTTTTATTTCGTCTACAGGAGAGACAGAAATGATGCCTCCCAGGTATAAACAAAAGGTTCCGGCGTTGAGAAAGAGTATCCGGCTGGAGAGTTTTCCAACACTTCCGGATTGAATTCAAATAATAAAGTAGGTCAACTTGTATATCGGTGAATCACTCTCACGAGTAGCTATCTTCTGTTGGTCGACAAAGAGGGAGGAGAGAAAACAGTGGCCAATTGAATATCATTTTGTGTACACGAATACAGTCCGTTTTCATTTCGGAAGCTCGAAAAAAAAATTGAGGACGACATAGACACCCGCAAGACTTTCTCCCCAGCGGTGGCAGCGGAGGAAGAGCGCGTAGTGTACTTTTTCCACCTCCTCATCGTAGGTACCGAGATGTACTACTCTTGTTTTGCTTTCTCCGATCCGCAGGAGAAATAAGGGAAGGACGAGAGGCGCGAGCTCCTGGCTCATGCCGTCGTCGTCTTCGTCGCCGATCTCACTCTTCAATGGCTCGACCTACCACCAAGTTCAACTCTTCCTAACTTCCGAGAAACATACTTATTTTTGAGTTATTCATTTCGTTCAAAGAGTCATTGAAGAGTCTATTGTGTCATCACCTGAAAGTAGAAGAGAGAGGAGCGCCAAATAGTGTTCTTACGAAATTCAGCGTAACACCGGAAGGTTTAAGATAATCACGATATGCGGTACGTTTTATAACCTTTATCTCTTTTTTTTTTATTGTACTGTACTTTGTTCAGAACGGTTAACATACCAAACTAAAGTCACCTTTTTAAAAAATATCTCAGATTCTGGTATTTTAAAAAAATTTAAAGCGGGAAAGCGACGTTCCGCAGTCCTTACCGGGAATACTTCTTTTTTTAGGGAAAGCTCTTTTTGATAGAAATGTGCGTTGATGTAGACTTTCACCGGATGCGTTCTCTGAGTGCGTTTGCGGACGCATTTTCAAAGTAATCCAGCTGGATCGCCTAAAAACATAATCAAAGTGTCAAACTGTGACAATAATGGTTTTGTTTGGGCGTCGGCGTTCCGCACAATTTCACGGTGATAATTAGAGCGCGGACCCGTTTTTTCTTATTTTTTAGTTTTTTTTGCGAAACCTCTTTTGTTAACACTAGGTGCTAGAAAAAGTTTGTCAGCCTCATTAAGCCCCTTTTCTCTCTCAATCACGGTATGCGTGTGCTATTCTTCTCTCTACATCTGACGGACACTCGGCTTAGAATCTCAGTTGAAAGAGACCCCAATCCGACCTCCTTTGGCAAGAGGGGGCCAGGATAAAAGGGAGATATATAATGTACAATTGGAATCGAATTGAGGTCACGTGGTGTCGTGTTTTGCTTTCTCCCTTTAATTTCACCTCTCTCTCTCTCTTTCAAATAGTCTATTTTATATGGTTTGTTTCTGGTTTTCTGGTGAAACCGACAATTAGGGAGAATTAGGCTGAGAAATGTTTTTCGTGAAAACAAGTAGAAATTGAAATTTTTATTACCGGTTATATATTTTTTATTTTTTATCTATGCCAAGTTCATTGGGTATAGTGATCGGCATAGTGAGAATTTCATGAGAATTTCACGTTTCCCGCGTTAAAAGATTAGAGAAAACGCCGCTAGATGGTGCTAACGATTTACTTTTTTCAAATTTTCTTACGTGTCCCGGCTTCTCTCTCTCTCTCTTTTTTAACGCATGGAAATGCTTCTAAAAAAGGATTTACTCACAGCGAATGGCCGAATGTTCACAAAGGTAGCCTCATTAGTTTTCATAACGCATTATTACTAATTCCGGAAGTTATTGTCATTTCGTCATAATGATGATTGGCGGCTTTTTACGCATCTCTGGTGGAGCAGAGCGAATGGCAAACACAAAAAGTTGCACGATTCAAGGGCAAAACAACAAATGTTTGGTCACTTGAGGAAGACGAACTACATAATTCAAGGATCGTCTCGCCATCATTCACCATCACTTCTTTTTTAGCCACCTTATTAGACGAACCGCACACCTGCCGCCATACAGAAATAGATTGATTGCACATTACTAACGAAAAACTAAAAATATTTCTTCACAGGATATCCGGAGAGGCCTTCCTCCTTCTTGCCTCGATCCTGTTGACCGGGGCACCTTCGGAAGTAACGTCCACGCCTGATGGACGTCACCGGTTAGCCATTGGAAGTCGAACGTCCCGAATTGCCGACCTGGCAGCCGCCTTCCTGCAGTACGAGCTGAGTCAACAGCAAGACGGAACGTCCCGGGCTATTCAAGGTGAGCTAAAAACCCAAAATTGGCAACCACTTGAGCGGATCTAGTGGACACTCCTCACGGAAGCGTTATTTATTGTATCAGAGTGTCATCCATCACAAATAGAGAAATCGTCTGGAACGAATGATTTCTTTCGAAAGGGAAAATTCTCGCCTCAAGACTTGATGTTCGCCTGCTGTTATTGCATAATATATGTACGGAATGGTTGTCAGGATTGCGCCAATTTAGGCTCAACTTTCCTACAACTGCCGCTGCTTGAGTATTACGGTTGAGAGGAGACCCAATGTCCGGTTCCTTATTATGAAAACGCCCATCACTTTGTGAAAAATAATAGGTAGCTGCGAAATAACGCACCGTAGTATTCCAATGTAGAGCAGCTGCGGAAGCCATTTTTATTTCATCTACCACTTTCACTCTCAGTTGAAAGGATTAAAAATAAAACGAAAACGAAAGTTTTTCCTCTTTTTTTTTCTTAAGAGATCGGATGTTGCTCGAGCACGAAGTAAAGCGACGTGCGTTCAAACACCTGACGAGCATATTAGTAACTTTTTATTTTTAGAAAAGCTGTAGTAATTTTTTAAATAGTATTTACTTTTATATACTTTCTAAACGCTCAATCTACGAAGGATTTTTACTTGTCAACGGGACTTTCCCTCGTCTTTAGCTGGATCAACTTCGATTATTAATCTCATAAAATAAAATGTCATGGTTTCTGTGAAAGATGAACTTTATGAGCAACCCTGGCATCAATCTTAAATAAGCAATATTACTACCATTATTATATTTTTATTGCTTTGTTATTATATTTCATAGTGAGCGGTGACAATGCCAATACACTGAAGGACAGCAAACCGCTCAAAGGACTGCAGTCGGAAGAGGAAGAGGTCGATTTGACCACTACCTCCACAACGACCACAGTGCTACCCATCGACGAAGATGATGAGGAAGAGGTGTTGAGCTTCAACACTACTCTAGCATCAGACGGACATTCTGCAAATGGAATCCGGACAAGCAATGAGGCTCGAGGCCTTCTTGGCAGCATCGTGAGCAGCCTTTCTGGCGGATGTAAGTATTAGTTACGTAACAGAGTGAACGGAATTTCAGCATCCTCGTGCGAGAGAGACCGTGAAAGAGGGAAACCATCTGTGCTGCTTCTGCGATATGATTGGGGTATTAGTGGGTGCGAAAAGGAAAGTCTCTGAAGAAATTTCTAACAAGAAAAAAAAAGGGAAAAGGAAAGTCATATATATACGAAGGTCTCTCATCATCCATCCGGTGACCGGGCATTCTATATGTATTGACATAAGGACAATATATTTATAAACAGGACAGGGTCATCTCTTTATCTATTCATACATAGTTGGGGTGTTTCCCGTCTACAACGAAGGTCACTGTTGACTGTTTCGCTTTAATTTGAGAAATGCATATACCCAGAGAAAGCTGAGTTGAGTTTTACCGATGCATATATCGTTATGCACGGCTCACGTGGTGAGAGAGAAACTACATATGTCGCACTTGGAGAGAGAAATGAAGACTTCGCTGTCGTTTTCTTCTTCTTCTTTCTAAGAGGAGGCTTTAGAAATCGATCTGTTTGGGCTGCTAGAAGCAGAGGATACTCAGCAGCTTGGAAGGTGAAAGTTCCCTCTTCTCATGTATAGTACGTACTGCTCCAGTGAGGCCCGCCCACTTTTTTTTTCTTCTTTCTTAAGGGTTGTGTTATATTACCTTGCCAGTGCACTCGGAAGAGACGCACGGTGCTGTACACTAACATAGTCTAGGGGGAGAGGGAGATAGTTTCCTTCGATATATATCAGTGTGAGGGCCTCCTACGGAGATCAGTCGAGCTCTAGACCTTCCCATTGGATATAGCATTAAAAGAGCCCCTCTACTGGATGTGAAGCCTTGGTTGTTACAAGTGAAAGAAGACGATGAACCTCTCAAGAATCAATCAGCTCGTTCTGATCGCCGTGCTGATCGGTTCTATAGCCGCACAGCAGATCGTCTTCCCCCAAGAAGATTATGATGAACCCATAGCGGAAGAAACGGCTCACCCAAGTCCGTCTGTCGTTCGAGCCTGTACCAAACGGTCCTCCACATCGCGGTGGTAGACGGGTTCCTCCACGAGGAAACAGTGGTCGCTATCCTGGTTACGTTGACTCATTTCTACAAGCTCTAGAGCCTTACTTCCACCTGGATATTGACGTACAAAACTCGTTTTTCGGTCCTGATCCTGGTTACAATAATGTGATTCATCATCAGCATCATCACCCGGAGCCCCAATTTTATCCTCATCAGCAGCCGCCTTATCCTCCACAACCACTTCCTCCTCCACCACCAGCACCTCTGCCCACCACCTAACAGACCGGTGAAGCGTCCACAGCAGCCGAAACCTAGCAATAATCAGATCAAATTTCCGTCGGAACAGCGTCCTTCTCCGGATCGACCTCAACGGCCCGTCAGCAAGCCCAACAAGCCATTCAACACCAATTTGAATCACCAGCGCATAGGTTTGTTATCATCCTGCTATGTAGGTCAATCCTGCGGAAGGAGGATTACTTGGAACAGTGCACGATGATGATCTTTTTGTTCGACTCGCTCCGCATCTTTTTCTTTTTTTATTGAGCGGATTTCCGATCCACGCTCGCACACACACGGTTAATGAGGTGAAAGCGAAATTACCCCACGACAAAAGCAACTTTCTTTGACAAAAAATACCTCACCATCTCATATTCTTGGGCGACTGAGCTAGTATGTAGATAAGGGTGGGCAATCAAAGTGTTAGGTCTTTCAGGAGAAAGTTTTCCTTTTTTTGTTTCTCTCCCGCGGGAGCACAGATGGTTTTCCCCTCCAGATACCGAAGACTCTCTCGTACTGCATAGTGAGAGAGAAAGAGAAAAGAGGATATTGTATCGTCATGTAATGTGGGTCAACTCTGTATAGACGTCAAGTCGCGCTGTGCGTACAACAACAAGCAATACGATTGTCAGCTTGCCGTGGCCTGTCAGGCTACTGGGTCCTACAGAGCCATTCCAGGCCTTTGCAATGGCGGCGTTTTGTGGCAGTGCTGCGTGCCCAAGGCCGAAGCCGAGTCGGTTAAACCACCCTTTGACCAGAAAGACGCACGTAAGTTGTACTGTACTTTACTCATACATTGATTGACTATTGACTATACTAGTATTATTTACCTACTTGAATATCTCTTGTCCTTGGACTGATTCATATAATAATGGCTATTGAGTTATATTGACAACATCACCGCCTCAATAATATAATGGTGGTGTTGTATAGTACCTATAGAGAAAATTGGCAAATCGTTGCATGCTCTTTCGTATTGTTGTTGTTTCTTCCATTGTTATCGCAACTTCCTCTCCCCGCTCTTTTGACATCAGCATTACGTCTTCTCTTCTTTGGGCGGGGATTGCTTCACTTTTAACCTAAATCTATCGAGAGTGGCTTTGATTTCACATCAACCCACCTCACTTTCTTAATGATTGTAAACGTAACTGAAATTAGCAACCACTACCACATCGACTACGACTACATCAACGACATCGACTACGACGTCGACTACAACAACTACTACTGAACCGCCGATCCTGTTGACGTCCTACTTCCGACCTTCGTTTACTCCGACGGTTTATAGTCGTCCGCCCGTGAGACGACCGACGGTGACGGCTGGCCCGCCGGGATGGAAACCCCTCAGACCCCAATATTCTCGCGGTAGGGGACATCCCCTCCCTTGATCTGCACTCTGTGCACAAGGAAGCACGCTAGCACTTGCCTCCACGTCGCGTCACCGTCGAATGAGTCCTCCGTGGCAGAAACCCATATCTCTCCGAAATCCGTAGCGATCTCTAGCGTTTAAATATTAGTTCCTTGTCCATGTTATTGCACACTACGTTTAGCACGCTTTTGTATGGCTTGATTGGTTTTATACAGCCTCTGTGTAGGTCGCCGATACATTTAAATATTATTTGCAGAATGCGGATTGACTTATACTCGAACCAACCGGATAGTCGGCGGTCATGATGACGGTTTCGGTAATACTCCTTGGCAGGTAAGATTCGCTATCTTTTTAAGTAATTGAAAATAATTTAAATTTACGAATCCACATTAAACATTTCAGGCATCGATCGTGAAAACCAGTTTTCTATCGAGAAGGATATCATGCGGTGGAGCGTTGATCAACAACCGATGGGTCCTCACAGCCGCTCATTGTGTTTACAGGTAAGAAAAAGTTTAACAAGTGCTTTCTTAACAGAGTTTACATCATAAGTTGAATTTCAGCACACCGAGTTCTGGGATCCGTATCCGTCTTGGCGAGTGGAACATGAGAGACACTAGCGAGCCTTTGCCTCACGAAGACTTTGATATTGAACGCAAAGAGGTAACTTACAAGCAACAAACAGTACGATAACTTATACGTTTACAATTGGTTTAAATATTATTTAGGTTCATCCACAATATAATCCTGCCGATTTTCAAAATGATATTGCTCTTCTCAAGTTGAACAAGGACGTAAAATATCAAGAGAATATTATACCCGTTTGTCTACCACAACCCGGTGCAAGTTTTGTCGGGCAAACGGGTACAGTCACCGGATGGGGTCGCACGTCTCACGGTAAAACCTATTGCTTAAATTTCTATTTAGTTTTAAATAAACTCAAACAAATGTTTTGGGTCAATAGGTGGTTCCACAGTACCGGACATCCTTCAAGCGGTAGATGTACCCGTCATCAGTAACAGTGATTGTCAAGCCTGGTATAAAGCAGCCGGTCGGCGGGAGACTATCCATAACGTCTTCACCTGTGCCGGTTTCAAAGAAGGAGGCAGGGATTCTTGTCAGGTAGATTATCAATTTTTTGTTTATAGAAGATTGAATGATCTAATGTTTGCGTGTATTAATAGGGTGATTCAGGTGGGCCGTTGACGGTGCGTGTGGACGGCCGTGCCACTTTGATCGGTCTAGTGTCATGGGGAATAGGATGCGCTCGGGAAAATCTCCCCGGAGTCTACACCAATATTCCACTCTTCCGTGAATGGATCGAAAAAACCCTGAACTAGTCAACCCACCTCAGCAAAACGACCAGGAGAACCACCCGACTTTTTTTTTACAAGCATCTTTTCTTCTCTTTTAACCCATCAATCCATCCATTCATCCATTATTTTACTCCGTGCTCCGACGAACGGACAGGATCCGCTTCAGCGTGTAAATATATTCGATTCATTTGAAACCAACCTTAAAATTCTTCCAGCAAACCAACTTCCTTGCCCTTCACTCCATTTCCAGTGATTTTATTTGATTCGTAATGTGCGTACACGAGTTGAGCACGAAAAATTTCCTTCATTTCATGAAGACCACCCTCTCCAAATTTTCATCGTACAAGTGTTTCTTTCATCTGTTAAATTCCATCTGATCGTGGACCACGGAGATCGGTGACAATCTCCATATTGTTGTGCCTTTTTTATCAAATAATTTTAAAATTCTCTTTGTTTATATATACGATGAGTACGATTGAGCGCTGCGATGCAATGAATGTGTATTTTTTTTCTAATTCTCTCTTTGTGCGCCTTCATCGTATCGCACCAGAATATGAGCCATTATTTTTGTTGTTTTTCCCTCTCCTCCTGTCCTTGCGGGGTGCATGATGCTGACGAAAAGATGTATGGTTGGGAATATTATATAAAGAATATTTTAAAACCTTCGATTTAATGGCCTTGGAATTTGCTCTGGTCGAACAAATTGCAGTAGAACGGTAAGTCAATAAGATCGAATTCACTTGTCAATCACAACCGATTTGGTCACGCAGTAGTAAAGAAAGGACTTTCAAAGGACCCATACGCTTGACGGAAATATTTTTACAGCTAATAAAACTGAAACATACATTAATCGTAACCCACATATTGATAGTATATGAACAGGGCTGACTAGAAGGAAAAACTCTACCATAAAAATATCATTGGATTAGTTAAAAAAAAAAGGTGAAGTTGTGCCACTTGAAAGAAAAAAACTTTTGATTCCCTATCTACAAACAATTTTGAAGAAAAAAGTTATGACAAAAAGTAGAGAAAGTAAAACAAAAATGCATCCCTCCATTCATTTATTTAATATTTTTCATTTATCGGCGCTCAACAAGAAGGCAGAAAATTGTGTGTAAAACTGTTGCCCGTTATCGGAGTCATCAAATAGTTTTCCTTCAACCAATTTTACAGATACTTGGTCGCCTATTTTTAATCTTAAAATGGATGACATGGTCAAAGGTGCTTCTGAGATTTCCACAAAACTTTTTGCTTCAGATTTTCCGATGACCATCAAACGACAGGATTGACTGTTACTTCAATGGAAGTAGCCGAAAAGGTCTTCAATGCTGCTTTCAGAGAAGGTAGACGAGGAAACTGGAGAAGCCGGTGGGTATCCGGGCTGACAGGTCAAGAGGTTGCAATCGAGGCACCACATTAGCGATATTGATATCACCAAGAAAAAGAGCCCCAGCGTGCTTTTGTGGAGAACCATGACAGCCATTGCTAGATTAACATTAAAAAAAATAGAAAATTGATTTGAGCAACAAATAGAGTTGGGCAAGTAAGGTTATTCTCGCAGGTCACGGAGAAAATAACGTTCCGAAAGCTTACTAATTATTACATCATTTATAATAAAAAAGATTATAATCTAACAATCAGTTTTCATGAGTATCCCCTTATATCAACGATGTACATTCCAAATAATAACCAACTCATTACCATTAAAGAATTCCAACAGAAAACCCCAATAGTTTATGGCATCCTTAAAAGTGTTCTGGCTGATGGGCGGGGAATGTCACGCCAAATGCGATTGGCACTTCCTCGTGAACAACACATAACAAGACTACTAGGGCATGGCTTCCGGGATTTTACAATCCGCGTATTTGCGAAAAAAGAATTCAATTCCAAAACCAGGTTACCGTGCGGCTAAAAGAGAAAACTATGAGGAACATAATGGGATTGAACGCAGGATATATTCAAAAACGTCATTCTAAAGTGAATACAACTTGAGTCATTTCTTCTTCTTTTTTAACGTCTTGACTGAAGCCTTAAATCCTGGCTTGCTATTTTGCTTTTTGCTGTTAGAGATTTTCTTCTTTTTAATGTCTTTCTTCCCCTTTTTGGCCTTGGGTTTATCCTCATCTTCATCACCACTATTCTCCTTGTTCGTTCTCTTGCTCGTCTTGATGATAGCATCTTTGGTCATTGGTTCGATGACAGTACCGATCTTGGTGATAACCTTGGGAGCGGACAATTGACGAGAGGCCGATTCCGGAATGAAAGTTGATGTGACCGGTGCCCGGATGGTCGATTCAAAGGCGGCCGCAGAGCGGAACGGGAATGGCAAATCGTTCACCTGTTGTCGGTCAATTATTCTGGTTAATGAAGCAAAAACATTTAAAGAAATAAATATAAATTGCAAAAAATTCACCTGTTGACGACGCATGGCCGGATTTTTGTCTTCATTGAGAATCAGATTTCCCTTGTTGTCGTCCCGACGTTTAGGGGCCGGTGGAGCTTTGATGATGAAGAGCTTCTTCTTCCGTCGGGACATTTTGAGGCCGGTTCCACCCCACTCACCCCAGCCTGGAAGGGTAAGGTCGATGTCTTTCGGAGCGCTCGCATCGACAGTACGCTTCTTCTCTTCTCGAAACTGGTCAACGACGTCATCCTCGGCAAACGCTTCAGCCAGCGTCATCCGTCTCTGAGTGGCCGCCAGTTCCTCTTCATCCTCTTCTTCGCCGCCTTCTTCAGTGTTTGGGACGGAAGATTTGAGAACCACCGTATTGACCATTGTAACAAATTTGTTGGGATCGATATTAGCTTGATTCGGTTTCTTATTGCTGCCATCTTCTTTCTCTACATTTGTTTCTGGCGTCTCTGTATTGGATGAAGTGGTTTTCTTAACAGATTTGGAGCGCTTGCGTTTCTTAGTCTGCGTTTGCTTTATTTCAAAATCATCTAATGTCTTCTTCTGGATTAAATCTTCGTCCAACTCTTCTGAAAATTTGGTTTTCAACTCGTCACCTTCAGGCTCTTTTTCTTCTTCACTTTCGACAATTTCTTCTTCAACCGATTCTGAATCGCTTGATTCTTCTTCTTCTTCCTGAAGATTTTCACTGTTTCGATCAGATTCTTCCATCTGCTTTTTGGTAGCCTTCCCATCATTCACGGTGTTCCACAGCTTTCGATATCCGGATGTTATTTCTTGGGAAGCCGGGGCTGTAGCAGATGAACCACCGAGCCAAGGATTGTCACTTTTTACTGGTTGAAAGTTTGAAACCTCTTCATCTGATTCGTCATCTGATTTCTTTATTTTCCTTGTCACTTCTTTCCCTATACGCAGTTGCTCGGCTAACGACTCTCGTGCCTACAATCATGACACCAATTAGTCAGTGCGTTAACAATATATTAAAAACTTAAACTGATACGCACATTTTCGTCGTATTTCGAACGGATGGCTTGGAGTTTCGCCCATTTTCCAGCTCCCTTGTGCTTCAACGTCATACGCTCTTCTATACGTTTTCTGTCGAGCTGCTCGAGTTTTTCTAAGGCTCCTTCAGGGTCGTGCTCTTTGAGCGTTTCAAACTCTTTTAAATGATTTTTTATTTTATCCTTCTTGAGCAAGCGATGGTACCTAAAGGGTAAAATGAACCGGATTAACTTTTACTGGCTTGAATGACGTCATTATCGTAAGCGCACTTTTTGCTTTTTATTTTGTTTTGTCGACGTGCTTTGGCTTCTTGATAAGATTGAAGGACTCGGGTTCGAGCTAACTCTTTTCGCCTCTCAAGAGCTTCTTTCAATGACATCGAGCTTAGTGCCTCTTGTTCAGCCGGAGTGAGTTCCTAAGATATAATTTGATACATAACAAAGAGTACTTAAATGACGTAAATTTGTGATTGAACTTGCCTGGTTGTCTTCTTGAACATGCTTATTTCCTCTAAGAAGCTCACTAATTTGTTGCTCCAAAGGTGTAACAGGCTATAAAAATGAAAGAAAGATTGTATTTAAATAATACATATAATAAGTAAGTTTATTTTGAAAATAAATAAGAACCTTAAATTTAGATGCAAATTCTTTTGCTGAAACCAGTTTAACAGCAGGCTGATTTAGGGGGAAGATGAGTTGCTCTGCTACACGATTTCCTCTCACCAAATTGTCCCACCTTCCAACTTCATCTTTGACTTTCTCATATCCAGCTGCTCTTTCAACCTAGAAGTGTTCGACATGAATCTTAGTTTGCCAAAGCAACCAATTTTTTCTTTAAATACCCTTAGAGCTTGTGGCTTTTCTAGTGGAGTTTCCAAGGTTTTCCCCCTCTTCTTGACTTGCTTGACAGCTGTTGGCAAAGCTCGGAGCCTAGGTTTTTCAGCTATAGCCTGGAGCAAATCTTCCATAAGGACTTTCTTAGCATCTGAAGTTGATTCTCCTGAGCCAACTTGAGCAAGAGCATGTTCATTAATTTTAGAAATTGGTTCTGTTCTCTGTGATATCTTCTGCCTGTAAAAATTAAAATATATTTGTATTTTAAATGTTAAGCAAAGTTATTCATACATTTATGAACGATTTCTACCTTTTCTTGCTTCCAAGTTTATTAATTGCATCCAGAAGCTTGGAGTGTTTCTCTTCATCTTCGTCTTCGCTGCTGTGTTGGGCATTGACAGAAAGGAATTCTTCTTCCTTTTCTGCGACAGGTCGAATAGCTTTAAGTTTCGACATCTTACTTGTATAACGTTGTAAATTTGAATACGAATCTAATAATCTATAGCAGTTTTTTAACAAATAAACTCCTCCAATGGGCAATTCAGTATTCACTGTAGAGTTGTGAACAGTAAACACGTGTTTGGCATATCGCTCGCTGCTGCCTAGCAGACTAGCAGTAGCTTTAGGCTTAAAGGCACGTAAGGCTGCGCGCCCTTGCGTCGTAAACCAAAAGCTTTTAAAATTCGTCTGCTCCAGCTCGCGTGGCTCACTGCCTCACTGGTTCTGTTACTTCTGTAGTTCACTAAGCCCCTACGTGGAGTCATTTCTACCTAATTGCGTGCATTTGTTAAAGTTTTTGGTGCATTTTCCTTCTGTAAAAGTCATATTTCGAATCGTGCCCTTCTACTCTTTACCCCTACAAAATTTGAACTATTTTCAATACCTTGTTATAATTTTTCCTTGTTAAAATGGGTAAGCGTTCGAAAGCCCGTAGACGTCAAGGTGATCCTCTTGATGGTGAAGGAACAGGCACATCTGACGAAGAAACTGGTAAAACTGTTTTATTTGCTTCAAGCTTATCTTTAAGAGGGCTCTTGAACATTGTTGACTTTCATGAAGAAGTTGAGTGCTGTATGGTACATAGCTTCTTCTTAGATACATCAGAAAATGTTGTATCACCCCCAGTAATTGAATGATTGAATTTGCTGCCTGTGGTAGAAATCAAGTAATTGCTTATTATAAAATTGTCTACTAGACACACTACCAGATATACATTCTTATCTTGTCTGATATTACATGTGACTTGAAAACATGTGTCCAAAGTTGAAGCCTTAGTTTACTACCAGCAGTTCATTTCAACAACACAAAGTTGAGATTGTATGGCTTTGGTTGGTTTTCTCATTTACCCAGAAAAAGAAAAGATAGTAGGCAGTATTTCTTGACATTTTGAATAGGTCAGTCATGGCTTAGTCTTAAAACTCCAGTTAATAATGAAGAGGTTTTCTAGTCAGCCTAGTATATACTTTCAGAGATGTAATAACATTTACTTTGCAACCACTCATTTACAAATAATCAGTAATAAAATCCAGTTATTTTCTTATTTATTTAGCAAAGAAATGCCCTCATCTAGCCAAAGGGCTGAATTTACCGGCGATAAAGAAGGCTATTTCTCAAGGAATAAACTTGAGTGAGTGTGAAGAATGTTCTAAAGATGCGAAGATATCCATCGCCTCCCCCGATTCTTCATCGCCTCCAGATTGTGTTTCACCAACGATAGAACCTTACCATTTCAAGCACTCAAGAACCGTCTAGTGTTGCTACTCATGAGACTGATGAATGCAATAAGGAGGATGCAGCGGGAGACGAAGTTGAAGTGAGTTCACAGATATGTCTGCAGTGCGGTCATCGTGGCTGTGGACGAAATCAACACCAACATGCCTTAGCCCATTATCGGACACCGCACTCATCCAGTCACGATCTAGTTGTCGATTCTGCTACGTGGATAACTTGGTGTTACAAATGCGACGATTTTGTTTTCTGCGAATCAGCTCGACTCACGCAGGCTATTGATTTTATTCGCAAACAATCTGGTTTGACTGGCAAAGCCTAGCAAAATTCCACTTGGGTTGAAGAGGAGTCAAAGTCAGTTTGACACCAAAGAAGCGTCGGTGAAAGAGTTTCCAAGTACTAAGAATTTGAGCGTAAGTGAAATTTTTAAGTGATATTAATATTAATTTTTTATTATCTTGACTTGTATTTATTGAAATTCTGCAGTCAGATTCAAAGGATAAGGATGTGAAGGGAAAAGAGAACGGCCATAACGAATTGTCGTGTCTACCCGCTGTTAAGGGCTTGACCAATTTGGGCAATACTTGCTTCTTCAATTCGGTTATGCAGGTGCTGAGTCAGACTCACTGGCTTACTCAAATGCTGGACCTGGAGATAAGAGAAGGACATGTTGTCAAATTTTTAGGTTCGGATTGTGGTCCCAGTTACAGTTCATCGTGCTCAACTCTTTCCGAGATCGACAATTGCGATTCTGGCGTTGGAAGTTTACTTGAAGGCGAGAATCACGATGATTTCCTAGTCGCTGAACCAATCAGCGTCATGTTGAGTCCAGGTTAATGCTTTCTTCTCTTTTGTGTTTCATTTGCTGTTTGCTTACTCAATCCTTTTGATAGGTAAACCGCTTACCCTGACTCTTGCGTCATTCCTCAAGGAGATGCACTGTCCGGCAGCATCTGGAGGCGCCAACAAGAGGCGGCAATCAAGTTCGGTGGTGACTCCATCTTCTCTTTTTAATCAAATCAGCAAGAGAAGTCCGCAGTTTCGTGGTTTCCAGCAACAAGATGCCCACGAGTAAGCTAGATTCCTATAAAGTTCAATTCTATAACTACCTTATAATCCAATTTCTAACATGTAATTTTGTTACTCGTAGACTACTCCGACATTTATTGGATGGCATTCGGACAGAGGAAATAACGCGGCGCCGGCACGCTATCATGAGCCATTTCAATCTTCCTGCCAATATGGTCAAGAATCAGCCGGTTGAAATAGATCCACTTCTGAAGCGCAAACTAAAAGTCTACGGAAAGGAATCGGCACATACGTTTGTCGACCAGCTTTTTGGCGGACAACTTATCAGCACGGTCATCTGTGAAACGTGCCACCAGTCTTACCAAATCTTAGAACCATTCATGGATCTCAGCCTGCCCGTTTCGGAAGACAAGAGTCCGCCAATCGGCAATAAACGCAGAGGTGGTGGTGGTGGCTCCGAATCCCTTGCGTGTTTAACCCCATCAAGTCCTGTTCCACTTTCTAAACATCAGCTGAAGAAGGGGCGTAAAGTTGGTCGGAAAGGTAAATGTCGAATGAAGGAAGACAAGAAGGACTCTACAGCTGACGATGAGAATCCAGTTTCAGTCGACGCTAGTTGGAGGATAACATAGAATGGTGTTCCCAAAACAGAGAGGGCCAGCCCTACGTCGTCCAACAAAGAGGACGAAGGCATTGGAGAAGAGGAGAGTGAAAGTTCGGCTTCCAGTGAGAGAGAGGGGGGAGACGACGACGACGAAGAATGGAGGCGGCGATGTCGAGGATAATAACGAGGAAGCAAGATACTAAAGAGACTGATGATTTGGCTTCTAAACTCGAGAAGGTCCATATTGATACCATCGACTGAAGAGGACAGCATCAGTCAGCATACCACGGAATTGGCTACCCCTCCGTCGATCACGCTCAAAAAGGTCCGAGCAGAGTGGACAGCTAAGAGTCTCTGCGCTTTAGCTGTTCGTTATCAGGTATGAGCATTGAATTCTTGGCATTTACTGGGAAGTATGGTAATTAATTATTATTACTCTTACAGGCCACTCCACAAGAATGCTCGGTTCAATCTTGCCTCAACCTTTTTACTGCTCCAGAGCTGTTGACAGGCTCCAATAAGTACGGATTGTGAAAATTGCACCCAACGGAAGGCGGCTGCCGCTCTTGCCGAGGGCACAGCAAACGTAGGAGATAAAACACCCACCGTTTACAGTGTGGCTAGCAAGCAGTTGCTCATTTTTGCTCCCCCAGCTCTACTTACCCTCCATCTCAAGAGGTTCACTCACAGCGGTGCTACCCTACGCAAAGCCCAGAAAGCACGTAGATTTTCCTATTCTTTTGGACCTGGCTCCTTTCTGCAGCGCTGCGTCTGCTGGCGTCAGTACGGTTCCTACGGGTACATAAGAAAATTATGTACTCGCTCTACGGCGTTATTGAACATAGCGGACGACTCAGCCAAGGCCACTATACCGCTTTTGTCAAAGCTCGTCCGGTAGCTGCGGAATCGGTGACCAAGTTCCTCCAGCAATTTCCAATGCAAACGGACGACATGTACAGGCTAAGAGATCAGCTTAGTGCTCGTTTGCTTGGCAGATCCAGCTACCAATCACAGCTCATCCACCGAGGATACAGCTTCCAACAATGACCATTTATCATCCGAAGGAGTTTGGTATCATTGTAGTGACTCTCACGTTATGCCTGTTAGCGAAGACAAAGTACTGCGCAGTCAAGCATTTCTTCTATTCTATGAACGGGTGCTTTGAAAATTTCCAAGTGATGATTTTCGCTATTGAATTGATTCTTCTTCATATATTTTGCTTTTCATTTGCTTTACAAGAAGAGGGTTTTGTGATCATGTCAGTGAAATAATATACAAAAATTTGGCATCTCTAAAGACGTGAAAGAGAATGATTATAGAAAGAGCGAGGCTTAGTGCACCTTCGTAGAGAAGTTTTGGGGAGAAGACAGTCCATATGAACAGATGGTGGCGCATCATAGTTACAATGATGAGAAAGACAGATACGATTACAGTTCGGGACAATAGAAACCCAAGTACTAGTTTATGTTTATTCTTTGAATTTTGAAGCGCCAAAAGAAGAGCTAAGATTGGGACCAGAATATGTGGCAAAGCTCAGCAATATTCCTGTAAATTCATCGGTTTAAGGTAACGCGTTATGACTTAACATTTTAAAATTAGAATACGTTACCGACAACTGCAGGGTTATAGCTAGGTAATCCCACGTAACCACTCTGCAGATCAACTCTAGCCAAATTGTTTCCATTTCCCTGTGTAACAAGTAAGTTATGACGCGAAGCAGTTAATTTACTAATTAAATTCGCATTACCTGCTGAAAATACCAAGACATTCCGAGGCAGTAGTGGGCCAAACCATAATGTAACGGGCGGAGCTGTGCTGCCAACACAGGCTCGATCAATGAATATTGGATTAGCTGCATCCAGGTTAGAACTAAGTTGTGCGGCTTCTTAAGGAGAGACAGTGAGCACCACACACATCGTGACTTTGCACGAGGACCATAAGGGGACTGCGCCATGCAGAAATGCAAGTCACGATCAAGGAAGTATAGACGACCATTGCTTCTGCTAATACCCCTGGTTAACACAATAACTTTATCAAAAAGTTAAAGTCGGTCTAAAAGATAAATATGAATATTACATACATTGATCTTGGGTAAGGTACACTGAAGGACCCTAGAGCAGCTCGATGTGCTAGGATGCCAAACAGTCCCACAACAACTGTAATCTCTTGAAATAGAGAGAGAGTTCGAGTAGAGCGAATCCACCCGAAGATGCCAACAGCTCCCAAAAACGATGACAAAGTTAAAAAATGCTCATTGTCAGGATTGTTGAGCCATTCTTCAATATCTGGTTCGTTGATCCACTTGTCTCCTGTCTGATTCCAGCTGCGACTTACTTCGCAGCAATCCCATTGCTCCGATCACTCGAAGAACTGTGCTCCTATCTTTCGGACCGTTGCAGAGAATGAGTCATTAACAGTGTGTTGACAAAAAAGTAGTAGGTCTGATGTTCTTCCTCAACAAAGCTGCTCGAAGCCAGGACTGAAGCAATGGAAAAAAGTTGCTAAAACCAGAAAGAGCTCGGGAATGCTACCACTATACTAAAGAGAAAAAAAAGATTATTACAAGAACTGTAAGCATATATATAAAAATTATTACGTTGAAAGTAGCTGAGCGACTTAGTATGAGAAGCCAGTTAATAGCCCACGAAGCTAAGATAATCACAGCAGCGCCCAATAGTAAAAAGTATGGGATTTTTCCCATTAATGCAAATGCTACTATTGTTCTCGATCGAGACACAAACGGTGACGTGCACCAAAATTCGATGCGATCATGATGATAGTGAAAACAGACGATGAGAAATTAAGGCGGATGGAGACATTTTGGACTAAACTTTGACACTCTGTTAGTGTTAAGAATAGGACCTAGAGAAGAAAACAATTCAATACAACCAGCCATAATTTTTTTTTTATGTCAAGGTTATTACCTGAAATGAAATAAGAATACCGATGATCATCACATAATGATCAAAATGGACTAGACTCTCGATCAAATGTGAACTCATTTCCGCGCTCGCCTTAAAAAAAAGTTGCAGGAACTGTGGCTTCTGTTGCCGTTCCAGGATCCGCTCAGCCAATCTTGGTATAGTTTAAACGCGTGCTGGTAACTCAGGAGGAAGAGAATCGGTTGAAGTGCTTCCACCTGTACTGTTGGGCAATCGTTCGAGCATTTACAAATGCTGCATACAGTCTTTCATCCGAGTTCATGGTATGTAAAATGCCAGGTAGGAGTGAACCCAGGCTATTGCTTGGAATAGGTACTCCCATGAAGAAGGGAGAGTGTAGGGAGCCATATCAATTTGAAGGTGGATATCCTTGTCGGTTAAGCAATCATTTACTATGAAAGACCAGTGGAATCTCTATTTCAGACTTGGATGAGCCTCCGTGGCTACCAGGAATCACTCATACCTAGGAGTACAATTATAATAATAAGTTTTATTATTTGAAAATAAATATACCCTACAACGATATATTACCGTGGTCACCACAGACTACAATAGCGGTCTTTTTAGTTTTCATAGCTTCGTGTATTTTTCGAATAACGTCATCCATCTCTTTGAGTTTTAAAGGTAACAAGATGACTTTTAGGCCCGCTAATGTGACCAATGTGATCCAAACCCAAATAATGAAGAATCATAACAGTCCAATCTGTCTGGTTTCAGTTCAAAGTCTAGATGTCTAGTTCACATTTTCATCAACCTGATAATTGAAATGCTTTGTTTGAACATGATAAAAAAAAATATTAGTAATAAAAATTGTACCTCAGTGAAATCATTAACAAAAAATGAGGATTGTTCCTTCACTGCGAGGTAAAAACTTGTCTGGATAAAGCCTCAGCCAGGTATCATCTCCATAGAAAAGAATTTTGTGCCCACTTGAGTAAAGTTGGTGAATAAGGCTATCCTCTGCTATTTCAGAGCTACCCAAATTAAATATTATATCTGAAAATCCTGGAATGGTGCCAGTTACCAGTGCTTTGATTCTTGGTAATGTAACAGTTGGGGTGTGAGCTTGAGCAAGGTAAGAACATGCCAAGTTATCTTTATGCAACTTATCCAAATAAGGCATGAATTGTCTAAAAGTTTGTCCAAGGATAAAGTCAGCACGCAAAGCATCTATTCACAATCACAATTAACTGCTCATACTTGGGAGCAGTCCAACTTTTTTTCATGAAACCTTTAAAACATTTAAACTATTACTGTTGTTTTGACAATGAGTATATTACAAAATGTATAGAACTTACATTTCGCCATCTAAATCATCATGCAAACTTTTTTGCCGGTGATCGGCAAACTGGACGTTGCTTTTTAGTGACACAGGCAGGAAACCATACAAAAATAGGACGATTGCAAAACTATGACAAATAACCAGGTAAAATGATATTCCTGAGTAACTTTGAAACCTCATTTGAGAAATAACATTTGGTGAACATTAATTGATTAAGAAACACATGTAAATCCTGAGAACTGGGAAGGTATCTATTTTAAACAGCCGAGAGCCGACGACGAAACCAGCGAAAAGAAATCAAAATAACAAAAACATAAGTGATGCAACGTTGCCGCACGAAATTCAGAAAAAAACCGGCAAGTTTATCTATGCGCACTGCGCAGTCGCTAGTCAGACAGGGTAGACCGGTAGAATGCAGATTCGCTCCACGGCTCCATGCAACCTGATGCGACGATCTTGATATTTACGCGATTGTTTTGCAACTGTTTAATTCACTTTAACTGACTTGTAAATAATTTTTTGCTCAAGCTCCATCGGAATTGCAGTTGAAATGTCTGTCGATACATCCTTCCTAAAGGTATGAATTATTGAATTATGATACTTTTTTTCTGACCAACAGATGCACGAATTCATCTATTTTAGTTGCAAGACGATTCCAAAGTTTTAACAATTCTGAAAATGGAAAACGAAAACCATGACAAAAACGAACGCATATCTTGCAATAAGTATGGCCATTTATATATTTTGGACGCGCAACCATTTTTCAAAATTTCATACATCATGTAGGACGTGGCAGCAAGTCAAATGTAAAACCAACACAATCAAATTGAATCATAAGGGGATAAATTGTCAGTGCAAGCCTCGAGAGAGCTGGATAGAAAGGAAGAAGAACAGGGCACTTCATATTCTATGCAAAAAAAAAAGAATAGAACAAAAAAAATTGCATTCATCCCTTTTTGTCACAGTTGTTGGTGGGTGCAGAAAATCAGGAGTAGAGTTGACAAACGAAGCTTTCATATCACAGTTTTTGGGCCAGCAAAAAAAAAAGGAGCTTTACAAACAATAAAGCAAACTTTTACTCCCAAGATTGTTCGACAACTTCACCATCATTCATAAAAAAATAAGCATGGATCCTTCCCACAATCGATACAAAAATAATGGACATGTAGTGAAGAATCATTAGAACATGTATGTAAGTCTCCTTCAGTTGAAAAGTTATAGATATATTTATTTTCTGTATAAGTATACTGTAAATTTTCATAAGGGGTGCAGTCCATGCAAGGCACCTGTAAGCTGATTCAGACCTTACACCCAAACTTCAGTTAATTAACAAAATATGACCCATTAATAGTAGATCGCTTTCGTCGGTACATCAAGCGGTGTGAATGTGTAGCGTGCAAACAGAGAACTGTCGAGTATTTTCTTTAACAATATTTAGGAATGCCTTTTGAATTTTTAAAAGACGTAACATCAATACGCTAGGTAAAAATGAAATGCGAGAAAAGGTAGTCTTTAGGCTATTTTCGTCACAGATGTTGTTTGTCTGTTTCCGATGTAGCCTTTCCAGCCTTGTTCATCATGTGCTGTTCTTTAGCTTTTTGAGAGGCAATAAGTTTAGCGATCCGGTTCTGGACGATACCCAAGTGACGAACTATGTAGTCCTCATGGGGAGCAAGCCGATGAGCTTGCTGTAAACACTTTTCAGCCGCACTCAGGATCTCCTCGTTCGACATGAACAACGCAGAGATTGTGTTGGCCCTGAACAGTTCATCGGATCGAGCTCTAAGATTCTTACGTAGCACTATATCCAGATGATAAAAAAATTAGAATAAATATTAATAATAATGGAACCAAAAGATAATTTAAGTGATTACCCCTTCGGCAGCTTCTAGATCCTTCATGCTGTTAATGTAAATGTCACCGAGGAGAATAAGGCCCTTGATGTGATCCGGATGGTGCTGTACCAGTTGCTTGAGAAAAGGCACAGCCTCTAGAGGTCTACCCGTATCCGAAAGGAGTAGAGCCAAATTAAAAAGAGCCGAACGGAAATTTGGTTTTAGAAGAACCGATGCCTGTGAAGGGAAAAGAGCGTCGGAAAAATCGTTAATTTATGTTTTCTTAGAAACTATCACAGGATAAACCACCTTAAAGTTGTGCTCAGCTGCTGGCATGTCACCATTGTCCATAGCTAGCATACCCATATTGAAAAGCGCTCTTTCATTCTGAGGATCAAGTTGAAGCAATCGCTTTAACCGCTTGGTAGCCTCTCTGCGACGCCACTGCGTTACCTCGGCATTTGTTTCTCCGATTTCTGCTTCCTGTAGCGACCTGAAAATGACAAGAATAGACATTGTTCTTTTTGAACGAGATTGGATTGATAAAGTAGGCAGATGTTACATCGTGATCTTTGTCGTTAGCAGCCATTTCCTGTAACACGATCGCAGAATTCAAGAGCGATGCCTGGTGATCCGGCTCTAGCTCCAATGCTCTCTCCAGATATGCCAACGCTTGGCTGGGTTTCCCTTGCTCAAGCAGAACCACTCCTAACTGCAAAAATCAATAATAGGCATTATAATTCATTCTTTTGTTGTTGTAATAAAAAATAGTCAAGCTGCTATCTTCCATGAAATTGCATCAGGGTGACCATGACGTTAGTTATTCTACAGTTTAAAAATAAATTAACTTATATAGAAATTTAAATCAGATCCAAGAGCCATATTTTACGTCCTTTATATCATATGTTTTCATCAAAACGGCGGATTTATGATGTCTTATATTGGGAAGAACAAGAAAAGCTGCATGTAATAAAACAGAAATAAGGAAAAAAGATAACATACATTGTAGTAAATATCCGGGTTATTTCGGTCATAGAACAGGGCTTTCTCGTACACTTCCTGCGCCTCTTTCGTCCTAAATCCCATTATTCATATAAATAAATATTAATATCTGTTTTGTTATGACACATATGTAAAATAGGGCTTATTTCGCACTCATGTACCGATTCATTTTAATGAGAATATCCCCTCTATTTATGTAGGCTTGTGTGTAGTCGGCCCTCATGGAAATAGCTTGTCGATAAAGGGCGTCTGCTTCCCCTAATCTTGTTTCATTCTTCGCAATCAGATTGGCCAGGTTCAAGAAAACGTTAAGATGATTGGGTGCGATCCTAGCTTGATAGCTCTCGCCTGGCTTAGCCCTTGGCAGCAGTGATTTGGCCTATCGATCGAAAAAGTTGTATAATAAAAGACTAAACTAACTAGTACTTTAAGGGGCTTATTGTACCTTGAGGTAGGCTTCTTCCGCTTCTTTGAAACGGCCTAGGTTGTTGTAAGTTCTTCCGACATTGATGTGAGCTCCAATGTCGTCATCTTGCACCCTGGAAAAGGAAAACGAGGGTTGCATAAGAGCTTGTTAGATTTAGATATGACAACCATGTAGCAACAATGAAGTCTTACTTGACAGCCTGGAGAAAATATTCAAGGGCTTCTGCGTACTGGGCCTGACTTTCGAGGGCAGTGACCCACGTTATTGAAGAGTTTAGCATTTCGCTGGTTGACTCGCAGTCCGGCGCTAAAAATGGACTCCTCCGACTCCCAATCGAAATTCCGAGTGTAGGTCTTGAATCCGTGTATGACCAAGAGTCCTAGGAAGCTTAGATGCAGCAATTTGGACATCCAGCTGAGCGATGATGATTGCAGCCCATTGTTTCTACTACTGGTCAGATGCCAAAGTTTTTGCCAACCGTAAGCTATCAAGATGCAGAAACCCATCGATGGGATGTAGAGGACTCGTTCGGCCACGACGAAGCCCACCGGAAAGAATAAATTCGAGGCCGGCAGGAAAGGAAGAATCATCCAGGAAAAAGCCTAAGATATTTATAAATCAAATTCACTTTACTTTCGCACACTTGTACTTGCATTCGTCTCAAGAATAGTTGGAATTGCAAATGCTTGAACGGAGTTGGAATAAACATGCATCCAATATAAAATATATTTGAAGATTTATGGAGGACCCATGTAACAGAATTACAATGTACAGCATCCTATACTATACACACTTAATGGGATATGAATAATGAATGACCCTAAATGTACGACGAATGTCGTTAAACAAACATTTTTATTTTCAGATTCCCTGAAATGTCCTCTCTCAGACGAGGCTGACTACTGAAACAATGGTGCGAGGAAAGGGAGTGTTTGTTGACCATTAAATATTTATACCACCGAGGACATGTTTCTGCCCTTTCTATTGATTCAACGCGATTATCATAACATCAATTCCTACTTACCATAATGATGACGGGATCTCCGTGAGCGAAAGCAGCCCAGACGAGTCGGCCGATTAGGAGGTAGAAAGCCAATGTGGCTAGATTTCGCGGATCAGTAAAGGATTCAACTAAAGAGACGGTTCCCATTGTCCAGTCGCAGCACAAGGAAGAAGGGAAAGGTAAGCAACCATCCGTTGAGAACGGCAAGGTAGTGGTAAGTCAAATGCCGGCCAGGGAACGACGATGCGGATGCCGGATTATCAAATCTATAATCGAAAAATTATTTTAAATTGTTCAAAATAGGCCAAGAAAAGAAATGTGAAAGACTTGCCGAGTAAAAACGGGCAGCTGAGAGCCCATTACATAGACACGGGCGCCAAGGAGTGCCACCGTTGAGAGTGTCAGTAGCGCCGCTCGTGGAACGATGGAACGCCTCCAACAGCGTTGACCAGCAGCGGCGGCGGCCGAAGCGGCCAAGTGTAAAGAGTTTGCTTTGCCACTGTGTCCCGCCGTGACATGTCCCGTGGCGCTCAGGGACGCCTTGACTATCTTGATCAGCTGCTCCCCGCATAACTATCGAAAGGAGAAAGAGGGCGTGTTATAAAAAAAGTTGTGACTCTTCTTTCCATTAAAATCAATGGTCCGTGAATCGAGATGGCAGCGGAGACGCTTCACCACCCTTTTTCCGACATTGAATCGTGTGGGGTACAAATCAAAAGAAACGATGAAATCAAAAGGAAGGGAGCGATAAGAAAAAATGCAGGATTTTGTGCAAGGATGAAAGAAACTAAATATAGCACCCCAGCGACGCATAGGAAAATAAATACACATAAAGTGCTTCTATTAAGAGCAATTACGAAAAATCAAAACATCTGAAGCATGCATATCCAGCAACACTCTTTTAATGATGTTGCTCCTCTTACCTTGTTGACGATGCATAAATCATAGATGAGGCAGATCCCAACAACAGTAATGCCCTGCTCCTTGCAAAGCATAGCGCAGGTTACCAGGGCGACCTGTCAGGACGATCCCCCTCCACCCTAGACAAACATTTCAAACGATAGCAAATGATCAATGAAATGATAATAGCAATTTCGGGTATAAGGGAAAACCTATAGTTTCCTTTGAAATCATAGCAACTTAATATCGAGCGAAACTCAAAGACGCACCTGTTTTACCAGAACGACCGATGCTGTTGCTGTAGACAAGGAACGCAACCAGAGAAAATGCGGCCGACAGAAGTTCAGCCCGTCCCACGACTCCAGTCACCTGTTCATCACAATAGACACACAACAATATTGATCATGATGGGTCGTTCGTCAGTTTAGAAAGTAATTGATTCACTTTCCCGAAAACCGGTCTAATGATGTTACTTAACGGCCTCAATAATAGTCTATCTAACGTTTCGAGAGAATCGTTTCCCTTGATTGAGATGCCATGTATCCTTTCACGAGATGAATCTCTAAGCACTCGGGATACTCGAGAAAGCCAAGTTGTTGTGACAACAACTCTTCCCTAAAGCGATTCTCATCACAGGAAAGGAAATGAGACCAGTCACTCCGGTAACTAAACCACTCATGGAAGTATTAAGTACTCTGAACTAAAGCAAAACGGAAGTAATCTAGAGAGAAGCAAGAGCAACACGTTCGTCGCTATCATCTCATCATTCCAACTTGATCAAAGTGAGGGACAGCAGCATCTACGCATAACACCAAAGTTGTCTCATTAAAAAAAGAAAAGAAAAAAAGCTCAACTTACCGCTTCAGTGTGAATAGGGATGGACGGCGAAGAGGAGTGCAGCCAGAAAAGCTGTGCTGGGCACCAGGAACGAAGCACAAAGTCTGAAAAAAAGGCGAAAAAATTTAGTATGATTAGCTTCTTAAGAAAATGGATGATCTTTCATTCTCATATCTGCTTTTTCCAGTCTCGTGACGATCAATATTATGTATGTATATATAGAACCTACTCTGCTAGGCACAATACAAGTAATTTCCGATTGGCTGACCGTCATGAAGTCGAGCGTGATGAAAAGAAGGGAGGAGAAAGAAAAAAAGAGAAACTTGTCAGGGAATGATCGGTCGAGTGGCAAATCAAGCAATCGTTCCTTCTCCCTTAGCTGCTCTTCCGGCATGGTTTAAACCAAACCAGTACTACATAGTAGGATTGTATCGATTCCTTGCTTCTTGATTGTCATAAGTTTTTGGTCATAGCATTTGCTACATTGCTAGACTAACCCAGAACCGGCGGCCCACATGACAGAAAAACAAAGAGAGAACGGATACATTGCGTTACAGATCGTTCTCTGTCTTCTGTGATCCTGGCCAAATCATCTGGAAAGAAATCTAGACAGACTGAGAAAGGGATATCGAGCGTCTTCATCGCTTGCGTCATCATAACGAAGTTATACAAGGAAGAAAAACGGCAGTGTCCAGACCGATTCTTTTAAGAGTAGATCCCCAAGGGAGGCCGACAGCTATCGAGTACAACGGACACAGAGGATATGATCAAGGGTGGAATTCACTCCAATATGCAGCATTTTTTATTAACAAAAAAGTCCCTCCTGACACTAATGCTCAGTATGTTCAAAGTTACGCAGGAAGTCCCCAAAATCAAATCCTCCAATAGTTCTGACTCTCCCCCAATCCGAAACTTCCCCTCGAGTCGCGTGATTAATTCACGATGAGTTGTGCGCCACAAATTCCTCCTCGTTTTTGTTTTGTTCCAATTGAATCGATCTACTGACGGAAGGAATTTCTGCGAATGAAAAAGATGGTTATAATGCACCCCGAGACCAGCTCTGAGAGAGGGAACGGACGCATAATAAATCTAAAAAGAGAGAGAAAGAAAGAACCTAGGCAGCAGAGGCGAAGAAAAAGGGAAAAAGCAATCTACCCGATTTTCGTTGGGGGAGCATAAAAAAAAGAAGGAAGAGAGAGAGTGAGAGAGAGAGAGAAAAAGAGCTTGGTCTCCAATCAATACAACGGCGAATGGGGTAGGAGCTGAGCCATTGAGATGTTTACCCTTTCGACCATCCCCTCGTTATTTTTTGTGGGGCAACGAAAAAAATGGGACCAGACTAGAGCTTCACTGGGATCGACGACAATCAAAAGAGACCCCTGGTCTTGACTAGTGCGTGTCTATTGACTGAACAGATTGGGCAGGACGACTTTTCGCCTTTCAAGTCAAAAGGAACGGACGTGCGTGACGATCGAAAAAGAAGACGAAGAAGAAAAACGACTCTAATCAGCCGACACTTTCCGGTCTATGGGCGTTTTCAATCCGAGATGAAAGAGAAACCAACAACTATCAGACATGTCTTATATCCTTTCCACTACCGTGTTCATTGTTGTTGGATCATAACACGAACATACGATAGTTGAAATCTTTCATCTTCCCGACAACTGATGATTGATGAAGATGATGTTAAAGAACTGTTGCTCCCCTCCCCTTTAATGAACTATTACTCTCAAGACTGTTTAACAAAATCATGATACTTTACAATTCATTGAAAAAGTTGTTAAGAGGATTCGAGATGCGGTGCATTTTGCATGGAAATAGGCCGTTAAATCTGCATAGCAATGGCATTTCCCACGCTCCAAAACACAAACATAGAAAAAGAAAATAGAAGCAAATCGATTTTATGATTTTACATATAGCGTAAAAGAAATTCAACCAAAGGGATGGCATAAGCGCAAATGTTTCATTGTGCAAGTAGATTCCTACGCGTGAGCTGTCCAGCTGGGCAATATATGAGACCAAAGAGGATTCCAAAGGAGCATTACGGTATATATACTATATAGATATAAGTTGCCGTGCAGACCTCGCAAAGGAGATGGATCACATCCTTTCCCACTGCGTGATCCTTTCCGTTAAAAAGTATTTCTTTTTTCACACCAAAGGAAAGGATGGGGAAATGGAAAGAAAGTCCCATGTCTTTACCAAATACTCAACTAGGGATGGCAAAGTTACCGCAACTGCACTTTTTTCCAAATGCCTTTGAAGGCTACGTAATAATGGAGAAACGCATCAACTTTTTTTCTAACAAAATGACTTATAAAAAGACAGCTAAAAACGAAAATGTCCAATTTCACACTGAGCGAGGGAAATGGGAGCAGAGTTTCCCTCAGATCTGTTTACTTCAGAGGTTGCATATTTGTGCACTACGTTCGTGACAGAGCAGAGCGTAGATGAATGGTTGGGCCTTTCATTTTGACACATTCAGATGAGGTCATTCCTCATCTCTCTCACAGCCTACATACTGCTATCTTCCATAGGGAACCAAGATAAAAAAACTAGATTTTTTTTTATATATGCCCTTCAATTCTTCACTCTCAGCTGCATTATGAAATATGAAAAATCGCAAAAAGAGCTTGATTCTTTTAAGAGAAATGTAAACAAAAACTTTGAAGCCGCTGTCGCTTACAACAACTTTCGTTGCTTACACAAGTACAATAATTAGGAAACTTTAGCTCGATGACTTTGAACTAAATTCTTGGTAAAGGAACGACACAATTATTACTTCACTTGTTTTCAAAAGAGACAGAACGTACTTTAAGGACGAACCCTTTAAAAATATAAGAACACAAAGGTTGTCCAATTATAAGGAGAGCGTTTCTCCTCGGGTATCCAGGGAAACCGAAAAAGGAGTACCGTGTCTCCCCTCTTAACGTGAGACTAGTAAATCTACTAGGAGACAACGAGCCATCAACACGACACCAAAACCGAACCCTCCATTAGGGGGATAGCTAAGAGCGAGGGGAACCCTCACCATCATTATATCATGAGTCGTACCATCCCGAGAATCCTACTATTTGCTCATCATCGTCCTAGTTCGTTAACGGAGGAAATGAGAAGAAGCATCCTTTTTTTCTACTTCGGAATAAAAGATATAGGCCTTTGAAAAATTTAAATGAAGCTAGCTTTTAGATAGGATGCACTACTAATACACCGACTTCCTTCCATGATTGAATCTGGTAGCATTGAGGCATTATTGAATAATCAGGTCTAGCTCTCCCGATCAGATGCAAAGAGTGGGGAAGATAGGGATCTCTCTTGATTAAGAGTCTTCCCCCTTCTTTGGGGATGTCACTTCCAGAGATGCGGAGCTCGTTCATCATAATCGGAAAAGCATGGCGAGGCGGTGGTATGGGTATTGTGATTTACTTAGAGACGCAAGCGGCAAGCCCCAATGGCCCCATGTCTCTTCCCAAGGCCTAGACACATAAGTTAAGCCCTTGAGACGGAGGAAACGAGCACAGCGGCGACCACTATCTCATTTTCTAACGTAAATGGAGGGAGGGAGAGAGAGAGAGAGAGAGAGAACGTGTTACCGTAGACAGAAATGATTGAATCGTTGCGGAAAAAAGAAACGCTTCCCTTTATTGGAACCCTAGTCTACCGGAATTCTCTTTCTTTTGGCTTACACCCAGCAGCAGATAAAATTCCATTCCAGATCATTTTATAATTTGATAAAGCTTATATCATCATTTTTCTTCAATAAACTTTTATTTAAACTGCTTCCTCTTTGTTGCGTTTCTTTGTATCCAGAGAAAAAAAATGGTATGCTGTTCAAAATTCAAAAGAAACTCAGGCTGCATATTAAAACGTAAAGTACAGCTAGGTACCAGGACAACAAGGAGGGAAATGGACCAAAGAGTTTTATTTCGTCCAAGTTTCGATGGTGAAGAAAAGTAGAACACTGATACCAACATCAAAAGAACGATTCCAATATTCAAGACAAAAACTGGCACGTATTGAAGACTTTTTTCCAATAAATAAAGATTTAGTGCGAAAGAGAGAAAGAAGGAATAGAGTGGTTGTCGGCAAGCACGTTTTCTCCGCAGCATCGAAATCTGATAGGCACCTCACGCGGGACTCAAGAAGAAGGGAGTCTTCCCAGGGCGGAAAAATCCCCGCCGTTTCTTTAAGGGATATATTCACATAAAGAGAGGATCGATTGATCTGTGTGCGCGTCCAAGTGGCTCGGTCCGTTGCTTCACCATAGTCGAGAGCAGCAAAGAAGATATATAAAGCCAGTGGCAGCGCGTGCGATAGAAAAATAAATAAGAAAGGAGACGATCGGCCCGTCCACCAGCTGTCACGTCTCTCTTCCTCCTTTTTGAAATGGCACTCTTTGCACTCGTCTTTTCCATAAAAAATGAGAAGATCAGAGAAGTAACTTCACAATGCTTATTCTCATGCGCATCATTAAAAATAGATTTTGTTTCTGTTTGTTAAAAAAAGAGGACGAATGAAACATGAAAAATCTCACTCTGGGGAAGCACACGCTGTTTCCTATGAGACAAGAGTTAATATATAGAAAGCATGATGTGGAGCCCAGCTATGATGATGGCGGTTGAGGGGGTAAAGACATAAATATACATTCTCGTTCCTTTCAGCTGAGTCCTAGCAGTAACTACCCAGGCCACCCATCAAGTCGTTATTCGCCCGTCCGAGAAAAGAAAGGAAAAAAGAGAAGCATCCGCTACATCATGATGGTGATCCGAACATCCATCACGCTCACGCACACTCGGGCCTTCTAGACAGGGTAGTTGATGAAGATATAAAGCTCGCCCAACAACCACCAGCCTGCTTTATGAAAGCTCTCGGAGTAGTACTCTATACATGTTGTGGATACTGTAACAGGAACAACAACCGTCTATATTTTCGAAAGTCACGTTCTAGAGACTTAAGTCAGTCCAAATAATTGGATAAATGTTAGATCAAGAGTTGATTAACACTTCTGACGAATCTCTCAAAGAGAAGGAGGAAAAAGTTGAAAGCAGGCGTTCTCACTTCGTCGACGTAAAGTTGATTAGAGCGGAAAGAAAAGAAAAGAAAAGAATAGAGGCTTTTCTATTTTTTAGAAACTTTTTTCATCAGTCAAAATGTGCTCGAGTTAGTGTAAATTAATTATTCACCCTCTCTTTTTTCCCTCTCCAAGTTAATTCCTACTCATTACTAGCTATCGACGAGGTACTGTTGGAATAAGACCCCAAGGAAAACTTGGATGTTCCCCAAGAGCGCTGGATCAACAAGTATATTGAATTCTAAACTATATTCTCCTTTGTCTGATCCATCCGGAACAGATGGTCTGTATCCCAGGATCCTGCCTAGTAAAAAAAAAGGGATCAGTTGAAAAGAAAAGCGTACCCGGGATGAAGCAGTGACCCCCACACAGACACAAAAATACCACGTACAGCATCAGATAATATGGACGTTTCACTAGCCCCAAAGTGATCTATAGGATCACTGAATCATTCAGCGTGCGATATTACCGGGCACAGTGAAAAGAGGGTATTCCCGGGACTAAAGCAAGATCGATAAGGATGATGTGGTCTGTGCTGATCCGATTTCGTGTCTCGATCCAGTTGTGGGACTCAAAATCTTTGAAAAGGATATTACCCTCACTCTTTCTTTTACAAGTAAGTAGATCCTACAGATGAGAGGATACCGGGAACCCAGTGCTATCAATAACGAGAACCCGTAAGTAATATATCTCAACAGGTAAAAAGCGGAGAAGAGAGGCAATCAGTGGTCCTGATGTACAACCTGTAGGGATAATGATGACGCACGAATCCTATATTCTTTCTTAAACGAGTAAGAACAGTGCGGTACAAAGAGTGCTGGAAGAGTACGTAATCCGCTCATCATCTCTATACCTTCATTATAGTTGAACACTAATACGTAAATAGCACTAATCATAATTAGAAGTGATGTAAGATGAGCACTATGAAATGGTGCAATCAAGACTTGTGCACATACAGAATTATGGCAACTTTAGAGTACTAAGCAACAACGGACCAATGAGGCTTTCAAACTTGCATGATATTGAATTGCAACTTTTTCAAGCTGATGAGAAAACATTAAAAAAAAAGGCGGTAATAAGCATCCAATATCTTTAGAAAATCTTTTTTTATGCGTACTTACTTATTCAATAAATGACGTGTAGAAGGTAACATCAACTTTATTGAAATTATATAAGAAGCCGGGAGCTTAAATTGATAACGACCCCCTTTGAAACATCCGAGCGGCTTTCAACATATCAAATAAGAGTAAAATTCCCTTTCAAAATGCAGAAAGAGACAGTGAGGTAGTAAAAAAGGAATTTTTGATGAGGGACGCTTGACCCTATTGAAGACTTCGGAAGCAGAAGGCTGGGATGAGTAAGAAAGCCGGCGGAGCGGAAATAGTATTCGGCGGACGTGACGTACTCCCACTATACCACTGGTGGTGGCAGCAACGGGAGCAGCGGTGGCAGGACAGCATTGATTCCGAGAGCCTAAAGACTAATGGATTTCCGGCTGGGCTTCTAGTAAGAGTCGCGTCGAGCAGACAAGAGCCAGGCTCTCTTCCGTAATTGACAATCAAGCCTCGCTCTCTCACTCTCTTTCTCTCTTTTAGAGTTTCCCTGCCTCCTCTCTGATGCAACACACAAAAGGATAGTAGGATGAAAGGGATGCAGAAGGAAAGGCAGAATTCTGTCCTTTTGGAGCAGGTGATAAGGCAACTCATTTTTCATCTCATATATTATAAATAAATATTACACGTAGTGACATTTAAAACGAAACATCGTCCTTTCAATGGATTGTCATTGTGAAAGGAGAGAGAACTTAAAAAAAAAACGTTCCAGAGGACTAAAGCTTCAACAAAAGGGTAGTTGGATGTAGACGCTTCAGTGGACTTTTTTATGCGACGTGGTACCGGCGTCCACAAGCTCGTCGTTCGTCATGGTACACACACAAACACACACACGCAGAGCAGTTGTCAAGTTAACAGAACATACGATTGGACTGACAAGTTGATGAACGGTCGTCAGTGCTCTAGGCTAGATCGACTTTTAGAGTAGGGAGCCCTGTCAAAAATATGATTCAGATAAATGGAGCCTTTGACAGGGAGCAGACGTCAGACGGTGGCCAAGTGGAGCACTCGCCGCCGGGTCCCAAATCAATAATTGAGCACAAGGCGGACCACGCTCCTCGGCTCTCATCCGGTGCGGGACCGTTCAATCATGATAATAGGTCAGACAAAATGGGCGTAGTACGATGACGAGAAAAAGGGAGAGAGAGAGAGAGAGAAAAGGGACTAGCAATCGATCAAATTAGTTCGGTTAGGCACCGCCTTCGGCTTCTTTGTCAGTCACCACTGTTGCGCGCCCTGGTTGCTATGACTTTTGGTGGTGTTCGAGAGTAGTAAACTACCTCCCAATAGTTCTTCGGGACCCATTCTGACATTCATTCTATTTCTATCGTAATCCAGGGTAGACGTCGTACAATATTGAAAGCAGGGATTCATCCTTTATTCATTTTTCCATTCATTCGTCCAATGGAGTTGACAATTGATGTGTAAATCCGGTAGAAAGGATTTATAGAATTCGCTTAACAGGAATTCGAACGAGTCTGTAGCCAAAAGGAATTCATATATCGTTCTTCCTTCGAATGCTTTCCTTCAGGGTGGTTCCCACTCTTTAATAGGTAAAAAAAGTACCCCTCTGAGAAATACCAGGCTTATTGATAAACTTGTTTTCAAGCAAACGACACGTAAGAGAAAAATATTCAAAAGAATATTCGGGTAGAACATTTCATACTTGGTCGGAAAAGCGGGTGGCATCTCTTTAAAGGCGGAACTTTAAGAAAAGACTGTCCGATAAAAAAAATGCTCTGTGTAGCACTGAGCCTTGCTATCTGGTCCAACAAAAAAAAAGGAGGGGAAAAAAGAAAATATGAGGAGACAGTGCAACGATTACATTTAATCCCGAGCGACGTTTCATATCAAACGCACATGAAAAAAGATAGAGGATAACTGGATGACCCCCCAATGGATCGTTCGAGCAGCTCGCCTCGCTTCAGCTGGAACGCTTTTCGTTCCAGATGTTGCCCGCAAATTACATTTTGGTCTCTATTTCTGTTCCGGCCAAGTCCCTGGTCATAAGAAGGCACACAGTCGACTGTGGAGGGGAATAGAAGAAAGGAAGATGGGGAGTGATAAAAAAATATTACAGCACGTACACAATACACACAAATATAAATAATGGGAGGACGAAGAGAGGGGAGAGACTAGAGCTGGACTACTGTTTCTGACAAACGAATGACCAGCTCGCTTTCCACCCTTCATTCTTTTATGTATTTATTTATACCGTACTGTTATTACATTTCCACCCACTCTTATTATGATGAGAGGGAGGAGTCATCATCTCTTTGTTTGAGTTGCTTACCGCAAGTAGAGGAGGCAGACCAGGGCGTGAAGGAGTATGTTGGTCGCATGGTAGCCAAACGGTTCCAGCTGGTGGAGCAGGTAATTCAGACGGAAGGTCAATACAGTCAATGGCCGGTACGACTTGTGGCTCTGCTCCTGTTGCACAAACAAGCAAAAACAAGGAGTCTTTAATATGGTATTCTAAATTAAGCATTTTTTTCGTTTAAACTTTGTTGATACTATTCAGTAATTCTACAGTAAATAAGAAAAAATAAAGCAAAACAAAAAAAAAAACATATAAAACAATTATCGAGAGGAAATTTTTAAGAGAAGAAGAGCATAATTCAATTATTTGTTTGAGAAAAAGAGAACTGTTTAAAGACATTAAATATGTAATGTGTTGTTCGTTAAAATGGGAAGACTTTTAAAGGGAGAAGCAGACGCAGAATTTGTAAGCGTCAGTTTCCCACTTCAGGGTGTAAATATTGAAAAACTCGTTGACGACCCAGCCTCACATACCAACAACCTACTTTTTAGCTACAACGGAAAGCACTCAAGTTTTCCAGCGCGTGAGCGTGATTGACAATTCCGTACCCCCAGCTTCGGATGTGTGATAAAGAAAAGATTCAAGTGAAACTGTTGTGATAAAGGGGGGTAAAGGAAGCTAGATTGTTGTTGCAGAGAGCGGTCGTCAAAGGCAACAAAAACGGGAACTATAGGCGAGATGAGAAAATGAAAATAAAAGCTTAAAGATCGGCCCTTTATTAAAAACATTGTGGTGAGCTGTATTACTTCGGAAGACCAAAGAACGCAATCAAGAGAGTATATATATATATCTTGGGAGTCTCTCAATAATGCTGTTCCGAGTAGGATCTTCAAAGCCCCTTGCCGTCAGAGGTTATTACAAGGCGAGGTCCCGACTAAAATAAGGAACGGGGTGGGATGACTCAATTCCCATTTGGTCAGAGGGGACCAGCAGCAACAGCAGAAGCAGCACTTCATGTAATAAAATCCTGCCAAGGGAGAGAGGATACAGATATGACGCAGTGAGACTCTCTTCCCCTCCTTTCTGGGTTTACTCAATTTATTATGAAAAGGGGAAACAACTCTCGGGGATTTGAATGGACTCGCTTCCTTCCTCAAACGAAACATGACTTGAGAGAGACGAAATAACCATTCTTAGCCATGTAGATGCGAGTTACATTTAATATTAGACTCTTACTGAGTACAACATTACAATTTGGAATCAAAAAGAAAATCAAATGCTCATTCGAGGGAAAACAGCCCAAATTATTGCCATGGAAGCAACAGAGGACGTTGTTGTTCGTTGTTCATCCTCTTTCATGCTCACTCGAGCGTCAATAAATTATCAAGTGTATTGTGCCCAATTCGTGGGGAAACAAAGTTAATCTAGAAGATATCACTGAGCTTGAAAAAATAAGACACAACTTTTTTTTTCGAATGAAGACCTTTCCAATTACTGTAAAAACGAACCTAGTTAGAAGATCGAACAGTTTGTCTCCCTTGCTGCATTTACTGCTACGAGATTACCGTTCCACCGAATGAACTGTCGGCAACCCTATATATGAGTTCTTTGAATGCATACAACGGATCCCATAAAAAAGAGCCATTAGTCAGAAGCGGGAGGGTGTGACTGCGAGTTTTGGGAACGGAGGGGGGAATAAGAAAGAATAACGCTCCGATAATAAAGTGGAAAAAAACGCTGTACAAACTTCCAATTTGCTCTGTGTAGAAGGTTTATAGGGTATATATATTTTCCTAGCTGTGTACTCGCTTGACTCCTAATGAAGAAAGCTATAAAAAATATAAACGAAAATGGAGCTCCGTATACTACAGTTTAGTACATGAGTCACGACAAGGAGAGAGCAAAAGAGGATGTCTAGGCGAAATAGCTTAATAAGTGCCGCGTTCGTACGGTACACGGAGTGAGAGAGTAGAGTCAACGCTGCATTAAGGGACTCCCAAAGTGCTGAGGCGGAAAGGCGGGAGTCGAGCCGGAGGATGGAGCGTCATCACGCCAAAAGCGGGCTGTGCTTCCATATTTGATGAATAGTTTCAGTACGATGGATACATCGTTCTAACGCCGAATTTATCCACGCGACCGCCTCGAATCCCGCACACACGCTCCGGAGGGCGTAACGCATCAGCACCAACATAGACGCTTTGGGGACCAACAAGATCCTCCTCTGCACAATTACATTTTTTTCAAAACATCAAATGTTTACACGGATATTCCAATTTTGTTTTATAAAATTCATATAGCTAGGCAATATGAAATCGTATTACACATTTTTATATTAGTGCAAGAATATATATAATAATAGCAGAGAAGTTTAAAAACGAGAGGCATGTTTTCCATTCCTTGATGCCCGTCGGGCATGTTGAATTGCTTCTCATGTTTGCTGTGATCTTGCTGAAGCTCGTGATCCTGCAGCATGTTTTGAATTGTTTGAAGATAAGTTTAGGATGATGAAACAATTCCTTTCGGCTATCAAAGTAAATTTAAAGCATATTTACGCAAGAAATGCTTTGTGATTGGTGTAAAAATGCGCCCAAAAAAAGGGAGAAATTCCGTCGGGAAAAACACAAATAAATGAAAATCCAACATCGATCATGATGAAACCTATTTGGTTTCCCACATTCCGATTCATTAGATATTGAAGCTGTAAAGCAAACGGAGTTTGCATTCATTGTTGTTAGATGAGTGACACGAATAATAGTGACTCGGATGAAAGCATGCCGCAGATGAAAGATACCTCATGTTGAGAATTCGACGAAACCAATCAGACACACGAAATATGACAAAGGGTGAGTTCAATTAGCGGCGACTTGTAAAGCTTGCTAGATCTCTATTTTCCCGGGATTCGGAAGCTCGCGAGGATTTTAATTAGTGGCATAGGACGAGGAACAACCGTAACATATTAAAATGAATGCTTTGTCAAGCAAACTATAGACAAACCTTCAAAAATGATGCGTATGACAGAGGGAACATCACAATAATGGGTCACTCACGTGGAATTCCATTCCATCTAAAACATTCTCCTACTAAAACGTGCAGGACTTGTCATTATCGTTCCAAGCACGATTTCAAATTATTGCAGCATAATCCCAAAGCGTATAATGACAACAACCGTTTAGTTCTATACTATACAGATTATGTTAAAGGGACTCAGACCGACGGATTAGTCAGCGTAGCATGAAGGAGATTTAGGATTAAGGAGAGAGAGAGAGGGTGCATCCTTTATTACACAAAGTGGGCGTAACAAGTAAACACAGCTCAGCTGTCACGATGCCTTAGGACGGAGGAGGAGAGAGTAAGATGATATCATGACTTTGTATGTGTGTATCATACAACTGTGACAGGATTATGTTTGCCGTATTTCCGTCGGGTTTCCTCTAGCGGAATGAACTTGCTTTCCATAGAAGGATCAAAGGGCACAGACAAGGTTTTGCTTTTCGCTCCAGCACCAGGAGGGCGATGCGGCTGACAGCTCAGGAGAAGCTTCTAATCTGCATCGTGTCAGCGGCGGGAGTGGTACACACACACACACATGAGCCGCCCCACAGCATCTCTCAGTCAAAGAAGAGACACTTGAGTTGACGAAGACTCACTACTTGAGCATAATTGGGAGTCTCCTCTCTATCCGTCAAACATTCTTTTCTTTATCTTTTGGCGGGAAGCTTTCGACATCAATCTCGTATCATCTTCCTTCTTTTTTTCTTGTTATTTTTTTCTTTTTAGGGAAGAATAAAGTTTTTTTCTAGCATTAGGTTCTTGAGTACCAAGTTGGAGTAGGTCATCCTCCACTTTACAATAAGGGGAGAACGAACCCTTTTTTGACTTAATGATAGGGAAAGGTTTGTTATGTCCATCCATCGGGTGCCAAACGGAGAACGCCGGGAGGAGGAATACTGGAGCACGCAATCAAAAGTTCCGCCCCGATGATGAGCAGGAATGCTAATCGATATAAGGTCTTTTCTACATTTCTTTTTACTTAGGGTAAACCCTTTACTTTTAATGAAGCACTTGCATGATTGAATTGGACTCGGCGTTACCAAAAAGAAGAAGAGAATTTAATAACGGGAATCTCATTATTATGATGAATAATATAAAAGCACATTTTGAGAGTACAATGGATTGGGCAGAAGCGTGGGAGGTGCCACACTACTAAAGCAACTAACTACGCCCATTTCTCCTCTATGAGTAGAATGGCTTTTGTTGAAATTTTCACTCCAACTCTCAGGCTATACCTGGAAACATACGTGAGGTGGTTGAATATCGATCGGGGAAAGAGAATAAAGAGAGAAAAATAAAATTGTGTAAAAGAAATGATGAAATCCTGGAGGCGGAATGAAAACAGAGGATAGAAAAAGAGGGTTGAGGAACCGACGGAGCAGAAATCTCATTCCGGACAAATCGGAAGCGACAATCGAATAGCAAAAGACTCGTGGAACAAGCCCCCCCCCCCCCCCCCCCCTTCGTCGCGTCGCCGCGGCAACGGCGGTGTTCCAATTTCCATCTCAATTTTCGCTTAGAGCACCTCGGGCGCAATCTGCTCCAACCCGCGTGTGTGGCGTCGGAAGGCCGTGGGGAGGATAATCCAATTCTTGCACACACTGATCTTTCCCATTCCTAGTTTTCCTAGCCCCTCTCCTGCCCCCAAGAGGAGAGACCCCCTTTTTATTTTCCCTCTCTTTCCATCTTCTCCCATTTTCCCTCTGGAGAGCACCTAGTGGGTCCACTATCGCTTCAAATTTGTGTCAGGAATTCTCACAATTGATGTGGGACGCGTGCTCAAGAGTTAAGCACACAGTGGCGTTCGTACGGGGTAATTAGAAAAGGAAAGCAAGGCACAGTATCGGTACTACCGGGAAATCAGGACAGAATCCTCGGAAGGAGCAACAGCTCGCTACGCAACATCAGATTGAAGAAAGGAAGGAAAATGGAGGGTTAAGCAAACACACCTATGATGATGGAGGAAATGCATCGCATCAATCAAACTGCTCCACCGCGTCGTTGATGTCATCACGAGTTATGACGATAGGAGTAGAGGGGGGTGGGATGTCGTATATATACGTTGGTAAATAGAGCGCAGAGCCGACGCCTCGCCTGAGCTGGAACCATTATTATGTAGCGTTGACAAAAGGAAACAGAGAAAATCGATCTTTCCTAGTTTCGTAAGGGAGGCGCATGTATATGTGCTCCTACAAAGGTGGCAAATGATCGTTCTCTTTCACGCCCTTGATGAATTATTTTACGCCAGCGCCCCTCTTTGTTGTTGTTGGTGCTCCTTGTGACGAACCCAGAAAGAAACTACTGCACGAGTGGAAGAACCGCCCACGTCTGTTTTCTTCGGCAGCAGTTCTCTTATTGCGTTAAGCACTAAGCAAGCGTGTATCAACAGAAACAAAGGGGAGAAGAAGAGCTATACTACTACAGGCACGTGCCGTTCTCTTTATTTTTCATATAAAAGAGAGGCAAGCGGCCTAGTTCCCTATTCTTTCTAATTTCAAACTTCTCTCTTTTTTCCTTCCTCTTTTTTTTTACGAGTGCATCAAACATTTCATATCATCAGGCCGCCAGCAGGCACACGCGACTGTGACTTGGGTCGGCAGCTCCTACTAGCAGTCGTTTCGTTTATCGGCCAACTAAATGAACTGAGAAACTGCACTCTGCAAGATGGAAGCGATCCCAGACTAGAGCGGTTTACTATCTAATAAGCTATAAAATCGCCCATGTTACGACGTTTTGTCCCTCAATAAAAGAGGCCGCTTAAGCCAATAGACTGAGGGGAATATTGTATTGGAAAAACTTCCCTGAAATCAACTCAACGTATAAATATTGAAAATAGAGTGAAAATCTATTGATCTCCCCCGCCACGAATGGTAAAAATGGGAAAGTAATTTACCTTTGTCATCAAGGTTCCCCAAAAGTCGTTGAAGAAGAGATTGGATAGGGGCGTGTGTGGTCGGAGATCCTTGTTGTCTTTGATAGCGGAAATGTCGTCAAAGACAAAGCCGCATTGAATGGCGTTCCAGTAGATGGCAGTTGCAACAGCAAAAACCACTACAGATGGCAAGGCCAATTGGCCGGCCATCCTTTTGGTCGTCAAAGTGCGATGAGTTCAATTCAGTTCGACGGTTCAAAATCGCTCCTTTGCAGACACGATATTCAATCGACCACTGGTTGCTCTTCAATCTTCTTTCAGTGGGTTACGAATATTCAGCTAGATATACCTATAAGAAAGTCGGAGAAAGAAAACATTAATATCGATCCAGCAGAAAAGTTTGTCCAAAGCGAGAAAGGTGGTTCTCGCTTTCAAAGTATAAAAGCTGCTACATAGAAGATTATAAAGCCATTGAATTCTTATTCTTCCTTGAAAGAAACTTATCAAGTGTGCGTTTGATATTAACTGTAATATCAATTTCCCGTTACTTGGTAAATTAATTTTAAAAAATATATATATTGCAGATGACGCAGATGAAATCAAAAGATTCTGAATTATTAATGGTTTATCAAAATGGCAATCATTTTTTTTTAATATTGTAGATGACGCAGATGAAATGAAAAGGTTGTGAATTATTAATGGTATATCAAACAGGTTCGTGCTAAGCTAGATCAATGATGGCATTAAAATTGATTTTAAATATCGATTGTTTTTCTTAGCAGAATACTCAGCTCATCCAAATTTTACGAAAACGTTGACGGGGTATTATTTCATAATTTTATCAACTAGAGGCTCCCACAAATGGGTGACCCGGGCATTTCCTTAATTTAATACAGTATTCGATTTAATTTTCCATGTCGTTGAACAAGTCAGTAAAAGCGATGACTTCATTGATCAACGTTTTCAGACGTAAGAGATGATGAAGAATAAATGGATGCTGATGACTCTTCCACAATTTCCCCAGAGAGTAGTAAAGAGATGCAAAATGCCAACTGGTACGGGTAGCTTTTTCATTTAGACTTGAATTGGTTGTTATTCTCCTTTGGCCTCATTCACCGTCCTGGCCCAGGAAGATGAAGGGGAGATGGCAAAGGGAACAAAGAAAGAGTGCAACAGCTGGTTACCGCAGGAGCCCCGATTCGAGTCGTGTCAACAAACCATTCCCTCGATAGGTTCAACCTACTACTCCGTCACAAACAGAGAAGATCGATAAAAGGCTAAGAGAGTTGGTCAGTAGAAAAAGGATCATCATCGATCACATAAAAACGAAATCTTTGACACAAGATTGGAAAGGCGTGGAAGAATTTCCAGGGTGGAAAAAAACAAATCGTTAAATCGATACTAGCTCACGAAGAGTTATTACGTCCACGCTCCGTCAACTTCCCTGTGCGTTTATTTCCTCCCTTTTTTGGTGGTCTGAGAGCCAAAAAGCTTCTTGTTATTCTTAATTCATTTCCCTCTGCTTATTTATACCCATAATCCGTGTTGACGGAAATAAATCATGAATCACACCGTCGTCAACGGGAAAAGATGGGAAAAAAGAGATCAAGGATTGATAAATTATTCTCTTCCACAAATCCGTGCGTGCGTCGGATTGTGTTGTTGCTGCTGTTGCCGATGCTCATGATGGATCAATATTTGATCAAGTGAACCAACCAGATTTCCCTTTTTTCTTGCTCTAGTGGTAAAGAAAAGATCGATCATCGATCTCTCATTCCTTCAGAGAAGAGAAACATTGTAGGAGGGAGCAGCAAGAGTTTCTGTGTTGTTTTCCCGGCCACTCTTCTTTGACCCTCCCATCCGCACGTCAGCAGCTGGCTTAACGGGAACTACACGAGTGTGTTGGCGTGTGCTGATGGCCGGTCGACCCCTCACCAAATTGGTTCCTTGTTTGACGCCCATCCTTCAGCCGAACCCAAAACTTTGGTCCTACTCGCTTCCGCCCCCATGTTTTCACCACCCAAGAGACCCGTTCCTTCACATAAGTTGGATAATAGATACATTGGATAGCAGCAAGTTCCAATGAGGCGATACAATAAAAATAAACGCGACGCTCAGATAAGGTAACAATAACAAAAGTAAAATAAATAAAAAAGTCACCCAGTCCCGGATACTTTTCAAATACTGCATTGTTTTTTAATGGTGGTAATAAAGAGCCGATCGGTGAGCCCATGAAAATGAGACGAAGAAAAATTTTCTTTCTTCTGTAACTTACAGCCATGTATTACCAGTACCATCAGTTGAAATTGCTTTTTCCCCCTACTTCTTAGAAATGCTATCTACGAATTGACCAAAGTCTTTTCGGCACTTCAGCAAGGGCAAACTTTTAAAATGTAACCGCCGAGACTAGAATTGCTGTGGCGTTGGTCATAAGCCGATTAAGAAGGGAACATAGAGGAGTACTAAACAAGAAGGGCAAAAAAATAAAAATAAATAAAACCGCCACGAAATAGAGCTATATACTGTACCAACTTGCTCCCCCCTTTTTTCTCCCTCCCTGCTTCCCAGCCATCAGAGCCCATAACAGGCCCCAGATTATATGCAGCGCACCACCAGCTCGAAAAACGGAACAAGAGCAGCTGCGTTCCTCCACGGCTCTGCCCTCTGTTATATCCAATCGTAAAAATAAAAAGAAGAGGATGGCAAGATGAGTTTTCTCCGCCCTCAGTCGCTTTCCGTCCAGTGATGACACTCGTTCAGTACCGACATTCTAAGGAAGAGTTTGCTCAGCAACTTTCATCTTTCTCTCCATCTCTTCTCAACCGTTCCCTCTAAACATGCACGTACTCATGAGTGGATGATGGAGACTCGGCGATATATACGTAAAAAGCCTGTTGGATCTACACTACCGCCAGGGACATGCCCCGCACAACAAAGTCCCTCCCATTCCTACTGATTTGGCTAATCAGGATTTTCTTTTCTTACAATTCACTGATAATAGGGAGCGCGTGTGTTGCGTTTCAACAAGTTCCGCTCCCGTGCTACGCAAGGGGAATCCTTGATCTTCCTTGGAGCTCCGTTTCGTCAAATTTCATTTCATATGCGGCGCTCGTCGTAAAAAAACAAGACGGGAAGACATAAAAAGGAAGAACAGTTCACTCTCTTTTTATCCTATTTTTTCTTTATACATAAAGTTCCAATGGTTTTCCTCAGTGACAGAAGTTGCCCATGGGCATCGAGAGCTCAGAAAAAACAAATCGAAGTAAACTGATTGCAAACGAACTAGCGTCAGTCGTTGTCAATGACGACAAATCACATGTTGCATTCCAAACATCATTTGGCAATGAGATACCACCAGTCAGAACTAAGGGCCATTAAATGCATTTAAAAAGAGAACATGACACGTTCTTTGAAAGAAAAGTCGTGTGGTTTGACTTACGCTTCTCGGTGAGATGCGAAGAGACGCTAGGATTGTGTTGATCAAACGCCGTTTTTAAAGAGAAGAGAGGAGGCGATTCAATACCGACCAACTGGATTTATGGCCACGAACTGAATGCCTCGTCCTGACTGTACCGCAATGTTCAAGAGTTCTCCCTTTTTCTGTACTGCTATCCGTATGGAAGGGGACGGCGCACATCGACCCGGACAGCGAGTATTTGGACGCACGCGCAGCTCACCAGCTACAGTTGCTCCTACTGATCGACGCCCGAGCTTCGGCCGGGCGCCTGACTATAATATCTCAACTCCCAACCCCCCTTCATCCGCGATCCGACCAAATAGAGTGGTCTCTCTTTCTCTTTCGTGGATATAAAGTTTCCGACTGAGAAAATGGGAGTGAGCACAAAAAAAATATGAATAACAAAAAGAAGTTGTAAACACTGAAGTGTGTTCACGCCTGAATCTACGCAAATGTGATATAGAAAGATACCTCTCAAATATCGTGATGCAGAAAAAAAAAACCTATAAAAAGAAAAGAGAAGCAAGAATCCTCTGTACCCGAAGAAAATTACTTCAAAGGCAGGGGAAAAAATAATTTAAATATTCTGTCAACCTGACATGTTTAGTGTGATCCTTATTTACGAGTTTAACAAAAAAGTATTAACGAAGAAAAAAAAACAAGGTTCCGTTTTTAGTAAGAAAGTAGCGCGCACGTTTTACAAGTAAAAGAAAAAACGGAAGAGTCTCGTGAGATCAACTAATTTAACTATTTAACCGTGTAGATTCCAGTACTGTACCTCTCTAGAGCTCAATTGAAAAGGAGTACGAGATGTACAGGATTGAATAATGAAACACAAAAAAAAAAAATCCCAAGAGACAGCAATAAGTTGCACGTAATAATAAGAGCCCATTTCCACGCAGCCAACCAATAATTAAAGAATAATGAAGCCTTAGAATTTCCAACTCGGTTTTAAGATGATTCCCAACGTTTCCCTATGCCATTATAGTTCCTTCAAGGATTCTTGTTTTCCTCGCCTTATCTCCGTCGTTGTAGAGAGAACGATGAGAAACCAGTAGAAGAACCCACTCGTGCGCTTAGGACGACATCGGAGCTGAAGGCACTACGATACTAACGGAGACGACGATATCCATCGGCAGGGGGGATATTCCATTTTCCAGCAGGAGTATTTCCTTTCCTACGGGTGCATCGAGGATGAGATGCTCTTTGCCTCCTTCCATCATGCTACGAGGCTTACAGCATCTCACGTGCGCAGTCTACGTCGTTCCTCTTTATTGGAAGTGACAAAAGAGGCACTCTGAGCTCTCGCATCCAGTCAGAAGCTCTTGAAAGACACGCACATAAAGCGCTAGTGCCACCAACTGGGGAAGAGGGAAAAATTCGATCTCAATCCCCATTGACGTCAAGTGGTGGGCCGTAAGGTATACCGACCTGCCTCCACTGCGGTCAGAAAGATAAAGATACACTTTCATTGTTCTCTGTAACATCGTGGTACTGTGAGAAGGGCATCTGATGGTCTCTAATCTATTTTTGGACTGACACGGAGTTCTCCAAATCAATTTTCTACAGATGTCACATGATCAAATAACACCAGCTGTGTTAATTAAACGCAAGTTACTTGGAACAGGCTCGAGTTACCTATTCATAAACGATATAAGTTTTGATAATTGAATTCTTAAAAAGCTGTAATTCGATTAGTTATTGTGTAGAAGGAGAAAGAAAACATGATTTAATTTTCTTCTGGGTTCGCACAAGAGACTTAATGGAAATGGGAAAATTTGAGATGGAAATCAGATATCTGTCTGCGCAATATACTGCTGGGTAAGAGGATTATCATGGTCTAACTGTTTCAATATTGAATTCATCCAAGTCAGTTTTTTTTAATGCCAAAAAGATCATTTAAAGAGTATAAAATGAGAAGAATAAGTTTCTTATAATAAGGATAGAGCTCTATTGTCACTACATTTATTACTGTACATAGCGTAGAGAAGTGAGAGATTCTGAGACCTGTTGTACGCCTGATGCGCGTCCTTGCAACAAGTAAAAAAAAAACTTAGGGATAGTGGGTGAAGAAGGATCAAAGAAGATGGCATTCTTGTTGATGATCCCAGCTCACGTTCAACACACCCGGCCACGCTCCCTAGGAAGTTGGAGAAAACAAATGATCCTGGCTCTCCCGTGATGGACGGCACGTTGATCCATCTCTCTTTTTCGAGCCTCTCTTTCCTTTGTGCTGTGCCCGTAGAAGGATCCCATCGACTTAATTGCGCGACTATGTAGCTTCCTGTGCTTTACCGTCGGACCAATGCCATGCCACCACCGCCCGGTTAGGCGTGATCGTAAATCACGTGAGCCGGCCAATCTGTAGCGGGCCCGAGGGCGCACCCCAAGGGAAGCAAAAAGAAAAAAGAAACAATACCATCACTTCCTTGATGGATCGATCTCGAACCATATGAGACGTTATAAGTTAAGAATATATATTTTTTCATCAATTTTTGTGGCATTCTCCCCCAGAAGACTGGCGAGGAAGCCGTGTATGGGTCATACTATTTATAGTCAAGGACCAAACAGGAAAATAAGAAATTTAATGCACCTCTGTGACCCTTGAAGATAATTGAATTTCCTTTCTTCTGTGAGATGCTTTCTTTCGAATCTGTAAATAGGGAATAAGGAAGGAGACACAGAGGAGTAATCCTAGGGACCACGCCGCAGCCCTCTCTTCCTTCTCCTCAGAAAGAAGGGGTTTAACTGAGGGCAAAGCAATATCGACGACGACCCCTCGAATGATCCCACAGACGTCGTCGTCGTCCATTCCCCAGTGCCCACTCCTCTCCGGTAGCATTTAATGAACCATTCGGAAAGGGGGGAAAAACCACTGTACCTCGAAAAACAAGAGTTACCAGCTTCCAAGTACTCAAAGCCAAGTTAAATCAACTGAAGTTAATAACTACATATAACTAGGTAGGCAGGTTTCGAGCATGGCAACAGGGGCCCCATAAGGAAACAAATCGACGGGGAAAGCTCTAGCTGTTGGGTACTTTGCCCCTCCGTTATATCAAAGTGATGATGATGTATGGGAGAAATAAAGAGGGCTAGCGACAACAACATGAGGGGTGTAGCCAGCACACCTACTAGTCATGAAAAAAAAACTTTGTAACATTATACAGAAATTGCAATTCAAAATGAGAACAAAAATGTTTTTATTCACTACACACCGTAGTTATCATCGCAACAGGGCTTATCTATATTTTTGTTCAGAAATGGAAACATGGTTCAATCAAATTAGATGTATGCTTCTTTGAAAGGATCGAATGGAGTAGTAAGAAAAAAGAAACATCCGTTGACGGAAATGTCAAAGACGAGTAGTTTCGCATTTCTCCTTTCAAGTAGGAGAGAAAGGAAGAAAGAATGACTGAATTGTAGTAGCGGCCATCCAATCAGACGGCCTTTCAGTTGGTGTACAACGGCGGTAACAACAGCGTTAAGCAAAAGGCACGCACAAATACGAGAACTAAAGAGAAGAAAACGAGCCTTTTCAAAAGAGTATAAGCGAATCTTTCTTTAAATGATGAACATGTTTTCGTTTAAGGATATCCTGAGGGAGAGAAAAAGGATTTATACACTATTACGTCTTAACGAGAACGATCCTCCGAGCGATGAGCTCTGAAACTTTAGACAGCCATTCTTCCCCCGAGTTTTATCAAATTTTAGAGAAGAAGATACGCTCTTAAAAACTTAGACATGTTAATTATGTTAATGCATTCAGTTTCGTTCAACAACAACAAGCGTGTTCTTACCAAGAATCAACACTGTAAACTCATCAGTATCACTATCAAATAGCACTCGCATTCCTCTACACAAGACATCTGCATAAAATATTGACATGGCGTGACAGCCTCTGACATATGGCCTGACAACCATCGACGCAGATTATGTCAGCTATTTTCATGGAAAACAAGTTTTTATGGAGAATCTGTTATTGAAAGTGCAGTAGTTCATTTGAAAATATTTACTAAATTGCAAGATCAGTTCAAATATATTCATTCATTTTTCTTTCAAATACTTGACACCTTTGAAAAATCATTTTTTAGAAAAATAGCTGTTGCAGACTCTGTGTTAGCCATACCATTTTCAGAACATTCACATTGTCAGTTTTCTCGCGGTATTTCTCAAAACAAGAATTTTAACCAAAACTTTTGTCTCCATATTAGTTTGAGCAAGTCAGTGAGCTCAAGTTACTCTAAGAGGAACCGGTAAACGCTCATCAGTGATGAGCTGTAACCACGGAAGCACCGAGGAAGAGAAGTTGGTACTAAAGTTATGTTTAGAAAGTAGTACGCGGGTGCAATTTCCTTCACGCACAGCGTTGTAGAACTGTGAAATATAATCCTATCCCGATTTTACAAATAATGATTCTTAGGTGCTACACATATAATGTCAATATTAGGTCGAAATACCTATGTTTCATCAATATACATATCTAAGGAAGACTGAAAGAGCGAAGAAATCTCTACACACACAGAAGATCCTAGAAAAGAAACTCATTTGTATAAATATATACATTGTAAAGTACATTTTTGGGGACAAAGTAGGCACTGAATAGGCAGTCTAATTATAATAGTCAGGATTATAGGATTGATGGTTTGAAAATGGTAGGCCCTCTACATAACATTGCTTGCGTAGAATATATCGACCATATGGTTTTGGCCCACTACATCCGATTACATTTAATCCAGCATAAATGAGGTTCAGTACTGCCAGGGGAGTATTTTGAATGATGATGAAATAAGAAGTAAATTTGAATCGGAAATAAAAAGTAAAGGCCTAGATCAAGTAGATGGTCATTAGTAGTAGTTTCTTTAAAATATCAGCACAACAGGGCTCCAATAATTAAAAGGGTTTTTAATTGGCAACTAAAAATGACACAAATACAATAACCTTGGTGATAGGAAAACCACAAAGTCAGTTCTACTCCGAACAACTTTGACCAAAAAATAAGTTAAAATGAGTAAGTTGGGGCTTCAATGAGTAGCATTAGAAAGTATTAAAATGAAGATTGATATGAAAAGACGGAGAGTCGAACTAAAAAAATAACTAAACATATTTCAAATATTCACTACCAGCATACATATTGATTGAAGCGTTTTTGCCAAACTTACTTAAGAGTGTTGATTTGCTGGAATCCAGTAGGGTGTTCAATAATAAGTCTCGTAGCTGTCTTAGAGTCCAGAACACATAAAATCACATTTGCTCAAAAAAATATTGCACGAACTAACAGATTTTGCACAAGAACCATTTCTAGAAAACGAATTGACGAATTCGGCAATTCGCCAACTGTCTTTCAATTCACTCGTCAACAACCTGTAAAGTCGTCTGCTAGCAGCTAGAAGTCTTTTTCGACATTTGCGACGGTAGCTACCATCTAACGGTAAGAGAATGAACCTCGTCGAAGTAGTTGGCCGCTGGCCAGCGCCCACAGCATTGGCTCTCGTGTTTTTGTTTATTTACATCGGAGAGGTATTCATCGTTATGGCAACCATCAAATGCTATAAGTACAGAGCTGGGAATTTCATTTTTTTAAAAGAGCTCTGCCAAAATTATTGAGCTACTTGCACAACATTCGATTTAATGCATTTAAATTCAGAGAAGGTAAAATTATGAAATAGTTTACTTATCAAATATTCGTTCCCCCGTTAAAGTGTGTTTTTATAAGTAGTTGATTCTCAACTTGAAGACTCCTGTTGGGCCTGGAACCGTTTTGATTGAGTGGCAGACTCACGATGGCGCATTATGGGCAATCACAGGATCCAACAAAGTGGTACAAGTCTTTGACCACTTTGGCAATCAGAAAGCTTTCATCAATATGCCAGGGTAATGTAGTAGGAAGAACTATATTAGAAATTGCCACCTCTAATAGTTTGAGCCAGTTTATTTACATTTACCAGTCACTCCATCAAGTTACAATTTTCATATATTGTGTTTTTCAGGTATTGCACGGGTATTGGCTGGGATTTTGAGGGCACTAATTTGGCTGTCATCAATGACACAAATTCCTTCCTCTACCTTTGGAATTCAAACAGCTTGAAGACAGATAAAATTGAAACAGGATTGAGAGACCCACTTAGTTTCATGGCATGGGGCAAGAGTGGTGCATTTTTGGCTATTGGCACTGTCAAGGGCAACATCCTCCTCTACAATCAACGTGCTGGAAGAAAAGTTCCCATCTTGGGCAAACACACAAAAAGGATCATTTCAGGAGCTTGGAGCACAGATAATCTACTAGCTTTGGGTGCAGAAGATCGAACCCTTTCTATCAGTACGCTTGAAGGGGATACTGTTCATTCTGCAACACTTCGGAGCGAGCCTTCCCAGATTCAGTTTTCCGATATGAAGCAAGATGATCGTTCCTCATCCCCAGAGAGCACGGTATTCATTTATTTTTTCTTTCTTTCTTTCAAAATTAAGTTTTCATTTAATTCACATACATCAAACAATTTAGGTAAGCGCGGTTGTTGGACGTCGTACACTGATCCTTATCAACATCAATGATGCCGAAAATCCCATCGAGTTAGCTTTTCAATCCAGCTATGGCAGCATCACTTCATACCGATGGTTCGGCGATGGCTATATCCTTATTGGTTTCACTGGCGGCTACTGTATCGCTATATCAACTCATATGAAAGAAATCGGCCAAGAGCTGTTTCAGATTCGGAATCACCGGGACAAAGTCTCTTGTATCAGCATTTGCCAATCGCTCAACCGAGCCGCTTGCGTTGGCGATAATAAGTTCGTAATTCTTTCACCTGTTTGCACAATAAATCTTCTAACAGTTTTATTAACATTCAATCTTACTATAATGTTTACACAGTGTGCGGATACATGACCTCATGGATTTGAAAGAGGCTTTAGCAACAATCTCTGTCGAAGAGGAAAATCGTATAGAAAATTGCGCGTGGAGCAATGACGGACGCCTTCTTGGTGTTACCGGGGCCTCCGGTAACGTTTATATCTATCTAACCCGACTTAACTTGTTATCTTCGGTCTGGCAACCGACCAGTCTTCTCGCTGTACTTACCAGCCTTAAAGAGGTATCTTTTTTTACCTTTTGAATTTCTAATCTCTCTCAAAATGTAGGATGTAATAGTAACTGTATTCTTTAATAGGTTACTTTGTTCGACAGTGATTTGAAAATTCTGTTCACGATCCAATGCGAGCTGGAACCTATTTTCCTTGCATGTGGCCCAAAATGTGTTGCTCTAGGTTTGAACAATCACGCTTGGATTTATTCAGCCATTGACGGCCGATTAAAACGCAAATTGCAATATGCTGGATCGGTCGAGTCTATCATGGTTAGCGAAAGTCACGTCGCTGCCCTTGTCGACGGGAAAGTCCATCTTCAGCTCGTAAAGATTTTTTTAAGTTTTTCTCGTTTTTCTTTACGCGGAAAAATCCTAATTGTTTTCTTTTCTTAGTTGGAAGATCCTTCTTACTCGGATGATGGTGGTGGTGGTTTAATGGAAAGCGGTGTTTTCCCCCTTCGCGAAACGACTAACGCAAAAATCGTCAGCCATACCCTAGCGAAAGAAAACCTAATCTATGCAACAAGTGTACGCTGTCCACATAATTATCTATATTTTTCAATAGCTATATAAACCTTTTTTTATCCAGACTGGTGATTTAGTTTATTTTTCGCTTGTGGATCGGAAACCTGTAAGCGAGTATCGGCACGCAGTTGGATGGAAAAAAATTTACCATGATACGGCTGGAACTCTTCTCATTGCAGTGGATTCCAAAAATCACGGATACCTTTACTCACCAGTTGTTTATTTTACTAATTTAATACTATTTTTTAATTATATGGAAGAATTTGTTTTCATATAGGTTAAGGAGATTTTATTACGCATCCCAGAATTCCCAACACAAACTCGAGGAGTCCTGTGGGAGTCGTCCAGTCGTTCTGCGAATGTCTTTATGGCATGGAGTACTGAGCAAATGGACGTGTATGTGTACCATCCTGAGCGATTAAGCGGTACGAATGCATTTTCTAAAAATCAGTTTACGTCGTTACTTATGACGTCATTGTTTTACCAACCTCGTAGGCAGTAGCATCGTAAGACTCTGCTCGTCGCCTATCGGCACCGGCCAGACCCCGCTTCTTCTTCATGGTGCCGAGCTTGTAATGCTAACTGCCTCATCCAAACTAACGACTCTTCTAGTGGCGGAGCTGAATATCGGTTCTAATGGAAAACTAGCCTCGATGTCGCGAGACGAATTGCTCAACGCACTTCAAATTTCCTTGGGAGTGGCCAAGTAAAACACATATAATTTTCTGCAGGTAGTTCAAATCTCTGATTCACTCCTTTTATTCATTCAGGTACAGTGATGCATGGACCATTGCTTCTCTTCTAGACGATAACGAGCAATGGATAAAAGCAGCAAATGCCGCTCTAAATGATTTTAAACTCGATTTCGGTATTTCGTAATTCTGATTTGATTGGCCTTAAACTTGTCAATTATGTGTTTGATTCCACTCTAGCTATTAATGTTTACCGCCATTTGGGTGACATTTCCATGGTTTGGTCTCTGGAAGAAATAGTGGATGTTGAAGACATTCAACTCTTGTCTGGACATCTCCATATGATTTTGGGGCGTGTTTCTAAAGCTCAGGTGATTTTTTGAACTTTTATTTGGTAAAATTGGGTGTCAAATTAGAAATTGCCAACCATCATTTGATCGATTTAGGAGTGTTATTTAAAATCTTCACAACCGGACGCGGCAATCGACATGCACACTGACATAATGGAGTGGGAAAAGGCATTGTCGTTGGCCGAAAAACTTTCGCCACAAAAAGTTGGGTTGATAGCCCGTGAATACGCTCAACAACTGGAACAAACGTATTTATGACTTCGAGTATTTAAAAAATACGAACACTAATTTCCTAACAATATTTCAATGACTGCTAGTGGAGATTATGTTCATTCCTTGTTAAACTACGAGCGCGCTTTAAACGGAGAAAATGGAGATAGTACGGAACACCAGCACATTTGTCAAGCAGGCATTGCTCGCAGTGCAATTGGATCGGGAGACATACGTAAAGGCATCAGCCTAGCTTTAAAATCCAACGATCCTGTTCTGCTGAAACAGTGTGCCGGTCTCTTGGAAGATACAAAAGTAACCCTATAAATTTTAAGTATTGTACGTCTCTAGTTTGAAACCATTTACGCTTCTCTAGTACTACTCGGAAGCGGCTGAAATGTTTGAAATGGCTGGAAGTAAGGATCAGGCTGCACTACTCTACGCTCGTTTGAAAAATTGGGCTCAAGTCGGAAAGCTTATTCAGTTCGTTACGCAGCCTAAAGTTCACATAGCTTACGCTAAGGTACAACCTCCAATAATCCGTGATTTACAATATATATTTTATAGGGATCTGTTTTTATTAGGCCCAAGAAGCGCAAGGGCAATATAAAGACGCGTTGATCTCTTACGAGTCGGCTGGTGATTTTGAGAGCGCCATCCTTCTCTGTCTAAACCATTTGCACAACCCACAAGAAGCCGTGAGAATAGCCAGACGCTCAAAGAGTACTGAAGGAGCAAAACTTATTGGAAAGTCAGTGATTTAAAATAAGATTCATTAATATTAAATCAGTTCGGAATAAATTTCTTTATTTACGAAATTAAAAGGTATTTTATGGACCTCGGGGACTACACCACTGCTCTTGAATATCTCATTATGTCCAAAAACTATGATCGAGCCTTTGAAGTGGCGAAACAAAACGGACAGATTCAGTTATATGCCGATATTCTCGGTGACCAAGCACAACAGGAAGACTATGCCAAAATCGCTTCACATTATGAAATGGAGCGTAATTTTCTTCTGGCTGGAAAATACTCTGCTTTGGCTGGGCAGCATTCCAAGGTTCATAAACTTGAAGCCTTTTGCTGATAAAACCTCATAACGTTTCCCCCATAATAATAGAGTGAATTATGTTTTATTATGACGATGATGTAGGCCTTCAAGTTTTTTATCAAAGCTGCCCACAACGGTGGTGACGAAGAAAAAGCCATCAATGCCGCCATTCACATAGTATCGACTTCAAAAGATGACCAACTTGCCGCTCAGCTCATTGGATTCTTAAATGGAGAACAGGACAACATTCCAAAGGTTGGTCTTTTTAAACCTCTTTTTATTGGTAGTATATCACGTGATGATGCAACTGGTCAAGTGCCTTCTTTACTAATAATAACAGTACAAAGTTTTATTTTTCATTCGTTGCCTTACATAGGACGGAAAGTTTCTGTTTCGTTTTTATTTGGCTCGCCAGCAGTATAAAGAAGCCTCTAAGACTGCCATGATTATTGCTACAGAGGAACAGAACGCCGGTAAGGAGCTTTTATTACGGATATTACTTTCCGCCTACCATATAATTTTACACCATTATTATATTCTTTCTCATTTGAAGGAAACTATCGGGACGCCCACAGTGTTCTTCATCGGATGTACCAAGAACTGGCAAGCCACAATATTAACATCCCGATGGATATGGAACGTAATTTGCAGCTTCTTCATTCTTACATCATAGTGCGGCTACACATCCGCCGAGGACAGCATCTCAATGCCGCTCGCCTTCTTATTAGAGTGGCCGAATCTATATCAAAGTTTCCATCTCGTAAATGACTATCTTCTCTTATGTTTATGCAACGATAAAAATATCTATTAATTTGGTTCCATATAGATGTTGTACCGATTCTCACATCGACGGTGATCGAGTGCGATCGGGCCGGATTGAAAAATGCTGCGTTTCAGTATGCAGCCATTCTTGTCAAACCCGAATATCGCGACCAGCTAGATGCCAAGTATAAGAAAAAAATTGAAGGAACCGTTCGACGACCTCCTAAAGGATCCGTCGATCCAGAAGATGATCTCAGTCCTTGTCCATTTTGTGACACTCCCATTCCGTCCACATTACTGCTCTGCCTTCATTGCAAACAACCCATTCCTATATGCATCGTCACTGTATGGCTACATATAACATATTTACTAGAATTTTAAATTAACTGAACGCATATATCTTCTCAGGGAATGCATATCGTGAAAAATGATTTAACTCGTTGTCCGAGCTGCCATTTTATGGCCATTCGCTCAGAGTTCATAAAGTAAAAGAATGCTGAATTTATATTTATTAAATTATAGGCTATTACATAATTAATTTTATTTTCGTTTAAAATAGGTTGTTGGAGAACAACGAACCTTGTCCAATGTGCGCGTATAAGGTGTCTGGAAGCGGAGAGCTAGTTCCATGGACCGAACCCATTAAGACCAAAATTCTATAATAGACTCTGCTGGATCTCTACTACATCTTTCACTAATTATAGTATGACCCAGTTCTACTCAAGTTAAGAATCTTTTTAATTTATCTAGTTTATTTTTACACCTCACGAATTATTCTCTAATTAAACTAATAATTTTTACATAATGACACATTGACGCTCTATATAGTAGAGAAATGTTTTGATAAACCCCTAGTATATTTTAACCTTAAACTGAATCCGTCTTCAAGGCTAATTTTTTAAGTATATTTGTTTACAGCCTTAAAAAATGCATCGATATCTGTTATCTAGTCAACTGATAAACTGCCCTCTCGAAATGTCGATGCAATTGTATTTACGTCATCATTAGCTTGATTTAATAATATATTTTTCACTTCCTTGTTGTTTCTAATACACTAATACCCTTAAACTGAAACAAAATTGATGAATCACTTTCTTTTAAAAGAGGTGAGAGGTGAAATAATTATAATGACGCAAAAACGAATTAACATATCATCTGCATGCATGTGATGCATAATTTAAAACTCAAGAATGCGCTAATTTGAAAACAAATACCATAATATTTCAGGAAATCGTACAAGTTGAAATAGCAAGGAAAACAATACCGGTAGTAGTCGTATACAATATCTTGCTTAAAACTGTTGTAGGCTACATTCATCGTTACTTTAATATTTATAAATAAATTGAATTTACATTTAGGCAAAGACAATCAGATCTAGAGTTCGAAGCGCACAAATAAAAACAGCCATATGATTACAGCATTTTTATGTAATTGTGAAATACTTAAATTATTTTAAAATACCACTAAAGGTTAGACTGCAAATAATTATCATCTGACTGAACTGACTGAACAAGTAATCCGAGATTCGTTTTGGGATACATACAAATACGCATTATTTATTTTATAAACAAATAATGAATACATGATAATGATAAATTTATCTTTTTTGGTTAAGAGTTAGACATCAAATTACAATTGGATAGGGGCTATTTTTTAAATTTAATGGATGCTACTGAAAGAAAAGAAATACAGACCCTATAAGAATGCTTAGCCGATGATCCAACGTTGCTTGAAAACCAATTAAATTAAATTAAATTTTAAAATTGTATCATTTATAATTTTTAGACATTTACATATATTTGTAGCATTAAATAAACCTGTCGAGCAGTATTTCTGAAGAAGTGAGAGCCGAATGAAAATTTGAAGAAGAAAAGTGCGACGTGATGAGGACATGTTGCGATGTTTGCAAATCTACATCTGCATATGTATCACTGATTCGTCAGCGATAGAAATCGTGTGGTAAATCCGTGCTCGTATTACAAATTTCGCAACTAAGCATAAAATTTGATGCGCATGAAAACAAAGACTCGTGACAGGATATTTTTAAGGGAAATAGTTTCAAAATCCTAGGTTAGCCAACATAGTGTAGCAACTATATCTTCTATCTAATAATTTCGTAATAAGGTTTATGTAAATATGCAAACAATAAATATACCCGGGATCCGTCTGGGACTGGCCAAATATTTATTTTATAAACAAATAATGAGGAGGTTGTAAGTTTATTTTTTATTTTTAGTTATCAGGTTGTTATCGCATTGCAGTTGTCCTTTATTTTTATTTTTATGCATTAAACGTAATAGTAGAGAAGAAAGATGTTTAGGGTGGGGTGGGTGGAGAGGCTCAGCAGAGGCTCGCCTTTATACACTGTTGTTGTAGCCTTATTAATCCCCATATCATCGATCCTATCGATACTGAAAGGCTTTATTTGTTTTTGTTTATCCTCATGCAACTGAAAGGTTGCTCCCCTCTTTCGTATTCATCGCCCGCCCTGTTTAATTCATAATCGAGTTATAAGCCACAGCCGAGAGTGACAACAGCCAGGTTGGAATTCATTCGGCCGCTGCTCACTTCCGCGTTGAAAAGTGTTTTTAAAAACGTCTCCAGATTTTATTCATTAATTCTTCATTAACTGACTCGGAAATGTGCATCAAATCCCATTTGACAAATGGATTGATCGTACTCTTCACTGGAGTGGCTTTGACTATCATTGTGGGCGTCGTTGGTTGGATCACTGTTCCGCAAATCGTCGTCAATATAAGCACAAAAGTATATCTGATACATCTCTTAGAACTTTTGGTCCACGTAATAAATAAATATTTAATCATTTGCTGTTGGAATTAGTTGATGGTCCTAGAAGAAGATAGTTTTGTATGGAAAATTTGGACAGATCCTGCCTTCCCAATTTATACAGATTTTTACATTTTCAACTGCACAAATGCTGAAGGGGTACTGAAACGAGGAGAAAAACCAAGCGTTACCGAACTTGGCCCTTATTCTTACAGGTTAATCTCTTTTTAAATAAATTGCATAGCAGCTGTGAAAATATGTAGCTATTGAAACAGGGAGTATCGTCACAAGAACATTCAACCATTGACCGATGAAGTTCACGTCTTCTACCAAGAGGATCGTTTGTATTACTTTTCCAGTAACACCTCCGGACCTGGACTCAGTCTCAATGATATAATTACCGTTCCTAATCCTATTTACATGGTAAAATCAAATTAATTTTTATAGAGTTGTAAAAGGCTCATTAGTTCTTTTTAATTTAAACTTTGCTTCTCCATAGACATTGTCATTGCTTCTAGGTGAAGTCGAAAGTTCGGTCCCACCAATAGGGAAACCTACCTTTAACCGCATCATCGACATTGTAAATAATAATCTAACTAATCTCGGAGAATCCGTTTTCATGACCATTACAGTCGACGAACTCATCTTTAAAGGATGGCCCCTGCAAAACTACATTGAACTGTTAGTTTCAATACCTATTCTTTACGGCTGTATAAAATTTATCTGATGATGAATTAAAATATTATTTAGGATTCAAGCACTTCTAAATGACCGTATCGTGGGGCCCATCCTTCGGCCCCTTCTTCCTGAGAATATAACTGTTCCAGAAGATTTAAGATTTGGTCTCTTTTCAACAGTAAGTAGGCCTACCGTACTAAAGGATTAGTATAACAAAAGAGTCACGACCGTTATATGTCATATTGTCATTCCCAATATTTTCTTTAAAATACTAGAAAAACAACACAAACGACGGACTTTTCAAAGTGAATAGAGGCAGAGAGGACCATCTTGAGTTTGACAACGTTGAAGCTTGGGGTAAAACACCGGAAAAAATATCTGCTTATTTACCATACTGGCTGAACCCCGACGAAGCCAATCCTGGGTTCGAGTGTAACACGATTCGGGGAACGGATGGTAAAATTTATCAATCTGTTTCTTTTTCTATTATTTGCTAACCGGAGTGGGAATTTTTTAGGAACTGTCTTCCCCTACGGATTTGATCAAACTGAGCGGCTTTATATTTACCAAACTGATTTATGCCGGTATAATATTGCTCACAGCAGTTTGATTGAAAAAGCTAATAATGCTGTATTATGTAATATAATGTCACTCTTTATTCTCAGGGTGGTTTACCTTATATACAACAACAGTGAAACTTACGAAGGTTTTCCTGCTCGTCGTTTCATTTTACCGAAGGAAATCCTACAGTCTGCTACAGAGAATCCGGAAAATGGCTGTTTTTGCATGGATGAAAATGATGAAGGAAAGTGCCCTGGTACCGGCGCTATGTATCTCGGTACCTGTTATGAAGGCGCTCCTGTGATTGGCTCTGGATCTCATTTTTTCGACGGTAATCAAAGTTACATTGACGCTATCGACGGATTGGCACCTAATATTTCGAAACATCAAACATACGTCCTTTTAGAATCGGTGAGTACTATTTTTTATAGATTCCTTATTTTTTTGTTGTAATTAAGAAAATATGGCATGCAGTTACATTAATTAATTTAATTTTTTTTGTAGAGAACGAACGTTTTATTGCAAGCCGCCAAAAGAGTTCAACTCAACCTCGACGTGAAGAAAAGTAAACTTGATGCAACTTTTGATTTAGGGGAGAGAAGATACTTCATTCCAATGATGCATTACGAAGAAGTAAGAATACTTAATCATCGACAAAAAAAAAGCGCAACATTTTTAACTTATAGTGAAATTGACTCACAGAATGTCAAAGCGGATGAGGAGACCTTAAACACACTGTACCTGATAGATATTGCGGACATAGTCGTATGGACCCTCTTGGCAATTGGAATCTTTTTGATATTCGTCGGCGTTGGATTGATTGCTTTTCATTACAAAGTAAGTACCGATCTTACGTGAATTTAAATAAGAAAGTTTATGAAAAAGGAAATCACATTTATGTCGTAAATATGCACAAAGCTTCTAATACTTTTACTGTTGTTTTTAGAGCAAGAATAAAGGAGCAAAAGTATAAAAGCATGCTTTAAAATAATGACGAAGTACTCCCGCCTAAAGCCCGCTGTATCTAACTTAAAATACACAATTGTATAGACAAAGTCCAAAAACTCCATTTTGATCATTTATTATAATTCAAGACAAATAGACAATAATATTGGTTCTACGCCTTTTTTACCGGTCTGTTTCACCAATATTTATCCAACTGCACATTTCTTCCCTCTGCCTCCCTTGTTAATACTAAACTGTATGTATACCTTCCCTGTTAAAAATCTGATCGGGAGGCGCTCCAACCTTGCTTATATATGCTCTCCCCTTCCCTGGGAAGGCAAACGTTCCAAGTTAAGAACCTCTGCTGTAAGAATAAGATTATAAAATGTATCTATCAAGTTAAAAGGAGTACATTTAATAAAATTAATGTATTTTATGCATCTACACGTGTAATTTTATTTATATGACAAAAAAAAACTCACATTTAACAACTCTGAAGTAAATATAATGAATCCTAACTATATAATCATAAAGCGTGTTAGATGAGCGGAAGTTTTAGAACGACGATATTGACTTACATGTTTGCTCATAATCTATTATCTCAATCAAGACGGACGTTTTGCCTTAAGCTACCGACCTTCAGATAAATAGATGATTCGGCATGTGACTTAATTATCCTAAAATGAGACAGACGGTAGCAAAGGAGTCACGTATATTTGTTCTTATCGGCCGTCTGAACTCTTGCGACCTCGTCGCCCATAAACGCAAGAGCGTCCTTATCCGCAAAACGTATGCCTAAACGATTATTATTGAAGGTCGATACAAATATTTGCTTAGCATCAACTGTCATACTTTTTTTTTTATCAGATTTCGAATCCCTTTCCAACTACCTCAGTTTCCTGTTGAATAGGCCAACTGGAGACAGAAGCGAGGAGACGTCTTGCACGGGCCTATTCTTTCTTAACTAAATATTAAAATTATCCAGGACAAATATAAATGATGGTGTCATCCGGCTGTAAAACAGGTATTGTGGCCACTGTGGGTACTCTGGGAGTTGTTATTATCATTCTAGCATCCACTCTAGGATGGATCTGGTACCCCGATTTTGTCAACAAGGTCAATATCATTACTCACCATGTTATATAATATGTCAAATTAAATGTAAAAAGGTGGAAAATGGTTAATATGCAGGTTTCGGTCCTTACGTCAGACAATCCAGACATTTTCGATCTCTGGGTAAAGCCTCCAGTTCCTATCGTCATGCAATATTTTCTCTTCGACTGTACCAATTGTGATGACAGTTCCATCACAGATAGAAACTTCCGACCAAATTTGACACAGCACGGACCATTTACATACTTGTAAGTTCCTTCATATGAATCTATATTATTAGTTAGATCTGAACGAATAATAATTAAAAAATAACTTATTGGGCTTATTTCAGTATTTTTATAAGTAGGTATTGAAATAGTAGATAATCTATCGTAGTTGTTATCTGAAAATAATAATATGGAATCAGATAAGGCACAATATTACTTTGATCCCATTTCTTTTTTTAAATAAATTAATGTGAGCGATTATACAACTGTTTTCAACAGGGAGGACCGAATAAAATTTGAGATCACGGAAGCTGATGGCATCCTTGGTTATAGGGAAAATACGACTTATTTCTACGATCCGATACCTGATAGGGATGACAATTTGGAAGTCAACATCACCACTGTCAATCCCATCTATTATGTATGTTTTTTTAAAAATAATAACAAGTCGAAAGCTTTTATTTGTGGCTTTCTTCCGTTTGATAAGACTATCATGGCACTCGTCAACTCCAGTTCCAACATCAATGATACCCAGAGAGAAACTGTTGCCTTAGCTGTTCATAGATTTCTCACTGCATCCGGTGAGACACCGTTCATGACGCATACTGCGGACGAATTATTATTCAAAGGATGGAACTTGACCAAGCTGGTGAATGCAATCTTTGATTTGATCGAAAATTTCGCCCCGGATGTTACATTGCCGCCTCGTCCTGATGAAGTCGTTTTCGGTCTAACGTCTACAGTACAGTCTAATCTATATGGATAATGTAGAATAAGATTTAATTTATTTTTCAAAACATCTCTAGACAAACTTTACTAATCCTGGAAATTTCACGATCGAATCTGGGAAAAATGATATTAATCAACTAGGCGAGATCTTAACTTTTCAAGGAAGCGAGTACCTGAATTTCTGGGATGACCAATACTGCGATATGATAAACGGTTGTTGTTTGATTTTTCATTTAATCGGATTATTTAATTAACTTTTTTTTTTATAAATATCATCAATTTGTGAACAAAAAGGAACTGACGGGGCAATTTATCCTCCAGCCATTCCAACAACAAATAGGGTCTATCTTTTTACAGCGGATCTCTGCCGGTATTTTTATTTTTATTAAGATACTGAACATTTCATTTTTACAATTGAGCTGATTGCGATAAAAGGTCACTCTATGCTACTTATGAGAAAGAAGTTTCAACTCTCGATATCAAGGGCAATCGCTTTACTGTTCCTGAAGAGGTATTGGATGGGGGGTCTGCAGATAACGCATGTTTTTGCAAACTTAACAAAAAAACATGTCAATCCAAAGGCATTCTTGATATGAGATCCTGTAGTTTAGGTGATTTTAACTTTATGTATAGTTCATTTTTTATAACATATCTATATACTGATGGAGGCAAATTGTGATTTTTTTTTATTATTTTTTTTTTTTATCAAAGGAGCACCATTGGTGTTATCTATTCCTCATTTTTACCAAGGTTCCGAATATCTGGTGAAGGCTGTTGAAGGCCTCAATCCAAACAAAGAAGAGCACGAGACTCATTTTGATTTGGAACCCGTGCGTATTTTTTTTTTTTAAACATTGGAGGCGTGGTCATAATACGCTGTACCAACACATTTTTTGTTTTATACTCTAAAATTTTTTAGTTAAATTTTTTTTTCAGGCCCTGTCTGTGCCTCTTTTTGCCTCCAAAAGAATCCAACTGAACCTGGACGTAAGAGGGTACAATCTTCCTGAAAATACTACGGTTGGACCACTCGTAAAACCTTTTTACTTGATGCCGGATATAATTTTCCCAGTCTTATGGCTCAACGAGGTAATTGCCTTAATTTATCGAATAACAATTTTCTCATTTTTCCACTTCGTACTTATTTTAATAGAGTGCCAAAATTGATGAACAATTTGCCGACGATATTAATTACGCATTGGGCCTCTTTGTAACGGTCGACATTGTGAGGTGGTGCGTTTTATCCGTGGGAATAGTACTTTTCGTGGTTGGCATAATCATGGCCATCGTCCTCCACTCGGTATATAACAGTTTTAAAAACCTAAGTCTCAGTTGAGTACATTTTGAAATCTAATTTCCGTAATATTTTTTACAGCAACGGAAAAAGAAGCAGCACGTCTAACTTTACAGTAGATGTTTGATAAAGAATTCAGTCTAGAAGTGCAAATCTTTTTAAACCTATTGGTATAATAATGTATTAGAGACATGATACAATTCATTAAGCAACAGAATAAACCAAAATTCGGAACACATCCGCAAAACAAAGTCGTTATTATACTTTATTTTTCTTTTCTTTAAAAATTGAACTATTATTATTGAAGGTCGACACAAATATTTTTTTATCATTATCAATAGTCATATATCATTTTTATCAGACTCAAGAATGTCTTTTTGGCTTTTCCAACTGTCTAATAAGCTTCTTTTTCAGTTGGCTATCCAGAGACAGAAGCAAGGAGACGGCTCGAATGACTGCATGAGTTTATTATTTCTTCATTAACAAAAATTTAGATTTGTTCAGAAGGGATATTAAGGATGGTGTCATCCGGTTGTAAAACAGGTATTGTGGCCACTGTGACTGCTTTGGGAGCCGTCATCATCATCCTTACTTCCACTCTAGGATGGATCTGGTACCCCGATTTCGTCAACAAGGTGCATAGGCTACTATTATATTCAACATATTATGTAATATATTAAATTGACGAATTCAAAAACGATTTCTCTGGCAGCTATATGTTATTACGTCAGACAATCCTGATGCTTTCGATCTCTGGCTAACACCTCCAGTTCCAATCATCATGCAATACCATCTATTCGACTGTACCAACTGCAATCCGGATTCCATTACGAATAATACCTTCAAACCGAAATTCGAACAACACGGACCATTTACATTCACGTATGAGATTCACGATCCTCGATGATATTTATTTACACTTTATACAAATTACATCATTTTGGGATTATTATTGGACGATGCTTATCACGGTAGTTTTTATCATGGAATAATATTGGATCAGACGATACGCAAACACTTAAATCCCGTCATATATTTCTATAAATTATTTTTAGAGATTATAAAAAAATGGTTTTATTAGGGAGGGCCGCTTAAAATTTGATGTGACGGAAGCCAATGGTGTCATAGATTACACTCAAAATACGACGTTCGTCTATGATCCGCTACCTGGCGAAGAATCCTTGGATGTGAAAATCACCACAGTCAATCCCATATATTATGTACGTTTTACAAATCAAATCTCAATTAACTCTTTTTACTCATAATTTCATTCGTTCGGTAAGACCATTATGGGACTAATTAATTCCACTTCCATGATCCCTGATGAGCGGAAAGAATTCGTTTCCAGAACTGCTCATACCTTATTGGACGGAATCAATGAGAAACCATTCATGACCCATACTGCAGATGAAATATTGTTCACAGGATGGAACGTGACGGGACTGGTCAATTTGATCATTGATTTGATCGAATCAAACGGAAATATTACATTGAATCGGCCTACTGAAGATGTCTTATTTGGTTTACTTTCTACGGTATATACTTTAGTCCAACAGTTCAATGCATAACATTTTCTTAAATTTGAAAACCTATTTTCGAAACAAAAACAATCTAGTCGAACAACACGAATCCGGGTAATTTTACCATAGAATCAGGAGCCAACGACATCAATCAACTAGGCGAAATACTGGCCTTCAAGGGAAGTCCTTCTGTTGATTATTGGGAAAACGATTACTGCAATTTGATTAACGGTAAAAAGAAACGAGTTCTTTGATGATGAATTAATATGAAACTTTGTTTTTACATAAATTAAAAAAGGAAGCGATGGGTCCATTTTTCCTCCTGCCATTCCAAAAACGAACAGAATCTACCTCTTTACACCGGATCTCTGCCGGTAACAATATCTATTTTCAAACTTTATTAAACGTAAGATATAACCGAAAAAAATGTCGAAAACAGGTCACTCTACGCAACTTATGAGAAAGAAGTATCGACTCTCGATATAAAAGGCAATCGTTTCACCATTCCAATAGAGGTTCTAGACGGGGGGAGTCCCGAAAACGCTTGTTTCTGTAGACTTAACCAAAAGGCATGCGAGTCCAAAAGTGTCATCGATTTGAGGGCTTGCAGTTCAGGTAATTTAAGTTTACTTTTTATCATAAAGTAGTGGATGAGCTGAGGACTTATATTTGGCTTTTATTCAAACATCATAGGAGCGCCATTGGTGATGTCTACTCCTCATTTCTACCAAGGATCCCAAAATCTGCTTGATGCTGTCGAAGGAATCGAACCAATCAAAGAAGAGCACGAAACGCACATTGATTTGGAACCTGTGCGTATATTTAATCGAAACTCACTGAAAAGGCTTATTTTTCTTTTGACTATTTCTTTGAATAAAATTAAGTTCCTTTCACATCTTCCAGACCCTGTCTGTTCCAATTTTCGCCTCCAAGAGGATCCAACTGAACGTGGACGTGAGAAGGTACAATCTTCCTGAAAATACTACAGTTGGGCCGGTCGTAAGACCTTTTTACTCGATGCCGGATGTCTTCTTCCCAGTTATTTGGTTCGGCGAAGTAACTTCCCTTTTTCATTGCGCAATAATATTCTCACTGTTTTACCTAATTTGAATCGTCATATTTAATTTTTTTTTAAGAGTGCTGCAATTGATGAAAAATTTGCCGACGATATCAATTTTGCATTAAGCCTCTTTGTAACGGTCGATATTGTGAGATGGTGTGTCCTAGCCTTTGGAATAGTCCTCTTCGTGGTTGGCATAATTATGGCTATCGTCCTCTACTCGGTAATAAAAATAATTTTCGCTTTAGAGCATTTTTTGATTATGATTTTTTTTTACTTTGTTACAGCAAAGAAAAAAGAAAGAGCACGTCTAATTTTGTACAACCTTCAGTCGGGGTGTAGGGTGCGCATTAAACTTTTAGGATAAAGTCATAATATACGCGCACTAAAAAATATTATACAGTAAAATTCGTGACGTGACAGTAAGCTGAAAAATGTACCAATAGTTTCAGTTTTTAAATCTTTTGATACTTTTTTTTCTTTAGCCTTTTAAACATTTTAAAACTAGTTAAATTAGCTAGCGAATATATATATTTTTTGGTCCCATATGGTTTTCATGTGTAGATTTTGTTTGTCGTTTTTGTCAAGTAAGTAAATCGACCGATGAGAGAAATTACGTATATGCAATAAACGAAGATACTGTCTTTAAGAGGAAGAGTCCTGTTGTGCTATATGGTAGTAATAGTCTTCAGATTGAAAAAGTAAATAGAAATAAGTTTCGTTTTCTGGTTTCCACGCCGTTAAATATGAAGCTCCTATTTACGTAGACAGTTAATGTGTATTTATTATAGGTGATTCCAAATGTAAACGCACGCATAAGAGAATTCCGTTTATGGATCGCATTCTTTTCTATATATACCGGAAAGCGAAAAAGCAGGATCGGAAAAAATAAATAAAAAATAAATAAATAAGTGATTCGCTCCATTTCACCGCAACTGAAGTATAACGGCTGAGCGTGAGTGATTCACGCATCAGCTCATCATGTTACTGATCTAAGTCTCAATAAACGGAAACTCTTTAAGACCTCTGAATTTTGCGCCGTGCGATTGACTCCGTTAAAGATGGTATATTCCAAAGTCAAGACGTCGTATGTAGATTGAAACTATTTGGCAAAATTTCCGAGGTTGTTGTTGTAGTTGGTTTCTGAATTCAAATCACGGAGAAGTTCCTAAAACGTTGAGACGACAGTTTTTATTTTTTTATAAAAATATTTTTATGTGAAAGGGGATTCACAATAGCGAATAGAAGCAGTAGAAATCCCGAATTCGTAGAACCCACGAGAGCCTTTTAAAAACGTCGTTTAAAAAGCAATAAAAAGCCGATACCTGAACTAGAAAGGTCGAAACTCGTCTTCTTTATACGTGGAATCACGAAGATCACTCTCTTATGAGGATGCAAACGTCACGTTTGCATTCCAGACAAGAAAAAGAGAGAGAGAGGGAAGGTTTTATATTGAATAGCATCCCAATGTTGTTGGGTCCTTGTGAGTTTTGGTCCCCTTTCAAATCATCTACGGAATGAAAAATAGATTTCACCCTCCTTTGTCGCATATACGTCCGATCCTGATCTGATGAATGGCGCGCGAAAGTTGGATCGTCAAAACATGAACAACCTTTCTTTAAAAAAAGAAAACATGCATGATGTAACAACATGAAGATATTAGAATGGCGGCACTATATATATCCCCAAAAGGAGAAGCTCCTCTTTTCATTCCGCCATGAACAGAGTTATACGTTTGCCTGCTATACCGTACCCGACGCGTGTACACGTTTTTACGACTAACAGTATTCCTCCTACTCGTCTGCAAGTATCAATCTTTTCCCACCTTTTTCTCTCTCTCTCTAGAATAACGATAGAGCGCAACTTCTCATCTCTTCTGCTGGTGCTGCTGTACTACTTTCACGTCAGCGCCAGTTAATTGAATCTTGCTGAATAGTAGATCATCTGGTACGCGGCGCTCTTCACTTACAGTGGTACGACTTCCGTTTCATCGTCAGCAAAAACTACCTACAACACATCAATCGGAAGGGAAAAGAAGATATTTCTTGAAAGTCACGTTTTGTCACGTTCCTAAGTTATTCAATAAAACCGCTATGTCGTCTCTTAGCAATAAGCATTCTGCCAACATAAACGTTCGGTTGCTTTACGGTAGAGCTGTGACGTAAGAACCATAACACAGCTTTTAATAATTGTTTAGTTTCGTTTTCTTAGGAAATATAAATAATAACATGGATACTGAAGTGGAAGTGATTAGCCTTTGACTAAAGCCGCAATATCGCTATCTACTTTTTTTCAATCAAAAACTAATGATTGAGGAGCATATGCAGGGCTGCACAATAAGTTTTTTCTAGAGAGCAACTTTTTTTCTCCTTAATATTTTCCAAGGAAGGAAAGTAGAATCCTGATGGTTTCTCGGCTCCATCCTCATCGAAGACTAATGAATTGCAAAGCCGACCAGCCCTTCCACTTAAGCTCCCTCTGTAATTGCAGCTGTCAAAAAGACTAAAGAATGGATAGCAGAGGAAGTAAGGAACCGCCAACGAATCGTGGAGATCAAGATGATGACGGCTAATGGCGCACTACCCGTCGTTTTATAGATTCCGATGGGAGCTAAAAGAGAAGGGGGAAGAATCAATCATCAGTTTCCAGGACGGGAAAAGTTAAAATTTATGGAATGATCCCTAATATACGGAACTTTAATGTCCCACGTTTTATTAAGACTTTATATATACCGTCAATGAAAGGGTTCCCCACTAGAAACTTATGAAAATCATAAAATAAACATACTATAAAAAATTATAAATAGATTTTTTTCCCTTAAAAATTATGATTCAAACGTTCAAACGGACGTCATTTATTATTTTTTTTCGATAATTATTTTAATTTTAAAGATACATTTTCAGTTATATTTCAGTATCATAGACACATACAAGGATTGTTACATTTTAAAAAATCAATTCATTATTGTATGAAAAAAAAAGTTTTTAACATCATTTAAAAATACAAACTATCAAGCCTAATTGAAGTTTCAACTCTTTTGGAGCTTTGCCGACAACTACTTCCAGCCCCTCTCATTCAGCCGGATAATAATCTCCCACTCCCGAGTGCTAGCATCGATTTTGGGGGAAACAAATTTTTAGATAAGTTGAAGTAAAGATGTCTTCCTTTAATTTGTAGTCTGATTCAATTAGCTGCTGTTTCAAACGACTTTGGAGTGAGAATAAATTATTCAAAAGAGGATTGAATGCCTTCTTTTCCTTCCACCATAAAAAGGAATAGAAACAACATCGGAATCGATATATAAGAAAGATAATTGGCTACCGAAATGGGAATACAATTTCTAGGGAAGAGTTCTGACTTCGTAGCGCATAGCTTGATTGATCTAGGAAATTGTATTTATTGTTCCAGCAGCTGTTACTGATTCGATTCTGTGCCATCGTGAGCTTTTCATATCTCTATAGGAAAAACTATTATGCCTAAAAAGTAGGCGAACTAACTTTCAGTAGATGCTTCCTCGTCCCCCAAATAGAGGCCAAAAAAAAAAAACAACAGCTAACGATAAAAAGTTCTTTTTCGAAACTCAGAGGGCAAACTTTGTTTGGGGGAAAATCTGCAGCTATATACAATTTAGTAAGCACACTCAGGCATCTATCTACTGATCCTGGGTCCATTGTTTACCATCAGCCTTAGGACGAGCGAGATAAAAGGAAGGAAATGCAGTCGGTTCTTCCCATCGTGCGGGATGCATTGGATTCACCCCCATGTCGTCTATATATTCCCGGCGCGTGCGTTTTCCTCACGATTCCGTTCATTTCCCTCACGCGCAAACTCGTCGCTCGTTCGAGTAGCTCAAGACGGACTGCCGCCCAGCACTGGAACATCATCTACTCGCCTCTCACCGGCCAGGAAAGAGTCATTTCTACTTCAATCCCTCTCTCTCTCTCTCTTTCTCTCTTCTCTTACTTTTCTCATCATAACTGTGCTGTGACTATTGAAAATATCGATTCCTGAAAGAGCTAGAAAAAGAAGAAAAAAAGTGTAGTAGGAAGTACTGGCAGCATCCGGCCTGCACCCAAGACGTGGCCCGTCAAGTGTTTCTTAGTGCGTGACTCGCGGGTCTCGTTCGGCGGAGGGCTCCGGCCCTCGTGCCGCTCCAATTTCCTGTCATTTTCTGACGTGTTCCAAATCCACTTACATACTCCCCTTACTGTCTATGTAGCAGTTGAAAACATGATGGAAGTTGGTATTAGGTACCGCGTCTGGCTGAAAAGCACCATCCGCACCATCAGTTTAAAAGTATTACAGTAGTAAAACGCAAGAAAAAGGGTGAAAAGAACAAATCATCATCATGAATTTGGCCGTCATCGTCGTCACAGCGCTCTGCTTCATCACGGCCGGGAAGGAAGCGGAGACGGCGTCGACACCTTCCGATTGGTTGATGATGGAAACGAGTAGCAGCAGCAGCTCAGGCTCTGGACCGGGCCGAACCGTGGTGCCAAGCTCTAGAGTCGTCGTCACTCGGAAAGGCTCTCTTAGAGGCTTGTACCTAGCTTTTGATGCGTCAGACAAAACCACTAGTTCGGGAACTCAATCTCAACAACAATCCGCAACATTCCTTCCGGCCGTTGAAATGTTTCTCGGTGTTCCGTACGCTTCTCCTCCTGTCGGATCTCTTCGCTTCATGCCGCCAGTGACGGTGTCACCATGGAGGACAGTTCGGTCGGCTGACCGCTTCGGGCCGGTGTGCCCTCAGCGCTCTCCGCTGGCCACCGAAGGGCCGGATGGGCACATGCGACTCCTCAACGAGACGGAAGCTTTGAAACGGATGCCAAGAGGTCGTTGGGAAACCCTTAGAAAACTTGAGCCTATGCTTACGAATCAGAGTGAGGATTGCCTCTACCTCAACATCTTCACGCCCTACTCCAGTAAGTTCTCTTTTTAAAACTGTATTTTTTAAAGACGAATCAAAAGGAGTGGTTGAGAATTATTGGAACCACAAAGTGCTCTTCATGTTTAAACAGCACAAGTAGGCTTTTGTTAAACCAATACATCATGATTTTTTTTATGTCAACTTGTAGTTGAACCTCCTTTCCTATAAAGCTTCTTTAAATAAAACATACATCGCTTATCATAAGAAATTTATCAGAAAGATGCACCTATGGTACATCCATGATGCAGTTCAAGAGCAAATGATGTGTCTAGTTCCAGAAATATTGATCCTTTTAGAGACGTCATTTGTTTGAACTCAATTATTTAGTCCATTAGGGAAAAAACCTTGGGAAAGGGATCTCTGATTCTCCCTCAATGCCAATACAAACAGAACGAAATCGATCCATCAATCGATAATCTGATGTGCAGTTGTTACACCGTCGAAATCACAACTAGTTGCACCTCCTAAAAATAAACTTTGCTCGTTCACCGAAGCATGTCAAGTTGGTGAGCGTAAGTACTTTTTATCGAACGTTCCTCTTGTCGGTCGTTGAAAACCTCCGGAAAAAACGTCGATTGCACTTAAGAATGGGCTTTAAAAAAATGAATACGAGGTGGTCTATATGAGACCCATCTCTTGTTACTTACTACAGAGAACTGAAGCATAGCGAGGAAGATGGAGAAGCAGCTGGACGATTCCCAGTCGTCCGATTGAATTGGGTCGTTAGAGAAAGGGAATCATCCGAGGCGAAAAAAGAGAGAAAGGAGAAAAAAAGGCTAGGTGAAGACCGGGTGAACGCCTACGTAGTGCCCACTTCACTCAAAGTTATTAGATGCTGCACAGGGGCGCTTCCAACTCATACATTTTCTTGCCTGTATACGTTGGAATAACGAGGAGCAGGGTACTCTTTCTTACACCCTTCTTTTACTACTGCGTCTGTTACGATAGCAGTTGCTGAGACAAATAACGAAAGACCACCGAGTTCTTTTCGTTCTGATTCTGAGAAAGTTGCATGATGCTCTTCTTTGATCATCATTGTGGCAGAATCTAGACCTTTTATACCCATTATCCATACAAGTATTGGCATGTAAATAATAATGATTTCCTTTTCCGTAAGAAAGGATGAAGATTGTGTTAATCATTTCCATAGATATATTGGGTCGCATTCTTTTTATTTAGGTGGCATCAATCTCCTTGTAAACTAGAAAGAGAAAAGAGGTACTTCCGTGTATATGCAAATGAGACCGTTCTTCTCTCATTTCGACAGGAGAGAGAGAGAGTTAAACGAATGCACCATCAGCCCTTTTTTTACATCCATCCTTCTTTAGTCCTTACGGAATGATCATTAATACATCCAGCTGTCTAGAAAGAAGGGGAAAAGAGAGGGAAGAAAACCTTTCGTCTTTTATTTCGACTGGAATTGGATTCCTTTTCGACACCCCCGCCTTCCCTTCTCTCTTTTGTGCATGGAGGCAACTTATTTCATTGGGAAGAGTAGAGTCCAATCCTTCATTCGGCGTTATGAAAATTCATCGTGATGATGAAAAAACTTTGTGCTGCGTCGAGATGGAATAAGTTATCTTTCAAATTTATCCCACGCATTATGAAATGAGCTCGGCTTTTTCGCCTTCCAAGAATTTTTAATTGATCTGAAGGTATCCGTCATATTTTTAAATCAGAAACTTTCTGCTTCAATTTTAAACTTCTTCTTTTATTTTCCGGTTCAAAGTTACTTGTTGAAGTTTTCCACAAAGAATGGAGCTGACGCTAACGGGTTCCCCTTTTTAAACACCCGAAAGACCCAAGTCTTTTTATTTCACGCAATGCTGAGTGTACTGCTTTCCATCATAGAGACCCTCGACTTGAATGAGAATGATTGAATGGATTTCCAATTTAAAAAAAGGGGCGAGAAGAAAAGGAAGGAAGGAGGGATGGAGGGAAGTAAGGCAGCGCGCATCGATCGAATCAGCATCAAGCAAGCGTGTGGATCCTTCCATCTCTTGGTAGTGGCGGCGGTGGCACTTTCATCTTTCGATATAGGCACGGCTTCCATATACTCCCCCGTCTTATGGTTGACGTTGACTAATTCAAACGCCACGAATTTTCGTCTCTGCGGTTAGCTCCGTTTTATATATATAAGACGATGGAATAAGGAATGAACTGAGTGAGATTGGCTTCCATTCCTGCTGGACGGAGGCGTGTGAGAGAACGAACTGCTGAACGTCATCATCATCTACGTGATCAACTTTCGTGCCGCTGCTTGCCTTTTCCTTCAGATTCCGCCATTTGCTCACGTCGACAGCCCGTAATAAATTGAGGGTAGGAAGCGATGGATGTTGAACCACCGATTACATTACGCTTGGACGATCCTCCTTTGGGAACCCTCCCTGGATGCATATACGATAATGTAATTTACTTCACAGGGAGAGTGGGATCGAAGGAAAATGATCCTGAATAAAGTAGAATAACCTAATCACATTCGTCACATAAAAAATAGAGTATGTGCTTATTATTTATTTATCCAAACAATCCAATCCGTAAGATTTCATGTCAAGGCAATGATTTCAGAGGGCATCCATGAAGAAGAAACAAATAAAAAATTCATATATCGATTGTGTGAATGCATCTCCCGGGATGAATCCCGCTGTGGAAGCATCATGTTAGCAGTTAGCGTCTAGTTCTCATCCGCAATGCATGTGTACGGAAGTAAGAGTAAAAAAAAAGGATGCCGCTCTAGATCTTTAAAGAATGCGGAGAAGATCGAAGAAGAAAGAAGGAAGGAAACAAGAATGAGGCTCCCCTATTATCTTAATACCCGACCCAGCTTTCGGATCCTTTTTTTTCGTCTCTTCGAATGAGTAAGACGGCTAAAATAAACGCGCCCACGCTTGTGCAGCGGGAAAAAGATGGACTTCTAAGTTGATTACACTCTATCTCTTTCTTGGTCTCTACGGTCCAGAGCCGACTCTAATTTTCCACCATTAGACCGTCTAAAGAATTGTTATTGGACTACGATAGTCCACTTTATGCAGAGTTCATATATATAAACTGAGGCAAAACTGGTTCCGTTTTAAATTTCGACTTCTACAGCTATGCTTTCACTGAAGATGGCTGTCCCTCTACGTTGTTTATCGTATTTGAATCCACGACATGATCATTAGAGCAAATCTTCTTATGACGAGAACTTGGAAGATTAAGTTTCTACCATTCTCCTGATAAGCCGTCAAGTTGAAGTCTTGAAGAGCAGGTTGAAGGCAGACGAACTTCAGCTTAAATAAAAAGAAAGGGTGAATGCAACTGGTTGGATGTGGTCGACAACTAGATGATAAGAAACCACTCGAGGATTGAAGAGTAGTGTTGCTTCCACCGTTGTATAGCGTGAGCGTCTGTCCGAGTGCATCAAAGACACGTAAGCCTCTTAAGATGTTGCAGTCTTGAGAGGACGCAAAAAAAAAGACTTGGGCTCCTCAGTCAGAGTAAGGGTGGATGTCACTCCAACTTTTTTAAACAAACAAACTCCTTTGAAAACTTGAATTCGCAATGAAAGCAGACTTTTATTTTGATTGGACAAACAAAGCGTGGATCTTCATCAATTTAAGTGCGGTTTATTGTTCTCCTACATTTCATTTCCAAATGACTTAGATACAAAGCTATCGATTTTTTTTTGCAAAAACCAAAAGCTAAATAAGGTACCTCATGTGAAAGGGTTTCTTTCGATCTTTTTTTCGTTTCATGTCGGATGTACGTGATGTATGATAACGGGTCAGCGTAAAATGTCGATCGATAAGCAATAGTATATGTATTCCTCCGGAAATGACCAATTCCATTGGAATCAAGATCCATATGTATGTATAGCAGAATACCGGATTCTCGAGCCAGGCCCAGTGAATCGATTTTCTTTTCTTTTCAAATCCACTTGAAAGAAAGGTATAGAATCTGAGAAGACGGATCAGTCAAGGAACTGTGTCCTATTTTTTAAAATAAAATATTTCTTCCGTAACCTGGTAACGTATTCCATGTTAAGCAATAACAAAGTTCAGTCTCCGCTGCTTAATAAGGTTAGGTAATAGTGGAATACTGAAGTTTCAGTTTTGAAGGTGTGTGCTTGTTAGGCCTTCTGAGAATATCACTCTTATAGCAAAACCTAAAACAATTCTCTCCAATTACAATATACATCGACCTCAGCAGACATTAGAGCAGACATAAAGCCGCGTCTAACAGCAGCGGCTGCTTTCGTACCGTGCAAGGCGATTATTGGATCGATATTTTGGGTTACACATCGGATAAGCAAAACGTACTCAGCCTTTCTTCCTCCAGGCATCTGACAGGAAATGATGCAAGATCGAGAAGACATATGTAACATGTATTGAAGCCAAGAATACGGAAAGGACGGGGGGAAAAAGAATTCATCCTATTTTAGTGATTCGTGCTAGAAATGACAATAATAGTTCAGAGTCCTTCAAAGAGATTCTAAAGCGAAAGGCATTTTTTATCTCCCTTTCTATCCTTCCTTCTTTTCCGTGAGATTAATCTACCACATAACAGGCGTGAAAAATACCGTTTCGTTCCCTTTGAATCTTTTTTTGAAGTTACTGTTATGGAATAAAAGGCTTCTTTCAAAGCTTTGATGATAGAAGGTGTGAAACAGCTTCATCACAAAACAGCAACATGGTTCATCACAAAAACGTTAGAGCGATGAACGAAAAGAGCGATGCAAATTTTTTTTTTTAATGAATGTAGGCTGCTTTACCATCTGATCTATCGATCTTTGAGATAAAATCTATTGATAAAAATGTTGAAATTACTGCCGTATAGATCATTCAATGATTTACGGTACATTTCCGTATTATACTAAAAGAGCAATATAGAAAACATCAAAGAAAAAAAGAAGTGTAAGATCTCTAATATTTTTTTTCTGTATTAAAAAAAAGCATCAGTTCATTATTTTTAAAGTGAGACGCGATATTTGATTTCAATCAAAATGATATGTATCATATAACAACGTAAAATTTATTAAAACTCGTTTAACAGACGTCCTACTTTTACCGAAAAAATATAAGCAAAAATCTTTCTGTAGACGCTGACTAAGGTAATACAGGAGGATATTTCTATAACGGATTTTCTCGAGGATGAAATAAACAGTTTTTATGAGTACTTTCTGGGTACGGGGTACCTAATATCAACATCGAGACTTTTCGTCGGTGTCGTCTTATTTGAGTATAGGAACTACTTTGCTTTCAGTATAATCAAAGCAGAATAACCTTTCCTTTTACGACTCAGCATTGAGGAATAAAAACGAAATGGTTTCATCTCTAAATAGAGGAGAAAAAAAAACATAACAACTTTGATTTCAGTCGGGAAAAAAACTTTTCGCTTTCTTTTCAAGTACGAACTTTAATCTCAACCGTCCCATTGGGTGTTTCTTCTCACTTCTTACTCTAATCTATAGGAGATATTTTTAATAGTATCAAAAGGCTCTGCTAGTCTTAGTGTGCTCATTTGCATCGTATGGGCTACATACTGTTTACTTGCGGTATTAAATGTATACTTTAATCCCCCAAAGGTAGATAAATATGGATTTAAAGAAGAAGGAATATAGTACGGGTATCACACATCAGTTCACTAAGCTCTACGTACTGTACGTCCCATCTCTCTTTTTTAAAGGAATACCTCCGGAATACAATAAATAAAAGTTTACAAAAGCGGTTTCTTGAACAATGTTCAAAAATGGAACGGATCATCATCCATGTTCATTATATGTATGAGTATCTTGATTCTGAGAAGTGATGTGTTGTATAGCATACTGTGAATATCCTCTATTTATCCTGATGATCAACATATTACGCGAATTGAGGTATTAGACCATTCCTAAACTAAAAGGAAATTACTTCTCGTCTCTTCCAACTGCTGCCTAACAAACTGCAAAATATAAATCATGTGGCTTATTTAATGTGACCACATAGGGATCCCCTTAATTGAATACATGTTACAACCAGACTGAAGGGAATAAGAAGGAGGAACGCGGTGACAAAGTGCACTGAAGAACGATCACGCGGGAGAAATCCATTATTCTACTGTCCGTCGCAGACCATGATGGTGTTCGGGACTTCACGGCGCTGCTTCCGGCCTTGTACATTGCTGCCGCCTACGCTGAATTTGTTTGGCGCGCTGGATCAGCGAGAGTTCTGCTAAAGGCGGTTTTGCCTATTAGTCGATCCTGTTCCTTTACACTCAGTTGATCGTGTTTCATTCATCAGCAGAAATGCACAAAGATTCCCTTTTTTTAAACCTTTTTTTTTATCTCGGTTGTTTGTATAATATCAAGTATACTTCTTGGGGAAAAAATTAATAAAACAATTATAATTTAACCATGAGGATTATGCAGAATCAAAGTGAAGCTACAAATATAAAAACTTGAAAAAACGATTAAGTGTCAGTATTCCAAGAAATATATATATTACAGAGTTCCAAGCATATACATATAGAGAAAAGAAATGATTTTTTTCTATATATTTTTTTTCTATGTAAAGAATTTCTACAACATATTTCATGTTCCCATAAAAAGATTGGTCAAGTTTTTTTTTCTTTAGTTCATAACGTTTTTTTTTTTCAAGATGAAAATATAGGCTGCACATGTAGCAAAAAAAAACTTTAGCTTTGGCCTTCTTCCTCTTCCTTAAAGGAAACATAAATCTATTGGGTAGAAGATAAATGATCATGCGAAAAAAAATCCAGCTATAAGTTTGTGTTAGTGGCCAAAAAGTAAGTAGACTTAATGTAACCAATTTTTTTATTTTATGCACATTTAATCCATATTTAAAATTGCGGGAAATTACATACTTTACGGGACATCAGTAACAATAATAAATACCTTGAGCTCTTATGATGTATACCGATATGTACCTATACTTCGGATCGATTGTAGATTCTCTAGGGGTGTGAGAACTGGAGTTATGTGAGAAAATCAATTAGATGTCGGAGGGGCCAGCAAGGCCAGCCCAAGTCTAGAGTGTCGGCCGCCCGCATCATAATATCCGGCGGTAGCAGCTGAGACACGGAGAATGGCGAAAGACTTGTCCCACTGTCCCTTGTAGCTCTCGTCTATCTCTCCCAACTTGCTTGCAATAGCCCACTTTATATCGATCGTCAGCTTCCCGAAATGTTGTCGAGACGGTTATCGTCTTCCATGTAGCCCCTGGATGCACGCACTAATCAAAACGCACCGCCTCAATGGCGAGATAGTGGCCGCCGTTTGATGGCAATTACGAAAGACAACAAGTCTAACGCTAGCTGTGACGCAAATATCAACCTCTGAATTATTTGAATGCTTTTACTTTATATGCGTAGGTTTTAGGCTTGGGATTCCGTCTTGTCATTCGAATTGACGGAATGCTTACTAAATAGCCTATTATTAATAATGATTTATTTAGAGGACACCACTCAAATCTGCTGGCACAACTCGCGTCATCCAAGCCACAAACGTTATTCCTTATTCCTACTTGAAGAAATGAATTAATCAGATCCATCAAAGTCAGCATATAGTGCTGCTGGCGTGAGAGCCCTAGCAGCTCTCGCCGGCCCTTCATCTATTTGTAACGCACTGTCGGATCATTCAAATGAGTCGTCCGAGTGGATCGATTTTTCCATCTCTTCTAGCTGCTAGCTCTTATACAATAGTGAAGGCCAGCATCTCTATGAGCCCATCAAGTAGCAATCACCATCGCTATAATGGAACTCTTTTTTTTCTCCTTCTCGCAATTCTTGATGATGGAAGGCCGTTTTTTTTTTTTGGTAGGCAGTGTAGTATACGTAATGAGCCAAAATGCTGTGGACGACCATCAGCAATCGAATGTCTACGTGAAGCTATCGGGTTTCGTTCCGGAAGAAAGAGAAAGGGTCAGAAGAGAGCTAGTATATATTCTTACAGATTTCGTTGAGATCTTGCCAGCAGCAGCATCCATTTGGACGTGCGATCCCTATAATGGCCTGTCCAATTTTTTTTCCCCGATTCCTCTTCTTGTAAAAGGGCGGTGACGTGTATTATCCCCCATTATATGTTTAAGGGATGAATCAGAGTCAGTAATCTATATCGAACGCGCCGTTTCCTCTTTCCGTTTATATTTTCCATTTGGGCTGCTGTCGTTGAAGGAAAATATGGCAACTCTAGGCGCTGTCCACTCTGGGGAGCTCACAAGGCTTACATCTGAGCTTGCGTCAACCTCGATTGTCCTCTCGGTATTGTAGTAATAATATATAGTACCAGCAGCATCGCCATTGTATTTACAGGATGAAACCAAAGCTTCTAAGTGGACAAACCAGATAAACGTCGCACAAGGCACACCAATCATGTTTGATAAATGACGAGGTTTAATTTTGTAGAAGGAAAAAAAAAAACAGTTTTTAAAAAATCTTACTTTGTCTCGTTACTAATTAGCAAATAACATATTTATTTGCTAATAAACATGTGCATTTTTCATGAAAACTTATCATTTCATGTCGATTCTGCTCTTGTTTTATTTGATTCCCAGTACAATTTGCTCAAGCGTACTGCGAAAATCTGCTCTAACGTACAGTACTGCGAATCAAATGATCAAATAAAATTAAAAGTTGAATTAATATGCTGGGTTGAGCACTGAAACTGTTTCCGACGAGCTACATCAGTTAGCAGCGTATGACTCCTGTTCCCAGAAACCACAAAAGTCTATTATATGCTTCGCAGCTTGCCCCGCAAACTTCTTCTTTATTTAAAAATCAAATTAAGGGTTATTCAGAACTCATGTGTTTCTCGTATGATTCGCAGACTTCTCATGAATAGTATGATCAAGATTTGATTGTTCGATACATTCATCGATTTTGTTATAATAGTAGTATATATCACGGCTCCCTATTGGGCTCTCTGTAGGCACGGTCGATATGGAAATGTTCGCTTCTTGGAACGACAACAAAAAGAGACCCACCCCGTTGTACACGGCATGTATTATTATTATTATTATTATTATGGCTGTGGCCTCGTGAGAGTTTTCTATTCAATTGTCGACTCCGTGTATGAGAGGGAAAGGAAAAGGATAAAATGTCTTTCTGCTGCTGGTGGATATTCGATACGTGCTTGCTGGTCCGCCCACTCTCGGAGCCTCGAGGACAACGATATAAAAGGGACATATCAAGTCTCGCTCAAATGGAGTGGAAAAGCCAGAGGGAAATAGAAGACGAAGAAACAAAATTCTATGTATGCAGAACTTGGCGGTACTGAAGGTGATATTACATTTGTTACATTGATCTCGAAACGAGGAACAAAATATTGGAAAAAGTTTGGTACCAAAAACTTGAAAAGTCACTTTACAGCAGGATCTCAGTTTTAAAGCTGTAAGCCAATAATATTGTATGATGCAAATGTTATGTTAAATATTATTTCCGATTCCTTTTTTCTCTCTCTCTCAATGTTTTGTTGTATAAAATTCGTGACACAAAAGCATCATTACTTGCGGGCATGGCGGCTTTGCCAAAATACATCGAATATCTCATCTCTCGTTTGTTGCATAAAATTCTTCCATCTGCCTGTCTGTCTGGGCAAGCCGTCGGATTTCAGGCTTTTCTTTCTCATTCCATCCGACGACCGACAACCAGCTCAATTAGACGGTTACAACATGAAAGTAAAGCCTGTGGGATTTAAATAAACTTATTCGTAGAATCCTTTACAGAAAAAGACGCAACAAATAACAAGCAACAATAACTTCGCATTACATGCTGTGGAATTACACGTCCGGATTTATTTCGTTACGCAAAGCTTTGTTTCCACTACATCTTCATATAGAAAAGGAAATGATGAACATACATTTTAGAGCCATCCATAAGTGATGGGATATTTTAAATAAAAACAACCGGTAACAAAAGTCGTTTCAACTGTTATTTATAACCAAATTTTTAAAATATAGTCAAAGAACTAACAAGTCAAGCGTTACGATAAGATCGCACGTAAAAAGTGTAATAAGTCAATCTTGGCGTGTAGCGAACAAAGGACAGAAACCGTAAGGATTATATAAGCCACAATATATATTGTGAAAGGCATCGGTCGTCTTGTAGAGTAGCATCATATAAAGCGCCAATGCCCATCACCGTGGAATGTGCAGAGGAGACTAAAGACAAGAGCACCACAGTAATGCAGTCTAGAAAACAACTCATGTCCGTATATCATTCGCCGGCGTCAACTGTTTACGACTAAGACAAGCGGAAAAAGAATAAAGAGAAACGTAAATTTATTGGTCTGCCCCAACACTCTCTCTCCAGAGAGTCAAACAAGATCCGCTCCTCGTATCGACCGGATGGGACGGATTTTTTTTTTTTACGATGACGAGTTGGAAATTTGAAAAAAACTAACTTAAATAATCAAGATAGAAAAAAATAGGATAGGAAATTAAGAGACCATAAGAAAAATGACAACAAATTACTGACTGTTTGTGTTGTATACCCGCAGCTTACAATTGCCTTTGTAGTGTATAGGTATGTGTCTACCATTGTAAAGTATATTGCAATGTAAATAAGAACTATTATAATTAGAAGAGGATTAACAGTTTAACACTCTGGCAGTATTGTATTACATTATATACCTAATGTTAGCATATCATTATGAGAGTAATAGAGTATGTATACTGCTAGCGATGACCAGCAAACATGCCCAGCAAAGATGTAGTTCACATGATCAACTTAATCAACCAGCATGCATTGAGCTTCTAAAATAAAAGAAGGGCTTTATCTTGTAGGCCTATTAAAAATAATTTAATGTATAATAATTTTTTTAATGACATGTGGTAATCAAGAGTAAATAAACTTACGAGTGAAAACAACTAGTATACACTGCACATATAAAAGATGTGCCAAGAGAAAAAGTGTTTGAACATGATGAGATTCTGATTCTTTCCCTAAAAAATGTGTATGTGACACTCAAAATAAACTAAACGATTGCCACTGTTAACAATACTGGGTTGCGTCTAAACTACGCTTTTCACAACTGATATTTTTGTTTTCTGCAATAGCAGACGCACAGTGGCAGACGATTCGAATGCATTTCTACGCTTTAAAATATATGACCAGCAGACTACAAGTTTACAGCGGTCTTTCAAATTTAAAAGTCGGACTGCTGCCTTTTTTTTATTTAAAAAGTGACAGAAAAAAAAAGAAACTGAAAAGTCATGATAGTATATTAGTATAACCAATACCACAGTATATTACAGTAGTAATTATAGAAGCTTCAAATTGATATTTAATTAAGGGTAAATACATTATTGAGTTTAAATTTAAGAAATCATAAAAATATATTTAATTAAGCGTAAATCAATTATTGATTTTAAATTTATTAAATCATAAAAAAGTTAGGCAGCCACAGTTCCGATAAAACCCGCTTTGTCGACTCATTTGTCGGTAGCAGGCTCGATTCAACTACTAGTAATTTACAGTTTGCTAAACCGACTTATTTGTCCGCCGCAAGCCAGTTAAATCCGATCAGTTTGCCGATTGCTTAACCGTCTACTCAGTACCCACCTATTTGCCCGCCGCTAAACTAGACTAAAGAAAAATAGGCTGCAACAGAGAGCGAAAGGCCAAAATCCGCGAAACCGCGACTTCCAAATACTGTTGTAGTCTGCTATTCTAATATTTTACAAGTAGAAAAGAAATGGAGAGTCGTCTGCTGTTGCAGAAAACAAAGCAAAACAGTTGTGAAAAGTGTAGTTTAGACGCAACCCTGGTTTCTAAAACAAAATCACTAAAATAAAAAAAAGAGACTACGAGAAAAACAATAACAAAGATGCCATCTGTCAATAGTTTTATCGTCTGCTGTGCTACACGTAAAATACGTATGTTCCGTATAATACGTATGTTCCGTATAATACGTATGTTCCGTATACTACGTATGTTCCGTATAATACGTATGTTCCGTATAATACGACCAATCAGAAGCGAGGAAAGGGGAGCGAAATAAAGGTTTTGAGACCCGCTCCAGAAGGGGGGGAAAAAGAGGGGGAATAAGACGATGAAGAACCTCCGGTATCGAATAAATTCGATCCCATCCGGGATAAAAGAGTTTCAGCGATATTATAGTGTGTTCCTCGGCGACGACGCGGTCGATCAGATAATTACTACTGTGGCAACGTATCTCTAAAAATCAGTCTACGTTCATAATGCTCTAACAGTCTAGTATGCACGCAAGTTAAATGAACCGGGCGAGGCCAGCCGGGCGTTCTTCACATCTTTCAGGACGTATTGTTCCCCGACATCAGTCCTTTTGTGTTGAAGGAAACGTGCGGGTGGTCTTCTCTGTTCTCTTACTCTGCTTTTGTTCTATCCAAACTTGGGCTATAAATTTGAGAACGAAGTATGCGACGAGAAACAATTAGCGTGCTGGTGATTGGAAGATGACGAGGTACGTGGCAAGTCTCCTAGCAACCCCCTTGAAGACGGTGAGCTATGAAAGAATCAGAAACTTCTGATCGGCATTTATTTCTGGTTCTCTGAAGCCATATTAGTCTCCCTCTTTTCCTAAAACTGATTTAATATTAAATGCTGTATAAATTTTAATTTTTAAAGACAAATCAAGTTCTTGGAACACCTTTTTAAAATAAAATAAAATAAAATTTGGTTGATGACAGTAAAAGTCAGGGATTCATTAAATAAGTGGAAGAAAGAAACAAGAAAAAAAGGAAAGAAAATGAGGTGCTCCTTCGATCCTTCTCAGCACATCTATCAGCACGTACCGGCTTGATGGTGTCTGATCGTGATCGAGAGGATAGACGGCTCTCGAGAACTAAGCCCAAAAGGTCGACTCTCTTTTAGATCTACGGTACCTACTCTCTTTCCCGTACACTGAGTCAAGTGGGCCAACTTCACATCATCATCGCCTCGTATAGCTCTTGCCGGTCCCGATCCCTCTTGACACCCTTTTTTCAGGAGGGAGCGAAATAAGAAGAGATGGAACCTGTGGGGAATACAAAGACTCTTTTCTTCTTCGCCTCTCCTTCATCACAATAGAGAGATGCAGGACTATATAGCCCTTCACAAGAGCGTATATATACAGACACACACACACACAACAGTCGCTCGAGTCGGGAAACTTCTGGACCTATTTTGACGGGCAAAGAAGACGTATAGTAGAGCCACGGGAGCTCTAGCTCCGGAGTCTCTCTCTCCAACTTATGATGTGCTGCTCGAGTGAAAACCCCTTTCCCTTCTTCCCTTGTTTGCGAGGAATATAAGAGTGGCATAGACAGTTGAGAAGAGAATGAGAGAGAAGGATCTGCGCTCTGCCATCCTATTATTACTATTATAGAGGCTTGTACGAGTGCTGTGCGCTCCACACTGCCCCGGTTCAAGTGTGCAATCAGTAATAAGGACAAGGCAAGGAAAAGAGTGACTGATGATGGAAGATCCATCTTCCGTGAAAGATCGGGAGCGGTGTTATTAGCTAGGAGCATTCACTGCTACTTTGTGCCAAAAAGAATCTTCCGTCATGATATATATGCTCAATTCACACATTTGCAGTACCCTAGAGCATCGTAAAGAAAAAAATGTACTTGATAGACAGACATCTATATTCAATCTTTTATTCACTTTCCTCCCACTATATTTTCTCATGCAAACGTTAGAAAGGCTTCCAGCCTGAACTCATGTTGCTTAGCATATCTAAACGTGTTCTAGTCGAATGTCAAAGAAACAGGATCGTGGGTCAAAAGAATTTTTTCCCATTTCTTATGAAAATGATGAGGCGGATCAAATCAGTTTAATGATTGTTAGAAATTGTTCCCGTAAAACGCATTGTCGACCTTGCGCGCCAGCGATACTGAATAATATAGAAATGAACCGTGTTGCTTTCATGCAACTTAAATTCCTTTAACAAGGATCTGAATGTAAGGACATGAGAGGCTTTAGATGTGGATCCTAATCCCGCTTAGACGTTGGGTGTTTTTTTGGTTCATGGTCTTTGTTAGCGGGTGGAGATGTTTCCCCTTGGAAAAACAAACACGTGTCCAGGAAGCTGACACTAATTGGTACTGCACTTTGATAACATTGCTTTATATGTTAGTTTTACCCTATAGCTGCTGTGGTTCATGCGAAGAGATGCGAAACGGTATTTGAGCACAGGGACTTTATTCATGTCTTGTTATACATACATGTGACTATACTAATAGGGCGAAATGACTAGATGTGTGACCACGATCCAGGATCCGGATCCTGGATAAGCTAGACGAGTATTGTATCTGATGGTCGTAAATGACAAATGCATTAGAAATGATGGAGCTTCACGCTCAATAAGTTAATATCCTATTAGCATTAAGCTGCTGTATTAGATATCTTGATACTGTTCTCAAGGAATCTTTCCCTCGAGTGATGAGGGTTGAAGGCTTGTTCTATAATCTCATAAGCGTCTCCTCTTCATACTAATGCAGCGTGGGTATTTTCTCTCTCATATAGATTCCTTTGCGACGGGCCCTGGGAGCCAGCGCCCTCGCTATCCTGTCATGGTGTTCCTCCATGGAGAATCCTACAGCTGGGGATCCGGCAATCCTTACGACGGTAGTGTTCTAGCCGCTGCAGGAAAGGTCGTCGTCGTCACTCTCAACTATCGTCTCGGAGTGCTGGGTAAGTCACGAAGCTCCTCCCTAAGGGATTGCCGACGATATCACAAGGGGGAAAAGTTAGACGTAATAAGGAATAGAAAAGAAAAGATCAGTACTGTACTTACTTGATCCTCATTACTTGAACAGTTTTACGAAACAAGACGTAAACCCATGGGTTATGGCCGTACTAGCAATACAGCAAAATTTGTATCTGTAGAACATTATTAGGTCAATGAAAATGTAATCAATTGAATGTGGAAATAGTGTGGAATACTGTACAAGACTAGAAACAACTAGCTATAAAACTTTCCTATAAGAAACGTAATGCAAAATATATTTGTCTTCTTCTATATGGTGTGTCTCTTTCCCTGGAACATCTAAGAGAAAGTGAAGAGTGTCAACTTTTTTGCGCCTCTTTCAATCTAAAGTTTTCTTCGTCTAAAAGACCGAAACCTACCTTTTTTCTCGTCGTTTTAACATACATTGTCATCTTTTAGGATATCATTTGAAAACTGGAAAACTAAATAAGCTCTTGGTTATCTGATTATCTCTCTTATTCTCATTTAAAACTAATAAGCGTAGTATGTAGCCTATATCTAGATGCAATTGGTCTCATACTGAATTCCGCCAACAGTAAAATACACTTTTTAAGGAACACAGTTTGAAAAGCTTCGTTTTTAGGTTTGTGGGTCCGACGAAGAGCGTGACGCACTTTGCCCAACCCCACCTAAAATATCGATTTAAGATACCAAGAAAAAAGGGAGAAAGAAAATGAAAGAAAGAAATAAAATACTACTGACAAGAGCAGTCGGTTCTGTTTCTGAAATAGTCAAAAGGTAACACGTAGATACTTCTGCACAACATATAACCAAGTCTCTTTGAAATGGAAATGGCGATTGGCTGCGTGTGAATAAGAAATCAACACTTTTTTTAGCTTCTTCCTTTATGTAACTTTCTTGTGTGAAAGTTTTTTAATCTTCCTCCATAGAAAAGTTTTTAATTCAGTCCCCTTCGAAACATCATATAACGTTACAAAAGATACGTATATATCACCTGAATTATTTTTTTTTGTTAATTTTAGAACGCTTCTTTTCATGAATTAATGAAGTTAATGTGTAAATAACAGAACATCGTCACTAATATACTGTTAGTGACGATATAATAATAATAAACTTAAGGTACACACAAAAAAAGTTCTAAACGGATCATAAGTTTTTTCCCTCCTCCACTTTAGCTAACGACAAAATGGAGTTCTGCCTATTTTTCAGTTCAATATTTGTCCAGTCAGACAAGCAGCAGTGAAGCTTACAGTCAACCTTTTGTGCAAACTATAGTTTCCTATTGGATGATATGTGAGAACGGTTCTATTGATTTTTTTCTTTTCGAAAAATCCTTCTTTAGAAAGAAAAAAAATATACAAAATTAATATAAAATATGGTAAAAGAATTCCTGCTATAGCTTGTCATCGCCCTCGTTTGCTGATGTTATGCAGTGGGGCTAATCAGAAGGATGAGTAAAGATATTGATCCTTTGCCAGAAACAAAAAAGAAAAAAGAAAACAGGATTCTTCAGAGACGTTGGCCAAGATTTTTTTTTTATGCACTGTCCTTGATGGGTGGATCACATCATCTCTGCGGTATAGTACTAACCAAAGCTGCCGAGAATGCGTGACTTGAATCGATTCTAGTAATTCTAGAACGATCCTGTATCTTTTGAATTTAAGAAAAAATAAGGCAATCTGGCTCAACTCGTCTTATTAGCAACAGGTTTTGCTTCATTCCATATTCCAAGAATAAGGGGATTTGAAATGCATACATCCTTTCTAATAACAATGTTTTACCCAGAATTAAACCTGGTTACCTTTCCGAGTTACTTACGGAGAAGCGGCTTATAATAAATGGACTCAAGCGACGCAAATTTTAAGTAAATAGGTTTTACTTAATCTTAATTACTCTTTTTGAGACGGAAAAAGAGATGTATGTTAAAAAGGAGATGTGTTAAAACCAACTTTATTACAGCAAAGATGTCGAAGACGCTAAGGGCAATAACGCTGAACATTGAATAGGAAAACGTACTTGTTTTCCTTAAAGTGGTTCTGTTTCAGGATCCCATATGTAAGATCCAGAAAAAAGAAACAAGCAGAGATATTATATGGAAAGGAAGAGAAAAAAAATCAATACACCTATTATGCGGTGAACCTATATACGTTGCCAACCAATTTCATATAAGTTCCTCTTGGCTGTTGATGGAATCAATTCTAGCTGTCTAGATTTTCTCTTTTTTTTTTGTCTAGGGCTCAAATAAAAAAAAATGTAGACGTATGCGAAAGCGAAGGAAAACGATTTTTAAAAATTATTACATACCAATGCTACGAACAATGCTATGCCATGACTATGACATTATTGTATATCGTCTTGCACTTGAGTATAAAAAATTGCCCAAGTGCCATTTAAGAGTAATACAATTAATTTTATTATATTATTTTGGATTTTACTTTGCAGGTTTCCTGAATCCTCACAATGACCCGTACTCCCGTTCTATTTCCAATCATGGTTTGATGGATCAGATTGCTGGTGAGATTTCTTCATATAAACTTATTAATTTTGAGAATTTTTAAGCTATTTTCAAATATACCTCTTTCTTTCTTACGAACCGTATTAGCCCTTCATTGGCTTCAAGAGAACGTGGCCGAATTCGGTGGAGACCCTACAAGTGTGACTCTGATGGGCCACGGGACAGGAGCTGCGTGTGCCACTTTCCTGATGACTTCTCCAGCTGTTCTCGACGGTATACGAGTTTGCATTCTTACGTAAATATCACGGGAATTTGCACACGCTTTTCCCCGGATTCATGTAGAACGACGGTGCAGAACAGTATATATTTACTCAATCGAAAGTTTCCTTATTATCGAAGGAAAACTATTCAATCTTATTGGAAGGGTGCATCAAGAGAGTTCAATGGTACGTCATTCAAATGTTGAGATTCTAAACTAGTAACAATGTTGAACGTGCGCAACGAGTTCTGATAATTGTGCTTTTGACGCAAATGTCGAGGGCGTGATCTCGTTCTCTTGTTGTGTCACTCTCGCTTGATTTCTTTACATATCATCTCGTTCTTGTCCTTATCTATTTTCTTTCCTTCAACGCCATTCTAGGAGGTTCTTAGAGAGAAAAGCCGTAGAATCCCTAATGGAGGGAGACAAGGTGGAAAAGCTCTGCGTAGGAAGATGAAAAAGCGTAAGAAGACTTTTCCAGAGAAAGAAGACGACGGATACAAGGCTGCAGGATGAAAAAGCTCAACTAATGCTGATTTACGTCACAAGGAAAAATTAAATCGTGGGGAAAAACTTTGTGGGTGTGAAAGATTGGGGGTTTTTTCTCTCTCGAAGACCTCATTAAAAGAATGAACCCAAGGTCTTCTTATGGCAAAACAGACTTTTCCATGGGGTTAGATTAGGTACATAGAGCTCAATGTATACTGAAAAGAGTTCGAGAAGAGCCGTAATGGTGGAATCTGATCATGATGTTAAGTCTCTATGTTATTTAAACAAAGCAGATACTAATAGAAGCTATTAAAAAGCATTATTGAGCCTCGTGAACCGAACTAAGATAACAATCAGGATACACAGAAGTGTAAAAATAACTTGATCTTTAAAATTGTTGGAAACAATCCATAGTTGGACCTAGATAGAGACCAACCTGTTGCAAGTCTCTCCCTCTCTAAACAATATTTGGAGGCGGGAAAGAAGTCAAGAAAGGGGAACGTTTTACGCACCGTAGGACGTAGCCTGATTCAATTTGAGCTAGAACGTTGTCTTGTCAAGCTTTTGCCCTTCTTTAACCCCATCTATCTGACCCGCCTTCAGCACTGAACGTATTCCTATCGCATAGCCGTTTTTCTGTTTAGTTTTCATCCGCTCCTCGTTCCGCCGAGCGCTCGGCTGCTGAGGTATTTGAGTGATAGAGTAATACCACAGGGACTAGCGTTACTGAGGGCACGTTTTCTCCTTCTTCGTCTTCGTGGGCCTCGTCTTCCTTGCTGTTTGTATGTTTTCTCAGTTGAATTGCAAACAGTAGACCATTATCGCTCGAAGGCCCTGTGGCCCACGTAGTACGTGAGCACACTCGTTGACGATGATGTTGACCTACTGATTTGCATGCATCTATTAAATACACAAACTGCAGGTCTCTTCCAGAGGGCAATCTTGCTGAGCGGAAGCGCCCTGAGTCCGTGGGGTTTAATCCAAGAGCCCAACAAGTATTCAACGGAGCTCTCACGGCTGCTCAACTGCTCCACGGGGACAGACAGTGGCGGGACGGCTGCGCAGCTCAAGTGTCTCCGAGAGAAATCGGTTGCAGCCCTGATCGAGGCTGCAGGCAAGATGGAGACACCAGAATTCTTGCACGCATTTGGACCCAGCGTAGATGGCATTGTCGTGGAGGACGAGTATGAAAGCAGCCGGAAGAAACTGAGCCACCGGCTCGGGCGCTTCGATGTCCTCTTTGGAGTCACGCAGGCGAGTCTCCTTACGGAATTTCAAATGAGCGAGAGAAGCAAAATTTGATACTATTAAGAATGATCGCATTCAGTAAATTTTAAAAATACTTAATGAATTGTAAAGATAGTCATAATCGTCCATTTTCTTAATGTAATGTGACGTATATTATGTGTAGGCGGAGTCCTTTTTTGCTTTGAGCGCCGATGACAATCAGTACGGGATGGAAGCAGACCGGAGGAACCGACTCCTCCGCACATACGTCCGCAATACATACCAATTCCACCTGCAGGAAATCCTGGCTACCATTGTCAACGAGTACACAGATTGGGAGAAAGCTGTCCTTCATCCGATTAACATCCGAGACGAGACATTGGAAGCTCTGAGCGATGGTCAGTACGTTGCTCCTTTGGTCAAGATGGCGGATCTCCACTCTCCGGGTGGACAGCAGCCACAAGAGCGGTCCTCCTATTTCTACGTCTTCGAGTATCAGACGAAAGCAAGCGAATTCCCTCAGGTTAGTACCCCAACAATAAATATAGCTGATTCCGTCATTGATTTAATGCTTAGCGAGTCCGGGAGGGTCATTCAAGTGAGTGCAACATTCATCTAGCTCCTCCTCCTCCTATCTCGGGAAAATGTCCAACGCATTTTAAAAGGGGGCCTCATTCGTCATCGATGATAGTAAAAGGGGCGTGAAATGGAGCAGACGACACATGGTGCTCTTTACACCACTCGACGTCCAGTTCTTCTTGCTATATACATCACGTAGGGACTTGATAAATCATCATTGACAAATGGTTCGATAGCGCCACTTGCTAGTTTTTCTGCCAATGGTGGACACGCAACATCTATTTCTTCCTTCCCCGTCCGTAAACACAATCGATACGTCAAATCCTATCTTCAACAAAAAGACTTCCTTTTTCCTTCTCTTTTTTTATTTCTTCCTTTGTATGATAAGACTCTTCTATTTTTTCTCTCATTTTCTATTCGGCTGAAAAGCCTTTACATGCCTCGAATTCGTTCCAAAAAGACATTCTTCATATTCCTTCATCGTTTTTTTTTTTTTTTTGAAGATTGTCGCAATAATGCGATCCTTTTGATCTCTTTCACTTTTCGTGAAGCATGAAACTAGGATGGTGGAAGTATTTGTGTGATGGTGCGAAAATTAATTATCGAAGCAGCTGGCGCTTTTGTCTTCTCCTTTTTTTTATTCTTGCTATATATATCTTTATCAATATATATGATATTATATTATATTGGCAACAAAGCGGGAAAGTGTGTGCCCCTTGTAATTATTATTGCTGCACGATCTGTAACGAGCTAATGTGAGGAGGTCAGAAGCTAGGGTGGGCTCCTCACCCTTCGCTTCAGTTATACGACGACGAAGGCAATCAAATGTCCATTCCCCTCACCATGTTGTGGTCGTTTATTGCAGAGGCCGGGTTGCGTGCACGGAGAAGAACTGGCTTACATCTTCGGTGCTCCGCTAGTGTCGTGGCTGAGCCACTTTGGCCGGAATTATACTAAAGCCGAAGTGGTCCTCTCCGAAACCGTCATGGCCTACTGGGCTAACTTTGCCCGGACTGGGTAAGCCGTTCTTTCCTTATATTCAACCTTCCCTTATTGATATTGGCTCTAGCCTCGCTTGTATAATACGAAAAAAAGAAGTATCTAAAGCACTATACTGTCTGATATTGATTCCAGTAATAGCGCGTCCTCTCTCTTTCCAACATTTCACGATGCCAAGAAACCGTATACTGTGGATGTATATGTATTTTTCTCTGTCTCTTTCTCTCTATGTTGGGCATTAGTAATCCGAATGATGGAAGCAGTCCAGCAGAAGCCAAACAGCAGCCAGCTGGAGCGGATAAGTCCGGCACTGGGAGTCGCAGTAAATCGATTGTCGAGTGGCCACCTTACGACCAGATTCACCGACGATATCTTTGCATAGGTAATTTTTTTTTGTATCTAGTCTACATACTTTTCTGCAGATTAAGTTTTTTATCCGTCTACTATACACTCTAAGCGGTCGAAAAGAACTTTTTTATGAAAAAAGGTATTCTGAAAATCGCTCAGTTAAGATGATTTTCGTTTTTCTCAGAAGCTACACAACCTACATAAAACTTTGTCGACCAAGAGAAAAAAACCTCTCAAATTCTCCTTTTACGGCTTTCAGGGCTTAAACTCTAAAGGATTGCTCAAATAAGAGTTTCTTTTTAAAAAATCTGGAAATCTTTTGAGATCCCTCTTATGCTCTAAAGGCATATCTTGACGAGGACGATAAGATTGTGTTAGGACGCAGCTTCTATATTAAACCACATAAGTCAAGGTTAATCTTAAAAAATGGAACTGTTAGGATTTTACTTTCAAAGCTGAGTAACATACACTTTCATTAATGTGTAGGTTAAATTTGAAACCGTTCCTTAAACAACCACTCTCCCTCTTTTAGGTCTGTATTTAATTTTTTTAGCTGTCAAGAAGCCATGTTTTTTCATGAAGTTGTACCAGTATTATATTCAGCAAATAAAGATAGACCAGTCATCGATCCCTCTGAAAATGGAATCCGGCAACAATATTTCTCCTCTCTTTTTCCTACGCTATCTACAAAAAGCTCTTCAGATCCCCGTCTCGGGGTATTTATTCGTTCAGCGCACTATATATACATTCGATATTTCCTTTCCCTTATTCTCTTCTTCACTCTGCTATTGCTTGTTTACCAACTCTCGGGCATGCGGGAGTGTATATATTGGATGCGACTATAGTGTTACGAGCCCCAATAAATCGAATCCGGTACTATACTTCGCATACCAAAGAAATATTTATCATAAATGCTCAAACGAAATTAGTTTCACCCCATCATTTACCAAAAAGTAGGCACACGTCATCACGGTTGATACGTAGACGTAAGGTTAAAGAGGGGAGGTCTTATCTTTACCACTATCAAACGATAAACGTGTAACCGGGCCTCAACACGTAGTATAACGGGGCTATGCAAACATGTTGAAAAGACCGAAGAGAAAGAGAGCGAGTGGCACACAAATCTGCGAATCGACTTTGTACCGTTGGTGATTGAGCAGGGACGAGGTAAAGGATTTGGGATTCCAGTTCGCTCGCTCGAAGTCGTCCGCATTTTCTTCGGTCCTCGTTCCTTTTTGTTGGCACAAAAAAAAAATGCTTGATTGAACCTCGTTCCTTTTGCTTTTTATTTCGTCTACAAATCAAGGGAACGTCTTCTTATTCAATTTCATTTTCTCGTATTCATTGAAGTATTTTTATTTGATTTTCAAAAGCACTACAAAATAGAACTTTATAACTATTTCATCTTTTTTTTTTTTTTTTTTTTGACGAACCAACAGGCTTAAAGCCGAAAGCCAAGAGCCACTACCGATCACACAAGCTGGCCATGTGGACTAACTTAATTCCAGAGTTGCACCGACCCAGCGGGGAAGCGGATGACGTGTCTCGGGTTCATCATCTTTTGGATGACTTCAACGACCCTTTTTCGTACGACGGAAAAGTCCGTGTCGTTCCGGCCACAATGCCTCCTTCGCCCACTTCTACCACAACAACTCAATCACCCATGACGTCCGCCGTGAACTCGTCCAACCCACTTCTAGTCATCGATCCTTCTTCTCGTGGAATCAAGTATGGAGCAGAAGCGTCGAGCAAGTCTGGTACAACAAATGATTCCCGAAGCTTGGCAACAGGGAAGGATTTGTCTGGGGATCCAAGTGCTTCTGGTGCTCATTTCGGAGCCTACTCGACGGCTCTGAGCGTCACTATTGCAATCGGCTGCTCCCTACTCATACTTAACGTACTCATTTTTGCGGGAGTTTACTATCAGCGGGACAAACAAAGGGCAGAGCTGAAGCGGAGGTTGGAGAGCGGGATGCTTTCCGCCAGCGTCAGTGGCGGAATGGAGCAGCACAGCAATCATCCTGGCGCTGCTGCTGCTGCTAGCTCATCTTCCAGAATGTGCGACAAAACTGATTTAGGTAATAATCAAAGCAGCGCTCTTCTGCCATCCTCGCAACAAGCCGTCAACATCACCACTGCTTCGGTCATGTCATCGCTCAGCTCGTCGTCCCCTTACGGTGCGTCTCTTACCCAATTACCCCCACCGGAATTTGCCGACTTTCCGTCGGCCGTTGCCGCCTGCGAAGCTGCCGGCAACAGCATGGTGAACATGGGCAATGGCCGTGCTTCCATGATCTCGTCAACTGGTACAGCTTCCTTCCGGCCGGTCAGCACCCTTCCACGCCGAACGGGAGGGCCGACGACGGCGACAGCTTGCAGTAATGAGCTCTCTATGTCGTCATCACCTTCCTCCACCAAGTATCGCGTTGTTGGTTCCCTCAACAGAAAGCAGCCGACTAACAAAAAGGGAAACAACGGCTCCTCCGCAACGGCCATGAGCAATGTGGACGAGCTACGAGTTTGAAACAACTCGGATATGTGTCATCGTTATACGCCATTTGTTGTACAGTATATCCTCCTGTTAAACCCTATCTCAACGTCGCGAAAAAAACTACTGTGTATGATAAAAAAAATATTAATAAAACGGATCTATCCATTACCAAACTGATTTAATAGTAAAATTCCGGCTTACAAAAAATATTTCTAGTCTCTAAAATTTGTAATTTCGAGGTAAGCCAGCATTGAAATCTATCCGTATTAAGATACTATACATTCTAGATGAAGCAAACTCACAAAAATAAATCTCGGTCTTATTGTTGCATGGTTACATACATGGAATGAAACGAAACTGTTTCAAAGTCTTTAATGTTCATATTTTTTAATGGCAATCTTTTCCATTACCGGTACTTGTATCTATGGGTACATAATAACAAGTTGTGCGGTATAAATTCGGTGAAAAATAATCCCCAGTCATTTTATGTGTGAGTTGAACCGAGAAAAGTGGCAGTTGTTAACTCGGTTGCTCACCAGCTCCACGCTAGATATGGTTTCAATTTCTTGTCACTGCGCGTCTAAAGCTACCTCATCAACAGAGTCAGCACACACGGACAGTATATTTTTGGCACCTTTATCTCAAATTTCAAGGTAAGTTCTTTGCAAATAAATTTGTTGTACAACCAACAAACGCAGTAAATTTTGTAGTTGTACCTCATTAATGAAATCTCTTGTATCAGGGCTCTCTCCCCCCCCCCCCTCTCCCCCACTAACAACTGAATTAATGAGGTAAATCCATTAACAACTACCGATAATTGCCTTAACCCAAAATGTGCAAAAAATACAATATTGAATCTTTTTTAAGGGCATTAATCTATCTATATGGAATAGGGTTGAATTGTCATAAATCGGGGCTTCGAAAGGGCCAGAAAGAAAAGCGATTGCACTTTTTATTGATATAGCCAAGCTCACGGAGGGATACATGCATAAGCTCCTGCAGAAAAACGCATTTATTTCCCTCTCACTTGCACCCTTTTTCCCTGCGATGTCGTGATGACACAATGTGACAGACCAAGAACTATACGGAGGCTGGGCGGAAGACTTTATTGATCTTTTTTCCTAGCTTTTTTTTGTGTATTTCTGAGAGCTGCTGAGAGTCCACGTCACCCAAAGTTGACCAGGATGCGCGATGTGACGATCGTGGCAACTACAGAGCTTCCAATAGTAGCGTGCCTCTCAATCTAAAACAATAGGAGAAGACCAGCTCAGATGAGACGGAGAAGAAGAAACTTAATAATAATACCAAAGAAACACAAGAGAGGAAATGAGTCTGCTGCCCTTTGAGACGACAACCCTTCAGGACATTAACGAAGGTTCCGCATGATTGGTCTCCGGAACTATGTGCGTAATACATGCTGAAACTATAATAATAGCCAAGCCAAATAAATAAATGGATCGATTCGCAGAGATAGGTACCTCCCCAGTTTCCCTTCCTCTTAATAATATAGGGTACAATAACCAAACGGATTGAAGTACATTGCTTCTTGAAGTTATGATATACCATCGTTCTAATCATGAAAGTCAATACTAGAAGTTGGCAAAATCTCTTATTTGGAATAGGTATGGTATTTATGACGCATCTTTTGGCAGAAAATCTGGTCTTTGTGTTTGATTCCTCAAACCTTAATTCAAAACGAAAGAAATTTCACGAGTAACCTAAATTAGACAATTAAAGATGGCATTCTCATTGGCCGGTTGACAAACAGAATCGATCCTCCCTCGGCTCCCGGTCCTTTTACTGCAATGTGTAGCCGTTGCCTATAGGCTACAAGAGGCGGTCGATACATACGGGACGCAGAGCCGGGCCGTTGTTTTCACTTGGAGTCCAATCCCAGACCCGAATCCAACAACACACTTGAATAAATATAAGGTGCCCCTTCTGAACCTTAAACAGAAAAGCAAGAGTGTAAATGGAACCCGCAGTTTTCTCAGAAGTCTTCCACTCCTGAAATAATACCGTCACGCACAAGACTGGCGCTTTGCCGATAAAATGTATATAGTAATACTATTTTGATGAAAAAGGATTTATTTTCTTTATAGATTGTATGAACTTGTATCGGCATTCTGTGTCTCCAGGGAGGAAATTCAATGCGACATAAAGGACAAGGAGCGTAGAAAGAAAGAGATCGAGTCCCTCTTTTGATTGCAAACCAGAAACAAGAGGAGAACCATCCACACAGAGTCACACAAAAAGAAGAAAACTTGTTTTTCTCTTTCTCGCTCTTTCCCGCCGTTACATTCTTTATGGAAACATGAAACGAAAGCGGCCGGAAGAAGAGAAGAGGGCTATCCTTGGGCCACCTCATCCGGCCCGGGGAATCGAGACAACTTGGTTCTCTTCTTTTATAGATGCGTGTTGAAGGCATCACGTTTGATGAGCCGTTGCATTTTACACAATGAAACTGGATGTCCGGCAATATCAGCTTCGGCAGAGAAGTGCCGAACAGATTCTCAATAAGTTGTGGGACGTGCAGAATCATGTCCTTGTAGATTTTGACTTTCATTTATTATTTTTATTTTATTTTCAAAGGAATTGATTTAGTTTGAAATCGATAGAATAAAGTCATGCGTAAATATAGGATTTTCCATTAGCTTTCGAGAATTGAAACCCACGCACACATCTTTAAATAAACGTAGACTTGTGCAAAAACAAAAACACAGAGAAATCCCGAGGATTTTCACAGGGGATAGAGGAAGAGGTAGGATTTCCATTTCCTCCTCGCCTCGTCCTCCCACTTTCCATCATGTATTGTAAAAGGGAGATGGAGACCTGCCAGTAAAGTCTCTTCTCGTCGCTTCCTCCTTCCTTTTATTCCGTCACAAGACGAAAGGAGCACCACACAGCTTTCACGCCTTGTAGCTCGAATAGTTATAATTAAGATGAAGGGATGAGGAAAAGTAATATTAGAATCTAGGCGTAAAAACACGCATGTCTATTGTCACACAGGGGCATTAATTCTGCCTTTTTGCGCTGCCCTTCATTAATGGCACATGCAAACGTTAACTGCATATACGTAGAAGGGGAAGAATATAAAGGAATAATCACGTTTCTGAAGCTTGATGTGTCCCAGCTTGTTATAAGAGATATTCCTTTTTTTAAGGGCGCTTCTTCAAGAGAAAGGCGGCGATATGCCAGCAGTGGCACGACTGCCTCTTCTTCGAATGTGTCTCTCAAGAGAGATTCATGACTGCCGGGGCCAAAGTGTAACTTACTGCATTCCAAATGGCGGATGAAAATTAACCCTCCGTCGGCCAGAATAATGAATGCCACCAGGCTTCCTCCACGGGCGCTCGAGTCCTCTTCCTGCTGCTTACTCTTTCTCCGGCGGGCCGGATGCCAATTTATTTATTCCGCCGGGTGGAATTGGTGTATGTAATATATAAGAGGCTTTCCAGGTTCACTGGGGACCACAGTCCCTTCCATTCATCCTGGACCTTTTTCTTTCCTTCCTCATCTCTCTCTCTCTTTTTCTCGCTTTTCCTGATCCTTAATAGAGATGAATACTCTTAGAGACGAAGATCCTACAGTGTTGTTCAACGAGTAGGTAGGGTTTATTTGCACCAATTACAATGTAATATCATTCCACCTTATACTCATTACTTTGTCTCCTATTTATTTTCCCTTCTTTTTTCTCGGACGTTATCGTAAGCTACTCGGGGATCCCGGACAACTTGGGCTGCGATCCAACAAAATCCCCGTTGGGCCCCTACCGACGCTCCTCTCTCTCTCTCTCTTTCAGTCGACTCTTAATAGCCGCCACAATTTTGCTCCCATTTTCTCTTCAGAAGTAAATTATTACATAATCATTTGGAATGACATGCCTCATAAATACGCGCTCACCTCTTTCCAATTTTAATCCAACTTTGGCCCTGTTATAATCAAGCGTGTGATTACTCAGTTCAGCTATTAATATCAACCAAACGGGATGCATGACCTGAATAGCCTGAGTCCCATCGCCATAATTTTCCATAAATGTCAGTCTGGAATAAATTTCTAGGTAAAATGCCGGCTCATTTAAATGTATGGCTGCGCTTTTCGTGAATAAAGGAGGACATTAAAAAAAATGAAGATTAAAAATATGTTGCTCATGTCAAGTACCGTACCTTACGTATAAAACATGTAAATGTTTGTTTGTTTTTACTTGCCCTCTGCGCTTGATGAAAATTTCTTTCAGTCCGTGCAGCCAAGGATAAAAATATACTTAAGATCCATGGCAACCATTTTGATTGCGAGCCCTATTATTAAGAGGGCATGCTCCTGACTGACGCTGTGCTTCCTTTAATAGAAACCTCTGAATACACTGACAATTAAGTTTTCACGGAAAGCAGAGATGAAACCGTACAACTAGTAATGAACCCTCTATTATTTTTCATTTGCATAATAATTATAAATAAGATCTGGGGGAGTATAATTGCACTAGGTAACTAGTTTCGGTTATCATCAGTCATCACCATGGTAAAGGGATATTAGTATTGTATAATGAATCTTCGCCAGTTTTCTAATATTCTTTTACATAATGATTGATGTCAGCATTCCAATAAAAAATATTTGGCTTATTGAGGAATGCAATCGCGCAAGAATTGAGGGAGAGAACTATTATTGGGGTAGTCAGTAAATTATTATTACTACCATAATTGAAATATATGATATGATAATATTAATGAAACCCAAGGAAAAACTTGTTTACGCGCAAATCGTAATATGCAGCGCCAAGGAGGAATTTACAAATTTAAATTGGAATTCCTTTAGATTCAAGCTGGAATTAGATATTGTGACAGGATGTGTTTTCTATGCTCGAAATTTGCGTAAGTCCTTGTTTACTTATCCCACTGGACCATAAATTACAACCAGCTCACTTAAGCCCTTGTTTCTGTATTCGAGCTTAGAATATCTATAATGATAATTTTTTAAGCATTTAGATGGCAACTGTAGCTCCACATTTAACTTGCAATTAGAAGCATAAAAAATATGTTGCATATTCAAAACTTTATTTTTAGATTTCAATTATTTTTTTGTCAATTAAAAAAAAGTAGGAAGGAAGTTCTCATTTTACTTAGTGACTCTTTCCGAAATTATTTTCCTCTGAATAAAATAATGATGTTTACGTCAGTCGTCCTTTTTTCAACTAAATGGAAATGGAAGATGTTCAACTCAGATGACGAGTAAAAATAACATTAGGCTCAGGCATGGACTGACTTATAATTAGCACGCAGTTCCTTCGTCCTTCCCCTTTATATAAATGTATTTTTGTTCATATGAAAGAGGGAATGGCCTGATAACGAGGAAGCAAAGGCATTCTTAGATAGAAAGATAGATGGATGATGGGTACTTTATGGCCGGATGATTGAATCATATGGCAGGCACGCACTGCATCAAGAGTCATCGGAAGGAACTTGCTCTTTTGTCTTCCTCTTTTTTCTTCTCTTTCTGTTTCGTTCAGAATTGAGCAGCCGTGATTCAATACTTATGTATTGGTAAAGACAGCTAAGGCAGCCATTGAGTGCGTGCTGATGCACTACCCAGTATGGAATGGGGATCCCCCGGGAAATAGACACGCAGAGCAATAAGCTTTATTACATATCTGTGCTGAAAGAGAGAGAGACATAGTATAAGGGATGCGGACGAAGGGGAGGGCTAATGTACGGCATCTCTTGGCTCCTTTTTGTCCCTCGACTTCCGAAGAGCTGGAAACGTGCTGCTGCATTCATCCAGACTCCGCATCACACCACCAAATAAATAGAGAACGTAGGAGTAACAAAGATAGAGCATCCCATTAAAAAGAGAGAGAGGAAATGTTCTAACTAATTTGTTGAACGCTAGCGCAACACAAAATAGTGCCCTGAAAATCATTTTTACGAATCGAGATAAAAGTAGCATAGCAAAAATATTGACACGCGCCGAAATTTTGCAAATTCCTTAAGTGCTTCTGGCAGCATTGAAAAGCAGTCAACAACAGCATCTTTCCATTAGTAAATTAAATCGTTTTCCCTTATTTAAAACAAAAACATAAGCAACTACCGAGGATGTGCCGCTTGCCAAAACCAGATAAGAGCACTTATTTCTTCCACTCGGTATAGACCCAGATTTTGAATGTATCGTCCTTCTTTTTTATACTTCGCTTCAGCGGTCGCCATAGCCTCTCAACGTCCTTGCCGCTCGCTTCGTCCCGTTTTTCTTTTTTGAATTTCTATATTTAAACTTTGTAAGGCCTGTCTCTGCTCCTGCAGGAGAAGCAATACGAAACCAGAAAACTCGGGACGACCGAAAGAAAAGGAAGCGCCCTCGTGTCCCGAAAGAAGAATTTTGTTTTCTCCCCTTAGTCTTGTTTAGTAACTCCAGAGAATTCGGCGCATCACTTCCAAGTTTCGTGAGTTTCGGGATCGCCATTGTTACGAAAACAAATCAAAATGAGTGATGCAGTTCAAGTGTGGAACGACATGGATAAATTTAAAGCCCGTTTCATCAGTTATTGAAATCATGTTTTATCCGGTGATCTGTCTTTGTTCCTCGTTACGTTCGTCTCGGGTCAGACTCTGAGTCCGAGGATCGTGAGGACCAAACAGGGATCTGTTAAGGGAGTACTGGTTATCCCGTCCAACAGGGATTTACAACCGGTTGAGGCCTTTCTTGGTCTGCCCTTTGCGGCTCCACCAGTCGGTCCTTTACGCTTTATGCCACCAGTGACTCCGCTGCCTTGGAATGGGGTTCGTTTGATGGATAAATACGGTCCGGCTTGTCCTCAAACCCTTCCGGATGTGAGCAACGAGAAGGAGGCACTCAGATTCGTCACCCGTGGGCGGCTCCAGTATCTCCGTCGGCTATTGCCTTACCTCCGCAATCAAAGCGAAGACTGTCTCTATTTGAACATCTATGCTCCCGTCACCGGTACCTTGTCTGTCTCTCTCTCTAAATTTATCCCTTGTAATAGATGGTAGGCAGAAACACAAGAGAAACGCACCAACGGATGTTGTTACTACAAATAATATAGGTCCCACGCAAAAGATAACTTGCTTTAAAGTACGACAACAGCCCTCAACACACAGGGCTTGATAAGCAGTTGTGCTGCCAGCGTGATCAGCGAGTAAACTTTCTGTCTGAACGAAGTTATAACACAAGCAAACTGGAACTAGTAGAGCGGTTCATAGATAATAGATACTATATGGCATAGAGGACGAATTGGAAGAGTGATCTATGGTCACTAACCACGGTATAGGAGAATCACGGTTTGTATGAATGTACATGGCCAAAATAAATTCAAAAGAGCGGGACGATGACGGCACGGCGACTCCGCGTCGCCCTCGTTTTCTTGGCTCATCAAGTCAAGAAAGAGGGACCCTTCTCCCCAACCGCGTCCGTCTATAAATACAGCTGCTGCATATATGTATACGCAGCTGGCTTCACATTTTCACGGACCACATCACTCCTGCTTCATTTTTTTTTCATCTTTAGTATCCCGTATTCCTTCCATACCGAAAGCAAGGGTTTCACTCTTCCATAGATACTTTTTTTTCCTCCTCTAAAATAAAGTTGAGCCAAATGGATCGTCCACGATGAGTTATTACTTACTATAGTAATAAAGACCATATTCCGTGAAGGAAAGAAGTGTCCCTCGCTGAGACCACGTTCTTATTCAGTCGACGTAATATAGAAGCTAGAGCTGAAACGAAATTTGCGACCCACGTTTTTATGTGCACTTTAAGTCGCATAAAAACGCGCGTAACGACTGTTTATCACGCGACGAAGTTGTCAACCCCATTCCGTACCGCATCAACCTTCCGTGAACACTTATTAACCCAAAATAAACAAAAAAATTGTCGATTTCTCTTTTTGAATCATAATGAATTTAGAACATATTAAAATACGATGTGCTATATTGCTAAAAAAAACTTGTATTATACCGAAATATTTTTATGTTTATGAGTATAAATCTTGGAAACATGGAGAATTTTTTTTTCTTCTTTTGACTACGAATTCATATTCTTTCATAATTTTGAAAATAGTGGGAAAGTAATTAACCAAAGTCTGCTCAATTATGGTCCTTAATAGTTAATGGTGACATTAATAGTTAATGGTGACATCGGCAAAAATAAACTTACCTTTCTTCGTTTTTCAAGATTCCTTTGTGCACGGCCTCTTGTTTCCTGTACAAGTAACTGCATCCCACGCTCGGTCGAATTCGGAGTTCCCTCCTAAAACAAATGACTACGGCATCATTGAATTGATATCTACTGCACATCTGTTAGTAGAGGGCTCTCTTCTCTCAATGATTATTAGAAATAAAGGAAGCAAGGAATCCAAACTCGCGGAAATCGAATTACTCCAACTTCATCATGCTGGACTCATATCATTCTGGTCCCTCAGTCAGGGTCAACAGGAGTATCCATGACTCCTTTAAGTACTACAAGCGCTGCTGAGCAATATATCAGAGTTGGTCAACTTTAAGCCCCTATATAATATATATTGTTCATATAGACTTATGGCTCAGTATTTTCTTAAAAGGGCGTCCAATAAAATGTTATTTGATGTATTATAGTCGAGATCAGTGGAATAATGTGTATTATTGATGTCAATAACATTTTTTCCGCAATTTTAATTAACGCACCTTTAAGGTTAACAGAAAATTCTTAATATTAACTCAGATATTTGTACCGTAACTACGATAGTTAATAAAACAGTTATAGGTTTGCTTGGTGCACTGCTGTTCTAATAACTTTCGTGTTTATATGGCTGTTCAACCCCTACCTACTCATCTACCGACAACGCAGCATTCGCGTAACCTCTTCGGCATGAAATTCAAAAACGATAGCTTGAAGGCATCTTTTTTTTTATTTGGTGCACAGAAGGTTCGTCAAGGTCGGCGTTGTCTGCTGACGCGCACCTGGGGGTTGAACAGCTTTATATAATATGCGCATAAATAATTTGAAAAAATAAAATAAACCGAAGATTTGAAGCTAGTCTGGGGATGCGTGAACATTTGCTATTCACAATCTCTTATGCAAGCACGAGATGGAATCAACAAGTTTCGTCTCTCGCTTGTTTTATCAAATTAATTGAGTTCGTCGTTAACAAAGACCCACTAACTTCCTCGCATATCTTGATGGTTCATCAAGTAGAATCAGAAACTTTATGCTACAGACCCTTTTTTGTCTAATTGTGTTCGAATAACTGAAAATTAAACATTTTGAAAGCATATTAATTGGCAATCAAGAAGAAATGTCTCCTCGTAATGGTTACAATTTTCTGTGAGATGCTCAAGCTTTTCAAAAATAAAAATTCAGCTACATAAATTTTCGTTTTTATCAGAGACCATTTTACTAGAGACTTTGTAGAAATTTTATCAAAGACCTTTCGGGAAAATATTGTTTGGAAAATAAGATTTAGATGGGACTACTAAAGAATTGCTCTTATTTTTTCACTCTCTACTATTCCAATTGGAATAGGCGACACATAGACACACTAAATGAATATAGAAGGGCAAAGAAACGCTATGATTCGCGAACACACATGGAATTTGTTCTGTCTTCTGTGTATTGATCCACCTCGAGGCGGAACTGAATGCCTACCAACCGTAAAAGCTTTAACTTTTGTTGGAAGAACCCTTTTGGTGATGTGCAAAAAAAAAAATAAAGAGAGAGACGTAGAGAAAGAGAATATAATAGAAAAAAAAACATGAAGTAGATGAAAGAGAATGTTTGAAACACTCTTACTCCATTACAAGATAGAAGAGGATGGACTCCAGGACCCCCCAAAGCGACTTTGATGATCCATCAACACTTGCTCCTCGGAAAAGAAGAAAAAATCCTCTTTGCGGTTATCCATACTAATGATGACGACTAAAAAAAAAAGTATGAAAAGAGAAATAAAGAGGACGTGCTGTAGACTACTGCACTTGAGTATGTCCTGTTGAGTGGAAAAGAAGGAGCCCGCTGGGATCTCGTGCCTTAATATGATCATCATTCCATGAAGCCTTCCCTCATTTCTTTCTTTCTTGAATACGGCTGCCTTATGGTGGTGGATTCTAATACAGCGCTGAAATTACGAATACGGAGTAACGTAATATAATAAAATTGAGCGCTAACATAATTTTCTTCTCAAAAGTGTTACCCGGTATTCTGAATTTTTTTAATATGTTAGTTTATTCGTTTCTAGTTTTAACTGCGACATAATCTCGAACTCAAGATACGTTTTTCAAACTAAAATTATTCAAATAATCCAGGTAGTTACAACAATTCCATAAGACCTTTACTTTCTCTATAACAGGGGATAAGATTTATGGCAGAGCTATAGAAACTGGACGAAACTGTAATTGATTTTGGGTCCGATTGGTATAATGGTTTCTTGTTTCAGGAACGCAGTTGGGCTTAATATAATTATTTTTTTGTTGTTGCCGTTTCCCTGTATTACTCGATGTGTACGTGGCTGTCTTTTTTCTAGCCCATTAGAGCAAGTCCAATGGGACGCAGGGCAGGGTCATTACTACTCAAAGACCGGTGCGATCTTGGAGCTTTATTCTTCTCTTATATAAAGGGAGCTAAAAAGAAGAATAGCGTAACACAGACAGAGGCGAGCTAATATAATGATTCCGGTTGAGTTTCTTTCTTTTCCATCTAATACTGACTCTGCCAAAAAGGAGGATTTGCTGCTCTCTCTCCCTCTCTCTCTCTCTTTCCCTCTCTTCCATTGCTCCAGCTATGTATTTTCCGTTTATTTATTGGGCCTTGGGAGTAAAGTACATTTTAGACCAAAGAACAGCAAAGAGGATTAGAGAAATATCATCAATAGACGACTTGCAGAAACGTTTAGCTGTTATCGTCATTTCTTGTGTAGTTTGTTTTGCAATTACTAAAATGGAAACCAACCATTTGAGAGGGTACAGTAGATAAGGACGGTTTATACACCCTTCTTGGTATTAGACGAATCCTTTTATTATGTATTTTTTTTTGTATGTTTACGTACTAATCGTTATACAAAAGAGTAGGCCCACAGAAAATTCAATGTAATCCTCGAAACTCACCTCTTTCATCTTGGTCAGAAAAGAAACATGCTATTCTATATTCTTATTTTTCCCCAGCTATAACTTTAAAAAAAAATACTATACAATAGTGAATATATAACTGCTGTTGGATAAACTATTTCAAGTCTATATAATAGTGCGTTTGAATTGAATTGGAGATCCACGGGGAAACAATATAGAGTGAAAAAAGGAATGGGTCAACAGTTTCTTTCGATGCTGTAAGTAATTGAAGTACAGGGAATTTCATTTCTTATCATTTTCTGCCGCTGCTGTCACGAGTATATATCAATAATACAATTCTTCTGTAAGAAAAAGAAAAAAAAAAGAATCAGGAAAAAAAAGAGATACTGGAGGAGACAAGTTGGAGAGGGAGTGAATTGCCGGGAGGACCGGTGAAGCGAGTAGAGGAACGATTGAATTGTCATGATCCTTGTGCTCCTCTATATACAATTGAATGCTTCCCGTTATCGAGGATGAAGCTGCTGCTGTGCGTCAGTTTGGGAAGGAGAGAGAGAGAGAATACGACGAGGAAAGTCGTCCGCTTGGCAGGAACCAGCCATTTGAATTGTTTTGGGTGACGGCAAACCGTTTCTCTTACTCAACCCGCTGCTCAAATCGTGCAATGTATTGCGGATGAATAATTTCTAGCTCATTCATCATCACATTCACAGGCCTGTTAATAATCATGTGTACTAAAAGTCGAGTTTTTCAGCAGTAAACGAAATATTGCAGCCCTTATACAGCATGATGAGGACTGAACAAGCCTACTATGTAGTGGGATATGATTGTGTAAATACTAGTTATCTAGGCAATGTTCTAGAATATGCGCTACTTTATATGTATTGGATTATTCACTCGAAGAGACTCAGATTTTCCTTCGTTCGGGCGGTTCCATTAGGCTTCTAAGACAATCGACTATTAGATCCTAAATGTGAAGGAATAGCTCGGTTCACGTAGTACGACGGAACTCGATAAAGTCCTACGTCTATCCGTCTTGAGCTCTGCTAGGCAACAGTTGTGACCGGAAGAGCTTGACAGGGCGTAGTAAGACACAAACTTCAAACTATTAAAAGAAGATGCGTAGGGTACCAATCCCAAGTGATAAATATAACACAAAACCAGAAAAAAGTAAAACGGTAGGTCAATAAAATCAATTCTACCGTTTGGGCTCACGAAACAAACGAACGAAACAAACATATATGGGTTGTGGGGTCGATTTTTTTTAACTTTTTAGGATTTAATTAGACTCAGTCATTCATTCATGGAAACAAACTTATGTAATCTGCTTCTCCTTAATGCGAATTTCGATAGTTCAACCTTGACGTTTTATTTTATTTTATTAATGATCTAAAAACATTATGTTAATTTTGTTTTTACAGTTGGGGGAAGAGATGTAAACATCAAATTCCCTGTAATTGTTTTCATCCACGGCGAGTCCTTTGAGTGGAACTCGGGAAATCCCTACGATGGATCAATATTAGCCAGCTATGGAGATGTCATCGTCGTAACGCTCAACTTCCGACTTGGAGTATTAGGTGAGCTCATTTTAAATTATTCAAGTACTACAATGTCTTCATCATCAGTAATCCACATTTTCATGTGCTTGAAACGTTAATAAGTATAACAGCTTAGCTTCCGTTTCAATAAATGGTCTGAATCTTAGGAACAGTAGTGTCACGTGACGTACTCCCTTACGACTTTACATAATCATATATAAGCCCATTTTCTAGAGTTTAGGATATCTATTGCACCGTACTAATTTTAAATGCGAGCGTATAATGCATCGGACTATATGAATTCTATTCATATGTACGCATGGTATGGATAGCTATTTTGTTCTTTAATAATCTTCTATAAATAAATAAAAAGAAAAGAAGAAAGAACATCGCTCTGCCATCTACGGCTCATTCTCATAACCTGAACGGTAGTTCCGGTAGGTATGCTGCAGCTGTACGCTATCCAAGAACTGGCTCTCGAAACTAGGTGTCATCAGTACCACAAGTCCCAAACAAATAATTTAATTGGGCCAATGAATATCATATATTTGTATCGTTAAAATCCTTCAGGTCATCGATTAACTTCTTATTAGCGTTTTCAGTTGAAAATTGAATATATAATATTGAGATGTTCAGATAAATACTTCATAAAGTTTAAATTACGTAACTTTAACGGAACTTAAAATTGAGTACAAAGTTGAACACGCACGCATAAATATTCGACAGATAATAACTTTCTTTAAAATATTGAAAATGGAACTGATTTGAAAAAAAAAAACCAACAGGGTTCCTGCGTCCGGATCTCAGGGAGAATCGGGTAGCCAATTTTGGTCTTCTCGACCAGATAGCAGCACTGCAATGGATTCAGGAGAATATAGGCGAGTTCAGCGGAGACCGGGAATCGGTTACCTTGCTTGGCCATGGTACCGGAGCCGTCTGCGTCAATCTTCTTCTCATCTCTCCCGTGGCTCAAGCCTCCAACGGTATATTTTTAATATATCATTTGAGAAACAACCCTCTTTGTTCAATCATGGAAAAATAGTAGTTAATTCTTAAAGCAAACGCGTTGCTAATGAATAAAATATGGTGAGTGAAATACGACAATTAAAATTGAGAACAAGATCAACAAAAGCAGTGTCTTTGTACGTTTCATTTTTCTTAAATTCAAGCTACGCTCCCATTAGCTGAATCACTGCTTGTTTTGTGACGACGATGGATGGTAAGTTTAAAAAGCATGAAAGCACTAGGGGTGCTTTCTGCTCTCACTATAATCAAACAGTAAACTCTGTTGCTCTAGCTAGGCTCTCAAAAGTATAGTCTCTGTGCCAACTTTTAAGTGCGCAGGTATACTAGTATGCATCTATAACTTGGAGAAGGTAGACATCCGCAAGAGTGAGTGATGGTCTTCTTTCTTAAAAAAAAAATACCACGAGCAAAAGCTGTATTATTTATCTCATTGTTTTCTTTAAAACATTTTCCTACGTGCTCCTCTCTTCGTTTGTTCGTCTTATTCTCGAAACACAGGTCCTTAAAAATATAAAAAAGGGGAAAAACAAACTTACAAACCTCAAGTAGCTAGCTTTGAAAAAAGTAAGCAATTTTATTTACTCTGTGATAATTACAGGATTGTTCCAGAGAGCCATTACTCATGAGCGGAACAGCTTTAGCTGACTGGGCCATTGTAGAAAATCCTTTGCGCTACACTCTTCAGGCAGCCCAGCAAGTGGACTGTCCTCTGGCGGAAAGGGACGACGAATTGGCCGCCTGCCTCCGTTTTAAGCGGGTCACGGAACTGATGGGAGTTCGCCTCCAAGCGCCCCTCTATGCAAGTCCCTTGGCTCCACTCGTAGACGGCATTGTCGTTCCAAACGAGCCTCGTCAATCGATGAAAACGTACAACGAGCTTTTTGGAAGGTAAGGCGATAAGAATCTTATTTTTCAATGTGTATTCCTGCCATCGATCACGTTCGCAGTCTGTATAAGGATAAACGGTGCCATAAGAAAAGGTCATAGATAGCAAAGAAGAAGAAGAAAAAAAACGTGATGCATTCATCCTTTTGAGCGAGTGTAGCATATCTGTATAAGCTTCCCCTCTTCGCCTCCGATCGTGATCATATTGATATCGAATATCAACAACGAAGAGCTAGCTGCTGAATCAGCTCTTGTGCCATATAATATGAAAAATATCTCGAATCGTTTTTCTATTAAAGCACAAAATCTTCAAGAGGTGGAATAGAAATTTTTTTCATGTACAGCTATGTACTATACCTACATCTTGCTATGGCAATTATTCAAACTTTCTTATGCATTCAGCTATTTTAACGATAAAAAAACAAGCAAATATAGGGAAACCCCATATCTGTCAATGTAGACAATCCTATTGCTTTGATTGACAATGTCATCAATATATACGATTCCACAATTGTCAGCATCTGTAACCGCTCGCATTACTACATAGATGAAAAAAAAGCAATCAAAAATATCGTAAACATTTCCTCTCTGGTTATACAGATATTGACATCGCATTCCTTCACGATGACATCGTTTTGAGATTACAATCACTCATGCTGAAGCGCTCTAAAGCGAGACTCCATAGTGGAATGTCAATAAATCGATATGAGTATTAAATGAAGCCGAGTGAGATGGAGCATCGGAGGACGATGGTGATGTACAGAGCACTACCATCGCATGAATGCGTCGTTGATGAAGGAATTCGCTCAGTATACGTACATATATATCTATATATATTCACATACTGAACGAGGAAATCCTCTTAGACGGACGTTCCCCGAATGACGTTGGTCGAAAGTGAGCGAGCTCGTATGGCAGGGATATATATCGAGTCAAGATGTCCTTTTCTATATGCGTGTGTGGCACTCACGTTTCATGCGATGAGAGAGTGAGAAGTACCACGTGAAAGCACTCAGAGGAGGTCATGTCAAAGCGCATCAAAAACGAACGAGAACTGATAACTGACTCCACTTGGGAATCAGGCTCGTTAATAAGAGATGGGATGGCAAAAATACCAATTAGACAACAGCATCCTCCTTTTAATTGGAATTTGTGGAATTGAGGAGTGGCTTATGATTGCCGTTAAACGAAACGTAGACGACGATCCTTTCCGCGTTATCATGACACGGAATTCCTTAACTGTAAGAAAGTATCAAGTCAATGACAAATCAATATAAAGAAAAAGGCCATTAATCTTGCATGCTAGCAGAGTAAAAGGTCTCGATTTCCTCAAAATTTTTTGTTCATGTGGATACATCTTTCATAAAACATTCTCATCTCAGCTATTGATTCTTTTCTCTGTGTACATCTTTTTTGTGTGACGATACGGCAGGTACGACGTGATGTACGGGGTGACACAATCAGAGAGCTTTCATCTGCTGAACGCAGCAACCCTCCAGTTTGGGCTGACGGAGACGGAGAGGAACCGAATAATCCGCACTTACGCCCGCAATAGCTACGCATCCAATATCGATCAAGTGACAGCGGCCATCCTCAACGAGTACACGGTTCGATCAACCCTTCTGTCCGGCACCCATCACGCCGGGATGATATTCTTCTCTCACAAGCAGTATATTTTATATGGACCTTTCTCTTCTCTCTTTTTTTGGGGGGGGGATGTTTGCAGGATTGGAAGAGTCCTGTCCGAGATACTGAAGAATATCGCGATTCCATCTTGGAGATATTGAGCGACGCTCGAGTGGTTGCCCCCGTCATTCAAATGGGTGACCTGCATTCGGCTATCCGCCAACGCTCATACTTTTACGTGTTCGCCCACCAGACATCCAACGGAGATTTCCCCCAGGTTTGCACTGCTATATAATCTATTCATACACTATACAATTATACGTACATAGGAAGTCCATAATACAGAGAGAAAAAAGGGGGATTTCCTCTGGACCCAAGTTTGCTCGTCACGTGCTGTAGAGCAGTAATCACTTCAGCTCTACAACCCAAATAAGTTTGGAGTAACTTGAAAGGGTTTCGAGGCTCTTAGAGACCGCTGGAAGTCCAGCTTTTCATTCCACAGATACGAGAAACTCTCTTGTCCATTTTGCATTTTAAATCACAAATGTTGGTCCTGTTGGTCCAGTTGTATCAAAGAAACAGAAACTTGTATTACAAAGGATGTATATAGTAAACTTATTGAACCATGGGATCATACATTAGAAATGTTCATCCAGCATATAACCTTTTAGCCTATTCCGAGGATGAGATCCTACTGCATTAGCGTCTTTGAATAATTTATTTTGGTTAACGTGTATAGACCTGGGGGAGCATCCATGGAGAAGAGCTGGCTTATGTCTTTGGAATGCCGCTGGTAGGAGGAACTAATCACCTTTCAATGAATTATACTCGAGCTGAAATGCTGCTCTCAGAAATTGTCATCACCTACTGGTCCAACTTTGCTCGTACTGGGTAAATTGAACTTTGAATTTAATACATTTCATACGAGATCTGTCTACATCTGCCATCACCAAGGCAAAATAGCCTCTAGTTGAAATTCAAATGAGCAATGATTATGTTATTCGATAGGAATCCAAACTTCCCCCCTCGTCAGAAATTCCTGACTGTTAACACAAGGGATCGATTTGAACCGTCTTACGTTCAGTGGCCAGCTTATGACCGACATTCACAAAAGTACCTTAACATAGGCAAGTTTCTAAAATCAACGAAAATGCTGTCTTTAATAAGAGTTGTGTTAACGCAAACCAAGTTCTACTTCTAGAAAAAATAATACTCTACATCTTTGGATTATGGGACAGATTTACGACCAAAGGTCAAGGACCATTACCGAGCTGACAAGATGGCACTTTGGACCAAACTGATCCCTGAACTTTTGGCAAACCATAACGGTAAAATCACATCGATCGATGAGGAGGACGATTCAATGACATCAGGAACCGGAGGTATGTAGGCTTCCATTATTCAAGAATTTAGCAACATAAAGCATTTGAATTTTTTGTTACTATTGAAATAGTTTCCATGCCATCCAATAGTCCACCGGTGATGGGTGCTCAGCCCGACTCCAATGATCCCACTTCAGGGTTTCCCCTCTTCCCATTTCGGCCAAGGAACAATACTTCCTTGACGAGTGGGTCCAGCGGGGACAACGTTACCGAAGAGCCTGGAGGAGGTATTGCTCTCAGCATCGTCATCGTCATCGGCATCTGTTTCCTCGTCCTTAACGTGTGTGCCTGCGCTGGAGTGTTCTACCAGCGGGATCGAGTCCGTTTCAAGGAGATGCTCCTTCAGAGGCAATACAAACTTCGTCCCGCTGGTTTGGGTCCAGCTGGTGCTCCGGCAGACGCCGTGAGCAACAGGGAACTGACAGAGAGCATTAAAGGAGAGGAGGAAAGTGCTGCGGCCCTGCAAAATGATCTTCCCCATCAGGCTAGTACTAGTACAATGGATCCGCACACTAAAGTAAGCCAATGGATGGCTCAGGAGATCACTATAGATCCTTGTCCACCCCCTCCATCTGGTTCCGTCTCAATCAATAACAAATCGACAAGTCGGGGTCTTGCAGTCGCCGCTGCTAACAAACTTGGAGGCTCTGATCGTTACGACCCCCGAGAGTCCGACAGAGAGCCTTCGTCAATTTTGTTTCCCATGTTGACGAAATCCACTAAAGCTACTGATATATATGGTCTGCTTCCTTTGAAAGAAGAAGGAAGTCACCAGCAGTCTCAAAAGGAAACTGCCATTATCGAAGTTGCACCTTCAGAATCGACCACGAGTACAATCGGCCGCCGACGGAAGAATCGAAGTAGGAGTCAATCTAGCTTGCATCGTCGATCCATCGCTAAACGAGATGTGGCTGTGGGGGACGATGATGATGGGGGAGACCAATTTTCGGGTGATGCGACCCCTTACGAATTCTCTCGTAGAGAGAGCATTCAAAATGAGGAAGATAATCGGTTCTCTGCAAATTACACTGCACCCTTGGATACCATACGAAGGCTTAGTTACCCAAAAGTTCTGCCCGATTTTCCACGACAGCGACAAGATGATGACCAAGTTTATTCACCATCCGACACTGATCGTGTCGTGTACTCAATTCCGAGTTCCCGTACCGCCTCTCATTCAAGAGGTTCCTATTACCGCCCGAATCAAATGGACGCCACAACTACAACAACTCCATCCAGCAGTATACTAAAGACTAATTTGCCCCAAACTTTAGTTGTGGCTCCTCATCCGCGCTCATCCATACTAGTTAAATCCAGCAGTAGCGGAAGTAGCTCACCAGCAACCTCCGTTCCAGAACCGGGCTTGGTCGTCCGGCCAGGCGTCTCAGCTGTTGCTGCCCGTCAAGCTGAGTCGGGTCAGCCCGACGTCGTAGTAAGGCGTTCATCTGACGATTCTGGAGCTCAGCAGAGACCACCGAGTGTACGTAATTCACGGCAATGGTATGCTCAGTATAGTCAGTCGTTGAAATCACAAGCGTCGATTGATCAAACTAGCGATCAGAATAATAAAGGTGAAGACGATCTCCAAAGACCTTGAGATGAAAAAAACTAGCATAGTAATATGTTGTCATCATCCGAAAATAGTATTCACGCCTACCTCTTGTACCCATTACTGAATTACTTTTTGTTAGTTATAATTCTTCACTCGGGGACATGCTTGCCATAAGTTTCCATACATGTTTCGTATTTTTTCGAGACCTTATTTTTTCAACTGTGGAAAACGTCAACCAATCAATGTATAAATGAAAAATTCAACAATAATTCATCATCTCACAAGTATTCCGGCTTCAATTTTGCACTTCCGCTATTTCAAAAATGGTGTAGTTAGGTATAGTTCCTCCTTTTTTTACAAAAAAAAAAAAAAACACTGTAAATACATACATATATTATCAAGCCTTATTTGTTTATCTATTGTGCTTTCATTGAGAATTGAATAGAAGATACCAATTTTTGAAAATAAGGATTTTGGAATAAGGAAATTGTTTCAAGATGTTCTTAAGCGGTTACTTTTTTTTTCTTTAGGCATAGTTTTCCATTGTACGATATTGAAATACCTACCGTGCCATAGCCTATAGGAGAAAAAAAAATTAGGAAATTTTAATTACAGTTTATGGCATTGCATGTGCTTATATATAAAATCCTTTCCAGTTTGGTTTTAATTCTGTTTCTCTGGTATGTTATGTATCAAAAGTAAACTGCTTACTCAGTACTGCATTAAGTTCAGATCATAATCTATGCATAAGTCATTACTTACATTCACGTATGTTTGAACTTTAATTGGCTGAGCTATAGTGTACACCAATAGAAACCATAAATAAAAAAGAATGAAAGTTTTTTTTTCGTATTTAGTCAATTTTTGGACTATACTGAAATAAAATTTAGAATGATAATTAAAGGCAAAATATTAATCATGATAGAAAATTAGTTATCACGATACCGGTATCTTTAAAAAATTCATCCATACGATTTTATATTAATATGATGCATGATCATCGCAGTCCACTCCAATGGTGATAGCTTCTACCTACGACGTGTGCTATGTTTTGATTGAAGAAAGAAGGATCTAATCATGGACCAAGGATTGTAGCTCTATAAGCTTCTAGTTAATTCTAGTTATCTATTTATCCTGTCATTACCATAGCAAAGTCTTCCTATGAAATGAAATAGAATGACGTCAACGTGGGAGAGGGGAAAGAACGTCAACGATTATAACAAGGTTTCCTATGGCGTCGCCGTTCTCATCATCGTTCTTCAAATATTGGATATCTTGGAATACCTAGTTCTCTCAGTCCATTGAATGGGCTGGGTGTTTTTCGGGTTTGACGCATCAGAGAAAACGTGATTATTTAGAAGGGCATACGATGGGAAACGGCCGGAAGTCAAGTCAACTGTGCTCCTCGCTCTCGTCGATCAAATTGAATTGCAAAAAATCGCCGGTAATGGACCAATTCGATGGAATTATGACATAGGAAATGAGGGAGAGGACGGTTCCCCTATTTTCCCTCCCCTTTGCTCTCATTTAGAAGCAGCAGAGAGAAAAAAGGTTTGAGATGCTGCTAGTAGTAGAGCAGCTCCTGAAATGGTTATCTCCATTGGAGCGTACGGAGCATCTAGGGCGCGCGAGGGGATCTAATCGGGCACCAGACAACCGAAAGTTGATTGCTATATATATAGAGAGAGAGATAGAAAAAGAGAGATGTGCAGTATTTCGGCAGTTTCTGTCCCTCTCTCTCTCTCTTTCCCATCGTCATACCTTCTTCCCTTTTCCATATCTTTTGCTGAGAGGAGGATTATTATCGAGAAAGCTGTACAGATTGCAATTCGATGAATGTATTGGATCAATACTATTTGAGGCATTCCCAATGGATTTCCAAGATGGGTCATATCATCCAGTCAGCCAGTCAAGTGGTTTTCTTAACACTTTATGCGGATATGGTGTATCCTCTGCGCTATTAGCAGAGATACGGAATAGATGGGTGGATGAACCGAAAATTTCCATGGGGACTTTCTCGTTATGAAATGTCATGAAGAGATAGTCTCCGTTCAGCACCGTGTAGGAGAGAGATGCTTCATAATTAAAGAATACATAGTAAATTAGCTATACTGATTAGTTTTCCACAAGACTCCCTCTTAATTACATTTTCTAGCAATAGAAGAGCTTCATAACATTGCATCGTTCCTCGTCTGTTTTTCCTCCTCTTCAAAATTTGCTTAACTTTTATGGCGAAAGAGATCGATAGGAATATATTTTGCATAAGCTATCATATAACTTAAATAAATAAATTTTAGATGTTCTAGAGTTTTGAAAATTGAATTCAAGAAGACTTTTTCCGATCACTTTTTTCCCAGAACAGAAAGAAAGGGTTCTATTCACAAGTGGTACGGTACCGTACGGAAATGAGGATGGAACAGAGCCTTATGCCTATCCTGTTGCCTTCATTCTACTTTATGGATTCTTTCTGGATCTCGGCCGCGAATAAAACTTTTTCTTTTGTGTTTGAATAGAAGTCGTTGATTGGAAACTACGCAGGAACTGCCAATATATTGTTCGCTCCTCCTTTTCCCGTACTATAAATTAGGGTCGTAACCCCAAGGAGAGTAGGAGCGACATCCCTTTTCATCAAGGTTAAATCCCTATATAGAATCTTTACCTTTTGGATTAATGGGTGAAATTTCCTCACTCGCATGAAAAGAAAGGTTACGGTCCTATTTAATGGTTTATCATTTATTCTGTAGATTAAACACCTTTAAAATTGCGACGGAACTTAGCGTGAGGATCCCTCATTTCAATGTCAATTGAAGCAATAAAGGGCGATGAGTGCTAGAAGTTTGGAAAAGTACGATTACCGGGCGCATGTGTAACCTGTAAGGAAATGAAGACTACGATCTTCATGAATAATTCCTACGTTCCATCAAGAGTGAAGCCAAGTAACAAAAAAAAAAAAAGAGGATGGAATCACTTCCGTCCTTTTTCGAAAGGTTGAAGCGCGCTAGTCGTTCACCCACAATCGAGAGAGAAAGATTGAGTACGAGACCAGGGAACACTTTCAGTAGACTGAGAGACACATTGGCATCGCAAAAGAGACGACGTCCCATAGAAGTGCGGAAGAATATATACTCTCTCACCACTTCAAAGGAGTGCTTGGATAAATAAATATAAATAAAAAATAAAGGGAAAGAGGAGAGGGAGGAGGAAGTTTTTTTTCAATCCTGCGAGATAAACTGGAGAAATTGGCAACGCTGAGATACTAAATAAATTGAATTCATTTAAATAGTTAATTCAAGAATTTATGTTAAATAGTGAAAATAACTAAATTGAACCCACTTATAGAATCGATTTCCCGAATGGGCGAAATTTTTTAAAGCTATCTAGTATTTTCATTTAATTAAGAATTTAAGCCGAATAAAGTATAGTCGACGCCCAGACTTATTGTACCTATTTTTATTAGGCTACTATAGAAATGAGCTATTTTGACGACAATCACAATATTAAATTATATTAAATTATTTCAAGTGCTTCCGAATTTGCAATTACATTTTTATTACACCAACGAAAATGTCTGCCACCTTCCATGGATATACCAACGTAAACAATTATTTTCACTTGACTGGCTCAAACTTTATTATAATGGAAGTTTGAAATTGAAAACATTGCAAAAAAATATATAGGATGAAATATTTTTTTTAACTGAAAGGAAAACTTTATGGAGCAACTTTTAAAAACGTCTGAATCTGTTCTGACACCATTTCTCTAATTGGCAAGCAAAAGAAAGCGCTAAAATATAACTGAAAATAAAGACAAAACTCAAAAGGCAAAAAACGTTTCCTTGACACCTTCGTTCTAACGGAAGAGCACGGGAGCGCCCAACTGAATCATGTGTTTTGATGTTGAAATTTACACGTTATGGATTCTTCAAAGGATTCTATTAAGAATACACACAAATAGGGTCCCTATACCCTCTACCCCCATTATTTACTTATCTGGAGAAAATCGATAGTTTTTTTCTCCCACTTTTGTTTCCGGCCCCTTGAATCCCATTTTGGACGTCAGGAGGAGGCGTCGATAGGAAATGCACTTATACATCCAGTCGTGTTATACAACTCTCCCCTGGAGGATTTAAGCGCAGCTAGCAAGGATCCCTCTGCCTTCCCATGCTCAAACAAGCTAGAAAGGAAAAGAGAAGTTGCTCTTGTGTTACTTTGCTGGAAGGAGCTGTGGATAACTCAATCCGCCTCAAGCCCCCCAAGTGTATTTATATATATATAAATATACGTGTGTACAAAACATCATATAGCATGTAACCTGGTTTTTGTTGCTCCTCGGGATCCGGATCGAAGAGAAGGAACAGCGTGCGAACGTGTGACGATATCTTCTTTGTCATCTCGAATAGGAAACGGACCGCTTACACCGTTGGAACACGTAAATACACGAAACAGGTCAATGGAATTGAAAGTATCGAAGACAGAATGGACCGATCGGACCATACAGCAGGGCGCGCACTGTTGATTCACGCATCCGCCGGAATGGTCATTGTGTTTCCGCACCTTTCCTTCTATTAGGATGTGAAAGTAAACGTGATTGAAGAAGGTTTTCTTCTTTATATCCTTAATACTCCAAAGATTTATTATAGCAGGTCGCAGCATATTAACTATCAACAACAGACTGCTGAATACAAGAATAATGGAATCATAAATACACTTAAATAAGTAAATCTTGTCTTATTGAGGAAATAGAGAACATTGGTTCAATTTATCCGAAATTCTTTAGTTGGAAAAAGGAGGCTTGTCTGTTAACTAAATAATCCCATCAGACGTTCGCAGGACACTGTCCCATGAGATACCACAGTCATTCTTTGTATCGAAGAAAGGCTGGGTCTAGCATTGATGGGGAGTTTCCCCTTTGGCCCAGTGGTACCTTATTCTTGTGGGATCGGGATGTGTTTTGCCCCTTCTTTTATTATCATTTTTCCTACTTGGTCTATTGACAGAAATACGAGAGTTCCGTAACAATATTGAGTCTCACATAAAAAAAGAGAGAAAAGGAAAGTAAAATAAAATAAAATTTAAAGAAAAATAAAATATGGGTTCACCAGATTACTGTGGGTAGTATCGTGGATGGTGAACGAAAGGATTCTCTTCTATGGATTTCCATTTCTTTGGCGATCAGACAGCGGAAGGGAATGTTTCGATAGGCTTATGGAGGGTAAAACGAAATAAGAATTTATGCATCTTTTTTCCCTTCTTGTATTATTCTTACGTGAATATTGGATTCATGTCAAACCTCGTGCTGATCTCTTTATATCAGACAAGAATCGATCCCGTATCATTCATGATTGTATGAGGGAACAAGAAGAAAAGAGGAAATCCAATCTTGGAATCCCATTTTTTCTGATGTTGATCCCACCGCACCTGACAAATTATGTCGGATTTCTTTCAAACTAGCTAGAGAAGAAGAAAAAAGAAGACGGAAAGAAAAATAGATCCTATTTCTTGTGTCACATCCAATAGGAAAAGCAAATCTTAATTTATGTCGCGGAGTTGTCGACAATGCACGTCAAGCTGAGATTCATGGAAAAGGCCGAAGAGCGCGCGCGGGATTCAGCGTGAATGCTGTAATAACAAACGCGTGCCTTTCTCCTGTGTACGCTCTCTTTGCTCCCGCTCTCTTTTGTCGATTCGATCCTTTCCAAGCACAACATACCTACCCGTTCGACTAGATCTGAAGGCTAATGAAAAGTTATTGCCTCCTTTGTACCCTAGTCCGTTCGTCCGTCTTATCCGATCTTTTTATTATTATTATTATTATTCGCTCTTATCTTTTTATTTTTTTATTTTATTAAGAGCAGTAGGGTTTCCCTTGTCTTTCATCGATGTCCCTAAATTGTTTTTGTATCTCTATTTTTCTCTTCTTTCCTTTTCTTCTTTTCTGTTCTCTCTTCCTTTTCTTTTTGTAAGTTGTATCCATCAGATGCGATGTACGATCACGCACGTTCGGACAAGTGCCCTCATCTCTATTGGATGTATTGTCCTCGGAGGGAGAAAAGAAGAAACAAGAAAAAAGGAGGGAATCACATCAAAAGATAAATGGCAAAGGAAAAAAAGAAAAGGATGGCTTGAACAAAGTTTTTTCGCAGGTCTGATTCTTATAGATATTTCTCCCTCTCTTTTCATATTATCCCAAATTTGAGCTTGAATTCTTTCACGTAAAGAAATCGGGATTCACGTTCCACGACTGCAAATTCCGATAGAGCTGAAAGATAGCCTTTTCATAGATAAAAAAAAGAACAAAAAAGAAGAAGAATAATATTCATGTACCAAAGAAATTGAATTACGTGTTTTCGTAAAGAGATCCATCGGACTGCGCATGATCGCCAACGGAACTGGATCAAGAGGGTTGGATGCTGCTTTGCTCGGGAGCACGCAGTCAGTTCTTGGTGGATGCTGGAGTCCCATAGCAGTTCTGCTATACCCCTTTCTATACTCTTCTGGGAACCGAAAGAGGGAAAAAAAGCAGTAAGAGAAGAAAAGGGGAAAAAAACCACAGACTGGACGAGTAAGAGCCACTGACCAGTGGGAGTGCATATATACATCGTCACACTTCCTCCGGTTTCCGGCGGCGTTCCGGATCGTAAAAAATAGAGAATGCAAGTCTGAGAGACATCACCATCTCACGGGCCATTGGGCTGATTCTTTTTGGGTGCCATCCAGAGGAGAGCTCCTCTTTTCTCGCATCGTGAATTTTGCCTCCAACACTTTGATTCTCTTTCCTTTGGATGAGAATGAGACCATCATCGTCTCACTGGCAGGAGAATCAGCATCCGTTATTTCGCATCCATGACAACACCGGAACGGCTTTTCAATCAGACAGTCATCATCAACAAAGTGCACCGGATCCCACCCATCCAGTAGGACGTCTCTTGTCTCACCCACACATTGTCAGGTACAAAAAATGATTCTTAAATACTTTATTTGGATCCCAGACAGGATAGTAAATAAGTTTCAAAGAAATCCCATCAGTAAATTGGCTGTAACGTATGGCTCGTCAAGCTCGCTACATCCCACCGGTTGCAGTTCTCACCATTTACGTCAATGCTGATCTGTTTGGAACTAGTTTAGAGAGTGCACAGTACAATCACAAAGCGTGTATTCCATGTATAGTTTATTCTCTTAACCTTACAACCTTTTAGTGTGATCGTAATCTTACACAATGATTTGTTATAACGTATTTCACTGAAACCTTTATAAAGCGTACAGAGAGAGAGTTCCCTTCTGATCGTCTTAACGGGTAAGCACTTAACTATCTCGTTGCGTCCCGTCCTGTAATGGATGTTTGCTCCTTGTCGCTCTTCTATTTTATTTATTGAAGGATAGAGCGGCACCGAGGTGCCACGTCGTTCTCTGATGGAAGGAGAAACTAGAAACTTCGCCACTCTGATGGTTTTCCAGCGGGTCACGTGTAACATTGATGAGTTGAGAAAAAACAATGAAGCAGGGTACGTTTAAGAAAGATCCCGAGAACGTATTTCTCTTTTGAAAGGGAATAATGAAAAAAGACTCCTTCTCAACAGCAGCAGAATTATGCCCAACACCTATACTAATATGTCTCGAATCGAGTTCTTTTCTTACTATATATTCTTGAAACCTTTCAGTTGGGTACAAAAAAATGAAGAGAAACACGATGAGAGAAGAACCAATAGAAAAAAGACTGCACAAAAAAGCAACGGGAATATAAAATTGTTTACCGTTCAGCTATATCTGGGCTTCATAAAATTGACTGATATGGAGAGCCTACATAGTATTCTACCCCATCCGCTATCTAGCCTCCGCCTCCTCTCCCCTTGAGTATAAATACTGTTGTATAGGAAGCTACTAACAATACGTGCGAGGATCCATCTTCGGATGAATGCCGACAGGATTGGTGGGTCTACATAAATCCTGCCAAAGTTTGGGACAGCTCCCGATGGCAGCTATCAAAAGGGAGGTCATAATGTGTGCATCCCGCTCCATGTTGATGCTGCTGCTTCGAACGCAAAAAAGAGGAGAGTCATCTGCGTGAAAAGCGGTTTATCCCGTTCACCGATTTACTATGTGATGTCCCGTGATGCACGGCTCTTGCTTTTTCAACGCTCCTAGACCAGTGTTTCCGCTAGCTTGACTTGCACGGATTTTTAGTTTATCACTATCTAATACTATTCAGCTGCTGATATGGTGACGTAGTTACTAGAATACATGCCACCACTTCCACCTCATTAGCTATGTAAAAGAGCAATTCTCTATTTCTTTACTATACAGCCATCCTCATTTCCCTTGTCTCTGACGAGGGTTTGCGGAATAGTGTACGTACATCATGGTCGATAAAAAAAAAGAAGGCTCAAGGAAGTTTTCGCAAGGAATCATGTGGAGAATATTTCATCCTTTGGCTGGAGCTATACAGCGATGGATTGAGTTGTCAGATCGCAGGCCCTTTCCCAACCGTAGGCCCCTACCGTACATCATCCAAACTCTCAACAAAGGATGACAACAATACATATATAGAGTAAAGACCAAAGAGCATCAAACCTTTAATTGAAGCTGTGCTGCCCAGGCTGTAACTGTTTTCTGCCTCGATCTTTATGCCGTCTTCGTCGCCTTTCTCGTGATGGAGAGGAGGATTCGAATTGAATGGAGTAAAAGGGTATAGAGAGAAGAGAAAATAAGAACGAGGAACGGTGATGGTATCGATCGGACAGCTATAGAGTAGGGATGCTATTTGGCTCGCTTCTCACACGGACTCTGTACCGTTCCTCATCATAGAGATTGTGCCCTTGTAGCGATTTTCTCCTCTTTTCACTTCCGCTGATGCCCATCAGGGGACAACGAGAGATTGAGAGAGATGAAAAAAATATAAGAGGCAAAGGCGGCTTTCCTTGCCTTGTGTGTGATTTTGCCGAGTGGTCTGTCTTACCAGTCATTTTAGTCCATCACGATATTGGGGACTCAGTCGATGATTGGATATTTTTGGAATCCAATTACTTAAGAAGAGCTACTATCGACTTATTTGCCGCCTTGTGGACTCTAATATCTTTAGATCTAACGTGAAGGACTCATTACTCCATACAACCTTCTCGTCGAAACATTAAAACAAAAAGAGATACGATAAGTATAGAAAGGCATTACCACCATCAGTTGATTCTGAAGTCCGGATCCTGCTGAGACGGGTAGAGGTCTCAGTGACATCGCAAAAATGTTCGCCACATTTGTTCTCTCTATCAAAAAAGGAAGATCGAGCTGACAAGGACCTGAAACCCCATTTCCTGCCGTTGCTCCGAGAGTGCCATTAGTACATAGCATATTTTCTCTGCTTCTGACTCACTATTTCATTTCAAGATACATTCAGAATACGGGCTAGAGACATTTTTAAAATGAGAACTAGAACATTGAACAACCTCTATTGAAACCCTGAAAATTCGTATCCCAGCCGAATATTATGCGTCAATGCGTTTAATGAAGAAGTCATTTCGATTCAGTGTCAAAGTGGAGTACTACCGCATGCCAATCGTTAATAGTGAGGCATCATAACAGGAAGCCAAGGGAAACGAAATGACGAGATTCCGATCAGTCAATAACATTGTACGATATCCGAGTTTATTAAACGACCGCAGAATCCTTTGAGACAAAGAAAAATTCGACGATATCAAAGATAGTACGGAAACCAATCGCCGATGCTACCAGGCGAAACAAAGATTAAAAAGGAAACAATAATCAAAATTGTGTGCATTCATGGATGATGAAATGGAAGAGTTCATATAGAAGAATCCTTCAGGTGACACGAATCCAATTTAACGTCTTTGATTGATGTGGCGCTCCACTGCAAGGCACAACAACAAACGCCACACAATGAGGGCGGTGGATCACAACGATGTTGTTGTCGACGGCGCTGTCCAATATCGTAAAAGAGTTCTACGATTATATTGGCTCCCGAGGCAAAGATTCTTTGAAAAGAGAGGAATGATCGATAGATACACCCTTGTTATTTATGACACATCTCCACAAAAGGGGTCTCTGCTCTAGAAATGGTATTACATTTTAAGTCATTCCTTAGTCAACCCCATTTCTACATTCCCTTGCCCTCAACTTTTGGCTATTATAACGACTTGTCTGCGAGTTACTTCCATATAGCAGCATGTTTGCCCAACAGTACATATCCAACCTTCAGATACTGACCCACACAAAAATATAGATTTATTACTATTCCAATGAATTCCAATGAAAAATTTTGAGCAATCTAACTAATAAGGGCCGCAATTCGCTAATGCTACTAGTTTGAAAAATGAGTATATACTGGTCGATTGCTTTAACCTTCAGCATCACCTAACAATATTAAGACAAAGTTAAGACGACTTAATGACTACCATACGTGCGGTACGGTACTGTACCTTTATTTATGCTTAAAATGTGATTTAGGCCTCTTTCTTTCCTTCTTTTCTATGGAAACGACCTAATTCAAATATGGAAGCAAGAATTATTTCAAGGGTGCCTATTTCAATCACTCAGCTTATTCATCTCAAGTTGTATCGCTAATCGCTTTTTCAGGATATTTATATCTTGGCTCCATTGAGAAAATTTGCTTCTTCTAGCCCTACTCATGTTCTTTCCGTCTCTTTGTGACTAGTACAATACCGAGCTGATTTGTTTCCTCAAAGAGGTTCTACAAGAAAAAGAAACTGACTGTAGAGCACTGCAACAATAATGATTCCATTGTTTTGATCCAATATTCTTTCTCTACTCGACAGGTCCACCATTCAGCACGTTCAAGATTGTCTTCGCTTTGGAGTCGTCGGGGACCTATAGAAATATCTTGAAATCTATCGTGAAATTGAAAGAGTACCTTTCAGCTGGATGCTCAGTTAGTTTTGCTCCAGAGCGCAACAAGTGAAGCATCATTTCCCTCAGGTGCTCGTCGTTGACTTGACAGCGGCACAATGGGGTCGGTGGCGATGCTGAACCCAACACTGACATTGACAATTCTCTTGTTAACAATGATGTACATTCTATCGACGCTGAACGGGTCCCCTTTGCCAGCCGGCAAGACAGGACCTGGACCCAGTGTTAAGACACGATACGGAATTGTCCAAGGAATGATTCTCTCTTTGCCGAATCCGCTCAATCCCGTCGAGGTCTTCCTGGGCATACCCTACGCGACACCGCCGCTTGGGATCAACCGATTTAGCCCGACGAGGAACCCACAATCTTGGTCTGGGACGAGGATGGCAGATCGACATGGTCCGGCCTGCCCTCAGCGATTCCCTCTTGACATGAACAACGAAACCGAGTCCCTACGGTTTATGTCCAAGGCTCGTCGTGAGCACCTGCTTCATGTTGAGGCCATGCTTTCAAAGAATCAGAGTGAAGATTGTCTCTACCTCAATATCTACGCCCCATTTCAAGGTAGGGCTGCTTTTACTTTACTTTTTTAAATCATTATTTGAATTTCTGTATAAATTGTTGATTTAGTGATTCGCGTACGCGATTTCATTATAAACTTTAACTTGCGACAATCAACGAAATTTACTATGTTAATTGATCATGAATATGTTTCTATATCTTAATGGGTTGCCAACTGTTAGCTAGCAATTTTTTACCTTTAAAAAAAATATAAAGATTTTCTTCGTTAAAAAAAACGAGGTTAAGTGACGCCTTTAAATTTTAGAGTAGATAATTTCCATAAGCTGAATTAATGAAGCAATTAGTTGCCTACAAATTACTGTAAGTGAAGTGAGCGGTATAGACACTTCAAAAGTAACACTTTCCTCGTCAATTTAGTTACTAAATTCATAATCGTTTCACCAAGGACACTTCAAATTAAAAATTCAAGAAACTATCGATGTTGATAGGCGCGAATATAATTTCCTTCGAAAATATAGTTTCATTTTAGGATTGAAGACGTAAACTTTATAATGGTTCTACCTACTGCTTTCTTATATTGCCCTAATTAAATCTTTCTCTTTTTTTTTTGTCTTTTTTAGAATTCATTACCTCCATAATAATGGCGTGGGTTAAAAAAGAAAGCATATAATATGATGATTTGAATTAATCAAACTTTATTCACATAGTCAATTCAAAATTTAATTTGCATTTCCTTACTTCTTTGAGCATTTTCAACTGATCAAAAAAGTTACTATCTCTTAATAACGAATACTAATAACCTCTTTCGTATTCATAGTCTTTTTTTCGTTCATTGAGCTGTGCTCTGCTCTCCCATGGTTTCGTTGAATGCGTAGCACAAACCTCTGCTGTGTTCTTATTCCGATGAGCTTTGAAAGATGAAGAGAATAATTGATCGAACTGAGAGTCTCACGCTCCAGCAGAATAGAGAAATTTTCCTCTTCGGCTTATTTTTCCCCCCGAAGAAACGAGTACATGATGTGGGATTCTAGCAGCTGACGATGTCTGGAAAATGATTGCAAATTATGCATAAGACATGCAGGCAGAAAATAGAGGGGAAAAGAAGAAGGAAAGAAAAGAAAAGACCGCCGTCGAGTCAAAAAAGCAAAGCCCGCCGTCAGAAATGCTCATTTTACACACGTCTCCTTGCCGTGAGCAGCGAAGCGCGGAGATCCAGACGACGTAGACAAGGAAAACGCATTATGGCAGCGATGGTGATGAGATAGGGAATCATTTATACCATTGCTCCTATCATCCAAATGAAGACGGATAAACGAACAGACAATTTCTCTCCTCTTAAGAGCTCCTGATTAATATAAATGAGACACCCGTGATGATGCAGTCAAGCTTGTCCTATTCCTCATTTTCTATACTCAAAGGAATATTGAAAAGATGAAAGCGAGTTTTTTTTTTTATAACTAAAGTGTGCTGATTCATGTTAATTATTTTCAATGTGTCTGGAAATACTATAATAGTGGCAAAGACATAACTGAATCAATCGCCTAGGTCTTCTATATGCAGCTGGATTTGTAGAGAATCATAAATTGTTGTTTGTTTTGCGAAACGAATTCGGTTTGGTGAGCTCAGCACGCTGCGGATCACGCACTCTTCCAACCATTCCTGCTTTCCCTTTCACCATCTGATTATCTATCTTTCTCTCTCGCTGTCTCTGTTATGTGTGGGTGTGTTTCGCCAAGTGGAATTAATCCTAGCAGCAGTTAGGATCCCCGCCTCTGAAACAACAACAAGCGCCTTAAAGGAACCGATGCGCTTCAGTCCTCTTTCGTTTTTGTTTTTTGAGGGTGCTAGGCTTTGATGGGCACCGTCCGTGCGCAAAAGAACCGAAGGTTGCTGCCGCTCCTCCGACATCTGTAAATATGGAGTTGTAAAGAAAGAATTGCCTGCTTTTAGCTTTTTCTTAGCGCCTTCCAGCCAACCAAAAATAAAGTAGGCACATAATTCATTAATTGCTTTTTTCTTTCTTTTCTTTTTCTTTCTTGAAAGAAAGCATGAGAAGAGAGTTGATGATGATATTAAATCCTCGCATGGGCGACGAAAGATGATTATGATTTTCGTAGAATATTTATTTTACCTTTAGGAAAACTTATGAATGGATACAAAATAAATAAAAATGTCTTTCTTATTATAGAGAAGAATATTTCGCTCCCACGCACATTAGGAACAGTTGAACTAGCAGGCTACTGCTTGTTATCCGTCGCTACAGTTATGAAAAAAAAACACCCACGTCCTTTTGTTGTGCAGTTCTAAACAACAAACATTCGCGTTTTGAACGTTTATTTTGTATACACGCCATTTAGCATATGTAAACATCCCTTGAAATTAAAATATTCTACGATCTAAAAAACTTACTTTAAACAAAAATGACCGTTGCTATCAAAGACTACTTAAAGACGTTTTCATTTAAAAAAATAAATTAAAAAATAGGCCAAAACTAAAACAATATATTTCATTCAAGCATTACCAATGCAGCAGCGTGTATGAATTCCAAGACGAAATCGAAATTAAAACTTCAAGCTTAAATCTTTTAGAAGGAACCAAGAGTAGGCTTTCGCTCGATGTTGGATTTTTCTGACAGTCTAATTGTATCCATCAGTATTGGTCTATACCTTAGGAATTATTGAGGGAAGCAAGAAGAGGTGAACAACTATTGTAAAAGAACTCTTTATATAAATAAAATAGGAGGCTGTTTCTGTTACAAAGAGCGTGTGGTAATTAAGTACAGACTCACTGGACACTATTTTATATTTATATCTTTTATATAGAAAAGATCGATCGTAGTCCGCACCTTTCCTTGCACGTTGAACCCAGAGACATCCACTCTTACGCTCCTTTATATAACAGTCTCAAGCCGCAGTTTCGGTTGAGAGCTTTTTCTCAGTTGAGAAAGAAAGAAAGAAAGAAAAAGAGCTCACACCCATTCGCTCTCTTTCTCTCTGTTTCATGGCCTACTCTTATTCTTCTTCTTTCATTGATTACAATGTACACTTCCGAGTTAAAGAGAAGTTGGACTCCAGTTCCTGGAATCCAATTCTTGTATGTAGAAGCTATTGGTTACATTCGATTTGAATTTATGTTGATCCTACGCTTCTAGGTTGTTTTTTTATCCTTATTGAGTCTGAAGAAATTAGCCTAGTCCTAGTAGTGAGGCAATTTCAAGCCAGAATAGATTCAACAGATGCAGGATCCATATGATAGACTTTGCCAGGCAATGCTCTCTGCGCCCAATCCGCAAATGTTTCCCCCGCAGTATAGACTAGAGAAGAGTGAGTAGCAATGCGATGCGAAGGGGCAGAACCTGCGGAAACGGCTTTTGAAGGAAAACCCGGAGAGCTCGGTGATGAGGCAGCTTCCGAAAAGGCCTTCTTGATTTACGGCTCGTCCCATAAATAAATAGAGCGAGAGAAAAGACGGACGTATTTATATACCATAGAAAGAGAAAGGAAAGAGAAAGAGAGAGAGAATGCAACGCCTAGGTCCTATATCGTTTTCACAGTGCTGCTGTGGACGAAGACACCCCCAAGTCTTTCATAAATCCACTTATAGTTTCTCCACAAATTGTATCCCTTTACGAGCGGTTTATTTGTTTCAAAGGAAAACCCATGCCGACTGTTATTGTTGCACTGTTGCCGGGTGATGGCAAGGGAGTCGTGGATTCAGGATCCGTCAGCCATTACGTTTGGAAAGGGATCTTTGCATTAGGAACCGTAGAATATACTACCATATTATATAGGCTTAGTCATTTTCTTCCTTGGATTCCTTCCATGTTACATCCCGAAAAAAAATATTGTTTAAATGCGATTAGCGTCTTAAAAACACGTGAGTGCAGCACTGCAGCTGATTCGATGGTAACATAAATATTTCTTTTCTACCTTTTTGTGTAATATTATTTATTATTATTATACATCTCCTTACCGAAAATTTTGTTTTCCTGAAATTTATTCAGAAGCTCTTTCTGAAATGTATATGTAAGTATTGATTTTATATCAAGTTTAGAAGCTGCTATACAACTCCTGTATCCTTGTTTTATTGATTTTTCAAAAAAGATTTATTCTTCGAAAACTATCTTTTTTTTCCTACCAGAAACTATTTAGGGTATTGTACAAATCTTGAAAATCTCTTGATTACAATTTTACTTATTGATACAATTTTGTTTGAAAACCAGTTAACCGCAGCAGGCAAAATGATTGAACCGAAAGATTAAAACTTTCGGGCTTTTACATATTCCTCGCTTGTGACATCACTCCGTCTGATCCGCTAAGAGCCTTATACACCATTTTTATTCCGTAAAAAAAAATACAACATAGTAAACAACATTAAATTTGAATTCGTGTTATAATCCTTGATCCACTTTTTTTCTCAAGAACATATTTGGTAATGATCCCCTTTAAGATCCGTCGAAACATTAAGTTCGAGCCTGAGAGGTCATTTTCAAAAACTGTAAATCAGACGAAAATGGAATTCAATTTTTGAGAGTGGGGACAGCAGTTTTAAAGCACAAGGTCTCTCTCTCTCGCGCGCGCGTTTTATTTTATAATCGGGCGGGAAGTGGGCCAACCAAGTCGGAACTGGAGCTATAGCAGTAGATACAATCTTTGTTTCCGTTTTCCTCCGGTTTTTACGCCCGTTCGTTTAAGGCCAAAAAGTTAATTGAAGACTCGTCCAGCTATGGACGAAATGACCGGGAAAAAGTAGGGTAGGGGGTCATTTCACGATCTAGTACGGTATATATAATACTATACCGATCCCTGAGCTCATCCAACGAGATGATAGCTATGCTATTGGAATTCCGCCCTCTTCGGCTTCCTTCCTTCCTCCCATCCTTATTTTTTGCCAGTTCTCTTATATGGAAACTTTCCATCTGTACATACATCATAATTGATAGGCAGCCGCACTGTTGGCATCTTCCTCCTCATCGACATGCAGTCCATTTGTTACACGCGGTTCTGGTGGAACGCGCATCCATCACTTTATCTACTCGCAGTTTCGTACGTGATCCGCGGTCCTGAAAGGAAAAAGCCGGTCGGCCCATTCAATTATGCAGCCTCTATCCTAGTTTACTGAAAATATAAAAGCATGGAATTGTGAAGAATATTGAGAAGTTTTAGTGCTCGGTATACATAGAAAAAAAGAAAGGGAGAGGACTGCGAAACTACCAGCCTCTCGTCGGTATATTCCGGATAATTCATATTCAAATGATGCAGCATTGAATAATGCAAGAGGCAAAGGGCACAACAGGAGAGACGAGTGTAGAACAGGACAAGAAAAGATCGCGCGTCGTAGACAATCAGATCCTTGCGGTCTCCCTAAATAACAATTCAAGTCAGTAGAAGATGCCGACCTTTTCTTGAAGATATTTTTCTTTTTATCTTTTATTTATTCTGTATGTGCGAAAAATATGGTGCGAGCTGTGACATTGTAATAAAAAGGCCTGGTGGTCAACCTCTATAAATCAAGCAAGACGATGACGCATGGTTATTACAAACATTTATGTAAGCTACATTGGAGTTTAAAAGAAGCTTAACGGATATAACGTCAAATGTTTTATCCCATGAACAATTATATTCACTTTGACCCGTTCAAAGCTCCAAATTATGCTTGCTTAAAAATATATTCAGTTGTTCATGATATTCCGAATCCACTTACTCTTTGTTTTATTAGATTTTACATCTATGATGTTAACAGGAAAGCTGATAGATATTTCTTTTGTTTTTACGCATAGGCATTTATTTTTAGAGTTGGGAGCATCACGAAGATCTTTTCTATGTATATAACTATAAACATGATGGTTAATCAAGTCCCTGGACGAAAAAATAGCTGGACATCCCTGATGTAACCGTGTTATAGTCGAGTGTATGATATAAAACTTTGGTCAGTTCCCCTTTCGACCGCGATGCGCCCGGGGAGTCATCCGTCGTGGCTCGTGGCCGGACGACCCGCAGCTGATGGATCGGATCGATACCAACACGTGTTCCTAAACAGAGAAAAAGAACGTTCCTCTGTTTTAGCTTGGAGCCTTTATTCTTTTTTATTTTTAATTATTGTAAAGCTGAAAGGATGTTGTGCTGATGTAATCATGTTGATTGCACATCCGTCGTCGTCATAAAACAGCTTGGATTGCTTTTATTCTGACATGTTTATACGTGTATGTATGTAAGGGCTGGAAGGGTCATGATGACGACGACTAGGAGCGACAAATGACGAACGAGTCGGAAGATCATTGATGTCCTCATAAACTCTTATCCACTTAGAGCACAATCAAAAAGTATAGGCCAACTACTACTTATATAACTGTCACCCCTTTCACCCCGCCCAACGCACCCGATTTATTGCTTTAATTGACTTGAGTTTCCCCTTTTTCTTTCTTTCCGTTTGATTCCTTAGTATAGCGCTCCCTTATTTGTTATACACAGTGTTGCGAATATATTGTGCTGCGTAAATCGCCTCCTCCCGAGGGTGTGTGTGTCTGCGTTCGACGTTTATATGGGAAGTTGTAAATCTCTGATGGTCTCATACTGAGCGATCTTCTTTTTTCTTCTTCTGCCTTTCTTGTGTTGACAGGTCGACCGGCCAATCCAGTGGATCGTTTACCCGTCCTGGTTTTCATCCACGGCGAGTCTTTCGACTGGGGTTCCAGCCTCCTTTACGACGGGTCCCTTCTTTCCAGCTATTCCAACTTGGTCGTCGTCACTCTCAACTTCCGACTCGGCGTTCTAGGTAAGGAATGTACTCCCGATCCGGCTTCAACGCATCGATCCGTATCCTGCGATGCTTGAGACCCACAATTCGATTTGGGCTGCCCAAGAGTTAGTGGGGCTACCAAAGTGCTTAATTTACAGGGGGCCAAAGTCGATACGGAAATTTCTTGGAAAGAAGACGACCAATAATAATTATATTGCTGCTGGATGATGTTTTTCTTTCACCCGACCCGTTAAAGAATCTTTCCTATATATATATATATATATATATATTGATCGATGTGCCCTCCCATTTGATGGGTGCAATTCTGCTGCTGCTGCAGCTACTCCAGCGCTTTGATGCTCTCAGACTTAATGCCCCATTGTCGCACGCTCCGGCTATTAAGAAGCTTTAGCAGCCTCTTTCCCTCAATCTGTCTCGTCTTCGCCAGTGCAAATAGCCATTAAAGATGGACCGGCCGCTTGATTGATCTCCCGACGCCGGAACCCCACTTATCATGGATATGTATATCGGAGCAATCCATCGTGTTTTCCGTCTTCACGCAATAGTATTGGGTATTCGGGTATAAGTAAACAAGGAGTCTTTATCAAGCTTCCACCTTGTTTGAACGCGTATAAGGCGACGGAGAGCAGTACGACAAAGACTGTAGACTAAGAATAGGGTACCCCACGATTCTGTTGTCCGTCAACATTGGCTCAAAGCTTCTCTGTTCCATCCCGGCGTATCTCATTTCCTGCTCCCTCTCTCCTACCCTTTCTATGTTTATATCTGAGCACCATATAAACTTTCTCCCACCTGCCTACCCACTGTCGGATACACATGAATGGAAATCCGCCTCGCTATATTATCTTTAGCTTTCATTTAGACTAAAGCAGTATATAGCTTTAAAATAGTTTCTTCAATACCTATTTTCCATTATTATTGCATACCAACAAAGGGAGAAATGAATAGGCACGGAGGAGAAACATTCAATAAGCACATTTTGAATTATTCGTATCCTGGTGGATTAGAAACTCGACCAAAAGAAGATAGATCGATAGATCCTTCTTTGAGGACCTGCGGATGGCTAATTAAGCTTGGATGACCTTGAATGTTCATTCCATTTCCCCAGACATATGCTTTTACTTACAGTTCACAATCCTCTTTTTCGTGTCGAAATTGAATTTCGTACCAGTACTCAACCTTATCTCACAGGCAGCACTAAGCTGTTGAATAAATTATCAAATTAATTATCTTTTTGCAAGGTTTTAATTATGTTTCGATCCCTGTAATAGGATTCCTCAACGTGGGTAGATGGCCGAAAGGGAAGCCCCGATTGGCTAATTTTGGACTGATGGATCAAGTTGCCGGTAAGTACAACATTTCACGCTGTATACGGAAGCAACAAACCCCGTGTTTGATTGCCCTCCCCCCCCCCCCCCCTTACTTTTTTACGTTTGAGCTATAAAAAGCTGATCATTGATTTTCTGCTCCTTCCTCTCCCATTTCTGTCCACAGCCCTGCACTGGGTCCAGGAGAACATTGGAGAGTTCGGTGGAGATCCGGGTCGAGTCACGCTAGTCGGATATGGGGCTGGAGCGGCTTGCATCCACTTCCTGATGACATCACCTGCTGTCGTCAATGGTAAAATTTATATTTCATTTTCATTCGTACCCTTGGAAGGAGGTACAAGGCCAACACTTTGTACCAAATTCTATTGATCCCCGAAAATGACAAACTCAGAATGCCGGATTTCCGTTGACAACCGAACTTATTCCTTTGACATGGAAGGACTGTGTATGAGAGGTCTTTGAATCGTTATATAAATTATCTGAAAATGTATAGTATTTATTTTTGGTTGAAAGAGGGTTTAGGAAAATGAGATTGTTGAACATTTTTCAAGAAGTGTGTGAAAGAATGGATCTATTTTATCTCTGTTTGCAATGATAAACTCCTTTTCATTCTTTTTTTTTCCTTATTGACTAGGTTCTCAAGCGCAACAGCTAGCGCATACTGAGATTGTATACATCTGTCGTAACTTTATTTTTCTGCTCCACTCGAGAAGAGAGGGTAGAAATACGCCTGTCACTCACTCGGCTTTCTGTGACACTCGACGTGACTAGATTCCTTTAGTCGGCAAAAGAAATCTAGTTTTCTTGATACGATTTTCTCTGGAAGATAGTTGTTTGTTTTCTTATTGGATGTGCCAACTTTTAATCCCGTCTTTTTATACATATATATATACGGAATTTTCTCCAGAAATTATTCATTTAGTTCAGACTATTTCAGTTAAAATGGCATTGCTTTCTCGCTCTTTTGCCTATTGTAAACCATTGTACTTCGTAGAGAGCCTTGATACATAGAAAGTTGTAGAATTCAATTGCTCTCTGGCGTCAACATAGCAGGGTGCAGCGGATTGGCTTTGTCGTACTCGAGAAAAGTATGCATCACGCAGAGCTCCATAGTTTCGGGAATAGGGTACAACACTTCAGTGCGAGGCGGCAAACTCGTATTGATTCCATCCTCACTCCCCGTAGGGCTCCTCTTAAGACTGCTAGCACCCATATACAAGCGAAAAAAAGCAAGGAACAGAGTAACAAGTATATTTGAAGCAAGTAACATACCCCTGCGTCAATTAAAAGAGCGAGAAAACAAAGTATGTTGTATAACAAGGCACCGGGGGCCTACAGCTGCCGCCGCACGAATAGGTGTTTCATTACTACTCCCTCATCGAGTTTCTCGTCTAACGCAAACCACCTTTTCCTCTTCTCTCGCTACTGCGAGGATAAAGTTTCTCTCGAATATATGAACTCATTCTTCTATAGAAGTAGATGCAGCAGCAGCCATTTCCGAGTTTATATCAAAAGTTTTCGGTAGAAATGACGCTCTTTTGTCGAATAGATTTATACCGCAATGGCAAAAGCAGAAGGACGTTGAGAGGGAGAGGACGGGTGAGTACTATGGAGTGGTTGGTTTGTGTGTGATACAGAGACGGAGTAGCTCATTGGGGATGCTGGGAGCACCATGCTCGGATCAAGAGCTGCTGCGGGCGTGCAGGCGGGCCAGCAGCAGAGCAAGCTGGCGAGCGAAACTTTTGATGTTTAATGGGATTAGCAGTTTAGACACGCTTCTAAAAAAGCTTTGCACTGTATAGAAAGAACCTCTTTTCTCATTCTCCATGTATATAAAGGGTTATGTGATGTATTGTTACGAGCAATCTTTCTGAATTCTGATTCAAGATTATACGAGACTAGAGTTGCATCATATTCTCGCAGCATAAGTGTGCATAACAACACATTCAGCACGTGTAAAGCAGTGAGAGCTGCTATGATGATCTTTCAAAAGGGTTCAACTCAACGTCTATTGATTTTTGTTTAAACATTTTTTATTTGTCACTAGCAACAGATTATTAATTTAAAAAAAAAAAAAAAAGAAAAAAAACCCACCCTAAAATGAATCAGTATTCAGGTTTATCTACCACATTTTTAAATTTTTATAGGATTGTTCCAACGAGGAATAATGATGTCCGGCTCTGCCCATGCCCCCTGGGCTTTGGTAACGGAAGCCAACGACGTGGCTCTTCAAGTTGCCCAAGCGGCTGACTGCGTTCACCTTGTTGGAGACAGAAGCGATTCGGAAACCATCCTTAACTGTTTGCGGGATGCTCCTCTCGATATCCTAGACCGAGCAGCATCCAAAGTAACTGCAGCAATCAGCCGGCCTGGTTTCCATCGCCACTTTCGCACGCTCTTCGGACCCAGTATAGATGGTGTGGTGGTCCGCGGTGGAAGTCAGAATCCATCCTCCGCAAATTCGGCCAATTTCGCGTCGGGTGCTGCCGGTTCAAAAAGCAAAAGGATGAGTGGGAATGGGGACGACGGCCGAACCAGCTACGATTTTCTTTTTGGTGTTACGGGTTTTGAGTCTTCTTATCTTCTCTCCGAGACAGCCGTCGAATCAGGCATGGATGGATTTGAGCGAGATGGTCTACTGCGATCCTTTGTGTCCGATACTTACCGCTTTCATCAAATGGAAATTTTTCTAACACTTGTCAACGAGTATACGGATTGGGAACGGACGATACAACATCCGCTCAGCGTTCGGGATTCGACAGTTGAGGCTCTCAGTGACGGACAGTTCGTAGCTCCAGCAATACAGCTCGGCGACACCCTTAGCAACGATAAGAGTGCATATTTTTACGTTCTGGATTATGCCATGGTTCAGGTAACCCACCACTTTATATGTAAATTTTTGAATATTAATATCTAAATGGTGCCGAAAGAGAAAACATTTTAACTACAGAATTATAATTTCAAATCACCATACAATATTCGCGATCGGATATTGCCAGAGAAAAATAGTCTGATGGGATGGCGTGAGAATTCTTTTCTTGACTATTCTTTAGCTGCTTCCTATATTTTCCGCTTCCTAAAGTCCTTCGAATGAGTCCATCAAGAGCAATAACATTGGAAAATAAAGAGGAATGAATGTCAGCTAGTGGCGGAAATCGAATGCTGCTCCAGCTCTAGCGGCCTAAAGTGACGGGGGCTCGATCAAAGTCAATGTACTCGAAAGAGTCTATGTAGCATAACCGAGTTATTTGGTGAAGCGTGGGTGGAGAGGGCATTTTCTTCTTCTTTCTCCATATAGTTTTGGCGGTTCTCTTCTGGCATGCAGAATAAAGAACGGATGCAACTCTGACAAAGGAGAAGTATAATCGGACCAACAGACTTTCATTCTTCTACAGTTTACTTGAGAGCTCCATTTCACTTTGTACGAATAAAATAAGTTACTTCTTTTTCCACATATACTGTAGAAAATGTAAAGAAATTTTAAAGTACCAAGTTCCCTCCCCCTTTTCTCGTCAAAACATTCGTCAGAATTGTAGTGGATAGTTGAATTGAGGTCGATTAGGGTAATTTACTTTTAAGAAGCGTGCGAGTGAGTGGAAGAAGCGTGTCCTTTTTTATGATAACACCAGGGAAGTGCTGCACTAGATGAAACGAAATACCTAGTCACCCTCACTCTTCCTATTTTTTTTTTTGGTACGCTTTCAGGAGTAGCAAGTTATGACAGTCATTGAGCTCTGAGATCACATATAAAGGTGTTATATTACTCTGCCCTAAATTTTTTGTTCGAAACCTTGGTATATATTCACACAGCCATGGAAATAGAGCTATGAGGGTCTTGATGGTTCTGATGTAAAAATGGCACTCATCGTTTTAAAAGTAGAATCTAATTGAAGGGGCTGCACCAATGCCGTAAAAGTTGCATAAAATAGAGCAAGTCGTTATATATATTCTCATCTTTAACTTTATTTTTCTGGTCTTTGACCTATTTCCCTGGTGTTACAGAGGCCACAGGCTTTGCACGGCTTTGAGCTTTCCCTACTCTTTGGCTGGCCCTTGCTGATGGCTGGAGGATTAAGTGGAAGCGGAGGAGGATGGTCTCCGTATCCATCGGGTCGTAATTACTCTCGCCAGGATGCAGCTAACTCAGAAGCTATCATGACGCTCTTCGCTAATTTCGCTCGTACTGGGTAAGTTGAATAATCCTATACACTTCCAGCTTACTCGCCAACGAAGGACAGGGCACTGAGCTTAACTATAGGGCGGGGGAATCAAGGTGTTGGGTGAATGCCAAAGACACAGCGGAGATAGTTTGGTTTAACATGTTCTGCTTCCTAATTCGGGTAGTATCATTAAGCTGAATATAAGCTGCTTCCTTAATGATTCATGGAGAAGATGATGGCAATCTCTCATTTAAGAGGAATATGTCTAAAAGATAAGAAACAAGTACATGCCTTTTTTTTTAATAACTCCGCGAATCATCTTAATAAATAAAAGAGATGCCAAATATTAACTGGAAAAAAAAATATTTCAGTTTCCAAGTACCAAGTTGTAGGGTTTTTTTCTAGCTTAGAGGGTCCTAGAAGATTATCCCTCGGGAAAGAAACGAAAAGTAAATGCAATTTCAAGGAGCACTAGCGAGTCAACCGACTGTCAAAAGGCGTGGGTGTCAGGGTAGTTGGGAGGATACGTAATTTAATCAAGCTGGACATGTCTCTTATACTGCTAAACGTGTTTGCAAACGGGGACGGGTGTATGAAATAAAAGGGCGATGCAGTGGATGCTCTTCATTAACAATCTACTGGAACCTCGCCGGGAATGTGAATGTGCAGAAGAATTGTAGTATGGATCAGAGTTTCCAAGTCTCCTTCACTTGTGCTCTGTCAGATGATTCTTCATTTGTCGGCTGGTTTCGCGTCAGGAATAAGTAATGGGCCGGCTGGAGAGCTGCCCACAGAAGATCTATAAAAGGTCCAACTTGGGATGCCCACATACCCTTTGGATTGGAAAGAAAAGAAAAAAAAACTTTTGCCGACTTCTAGATTTCAGTGCAGTCGCTCCCTTTTTTTACGATAATAAGTTTACGTGGTTGGCCTATTGAAAGGGACAACTATTCATATATTGTACTTCAATTTTGCTTTAAGTTAAACTTTCATAGGATTTGCATACAGTGCGTATACTCTCTTTTGATAAAACTTTGTCATGTTCATATACCGACATTCTATAATATGCAACAGAAGCTTACCCATGTAGCCCTATGCGTTAAGAAGCATTAAGACGGAGCTTGGGCTTTGAAATATAAGTTCTGTGGGTTCCCTCTCATGATCATCTTATACCACCGTCAGTATAACTTTTAGAAATTCAAACTTGGGTTTCTCAGCTTTGGTGCCTTTGGATTGAGTGCATTGGTGCATAGACTTCTGTTAATTTTAGATTCATATCAAAGTTTGGCCATCATTAATCACAGTTGACGTAGACATAATCTTAAAGTTGTAGCAAGGCGCACATATATGGCAATAATAAGGATTTTAATATCTTAATATTAGTTACACTTTCAAATAAAATTGTGTTACCTTATTATTAAATGGTATTTTTTTATCCAGAAATCCGAACGAGCCCCAAGAAGAGAAATTCCGTTTAACCAAAGATCGAAACCGCCTAAAAGGAGTTACCTGGGAGCCTTATGAAAAAAGGCAGCGCAAATATCTCGAAATTGGTATTTGTTCATCTCCATTTGACATTTCCCTCTAGAAGCTTTGAAAAGATGAAAGAGCTGAATTGCATGTGTGTGTTTTTTCTTCTTTCCAGGATCAAAGCCAAAGATGAAAAGCCAGTTCCGCGCCCACAGAATGGCCGTACTGCTTCAACTTTTGCCAGAGCTGCAGAGAACCGGTCAGCATGACGTGATCCAGGGACACGGGATTCTTACTCCAGAAGGAGTGGACCCTCCGGCTTCACTCCCCGCTTGGGTTAACGGATCCTACGTAGATGTGACAAGACAGAGGGTTCCTCCACACACCAGTAAGGATGTTACCTGCGTTCCACTGGCTCCCGGTCAACCGCATACACCCACTGCTTCTCCATCTACGTCCAATGCTACAACGGGAACGAGTAATGGAAGCAATATTGCTATTCCGGCTAGCAATGGTGGTTACCAGGGAGAAGCCACCATCTACTCAACGGCTCTAAGCGTCACCATCGCCATCGGCTGCTCTTTGCTGATCCTTAATGTTCTTACTTTTGCCGGTCTCTACTACAGACGGGACCGAAAAAGACAGCAGCAACAGCAACAACAGCAGCAGCTTCAGCAGGTGCTGATCTTTTCATGCTAGATGTGTTTTTTTCAAGAGTGCATTAACGAGCTTTTATGCAATTAAAAATTTTAATGCTACCTCTTCTTTCCTGGAAAGAAGTTGTCTAATGAACCATCCGCTCTTGTGTCCTCATTTACCTGGAACTGAAAATGTAAAGTGAAAGCTAATGTAAGTTGATTCTCCTGTTTTTGATGAAAGGTCTCAATGCAGCGTTCCGTCAGCGACACCTCTTCTCATGCTGCCGCCAATGGCGGAATCCTACGAATTGCCGGGAACCGGAGTGGAAGTACTACAAGTACAGCTATCGATGACTGTGAAACACTCTATCTACAGACCCCAAGCCTGAGCGGAACTCAAGTTCCAATTGCGACTACCGTTTTAAAAGCAGGGAGCAACACCACTCTTACTCGTCAACGGTGCTACGATCTTGTCGGACCGGCTGTTACCGAGCGCTCCCTCCTTGATGTTCGATTTGACCCAGGCAGTCCAAACAGTCCAATTCCACCGGACAAGAATTTTCTCTGAAAAATTCTTTATGATATGCTTTTACCCACACATATTTATTTGTATTTTGATTATTATTGTTTGCCACCAAATATTTTAAATAAGTGTACATTTATCATCTGACTGTTCATTTTTTCTCAAGAGAATCTTTCTCTATCTTTTCTGTCCAATATCGCATGTTTATGCATACATATTCGTATCTTTCTCTCTCTCCCTCTCTCTTTATATTTAAATCTTTGGTACAGAAGATTGCGGATGAGAGAATACACACGAACGCATTTTACGCCATCAAGCCCTCCATTCGTCTTTGTCTTAGTTTGAGCTCCGTCCTAATTGATGGAAGCTCTGCGCGGGCGGTCGGCGACCGGCCTTAAGCGTCCCCATCCATTTCACGCTGCTATGCTGTTCTTGCCCCAAGAACAGATGTGCGTCAGGGAATGGACATGCGGCATGCTGTTGGTGAAGGAAATCTAGACTTCCCAAGTGACTAAGTGAGAAGAGATACGTCGACAAGGATCCGATGCAACTACTCGTTCTTCAGCTTCCAAGCACCACTTTCAATCAAGCCGAATCGATTAAGTCAATATGTGTGCACTTCATCCAACTTTTTCTCTCTACAGTTTGATGGTTCTTCCCGAAGGAAGATAGGCACTCCGGAAAAATTAAATCCACCGCTCATAAACTATTTTTTTTCACACAAAAAGGAAAAAAATTAAGAGTGTATGGTAGTCTTGTGCCATTTTGTTAAATTCTTTTGAAGCACGGGGCTATGGTAACTAAAGTAGCTCTACTATTCTATGCGCCGCCTTGCATAAATATATGTCCATATACGTTGATATATTGTGTGTGCATATACCTCGGAGTGGCATTATCAAGACGGTCCAGACTTTCCAGGGTAAGGGCTGCTTGTTCGAGAAGAAAAAAAAATGCTAGCTTCTTTCTATTCAAAGGAACCGGCTTCGTCTTATACTTTAGTCCCTTTCTCACATGTACTTTTGGAAATATAAAGGGAATATTTTCTATTGGCCTCTTTTTTATTGATTGAAGCGGCAGCAACAATGCATATAGGCTCATGAAGATTGAGGCAGGTTTGAATTTTGCTTTGCTTCTTTTTTGAAGTGGGCCTTTCAACTCAAGGCCCACTGATCTCGTTAGAAATATGATCACGAATAAAAAGGGAAGGAGGGATCGATATGTTGTTTCTCAGTTTTACTTGACCAACATCGCCCGCTCGTTGTTACTGAAAAAACAAAAATCATATGTACAGTACGGTATACTGCTTGGAGTGATCCTGTCATCCAGAATGGATCAATATTGTGCCCGCTTTTTTTTCTTACCACTTCGTTTTGAAGGTATTCCAATTTTTCGTGTATCAAAGTAGACGATTTCAAAGAGAACATATTGCATATCGCTATGGGAAATGTAGGATATTGCTCGACGCTTCAAGGAACTTTGTAACTCAGTTTTCTACGCTGTATAGAAATGATTTTTTTTTTTGTAAAATGCATATGCGAAGATTTCTGAAAGGTATGCCCACTTCCGCAACTCACTAAGACTATTAAACTCGACGCATTGTATTATATAAGCGAAGAAAAAAAGCGAATAAAAGAACATATTTTTAAAGATTGCGTAAGATCCCTTTTGACTAAGAGGATTGGGAATTCAATTACTCATTACTTACCTCATGTGGAAGCTAGGATTTAAAGTAACATATAATCTCATGCGAGATCTTATACTACAATACTAGGTATGTAAGAGCTATCCAAAAACTGGCAAATCCCTTATCGACCGTTTTTAATGATAACATCTTAAATTGAAAACATATTAAACAAGTTACAAGACACATATAAAAATTTCCCCGCCTTAAAAAAAAAAAGGGACGTGAAAGCAAAAGAGAGACAGAGTAATTGGGCGACGAGATGGAGGCAGCAGATGAAGCAGGCGGGATCAGGTGGCCAATTAGTGACGCTTAATTTGACAGTCAATCTATGTTCATTCCCTCTTTTCTCTCACGTATTGTATACTCGTGTAATTTTCGGTGCTCTTTTCGACCCACTATTAAAAGCGGGAAACACGGTTCAATGAAAATGAGCCGTTCAATCTATTAGCCTAGATAATGATCCTAATTTGATTTCTTAACCTCGAACGCTGCTGCACAATATTTTAAAATACATTTTTACATACTACAGCTGCCACTTACTGCGATTAGAGAGCTTTTCTATAATACATACAACAAAAAGTCTCGAAAAGTTCAAGGTCTTTTTCAGAAACATATTATGCATGAGAAATGCTCTAACTAAGCAAACGTTATGCGTATACATATGCATTTATAATTGGACGAGCCTGAGTACTTCGAGCATACTATATACTATTTAAGAAACCTAGTTACAGAGGCTGCGATGAAATCGAATTGTAGCTGATTAGCCTTCGAGCGACAGAGATCAGGTAGGAAGCAATCAAGTTCTGTGAAGCGTAGCAAGGAGATCTCCCTTTCTTTCTTGAGAGAGACAGAGTATAGGCGGCGATCCAATAAATTTTTTTGTGTTATTCTTCGCAGGAGTAGTCATCCAGCACGTAAAAATAGGATGCACGAAAAGGTGCATGGGTTTATTAAAAAGAAACCTGTGCTTCAAAGAAATCTACAGTTTAAGTGGGGTATACGCAAGGAGCCACTTCTGTCGAAATCAAGACTCTTTCTTCTTCATCGACCGTAAAAGTGACTCATGAAACTTCAAAAGCGGAGTTGAATGTGATCGTAATAAAGAAGAAAGAATGAACGACGAGGGATTGGGGAGGGAAAGATCAGAAAAGTAGAAGAAGCTAGGAGCTCGCTTTATCGGCCCACCATCTCGGCGTCGTTCCACACTCTCGGCGGCGGCTCCAAGACGTGTTCTTCTTCGTCAGATATGCTTTCAGCAAAATTGGGCTATTCAATTTATGATGCGGTGCTGCCTCTATAGCCTATATATCATTTCAAAGATTTTTGCATGAACTCTTTCCAGCCCAAGTTTCATAATGATAGAAAGCGCTTTAACTTTCGAGATGGAAATTTTCAAACCTCGTATACTGTTTCGGGTCTAGAATAACTTAGTCGACGCCTACAAATTAATAAATTGCCATTATCTTCAGTAACCCAAGTTCGCGTGATCCTTCTCATCTAGTTGGTTTGCCAAAGTAAACTCTAAAATTATTTATGAATCATCGGGATCAATAGAATTGCGTTGCAGGACCTTTTCTATTTTACGAAGTTTTGAACAAATATATCTGCTGTGGATCTACCGTAATAGTGGCTCAAACATCAGTCCACGGACTCTAAAGCCTATTTTGCAGAAGGACAGTACCAAATGATCCCAACTAAGATCTACGCCAAACTACTCTCTTTGAAGTTGCTGTGTGCGCCTTTTTAAGACTTTTTGCTGTCTTCGCTAATTATGGATTCAAGTAAGTCCATGTGCTCGTGAAATATAAGCACACGAGAGACACGCACTACAGATATAAGTATTGTAACCATTAGAGTAGAAGAAGAGCTTTGTTATATGACGTTGGAAACCATGGTGACGTATTTGAGCACTTTGAATTGGGAACTAGACGGTCTGTCGGGAGTTCATCACGATGTAGTCTTGGAAACGGTCTCTCTTAAGGGGAATTATTATTTCAAGCGACCACTCTTTGAAAGATCTCCTTATTTCGGACGTCTTTGAGGTCAAAAGAACTCGTATTATAAAGCTAGCTTATCAGCATTATGTACTGTACTTGTACACGCATCGTCTCGACAAAAAGGCCGCAGCATCTCGAGTAGCGTAGATACTTTTGAAGAAGCGCCAGTCATGTTTCTTTTGGTGGCTTATCATTCATTATGCTGATATGAAAATTCCAAAGCAGCCTATACATCAGTACGTGTCCAAGTACACTTTTTTTCAAAAACACATTACATATTAGCTTATATCAAGAGAATTCATTTAGACTATTATATAACTTATTCATTTACCTAAATAATTTTATCCCTCGAACTCAAGAAGATTTCATTAATTGGTTGCTTGTGAACAAGTTTCATTCATGGGAATGTTACATAACTTTTCTTCAATAAATATTCTAGAGAAAAAGAAGAGGTTTCCTTTATTCAGTGACTATTATTCTTTTATACGTAATATTATTTCTTGTAAATGTGAAAATCCAAACTAAAGACAGAAAAAAAGTATTGGAACTTTAGAATTTCAATGAGCACACCCAAGAAATGTGTTATAAGTTAAATATTATACATGTAACAGTAATTATACAATGAAGCATATTTATAGTCTAACGAAGCTTCATAATGTAATGTTACCGTTAACTATCTACTTTAATTTGGTAAGTGAGCGTAACATTACACAAAGGTACGTACGCCGTACGCGTGTTTTAAAGCAATTTCAAAGGCATGCTTCTATAAATAAAATTAGGTAATTAAATGAGAAAAAAAAAAACAGCAAAAGAAAATAAGACACAACTTCCTAAAGAGTGTCCCAAGAGAGCTCAACTAAATGGAATGCGGCTGTTGCTCACGATCAGAACCCGTTTGGATTTCCAAGCGTTTGCAGCACTCTGTACTTGCGAAATGTGCTGGCTTTTAACCCTTAACAACCAAAAATATGAAAATTAGCTTTAATTTCGATAGAGAATAACATTATATTCTAACTGAAACGCGAATGCAACCGACCCGGATATAGGGCCAAAATGAAAAACATTTTTAAAAAGAGCGGTCGATTTATTCTTGGGATTAAAAAAAGCAAGCAACTCCTGCCACCTAGCATCAGGAAAACCAACTTCTTCATTTGAACATCCAAATACTGTACATCTCAGGCAATGAGTGACCACTGACCAAGGAAACCTGTAAATGGGCAACGCGTTCTAATAGCGCTTATAGATATTTTAGACCTTGTTCTTGATTCGATTTATCTAGTTTCAGCGGAGGAGAAGACTTCGAATCGCACAATACGTAAATTAATTTCCAGATAAATGCATGACGAGCATTGTTCATGTAATACACTATTTAATCGTAACTGTCTCAATACGATATAATCAGGAAATACTTTAGTGAGAAAAATAAAGATGGGAAATGAAGAAGCATAAAATGTTAATAAATTCAAACCAAAATATGGTGTGATACAGCAGAGCCACGGAGAGGATACAGTTTGCGGTGTGAAGTTTTTTTATTTATTGTGGTGGCCGTTACCCCCTTCTCACCCTCGGACGTTCTTGTTCATTCTCAAGTAGGTATCATCTGTTTTTTAGGCAATGTCTCGGCGAGTACAGTACCTGCCGGAAGGTAAGGCAAGGTGCTTGGGTCTAAGATGTGTTACGTGAGTTTGGTTAAGAGCCTGTAATTGACTGGAAACCCATGTGGAAACCCAAATTCGTATAATTGTATGATTGTATGTATAAGGGCGATTGAAGAATCTGGCGTCCTCCGTTTCGTTCCTAGGTTGATAATTTAAAATAGTACTTGGATATTCTGATGAAATTTGACCTTTGGCCCAGGCTTAAGGCGAATCACTTACCGGTGTCACATTTTATTCATTACATAAATTACAAGTAGGTATATAGGTATACCTACTTTACTTTAATTTCAAAATTAGACTCCATCTAGTGGGGATAGTTGAAACCTAATGTCACGAAAGCCCTTCGGGAAATATGAGCAGACGATACTACCACAGACCACGGGGGCCAACTAGATTTCGACATTCAGTTCAATCAGTTGTGAACTAAGAAGTACTGAAGTGCTTTAAAGGGTTTCCGACTTTTGTACGGCAGACGGCATGTCATTTCATCCATTTAACAGTTCAGTGCTTAACGACTGATATTCGCATTTTTCGCCTTAAATTACTGCACTTCACCGCTATTTGGGCGAACGAAACTCACGAAGACTTCATCTCTTGAAGGTTTGTTTACGAAGATTAAATACTGAAGTTGTAGCATTTGAAGTTAATAAGTAATTCCAGGAATAACTTCAGTATTAGATAAATCTATGAGCTAAAAGTTGTATACGAATGACGAACAATCGGAATCCTTAGGGATATCATTCCATTTATGTGTGAAAGAAGCTTTTGAGAATAAAATGTTACAATGTTTACTGTAGACATTTGCTTAGAAGACTTCATAAAAGATCATATTAGATTTTTGTTGTGGGGAGTTGCTTGAGTTCTAGCTTTTTACCCCTTTCATGGAAGCCTTTTTACTGGAACAGTATTTCACTTGTTAGTAAAAGAGGTTTTCTACAGATACATGTTCAGGCTGATTTCCCTCCTCGAAATTGATTACTTAATAATCATCATGCGTAATCAATAAACTTTGTTACGCTATTGTAGGGTTTAGAAATATACGTACCATTGTTAGCTGATTGTTAGGAAAAGATAAGTTCGACATCCGGAAAGAATTAAAATTAAAAAAAAAATTCTCCGTAAAGTAATATTTCGAAAGTGTGGTATTTGCGGGCGTCACTGCCGAAACATCAAAGGCTAAAAAAACTGCATACCACTTTTTTGGAATTGAAGCATTCTCGTGTACAGAAAGCCCTTTCATGACATGCTAAAATTTAAGATTTTTTGTTTGATAAGATGGAATATGGCTTGATTTTCGGTGCCACGTGTCGAAATTTATTGTCTTTTCCTTGCCTGGCGAAAGAGGTGAGAAAGTGTGAAAATATCTTTCTCGTTTTGCCATTTTCTGGTTCCACCGTGGAATTTTCTTTATTTTTTTTCAATTTTCTCTGAAAGTGCAAGCAACTTTCATTCGTGCTCTCCGATAAACCTCGAGTATGGTACCCTTTCTCTCTGATTAGTGTTTATCGAATCGAGTCCTCTGAAAGAACAAAAGCTGGATAGAAGGAGCGAGATTTAATGTGTTGATCCAATCTTCATAAGTAGATGTTCACTGTAAGGAACGGGCGCTAAAACTCCGCACTTCCGTTGATACAGTCTAAGAACATTCGGTAGGAGGTAGCCAATGTGTTCGCAACCGAGTGCAACCTTCGCGTTTTAACAGGGACAGCCCACCGAAATCCTCTGAATTGTTTATGATGGGCACCCCAGAAGAGAGGTCATGATGGATTCATTGCTTTGAATCCCGAAGCTGTGTTTGTGTATGTCGGATTGCAAACCTGCTTCTCTAGAACCCAGTGCTCCCTTGTTGCCCCAATATCGCCCTCTGGACCTTGCCGAGCGTATTGATCGAGAGCAACCTGAGTCTGCTCTTCCTCCTCTCTTCCTCCTCTCCGTTCTTCTCTCTGTGCGTTCCCTCCTCTCCTTTTCTACGTCTCCCTCTCTGTTCTCTCTCATTTCCTCTCTCTTTCTCTCTCTTTCTCTCTCTTTCCGTCTCTTGCCAATATCCGGAGTTAAGAGAGGAGAAGGGGAGCACCTGTTCACCAGTAACTAGGAATTTCGCTCGTGCTCTGTACGTTACGATAGAGAACAAATACCATCTTTCGTCTCCATGATTCCCGAGTCTGAAATAGAATTGGTGACACCGGAGAAGAGGATGTTTTTCAGATTTTTTATTGCCGACAGAAGATGGGGAGAAAAGAGGGATTACTATACCCTTGATCCCTCCCAATGTTGTCAATACTGTTATATTGATAGAACTAGATCAGGCAGTTGAGCTTTCAGTCCTTCGAACCATCTTTTTGCCTGGAGACGCAAAGGATCTAAAATGAGACTTCGATCCAGTTACCATGGGTACATCCCATCTTCTGAAGACGTAACTAGGATGGGGGCGCTTGGGCAACTCCTCATTAAAAAACACTCGATCCTAACCTTTTTTTTTTTTTTTAAATAAATAATCTAATTTTTTTGTTTCGTCTTTAAAGACTATTGTGTTTTCATTGTTCTTTTTAAAGAGTGCCTAGAGTACCCTTCAATTAAGACTTGATTTCAAGTGGCTCGTTCGAGAAACGTAAATAGTAAACGAGTCTGGAGTGGCTTAAAAGAAAGAGGTGGTTGTCTGTCTCTCTTCCGGTTGCTTCAACGTCCTTAGTCTGAAAATTGTGACAGAAAAGGAGGAATGGCATGCTATTCTGGCTCCTTCCTTGCGGCTGATTCCTCCACAAACTCTGATGTAGGCAAGAGTCTATTCAATAGAATGGGAGTAATTTTCGCTTGATAAAAGGAGCAAAACCCATCTCTTCCTTCTTCCCTAATCAGTTTGGTGCCGTCGAAGCGTGATCAAAAGTCTTAGAGTTGCAGTCTAACTCTATGTTCTGAGAGAAAGGAATTGAGATCACCGAGGGAACGCGATTCACGGATAGCAAAGTGCCTTGTTTACCCATCAAGTTCAGTTTACCAAGAAGCTTTTCAACCCATGTCTTTCTAATTGAAGTGTACCTTTAAATTACGGTTGCCGGAACTTTTTCATCATGGGCATCATTTAGGTAAAGTCTCGAATAGGCTTTTTCCGCTGATGGAATTTACTAAAACAGTTTTCCGTATCATTTTTTAATTTTATTTTATGTTTTAGCCTGAATTTTGCATTTATTTTTAGATCAAAAAGCACTTACCGTAATTTCATTTTTATATAATAAAAGTACTCAAAGTTTATTTGAAACAGAATCCGAGTATTTCATGTTTGCCCCACCGCACAGTAGAAGCTCTTTCTAAACTTTACTTCTGTCTATATTAATTCACTTAGTGATGCCCGATAATTGGATGATAATTAAATTGCTGATGAATATACAAGAGCAAATATAGTTAATAGTTTCCCAACGTTGGGCCTGCCCTCCAGACTCTTAGTGGATATTCTGTGGCGCAGACTCGGTTTTTTTATACATATTCTAGTCTCCCCTGCTCATAGCTAGCTTGCACAAGTGTCAAGTGCGAGGTTGTTTCCACAGTGTGGTGCGCGATTCCACGCCGAGTCGACGAGATTCATACAACCTCTACACGGACGATCCCTCCATAGTTCCTCTTTTCCTTTTTGTTCCTCGAGAGCTATTCATCTGATGACATTTTTTTCTTGCTAGATAGCTCGCCAACTCATGACACATTCCGGACACAATGGACGATAGCGGCAAGAGATTAGGAACGAGGCAAGTATCTCTTTTCCTCTTCTTCATACTTGGTTCCCTAGATCACGCACGTCGCTTAGATATATTTAGATTTGGTGTTGAAGTTTTCTCATCGTTTGTAATTTCCATTCACGATCCTAAAAACAAACAAAAAACAATTCATATTTAAAAAAGCCGTGACGATTCATTTCTGGTTTTTACATTCTTATTGAATCTGGCGATATTAGTCTATAGTTGTTGATTGTTTGCACTTCTCGCCGCTGGATATATTGGAAAAACAGAATCACAATCTTATACCTTTTTCATTATTATTTGAGGGTGAAAGAGGTTGCATTGCGTCATCAATCTGCCTTGTTGTGGGTGGAAAGAGCGTGACTTTGTGTCCCAATTTCAGTTTTACGATACGGTAATAAGCATTTGCCATAATTTCCTTTGATGATTTCTCGTCCCATGCAGAGTGTTCAAGAAGAGCTCTCCAAATGGAAAGGTAAGCCAACACTTTAACTTGCATTTTTTTTCTCCCTTCTTATCGTCAGTAGATTGTTTGAACCGTTTTGTGTTTTTTTCTACCTCGTTTCACTCGCTTCCGGCGGTGCTATGACAGCTCAGATATTGGGCCGTCAGTCTCAGCCGCCATTATTCACGGCTCCTTGAGCTGGATTTATTATATTTCCTTCTATTTTGCATAGATCACTGTGTATTTGGGAAAACGAGATTTCGTGGATCATGTCAGCCATGTCGAACCCATCGGTCAGTTAAGTATCTTCTCTCTCTGTGCTTAACAACAAAATTTATTTATTCTTCTGACAAATTGGTTCCTTTTTTTGTTTTATTTAAAGTTATTTATGAACCATCATTATTTCTGAGTTCAACTTAGCAACATGATGTTGGAAAGGTCTTAAAATTGTTGCTCTCGTCCGTTCTCATTATTAGACAAGTTCTTCGTTAATGAACTGACTTTATCGTTTGTTAAACACGGCTGTAGATGGAGTGGTCCTTGTCGATTCCGACTACATCAAGGAGCGGAAAGTTTTCGGTCACGTCCTGGCCGCATTCCGTTACGGTCGCGAGGATTTGGACGTCTTGGGCCTCACTTTCCGCAAGGATCTATACTTGGCCTCGTCACAGGTCTACCCAATGGAACAGACCAATAAACACCCTCCTACTCGATTGCAGGTCTGTTGAGCCCCTTCCTACCCTTTTAATAGGATTGCTGATTATTCCTGAAAGCTACTTCAAAGCTAAACGGGGTCTAAAATGAAAGACCCATTATAATATATATGAAATGTCACCGAATCTTGGAACAAGAGTCGAGAGCTCATTAGCAATTCAAAAATCGTTTGATAGTGCTGCAATTATGTTGACTCGGCTTCTAGGCTTCTATTCCGGAAGCCCCACTGTCAAATTCATTTTCATGGCTCGCTTGCCTGTACTGTATTGATCGTTTCCTCTTGTACGTTTCCCAGTTCATTCTTCGTTTCCCCTTAGTTAGCATCAGCTTCCTGTCCAAAAGCTAAACGAGAAAGAAAGAAAGAAAGAATCGCGTCCAAAGTCGGGGAATTGTTGAGCGAATCTGTTGTCTACTACTCGACTGCATACGAATGGAGTGTTTAGGGTCACGCAAACTAAAATTCCACGTCTAACCCATCTAACTCACGCTCTACTAGCTCTGTGTAACGCTAAAGTAGTGGCTTATTTTATTTGCGCTGTCTCTCGATCCCGAAAACTGAGTCGGAGAAGATGCGACGCCGCCCTACTGAATTATTCAATTGTCTGTGATTGTTTATTTATTGTTTACTTGCTTGCTTTGTGTGATATAGGTTGACTTTTTTCTCTTTTTTATGTATTCAGGAGAGATTGTTGAAAAAATTAGGTGCCAATGCATACCCATTCTTCTTTGAGTTGCCTCCACATTGTCCGGCCTCTGTTACTCTTCAGCCGGCGCCCGGCGATATGGGGAAACCTTGCGGAGTGGATTACGAGCTCAAATGTTTTGTGGGCGAAACTCACGAAGATAAACCACACAAGAGGTAGTAATCTTGGTCTCCACATCTCGATCCTCAAATTGTATACGTGCCTGTTGAAAATGATTGTTTGGGGTTGCGTGTGCTTTACCAGAAATTCCGTTCGCTTGGCCATTCGCAAGATTATGTATGCTCCGAGCAAACAAGGAGAGCAACCGTCGGTTGAAGTTAGCAAGGAGTTTATCATGAGCCCGAACAAGTTGCATCTGGAGGCGTCTCTCGACAAGGAGCTCTACTACCACGGCGAAACGATTGCCGTCAACGTTCATATTCAGAACAATTCCAACAAGAGCGTCAAGAAGGTCAAAGTTTCGGGTGAGGAAAAAGTCTCTCAGTGTGATTGAAATTGATTGTTCCAACACCAATGTATTTTCTTGTCAGACGCGGTCAGAGCTTTTAAGATAAATCTCTTTTCCTCCCATTTGTTTGTGCTTTCGTTTCTTTTATTATTTCTTTATTCTTTGTTGTACACTCTACGCATATATCCATGTATAAGGGAGCATTCCTTGTAAATATATTGATTTTTCTTCCTCTTTGCAGTGCGCCAGTTTGCTGATATATGCCTTTTCTCAACAGCGCAGTACAAGTGCACGGTAGCTGAATTGGAGAGCGAGTGAGTATATATTTATTCCTCTGAATGTTTTCATGTTCTTCTCTATCCTTCCTCTTGCATTCTTCTGAAACGTGATTGGGCCTGAGCTCTTGCAAAGTACTCTCTCGAGGAGAAAAGAAATACATATGGTAGAAATAGCACGACCCTTGAAAACTCATCACGGCCCCATTTCTCCTTTTCTTTGTGTGATTTTCTTCGTCTTCGCAGGGAGAATTGTCCTGTCGGCCCTGGTTTTACCCTATCTAAAATATACTACCTTACGCCACTCTTGGCCAACAATAAGGACAAGAGAGGACTAGCGTTGGACGGACAACTCAAGCACGAGGACACCAACTTGGCTTCGTCTACATTGTCAGTATATCAAGTTTTGGCTGCGGTCTTTTATGATTGCTTAGAGAGTGCCTCACTCAATTGTGTTTTGCTTGCTACTCTCGCCATGTCGCGCTCGATGTTTCCAGATTGACGGAGCCAGTCCAGAAAGAGAACTTGGGCATTATTGTCCAGTACAAAGTGAAGGTCAAACTTTGTCTCGGAGCTCTCGGAGGGTAAAGACAATTTTCATTTTCTAACATGTTTTATTGCGTTCATCAATCAAATTACTGTCTAGTGGCCTAACTTGCTTTGGTCATTTATCATAATAAATGTAAGTTATCCTTTTTTTAAACACAGAGATCTAGTCGCGGAGCTCCCCTTCATTTTGATGCACTCTAAACCTCCCGAGGAGAGTCCACCTCCAAGTCGCCCTCCCACCACGACAGCTGACCGACCGAAAACGGAGCAACAGCAGCAGGAACCTACGGAAGTCGACACCAACCTTATCCAGCTTGATGCGTAAATATACTATTCCATGTTAATTAGTGTGGGAAGTAGAAAATTAATTAATTATGATGACGACTGGACCTTTGATAGATAGAGAACTATCGGTGCTTATTAATAATTCTTCACTATGAGATTAGGAACTTGTTACTCGGTCCTCCTACCTAATCTCTCAGTATGGCGGATTTGTGTCGGTTACATGATTATGGCATGTTCCCGTTATTTATCCCCGGGAAACTTGTCAATACGATGTGTGGGAGACCGAGTGCTGAGATTATGTCGTCGTTATATTTATGTATTTTTTTTCTTTTACGTTGGTTCTTTTTTTTTTAGGGACGGGACCAGCTGCTACGCCGACCATGACGACGATATTGTTTTTGAGGACTTTGCACGACTGAGGCTCAAGGGCGAAACTGAAGCGTGAGGCAGCGTACCGTCATCACGTACACTCACGCAGACGCAGAACAAGCATTAGGAACCACCCTAAAGGGCGGAAGGAAACCGAGGTTGATAAGTCGGGTTTCGACCGCATCCGCTTTCTTGGTTCATCCATATTGTAGTAATGTTTGACGCCCACAAGTATTTTTTTCTTCTTCTTCTTTCCTTTTTAACGTTCTCCGATTGCCATCCATCCGCTACATAACCCTCGAGCGAATTTTAAACTATTTTTATTTTCCTTATTCATGACGTCAAATTATAATGGAAATGACTAAGTTGAGCTTTGCCCCACCTTCTTATTCATTCCTGCTTTTATGCGCAATTTCTCTTTCCTTTCTGTAGTACAATTCATATATTTGGAAGCATGGGTTTCTGAGGTATTGTAAACTTGTGCTTTTTAATTGTTTCTCGGATTAACCTGTTTCTAGGTCTAACTGTCTATTGCTTTCTTTTATGATTTACCCATTTTTAATCTCACAATTATGTTCCTTCTGACTATATTTAATTTTTTTTTTCAATCACGTATAAAGAATTGTGTGGCAGCAGAGTATAATTTGATTTTACTGGCCAGTCATGTCACTTCGGCATATTTTTTTTTCTCATGCTGTAGGAAAAAGGAAAACTGTTTGATATAATTGAACCACAAGCTTGCAAAATAGAATGTTTGACATACTGATTTTGTCAATCTCCTATCGTATTATCATGTTAATGAAGAGTACTTCTCACACTTAAAAACAAAAGTCGAGTGATTTGTGTTAACTACATCCGTGCAGATCTAATGCTCCAGTAAGCGCAATTGCGCATAACGGGAGCGGAAGATTATGTTGCAAGTTTGCACGTGACGTTGCTCCCAAGACCAAGAAAACATGTTCTAGTTGAGCGTTAAATAGATTTATGCTGACGCTTCTTTTGACTGATCAAGTTTGCACATGAAAAGATATGATGTGATTATGTTATAAATATTCTATTTAAACATCGCTTGGATTTCCACAGAATACCACGAGTGAATGCACCATTAATTTTGTTTTGTGTTGATCACTGCTTTTCCCTTTTTCTCTTCTTTTGTAATTTTACCATGATGGTGGTGAATGTAATATGAAATGTGTGGCAAATAAATTGCCTTGAAAGGAGGAACAAATTTTGTCAGTTTCAATGACGTTGACCACTTCGTTTGACTTTTAAAGTATTATCTTGAGGCAATGGACGTAACCTAAATAAAAATTTCTAACTCACAAGTTTAATTGTTCATTTTTTCGACATATCTTGCCACTTGACTTTCCTTCCGGAACCATGAAAACTCAATTGAACTTTTAGATATATTTATTGAATTAAATCACGAGAACAAATTGGCGTTTCATTTTTACCGTGTATATTTATTATAAACCAGTACTGCAATTAAGGTAGTTCAGCTGGTGTTCTTTACTTCTTTTCCTTCACAACAAAATAAAAGGGGGAAAGAAACATATACTGAATTGAATGAGAAAATGTACAGAGGAAAAAAAATATTTCGAGTTCAGAGGTTCGCTAGTCGCCAGAGAAAGCTGTGAAAAAGAACAAATTAAAACAAAACAGAAAAGAATGCAATAGAGATCGGCCTTATATGCGCCAGGATCCGACATCTTGACTCCTTGTCTTGATTGGCACGTTAAATAATTCTTGTTCAATGCGCTTTCTCTCTCGTTTGACGGAAAATCTCGTAAATATATTGTTGCTCAAGAAAACTCCATGCTCTTTTTTGTTTTTAATTTGCACTTAAGCGAATCTTGACGTAATATGTACAAAGGTCGCTCAATGGCGGAATGAGGTCATCGAAAGAAGATGGAAGTGAATATTTTCATGCCACTTAATAAAACAACAATTTACTCAGGAAGATTGGATTGAAGAAACACTTAAATATTATTTTTTTTCAAGCCTCGCTACTCTCAGAAACTTCCAGCGCCGTGTTTTCCCTTATTACGATATTGCCAACGGTTCTCTCATCTCCCACCTGTAGAAGAGAAACTCATTTTAAGCTATGCTGAGAAAAAAAAGTAGTAGTAACAAGCAAATGGATACCTTATTGTCGTTTATTGAACTGGAACACTCTTCATTCTGTAAACTTCCAGCTAATTCCACATGGACTCCTTCCGATTTGTAGACTAGTAATTCAACATCTCCGGTGTCTGCGTTCGTATACAAACAAAAATCTAATTATTTGTATACAAGCGAAAAGCTTAAATTTTAATCGCACCATCTAGCGCTTGGGCTACACTGACTGGGGACGAAGGCGCGTCTTCTGACTGCTCCGATTCGTTTGTGGCTTCGCAATCTGACAAGGAGACATGACTGACGGGTCTCGATGCGTTTGGAGGTCGAAGATGCGATGAAGCAGCACCGGCCGATTGCACTACCAGAAGCTCCGTAAGTTGATCGCGGGTCTTTTGGAGTTCTCGGCGTAGCTGATCCCGTTCTTCATCACGATACGTGACAATGTTCTATTCAACGCAAAAATCAATAAAATTTCCGGAACCATACTAACAGGCTATGAAATATCATTAGTACCAATAGCTGTGTCAAATCCTTATTCAGAGCGGATGTAATGGCGAGAAGTTTGGTAGTTGGAGCCCCTGGCATTCGGTTGATTCTTCGAGCTGTTCGAGGTGAAGAAGGAGACGACACAGCCGCTGGTGCGGCTGTGGAAGGATCTTGTGATACTGCCGCAATGGCTTCTTCTTCAGTAATGCGCAAGCTATCATTCAGCACGCTGGTCAGTTGAGTTGCTACAAATATTCCAAGTAAAATAATTTAATTAATTAAATTCAACTTAATATTTTTTTTTAAATCTTACCTTGGGCAATAGCCGTCATGACTAGCATTCGAGCTTCCTTTTCACCTTCCGATTCGCTCAGCAATTCGGATCCAGGATCTAATTCAGCGTGCGGAACATGCAAGATATCGGCCACCAATCGCTGTTTCTCTGCCAAAGCGGTTCTTATCATTTGATCCTTCCTCCTTAATTTCTCTACAATTATCAAAAGTTGATTAGAACAAAACTTTTATATTTCAAAATATAATTTCCTTACCAAGAGGTGTCAAAACCGGCTCAGCTGTAAGGACTGCTCCTTGTGATACGACCACTTCAGTGGGGTCGATCAAAGGTGTACCTTCGGCTATTTTCAGTATCTCAACTCGCTGAAGCCGCCGCTGGGGCGCTGGTGAAGCGGTTCCCGATCCTGGGGTTGTCGTTCCGCCAGCTCCCACTGAGGTAGCTGGTGCAGGAGCACTCTCACCTATTGATTGTTTATAAAACACAAAATGTGTAAACTATATTCTCGATCTTTAGGATGATGACACTATTCGGCCTGTTGCTTAGCAAACTTTTTAAGCAGATAGATATCAGTGAGAAAGAATTACAAGGACATTTTTTTCGAGGTCACGAACGACTCGGAAAAAATTTCGTATTATAAGAAAAAAAAACTGCCGATTCATTCTGTCCAAATTTATACCTGCTTTTTTAGCGGCTTCTGCTTGGGCCGCCTCCAAAGAATTGGCGGACTGCTGAGATGGCTGTTGCTGCTGGTCAGTAGACGTCGATGTTGGCTCAGCTTGTGGCGTTTGCGTATCCCCGGTAAGCGGTGTCAAACCGACTCCCGAATCGGCGGAAACATTATCCTCGACTGGTTCCTCACTATAAAGTTTACACAAAGGTTACGCATGAATAAATTAGGTATTATTTTAAAGTAAAAAATGTATACTCTTTGCTCTTATCCTGCTGCTCGCTGGTAGGAAGGAGTTGTGACGAACTGGAAGAGGTAGTAAATGAGGGTGGGATGCCTCCGGTGGATGAAGAGCCACTCCCGCTTCCATCGGGCCGCCGGTTACGACCTTCTCCCCGCGATTTGTAAGCTTCCGTGGCGTCAGTGATGTGACGAAACCATCTGAAATGTACAAATAAGTAATGTTAAGACTGAACGAACGATTTTATCGGGAAAATTACCGATTCGTCTCATTTAAAAGCGATCGAATAGGATTGAAATTGGCCATAAAATCGAAGGACGCAGAACCGGAAGACGCCCTCCCAATTTTAGGAAGGGGACATCACTCCAAAAAGAAGAGAAAAAAGGAGAGAGAACTTCGAAGGTTTGTTACGGAAAACAAAACAAAACTTAACACCATCAAGTTCTTTTTTTATGGAGATGTTTTCGTCTCTCTACACTTGCAACCTGACAACTGCGCGTCTAAGTCTGGACTGGATATTGAAAAAAAGAGATAGAGCATTGGCAAAGGCAAGAAACGAAAGCGGAAGCCCCTCCTTCCAGGAGCCTGGCACTCGCTCAAACAAGCTGGGTCTCACTAGTTGAAGAAAGAAAGAGGGGAAGAATAGCAAGAGCCAGCAGAAAGAAGTAAGAAAACAACAGGCTTCTACAGCACGAAGGGAGGAAAAAGGAGAAAAAAAAAACTTCCAAACACCAGACCGGCCAAAAAACGCACTTAAAATAGAAAAAAAGAGATATGTGTGCGCGCAATGCTCCTCCTTCTTTTCTCGCTCGAACGTGCAAGTTCGGATCGGTTGTGTGTATGTTAGTATTAGACATCCCGTGTGCGAATTGGAACCTGCAACCCAAATTGAATGCGTAATCCTTACTAAAGCAAGCCGGAAGCAGCCTCTTACTGCAGTATGCAAAGAGATACCCAAATCATTAAGAGGCCAAATGACAGACGAAGTTGAAACTGCTAACAGATGGTGGGTTGGGTTGGATAAAGGAAGCAAAGACATCCACACATGTACTAGCTTTGAAAGACAGATGTATTTTGGTGGGGGCACGACAGCCACGTATCGACACGAGTAAACCAAGAATAATGTGTCCTGGTCTTTGCTTTTTTTCCCGTCACATGCCGTTCACTTAATGTATTGGAACTATGCCTCTCTAGCGCTACTCCTGGATTAAGAGAATTCTTACTTCAATTTCGTGGTCTACATGGCCCATGCTAATGAACCTCTGGCACACGACTGGTCCGATATTGTGGGGAGGATGACATGACAGGAAAGGTCATCAGTTCGTCACGAAGTTACTTAACGAGCATGGTCGTTTACGGACGAACTAAGACTCGGGAAATCGAGCTGAGTTAGGGTAATTAGACGCTGATGCAAAGACAAGAAAGACACTTTTTATGGGCGTTGAAAAAAAAATACAATCGGATGCAATAGACTGCTGGCGTCCATTCTTATCCTTTTTACGGTAGCCCTTATTCCAATCTAATATAAAGAAAACTGAAAGTTAGGGGGAACAAATGCTTTACTTGATGCGTGCACTTCTTTTTTTACGCTTTCTTACTTGACCTCGCCCTATGAATAGCAAGCATCCTTTCTGTAGCAGAGAAAACGCAATATATTCTTTAACAGAAGGTGTTGGTCATGAAGTGGTGAACAAAATCAATTCTGAAAGATACCACGACGATTCGCTTCAATTGTGTACACACGATTCTTTCTTAATATACTCTTCTCGTCCCCTCTTTTTTTTATTACCTACTTGTTTATTGTTTATAGTAAACATTGGTTAAAGCTCATGGTCAGTGCAGGTTTTAAACGCGGGACAGAAGGAGCTAAATAAGAGATACACGATAGTCCTCCCTTTCCCCTCTTTTTCAGTTTTTCTAGGTCAAACGGGCGAAGAGTGGGAAGTGTTGGTTATCGAAAGCTTTGCAACGATGTCATGGCTGAAGCTGATTCAACTGCGCATACATTCTGGCACGTTTATTTTTCCGTTTATGACTCGAGTATGACGCGAAAGCGTGAAAAAGGAGAGAACCTGTGAAGCAGCCCGCTCGAATGGGCTTTCTTATCCGGCAATGATGAGAGGCCGTCGACCGCCATACTTCCTCGCCGCTGTTCTGCGCTACCGCTACGAACGCTAGTTTTCCGTAAACCGTCTACCTCTCCGCCTTCCAATTGAAGAGATCTCCTCCTCATTTCACGCAGGATATCCATCGTTCAACAATTGTTGCTACAACACTGCCACTTGAAAAAATTTCGCACTTTGCTCTTTCGAATAAATGATTTTGTTTTTCACCAGTTGAGTAAAGTAGACACAATATTTGATATGAGATCATCACGATATCAAAGGAGAAAAAAAAACAGTTCCTAAAAAACTCGAGGCCATCTGTGCCGACACACAACTAGTCGGCCCGAATGTTGCTGCCTGTCTGAGACAGCATGTGAGTTCATTCAGCGCTCACATATACAGCAGGAGGCAAACCCACTTCTATGAAAGGTGGAGTATAAATGAGTGTTTGTGCAACTTGGTGTACTGCAAAAGACAGAGAGAGAGAGAGAGAAAGCTGCAAAACAAGTTCTTGGTGTACACAATAATAACAACAGCGAAGCACCTTCTTTTGCACAATTTCTTCTAAAAACAGTACAACGAAACGATGGCCTCGTGACACAAACGCACGCGCATTCCAAGAAAGTGGAGGGAATAAAAAAAAACACAGCCAGCTCGAACAATAGTGCAGAATTCTACAGTTTACTCAACAACACTCATAGCACAGCGAAAACAATCACAGCGGGGGGTTCCAACTCATGAAAGTTTCAGTATTACGGGGACCCCTCCCTCGGAGAGAAAGACGGCTAGTTCTTGACCCGATTCCGTTCAAACTGTACGAGTTAAGCAATGCAACAGGATAAACAATCGGTTAATTTACCAAAGGCACGCTCTAGCGGAAACTGTTGCTTCCCGGCAAAGTTTTCCTTCTCTCGCTGCCCAGGGAGACGGCTTATTGAACCTTTGGAACGAGGAAACAGGGAAGAAAAAAAAACTTCATTTCCACTTTTGAGTTCCGCCCAGTTGAGGCTCCACCACAAAAAGGAAAGAAAGGGATTGAGATGAGAACAAAAAAGGAGAACTGTATCTCTCATCGTTGTCTATCGGCCCCCCCCCCCCCCTCCCTACGAGTGTTATTATTCGCGGGAAGAAATCGGGGACATGCCCATGTCTGCATACCAATAGCATACGGCGTAGGGAAACCCATATAATTCTATCGATTCCTGCTGAGCCGACCTTAAATGTCTTCGAAACGACTCTCTCTTTCCTTAAGCGTAAATTTTTGAGGCCAATGTGGTTGAAATGGCTTTCCTTCGCTAAATGCTAGATCCGTTCTAGTGCCTGAATCGCTGCAAATCACCTCGTGATTTGAGATGAGGCATATAAAATATAACGATCCAAATTTACTCGCAATTCCCTCTTCCCATTATCGATTATGTGAAGAAAGCCAAATTCATATAGACCCATAAAAATAGGCCTACAAAAGCAATAGGAAAATGAAACGAAACTCGATTCATTTATTCTTCCAAAAATTAAAATCGTATCTTATGACAGGGCTAAATATCTCACGGGAAGCGAATGGTCACAGGAGGATTCGTGACAACATCCCTTCCACTGTCTATGGGACCGGAAAACCCGGTTTCGATGCACCTCTCGGAGTCACATTAGCTTTAGTCGATAAAACTATTTAATTTTGTTTCATTTTACCGAATAATAATTTGTTATTCAACAGCCCATATTCTCGCTTTAATCTCCTCCTCTGCTGATATTGCTCCTGCCTATATCTTTCATCAGTTGACAGAATGTTAAAGGAAGGGATAAACAGAGCCGTAAAGCGGGGAGGCCAGAGTATGGAGAGCGATAAAAACATCGCTTATACGAACTCGGACGAATGTATTAATAGAGTTATTGATTTGAGTTCTCTTCAAAAGCTATTTTCAAAATTTTCCCGTTCAAACGTTACTTTTTGTGACAGCAATCGACGAGAAGATTTTACTTTTAGGATGAAAGATGGCTTCAAAATCTTGGGTGATTTTCCCGCGATAAAGAAGGCACCAAAAAGACACCAAAATGGAAAGGAATATGAATGAAACTTACGCTTTTCTTTCGGCGATGGAAGCGGCCAACAGATCATACATCTGGGCACCAGAGGCAGAGGTGTTGACTAAGTAGAGAGCATTCCTGTCTATAATAGCAAACGGAATAAAAATCGGATGAGAACAAACAGCCAACTTGAAACTGTCGAATACCACTTTTTAAGTAGCTAAAAAAAATATATTCATATTTTAGTGCCGACATGGTTTATCATTACCTGTGGCAACTGGTCGCACCAAAGCGTTGGAGATCTTGATTATAGGGCTATTGGTGTTGTGCACAAACTTGAGCACATACTTATCATCTTGCTTTTGAAGCAAGAGAATACACTCTTCCAGTAGAACTACATGGAGAACCACATCTTTTTGTCCCTGTTTCCGCAAGGTAAGCGCTCCTTCGTAGATAAGTTTATGTTTGGTCAGCTCAAAGTTCTGAAAAAAAATATTAAAACAGATTTAAATTATTTAAACTTTTAAAATATTTATTAACACAAAATTTTAGCGTACTTTAAATTCATTAGCGATTGGGTGGTCTGATCTCTCAAACGCCGATTTATCCAGTCTCCGTTGAATGTCTACAAGACGGTTGTAGTTGTCAGCTTCCTTGATGGCCTGGTTGACCTTGTTGAGGATCTCACGTGAACGATCCAGACACTTTCGAACGGTGGCCATTTCATCACTTCGTGGCTGCGTGTACTTCGCCAAGCTCTCCAGGAGCAAGGGGTACTTCGTTAACCGTTGCATGGCAGTTGGAATTATATCCTTGAGCTGAAGTCGCCGGCACACTGGGTTGCCTTCTGCTTCCGCGAGGAAGACCTGAAAAAAAAAAATCGACGTTACGTTGTGAATTATTATGCAATTGAATGAAGAGGGTTTACCTGAAGTTTGGAATCTTTCTTTCGGCGATCCCTCAAGCTATCTAAGGCAACTGACTGGTATTTGCAAAAAGTGGCGGCAACCTGCTGGAAAGTTTCGCCAGAAGATCCGTCAAACTGTAAAGGAAGCAGGTGATGAGAGTGTTAATAGTCATTTTTTTTTATCTTAGAAAGATAACACCTACCATAGCATTCAAGATGTCACCAACAAATTCGACAACCGGTTGGTCCCGCTTACGTGCCTTCATCATAGTGTTGAAACGGCCGTGGATCTCTAACATCTCAGGAAGGTTGGGAAAGAGCAGGTTGACCAGGTCACTAAAACCGTTGTCCAACAGAGGCCGATAAAATATTCTCTCAAGGACTTTGAGGTTCCGCACATGACTCCGCTCCGTGTGAAATAGTTCTACAGTAGGATTTTAAAATAAAGTAGAAGTTTAGGATAAATCAGGATTTTAAATGCTAGTGGTATCAACGGAAATAACACTGATCAGTGCTCACCCACACAAAGATATATTATTTGATTGAAGAAGACAAAATAAATAGAATTACATAACTGCTGTGAATTTTGGTTGGAATGCCCCACCCCCATAGAAAAATAATAAATATGATACTGTAACGCAATCGTCAACCACGATGATAGCTTGAAGTAGTGGACTAATTATAGAACCGAGATGAATCGTATTCTCGCTCGTTTTCTCTCTTTCCTTCTTAATGTTTTGAAAGAAAGCAAGCCCCCACATAAAAAAGTTGCATAAGGAGAACCTTGCGTGGGCGAAACGAAATGTTAAAAAAAAGATCTTTATCATGCAGCGGAGGGGAGGGTGGCTGCGTGAAAAGTCTCAGGGAAAACAAACAACAACGGACGACGACGGCCATAGATCACGAGGTAGGAAATATGAATTTCAACTGTATACATACCATTTATGACTTCCTGTCTCTGTTTCTCCTTGGCCGTCATTTTGACAAGCAGTTCCGCTTCTAAATTTCTTGTCCAGTCAGGCGGATCCGGGTCGGCTTCCAGGTCACTATCCCATGGAGTAAGCACTCCTCCGGAGCTCCCTGTAGCCACGGAGAGTAGGCCGGAGGACCCATCTGACAGACCACCTGATATTGTTCGATCAGATGGACTCTCCAAACTGTTAATGATAATTAAAGAAAACGTTGATGCTAGCCGAAATATTTTAGATCAAGGATTTCGCGTAGGAAGATCCACCTTAGAATACAAATAATGTGTGCGAATTGTCAGCTCATTTCTGCCGGTCAATTCGTACACACGAGCATGTTCTTAAATTAGTCGACAAGGAATGGACAAGTGAATGAGCCAAATCTGTTCAATGTAACTACCATAGAAACAAATTATCCATTCTCTTTTTAAATTATCAAAAAGGATTTAATGGCACAAATTAAATAAAAGGTATTTTATCTCCTACCGACGTGAAATAATGAACCACATTGGTAGCGCACAATAAAGTAGATTATTTTTACCTAGTCGAGAGGCTGGAGTTGGATGAACTTCCGGAATTGTTTTGGGACAAGCTTGGGTCTTCTCGATCCATGTCACTGTAAATTTTTAAAAAATGTAATTTTGTTATTAAACTGAAAGGGGAAATAAAATATGAAAACGCATAAATAAAATAGATATGTTCTATATTCATTTTAATGACATCTTTGATCAATACAAAGATAAATGTACTTTTTTTCATACAATCATGTTGCGGAACTCGTCATGGCACATGTGAGTCTAATTTGAGAAGTCCTCATAAGACTATTGCGACAGTTGGCCTCTGTTTTTGTTTGGATTTGTATGAAATGTGATTTGGGTCGTTGGCCAAAACAGTTTGTTCCAGCTCAGCCTGATCTGTCCATGGAGCGCGGAGAAGTGCGTACACATGGACTGCGCGGGACTATTTCGAGATCGGGCGGGACTCGGCAGCAGAGCACTAAGAGTCAAGCTCCTCCTTCAGGTCTCTCGTATAAACGAACCCAAATGTGTGTACGCCAGCCATCTTGATCATCTCCAAAGGAGAGACTTCATTCATTAAAATTCGCACGCACCCTCCCATGTTTATATTCAATCCCTTTGCCAATTTCATCAAGGTACCAAATAAACAAATCTGCTCCCACCATGTATTTAACTTATTGCAAATGGCATTTTGCGCTTATTTTAATAATAGGATATTCAACTGGAGAGCAAAAAGAAGAAGAAGAAAAAGAAAAAAAACTGTTGAAAGTAATTTGCAGAAAGCTAAAATTGAAATGGACAAGACGGAAGGTGCAGTGTTTGCATGTTCTATAAGGTCTAACCTTCACTTTCTTATTTAAGGGTATACTGATGATATCATCTCGTTGTTCGATGCACCGTGCTAACCCACGCAAATAATAGTGGATGGTAAATGACCTCGGACCATACTCCTACGATGCCTCATCCCATAGAGATTCCTTTCTACTCGTTTGACGTCATTCGCAAGCCTTCCGCCCACGGTTCTTTTGCCTTTTTCGTTAACCGCCGTTCGACAAAAAAACCAAAAAACAAAAAACTCTTTATTATTGAGCGGAATAGAACCTTTCAGAGAGGCACAGTCTGGCCTCATCTAGCAAGTCTTGAGAAGACGATGAAGATGAAGTGATAGTCGCTGGTGCTGACGACCTGCTACTGCCGGAATCCACCGAGCGGAAGGAGGCCATTCGATCTGCCAAAGCACTGCTAAAGCTCCTCCTTGCCGGACTGCCCGTCCGACTCGAGCCTCTTCTTTCGATGCCAAAGGAGACGGCCATGCCCAGCCCTCGCAGTTGGCTTCCCTAACACGCCACACACAGGGCTCCCGATTCAATTAGAATGGTCCGAGCCAATCCACTGAGGAACAGGCAATATATAGATCACAGACACAAGCGTTTTTCTTCTTTTTTTCCCCCTCTCACAATGAACGGCGCAGGAACGGTCAAAATCACTCGCCTACATCAGCGACACTGACATCATGTTCCTCAATTCACCTTTTGAGCGAGAAATCGCTGACCACTAAACAATCATTACTGTCAATTGACGGAATACTGAAGTAAACTTAATCTCAAGCGAGTTCCCGGTTCAGTAAAAAGAAGTATTCATTACATCTGTTATTCACAAGCACTATTTCATTATCTAGTTAAATTTGCAGCCGATTCTGCTCAAACAGGAAATATAAATCTCTAAAATCCCTACGGATCGTTCTTTCACTAAGCAGACCGAGGTGGGTACGCTCACAGTTACTAAAAACAACACTCGGGATCATGCGGAAGAGAAAGAGAGCGCGCAAAAGGGAACACGTCCGTGAACGACGACGGGTCGGGTTAAACTGAAAGAACCATCTCCCAAGTAACTGAGCCAAAAAGGAACATCAGAGAGGAGAGCGTATACCCATCCAAAGGCCTTCTTTCTGCTTTTCCATCGCTGTAAGCCACTGGCAAAGGCACTAGGTAGCCCACCCAGCGAGCCTTACAACCCTCCCCCACTTCCACCCGTGAGGAAGGAAGCATAAATATAGAAATGGGCCTTCTTTTTGCTTCAGCTTGCATCTTGTGGTAGAACACAGCGGGCTTCAACCAGCACCACCAAGGAGAGGAAAGTGTTGCCAACACCGAGCCGTGGTTTGGGACCGGTCCGATGAACTGCAACTCCTTATTCTATGTCATTATCAACAAGAGGGGTGGACACTTTTTGGCAAAAGATTGGCGCACAGGCTGGCTCGTCAGGTTAAGAACACTTATTTACGTTATCCTTTGGTCATCAGAGATGAAGGAGACGGACCAGTAACAAACAAGGTTGATCAAGACAAGTCCGTTGATTGTGAATCTAGCGTAACACCAGCAAACCGTCAGCCTTCAGCGGACTGGAAAGGTGGAGAGATTGCAGTCATCCATCCGCACCACGTCCTCGTTCTACATCTGGGGCGAGCAACAGCTAGATATTGCTTTGCTGGACACATACCAAGTAGTCGGAAGTAATGATATGAAAAGAACGGAGGAAGATGAATCCTACCCATCGGCATTTTCTTTTTCTACGTTTTTTTTTTGTAAACGTACCGCAAAACACAACGTGGAAGATAAATGAGTCTTCTACCACTAGCCAATATGCATTTAGGTATGTGACAGGAACCGCTTGTGTACACATAGACGGGCTGTCGGACGGTTATTAGCTATGAATGGCGCCACCAACACGGAACGGTCCCACTCTCTTGCTGTCGCCCAGCTTATTTTTTTCTCCCACGTCTTATACATGCCACGCACACACCATTCAACATCCGACCGACACGCAACACACATTTTTTTTCTGCTTCCTCTCTTTTGCGTCAATGCTCACCCGGTCTAAATATACGTGCACAGCTGAGTCAAAGGTGGCTCGTCACACGAGAAGAGAGCTCAATCAGATAATAAAAAAGGGCAAAGAAAATTCGAGTAGCTGAGATAAGCGTGTCTGAGCATTTAACTAGTGCACTTCATTCAATGACGAAAAGCTGGCAAATAAATATTTTTAATAATCCCGAGAAAAAATGGCGGAAAGAGTAAGACCCCGCAATAAAATGTTTTCCTTTTGACAATATATTAGTTGCAAACTTGCAATTCTGTAAAAATATGTGGAACCACCTTTACAAGTGTTTCAATGTTAATGGCCGTAATTGCCTTTCCAATTTTGGAACCACAGGGGTTGCCTACTCAATAGCTTTTCTCGTGACAGTTTCAAGGACGTGTCCTACAATAAATCGGTAATGATCAGAGAAATCCCGCTAACCTTGATTCCGAACCCCAATTTCTTTTAAGGAGCAATATTGTTCGAGGTTAACTGTTTTGACCACCACAGCCCTCCTTATCAAATGTCCCTCTTTTTTCATAATGAAACAAAACGCATGCACTGCATCCATTTATAGAGAGAGATAGAGAATAAAAACAGAAACTAAAGTGGAAGTCTAAAATTAATACATGACGAAGCCGCTTACTCTTAAGTAGGGAATTTTTCCTTTGAAAAAAATTGACTCACCTGGAATGGGATGGAGGAAGATTTGGGTCACTATGTTTCCGCTTCTCTCTGTGCTTCTACAATAAAAAAATTTACGTGAGAGGATTACTAAATTAGTTTAGTTAAAGGGTAAATGGTAGAAAATTACCCTTTGAGCTCGCTCCCGCAAACTCTCTGAACGGCTAACTTTCTTCGCCTTGTTAATCGCCGAAGCACTGCTCGAACTGTAAAAAGAGGGCGAAAAAGAAACGACAGTAAGACAAGGCAGTCACACTAATTCACGTCAAAATCTGTAGTCACTACAATTCGTTTTCAAACAAGATGGGACAAGCAGTTGCCCATACGGTAACACATTTTTTTTCCTCCCAAAACGCTTTATTCGACTATAAACGTGTCGTTCTCGCCCATTTTGTCAAGAGTGTGGCCCATTCTGTGCACACACACACACGCATACACAAAATAATAACGCACGTTCGCGGGGGTAATGGTGATAAAGCAAGTGCTCTTGCTGACAACAAAATATTGACTAAAGAAGAACAACGATTGTGGCAAGAAACATGACACTAAAGCGAAGACGGATGAATGAAAATGTAAAGAGAGATCTAACTAAGCCGCGATAAAAAAACGGGCACGAAATCCGGCAACATGGAGTGACGAAGTAGGAGGAGGCGTAAGAGATTAGGTTGCGAGACTTTATCAACCCCTATTTCCTGACAATCATATCATAAAACTTTGAAAAGAGTGAACATTTCCCAAATTTCAGAGATAATAAAAGATAGAGGGGATTTTTTGCCTTGAATCGCGCGGAATGGAGGGAGAAGTCGGTTCACTATTGCTGAAATTGGCAGCGTTGAGGACCAACGTAGGGAGTTGTTGAACTTTGGTCTTCTTATTTGGCTGAATTGTCGAATCGCCGTGACTCTGGCCGAGATCCAACGAAACTGAATGGATTGATCCTATCATTTTGGCGGTCAACATGTGGCTAGATGGTAGCGGGCTAAGGCTTCGACCCTTGAGAGGTTCGCCACCCTCACCCATGGTGGCACTGGAAGTGTTTAGCCGATGAGGTTTCGGCGGAGGGAGCGGTTTGCTTGGCGACGAGCTATGTGACTTTCCGGCACTGAAACTTTGGGACGCGGCCAACTCCATAGGGCTCCTCTTCCGTCTGAAGAGACCTGTCAAACTAGATGATGGAGATGAAGTGAAGGAAGGCATACTGCTACTGTTCACGTTATTTTCAAAGCCCCTGGGAGACTGGCTGCCACCAATCAGGTGTCTTCTAACGGGACTCGGGCTATGATCCGGCATGCGGAAAGCGGAAGCGGACTGCTCAACAGCAGCAGCAGCAAGCTCCACCGTCTTTGGACATATGGGGCTGGTGCTCCGCCGACGAACGGTAGGAGTTTGCAAGGTATATTGACTAGTTAACGTAGAGGAACCATTATCCAGATCGGTAGGCGCTCGGTCAGATTCCGGGTTGGCTCTGCTGCTGCTATTGCTTCGAGGGTGATGGTGATGGTGGTGCCGTTTTCGGTGAAACATGATGTTACACTGTTTAACGACACTTTTTCCTCTCTCTAGTTAGAAGAGGGTAATCCTTATCAATTAAGTAGGAAACCACTTTTGCGGTAAAGGCTGCAGTCGGATTTCCAGCAGCGGTTATCGGTCCTCCAATTGAGACAGAAGTGCGCGTTCTGTTTCAAAAACGCAGCAAACACAAGGAGATAAAAAATGATTTCGTCTTGACCCGTTAGATTAGGTGGACAACACGGGCATGCTTCTTGCAATGGCCAGAGAAGGTCTGCCTCACGGCAATTCTGGTTCAGGTTGACCGATAGAAACTGGTTTCAGTTTAGCAGTCCGCTACAAAGCCGGAACAACTAACTAGAAAAGCCCCTCCAGCGTGATACACGCGTAAGAAATTTGCTGTTATTTTTCAACTCGACTGTCAAATGGTGAGACAACCAGCATTCCGCTTTATTTGGACGACGAACAAAACGTAAAAGTGCACGCGTGAATCACGGTCCTAATAATAGCAGTAACTTTCACAAACTAGAGCGAAGGGAAAGAAGTTCGTTTGTTGGACCACTGTCGTAACTAACCCGACACTCAAGTGTTTCTTTGTTGAATGCAAATCGAAATGAAAAACTTCCTCGTGACGACAAACCAGATACGAAGCCAACTGTTTGGATCGCACCAACAAGGTGGCATGCGGTCTGTTAATCCACCGGCAGGCGGACGGAAGAGGAGATCACAGGAAAGAGTTGTCAACACATCTAGCGAGGGGGGAAAGCAATAATAACAACAAGACGATTGCTTTGGAAGGAAGCGAGCTCCCGCTTGTGAGCCGCTCAACTGAGGACCTGCGTGTTGAGCGAACGTATCCTTATAGACAGACGAAGAGCATCACCCAGCCCCTAAACAGAAGGAGAGGAGAGAAAAAAAACAATCCCATCTTGATTCTGGCCGACTGCCCGTTGTTTTCCGATTGGTCCAGCATAACCTCGTCTACGGTACTTTTCAGTCAGGCGGATGATGGTATGCTGGTGTCTACATCAGCAGTGATGCCTACGACACAAATTCATTCCACAGCATCTCTTTTTGGAATCTCAAAAACTGTCAACGACCGAGTTCATAGATGCTATCATGCTATATTAATAAAGGCTGATATATAAAAATGGATCCTCTCCCACACCTTCCGTTTTCCTCTTCTATTCAATGGAGAATAATGTAGCTTCAAGGTTGTCCCACATCATTGATGATACCCATTGTGTATGTGGGTAAATAAATTCGGAACGACAGAAATATGATTCTCGGCCCCAATAGGTTATATTTTTTCCTTCATTTCTCCTTCACTTCTCTAAAAAGTAAAAGGGGCATGTATGACAACTGGCAGAAGACCAAAGGCAGACGGCCAGCGAGTATTCCCCTTCTACTTCCCAATTCTCTGCACCTCAACGTGTCGGGAGGGTAACCAACTACCAAATATAGCTTTGAGCTGCGAAAGAAAAATCCCATAAACAAGGCTTAACAAGGGAGAAAGAGCATTGGCGATAGCATCAAGTGGCGAATAACTATGTTGAGCGCTAGATGGCAATACGGGTGACCCGAGCGAGAACGACACCATATTTAATATATTTATTAAAATCTGCATATAAATTTCAAGTACCTGTCCGGTTCCTCATCGAAGGATGGTGGTGTGTATCCAGCTCGTCGATCCGCTTCGCCAAATGAATCCGATCCTGAACCGGTTCCCGAACGGCGGTCGCGCGCTCCATCTCGAGGTCCATCTGTAAACGATTTGCCATTGGAGGAGGAGCCGAATATGCTTTGTTTTTCACCTGTAATAATATCAATACCAACAACACACATAAACAAAAAGTTTTATTAGCATTTCATAGTTTGTTTTCTTATTATTACTCTACATCCGATTGCATAACAGAAAACAGAACGATAAAAAAAAAGATAATGAAAAAAATCCAATTCCGTTTCCTGCTGTTCATTTCAAATTCGAATGGGAGACCAAACGGTTCATTTTGTTTCCCCTCAGGAGAGATAGAGAAAAAAAAGTACAAACATACGCAGACAACGGGAATGGCATTCGTAACAAAATGTCGAGGTTGTTCACACAGTACAAACGCTCTTATTCAAGAGTACGATTCTACTAAACTGCACCAACTGTCGTTGTTTCTTCCGCGATGCTATTCCTTTTAAATAATAGCTGTATATGCATATGAACTTAAATTCTGGTAGCAGACTTGACATGACTTGAGTGATGACGGATGAGTACAGCTAGGAAGAAAAAGCAGGCAGGCTTTGTTATGAATTCTTTGGTCACTTGTTGCTTTTAAGCTGCTGAATCATTCTCAAAAGAAAAGAAACGGGAGAGAGATGGGGCAACATTTCGGAAGTGACAAGTCATCCGGTGGGGCATATTTAATATGCGGATATCAACGACACCAGAATATAACGTCTTTTTGATGATACAGATTGCGACGCCATATGGTCTCTCATTTAATTGGATAGACTAGATGCACGTAAGCTCTTCACTATACAGAAATTTTGCCCGTCACACCAGGATGAACGACCGAGCTGCTGTAAGCAGATAAGAGGACATGTAAGTGCGACAGAATAAACGAAAAGAATGATCCTCCAACATTTGGGACTCGGTTTCTCAGCAGCTGTTGAAAATGAAGACAATTTCCTGTTTCTTTGAAAGAGAAGCGCCATATAATAAATTAAACAAATATCTCGAATCACAAAGAAAGAAGAAACATCAAAGTCATATTTAGTCACACATTACGCAGTTCGGACCAACGATTGATTCCGCTCGGTTACTCGTGCGCTCACATGTACAGACCACAGGGACACGCATGGTGGCTGCGCGCACGAGGATCGATTTGTCTTCACCACTTTTGTTCTCTTTGTTTATTTACCTCTTTGCGGTAGCGCAGAAGCTTCTTTATTGGCCAGTCCATTAATGGAAGCCGGCAGGTGGACAATTCGAGTGCAAAGGACTCCCGGAGCGTGCGGGGGAATCGGAGGAGGATTACCGTCGTTGTCTTCGTCTTCGCACCGTTCGATGAGCGCAGACCGATGACATACTAATGGTGGAGGAGTGGGCAGGACAGGAGATCGATTGATAGGATCATTATCGGTTAAGAGTGTATAAGAGCCGGAGAGGTGCGACTCAGAAGTGGCTAGAGTTGACTTGAGACCATTGTGAAGAGGACGCGTGCTGATACTGCCCGATCTTCCAGGGCGTACTTCGTTTGTCGACCGCCATCGTTGTGGTCGACTGTAAATAGGCATTTCAGTTGGGGCTTTGAGAGGTCGTTGATGGATGATATGTTGATCGCTTCTCAATTCACTCTGAACACGTTTCAGCCTAACAGGGGTTTGTGAGCCACGAGAGCCCCAGCTGGACGAGCTGCTCAAAGGAAGCTCAGAGTAAGATGTCCTATGCATCATCGTTGCATCTCTTGCTTCCTGGGTAGCGCAGGAAGCAGAGCGCTTTAGATCTGTATGGGAACCAGAGGTAGAGAGATTTTTCTTAGGGACAATCGAGTTTTGATGTTGTAGCCGGCGTCGCATTTGCCAAGCATGAGCAGGGACAGGTGGAGCGGGTCTGTCAGGAGAAGTTGGCGACCAGGAGGATGGACGGCGAGGGAAATGCGATAGGATTCCGTAACGAGAAGATGACTCGTGCTCTTCATTCAATGTCGGATGATGCTGCCGATGCGGATTATGTTCAATATTTACCAAACCTTGAACCCGTGGACGTGGTCCCCAATACTTTTCATCCTCTTCGTCAGCTTCTTCATGAGTGATCCGATGCTGATTCTCATCCGACGATCTTACGTTGGCCGTAAAGATCCAAGGACTGAAATTTTCAAACTCCCATTCAGATCCGGCATTGGAGAAGGCCGTCGGACCTTCTCCAGACGCACCGACACCACCTCGACGAGCGCCATTAAGGCTGAGTTTGTACTTGCGCTTACGCAACTTGAGCCGGAGACTCTGCATGCCCATGCTGTGCCCAGCACGACTTGTGGTTTCTTTTCTTCCACAGTAAGATCACAAATCCCCTCCTACTTCTATACAAAAGTAAAACCAGCAAGCGTGAGTCGTGTTCATTATCATCCGGACGTTGTTGTCAACTCGGCCGTTTCACCTCTTCTTTTCACACTGAATTGTTAGAGGAGCTTATAGGACCGCAATTCTTTTCTTCCGACGAGGAAGTATGAGAAAAAAAGTTTCCCAGCAAGCATTCAACCGTCACCTTTCCTTCCCCCTAGCCAAGGGCACGCACACTCAAAACAACGAGCGATAGAGCCCACATTCACACACTTGACGCCTTATAATCCCTCTTTTTTAATATTTGGGACGCACTCCATGAACTGACATGACACGATGAAATAATCTGAGGAATCCGAATCCCCTTACGAAGAAAACAATAGGTGTTCTCTAGTATTCGAATAGTTTTCTTTCTTCACGTATCCTAGATGTACTGCTATTGATTATCGCTCGGTGCGACTGCGCCGTGCGGAAGGGACCAAAAAGTGGTGGTGACACGACCTCGAGAAAATCACGACAACTCTCTCAGTGTGTCCTTCATCAAGTTCAAAGAACTAAGTCGGCAATCACTCGGCGGAGTAAAGAATGCTGCCTGGTTGGAGCAAATGCACATAACTTCAAATCCGTCAATAGCGACAGGAGCACTGTTGGCACAACACAGCCGGCCCGGACCGAGACTGCTGAGTCGACTGCTGGGTTTCCGTAGCCCAGCACAGTTCCGATGGAACGAAAACGCTTGTGGGCTGGTGGTGGGAGGCAAGTCCGGCAACAAAGTGGTGGCTGCTGCCTCACAAACTCCCTCCTCTTTTCCCGCCCACCGGCCTGCGACGTCACGCAGTGCCAGCTCGCTCACTCCGCCTTCCTTTTAATTTCTTGCTCATTCTTTCCTTGCACACCTTTCAAAGCTCAATAAAAGAGTTTATCACGAAGAGCATTCCTCTAGCTACCTATAGCTTTCACTTGGCCAAGTCGAGTTCACCAGGCATAACAACTCTTAATTGAAGTTAATATAAACGTTTGGTTCTTTCTAACCCGAGCTATTGGAAAAAAGAAAACTCTTGCATGATCTTTCATAAACTTGCTTTCTAAATACCTTGTATCCGGATTCAGAGAGGAAACTTCAATTTAAACCAGCTATCTAATCAATAACCTTCTTTTATCTTTTATGAAATAACTCGAGTCATTTTTAAAAGAGTTGCTATCGGGTATTTTTGCTGATTATCCTCTTGACGGGAGGTATTTTTTTTCTTATCACTCTTCCACTTTTTCCCACATAGTTGGGCCGCGTCCGGATTCCAAGTGGGCGGAGTAGCCCACACGGAATAAGTACACAAAGAAGTAAAGTAAAATGAACAGGCGCCCCCCCAAAATCAAGTGATGGATTCACACAGGAAGCGCTCCGAGGTGAGCAAGCTTGTGCGAACGTTCGGCCAAATTTCACACGGCCTCTTCCATTCCTATTTTCCCTACTATCCTGCATGAATCCTGTTCAATGACGTTGATCAACTACCTCCTAATTAGTCCTTGTCTTGTAAAACGAATACATACAAAAACAAAGTTATGTTATTGGAGGCCATGTGCAGGCACGGCCAATTTTTTTTAAAAGTAATAATGATGTCTTGTTTCGACTTGCTCATTTGAACCCTGGCTTCAATTATTTCGGTTGATGTATGAGATTCAATTTGCAGTTTTCTTTTCCTCTTGTCAGCTTATTAAGGTTCCAAAGCAAGTCTGTCCAAGCCAAACTGTTGGAAACGAGCTAATTGTATCTCTTTAACGACCACCATGTGAAAGGTTGTCTTACATCACCTAAGTTGAAAGCAATAGTTCCGTCTTCTTTATCCACTCATCCCACATTTCTTCCTCTTCAATGACAACAATACGTCCGACGGTTATTTACCTGTTACTCAAACACAAGTAGCCTATACACTGTCCTACTCCCACACAACATAGCCGTTGTTGGGCTTGCTGAATCAACCGAATCGTGTATAAATTCACGGTTCTTTAAACGATGTGGGAGGACATAACTGCAAATCACATTACAAGAGCCCTTCTCCCACGCAAACAAAGAGTATTAGATTCCTTTGACTTCTCTTGTTTAAAAATATCTGTCGAGGTGAAACACAAGGAGTCTGGAGAGACAATCCACCGCCAACTTCATTGAACAGAGACAGGAGAGGGAAAAAAAAACTTTGTCTCCGTCACACTAGAAAACACAAGAGTGAAAAAAACGAACGAGTTTACTGTCGCCGCACCATTTGAATATACTCCTTGTGTGTACAAGAATAATAAACAAGACCCTGTGGTCCAGAATAAGTTTCAAGGCCAAGTTGCATCCAGTAAACGCGGATCCTAGCCGCAGTAAGGCCGAGAGCGCCAAAAAAACAAAACAGAAAAAAAACCAACGACAAGAATCTTTAATCTGCAAAACGGAACCTTTCTCTCACTCTGTATGGGGTCTGCGAAAGACGAAATACATAATTTTTCTGACATCAAAACAAAGTCCAAAATGGTGGTGGATGAAATAATATAAATACATCAGAAATAAGACCACCGGCTGATTTGTTTATGTCTTGCAACAGGTTTCGACCTATCCCATTAAGTCGATATGTTTGTAAGGGTATGTCATGAATCAACTTCACATTGGAACCATGTTTAACTATTACCTGAAGAGGAAGACGACCATGCTTTGAGAAGGCGACGAAAACTCGAGTTACGCCTCAACGGAGAAATTCCGGAACGATCGGTGGATTCCATCAAGTGAGAAATGAGCGTTGATCGTTAATCCGAGCAATCACGGGCGAGGCACTGATCACGCACTCACGACAACGAAAACGACCACAAGCAGATCACGAGGGCTAAACGGATGATAACAACACACACACACGGAGCCCGTGATGGTGTTGCTTACTTTTATGGGGAAACAAAACCCACCCTTTATCTTTTCCCATTACGATCAAAATCTATCAAGAACTTAATCAGATTTCCCCATCAAACCCTGTCTACGTCGCACAATATTGAAGTCTTCGGTGATAAAACACTATTTCAAATTTCAACGTGTAATAGATCCTTAACTATAAGTATATATCATGCACGGGACATCATCTTTGATAATGACGAATCTGCCCGTCGCTCTAAAGATCGGTTGTCACGATACCATTCTCCGGTGTGGAATACGGCACGAAATGGTCAACAATGACGGAAGTGAAGGCTTTATTATGTGATACGATAGTATCCTAGAAGTAGTTGTCCTGATTTCCAAAGTAACTGTCATTCGTGACGGAACGGAGACAGAAGCACTTCCAATAGAGCAGAAGACAACACTCACTATGTCGGACCACAACAACTTGTTTCTCTTCCAGTTTTCATCCACAGGATCCTATCCTCGGTTACTCTTTGCTCCTCTCCCGAGGCGAGTTGTTGTTGGCGTGTACGAGTCTGCAAGGCGACTGGCGGGCGGGGTGGATGAGAGAGAAAACCGGTCACGAGCCTTTTTGCTACTCAACGGGCGCGCACGCTTATTCTCCCTATTTCATGGGCGCGAGCAATTCATCTCCATCTCCGGCGCCGTCCTATATCTTCCCTTGGTTGCTTTTTTGGCAGCCGAGTTCATCCATTCTTAGTTACAACTCTCTCGTGGGTTAAAATGCAGACACGTACCGCTCGGCAGGTTGCCTGACTGGCCCGAGAGACTTGGAGCGGAGCATACGACATATGCAAATGATCGATTTGGAACTGTAATTCTTCTGACTTCGACAGTGCCCAAAAAGAAATAGAAGAGAGGACCACCGGGATCGAGCGATTACACACAAGTCGTCGGCAAACCCTACAGTCATGCGAATGATAAGAGCGTTCATGCTCCACCTACACTCGCACTTAATCACTTGAATGATTTAATATGGGCAATTGAAAGAGAACAAAATGGAAACGTATTCCTTCTTTGGCTTCCCAAGGTGAACTATGCTGACTGTTACAGTTGGCGCTTTAGCTGCTGCCCCAGAGACAGGGCATGCACGCAACCTGTACGCACATGCGTTATTAAAACCGCAATGGGAAGACCTACTTTAAAAAGACCAAGACACTCTCCTAATGTAAACTTCTTCTGTCCGTCCAGATAACTGTAGATGACCAGAATGTGTGGCCACTGTGGCCTGTATAACGTGTAGCATGTATAACGTTAAGCATCGATTGCGGCCGCAAACTAAGCTTCTTTATTATTCAAAGGGGAACATTGAATATTGACGGAGAGTTTGTTCAATAGCCAATATGCAGGTTGTAGAATGGGGCGTCGGCCCAATAACGGTCATCGAAATACATCGAAAGTTCATTACCATATTCAGGTGTCGTTGAGTTTCATCAGGTATACAAGTTGATTCCAATTATCCACATCATTCATTGCCTTGCTTATTAAATTACTTATATATTCTTAGTTTCTAGTTGGTAGGGCTTCGATGGGAAATCATGTTCGGTTCAAGGAGTCGCAGGTGATTCCCTCGAGCCGGATGATTTTTTGTTTTTCCTCTTCCGGATGACGCTCTGATTCGATTGCTTCTCTCCTCTCAACCAAACCCATTGGTGCCAAGAGATGGGAAATCAATCATCTAGCAAGTAGTCGATGATTAAGAAACCCTCCACTAACGCTTTCAACATAAAAGGCGTCTTGAATTAGACGTACTATGCCGATTTACGGTACTTTCCCCATCAAGATTCAAGAACTGAAAGCCATTCTGGCAGTTGGCAACTGTCCTGCCTACGGATGAACTATTTGGCATAAAGATCAAATCCTCTTTTATGGCACGCACGTATTCCTTTCCAACGAAACTCGCATTCTAACTAGAAACGGGGCTTGAGTTTATTGTGCAGTGCAATACGTAATCGGTCGAATCCTTCAAATAGAAGCGCTCTTGATCTTTTGTCGAGCGAAGGGAGAGAAAGCGAAAAAGAACGATCGAACTAAACGTTTGAGACGAGAAGATCAATAGGGTGGAACGAGCGAACACAAAAAAAGGGCGAAGGTTAGTGTCGCGAGACGAGCGAAATCTCGGTTAACCATAAACTCTTGTTTTCAGCAAATACTACACAAATATAGTATTTTCTTTTATCAATTTGTTGAGCTCTTACGATAAGGTCAAAACCACGAGATCTTTGTATTTAGAAAATTAGTCCCAACAAAAGATGGGACAGGGAAAGCGGTTTGCACTCACCTGTTGATGATTCAGAATCCAGTGACCCGGTGATGGATGTTTCTAAGGCGTCGTCTGGGCGTCGTGCTTTGTCTGTCAATCCTTTTGATTTTTGAATGAGCAGTGGAACAGTGGTAGATGAAAATAGTACCGAGATAAAGATTTGTAAAAAAAAAAACGATATCGGTCATGGACGACTGTTTTAGAAGAGAAAAAAAATTCAAGGGGTGCCGTACCTTGGCTGGTCAACTTTCTCTTCATGTCTCTTTCAGGGCGGAAGCGGTCAACGATCTTGCTAATGCGATCATTGCCTCGGTGTTCTTTACGGTGCAGGGCTCCGATACAACTCTCTTCTATCACTTTGACACAGCCCTTATGAATGTTCATCTCGCAATCTGTTTGGGAGAGAAATCATTGACGAAACGGGACGATAATCGATAAAACCTCAGAATATTGTAAACCACACTTACTTGTGCACTGATATCCCTGAGGACTCATACCCCACAAGACGTTACCGCAATGGGTACACTGCGTGACACTGAAATACTGGTGGGCCACGAAATGATGGCCTTTGGCAGTGAGTTGCTACAAAGACAACGGCATTAGTAATGGAATCCAAATATTTCGTGTACATGCCAATTGCCCATCATATAACAACTGTATTAAAAAACTTACTTTTTTGTTTTTGCTGAGAAATTTGGACTTGATTGACTTTTCCTTTGACACGAAAGTTGGGCAACGTTCGATTAAAGTGATGGCATGTGGACTCTTGACATTGAAATTCTTTTGCAACACAGTGGCGAGCGATGAAACGATTGCCAAGTTGCGATCACTAGAATTTTCCAAATCCTCCCTGAATAATAATCAAAGAAAAAAGTGTCGTAAAAGGTTCCAAAGAAGGTCTAGCATAGAAAATATCATTTCATACGTCAAGGAATCGAGTTTTGGTACAAGGAGCCCCTCAACAATCTTTATTTCTTTAATCTTGTCGTGAATGGTTTCATCCAATACAGCGTCACTTGGGACCAAAAATTGTCCCCAAACCCACCATCCTCTTACTACAAAACTCGGCTAAATGTCTTTTGAGCTCTTCTTTGGCTTTGGACCGCGCTTTCCAAAACACCTATCGAGAATAAGAAAATTAAAAGTATTTTAAAAGACAATGATGAACGAATAGAATAAATACCTTTCGGATGATTTCTTCTTTGTCAATATCTACTTGCAGTGCGTCGTCAATTTCATGCAAAACGTGCTCGTCAACGTTGGTCATTTTTAAAGGCTAAAATCACAAAAAAAGACATTTAAAAAATATTTTTTTTTTAAAGAGAAAAACGCTTTATTTACCGCATTAGGAACTAAGAAAGTGGAATGGATCTCGTAAGCCCATTTCTTCATATCTTTGGCAGTTCCCTCTTTGTACAAGTCAGTAATCATGTGGAAGAACTAGAAATGTAAAAATAAGCACGGTTATTTCTACTCACTTTTATACATAAAGAAATATGGGATGAATAATACCAAGCTGGCTGGATCGCAATTGTTAATAACAAAGTTCAAGAAGACGGCGAGGTGAGCATTGTGTTGCCACAATTGATTAAGTTTTGTAAACACTCCATGGTCGTCAATTTGTCCCTGGGTAAAAGAAGAAGACAGAAAAACGGGTCACATATTATGAAACTTTCATCACTTTCGTCACGGTGAGAAATACTACCGTTTCATGGTCAGAGAAATCGTCTTCTTCCATGGACAAAATATTCAGCTGGGTTTCTTCACCCGTATAAAGCACTCCGGGTGAAGCCTGGTGGGTGGTGTTGCGAAGGCCTGAAGTTGATTGTCTGTAACGGATATATATAAAAAAAAGGACAATGTGAATGAATGTTTCGTCATTTAAAAAAAAAAGCTCAAATAAAGGCGTCAGTACTTCGCAACCATTGCTGTCTTCCACCAAAGGACTGGCGGGCCTCCAGTATGGTGGTGGAGGCGTGCCGGGTGGAGTAGCATGCTTGGGAGAGTCCGTGTCCTTACTTCCTTGACCGCTTGCCCGTCTACCGGACAAATCCAATTCACTAATGGAATCAGATGAGCTGAAACGACGGGCTGCAAACAAATAAGTGTAAAGGACTTGAGTAAATTTGTTTTTAATTGTGAAACATGAAGTATCAGTTCATACTGTCTGGAGCGTTGGGAGCAGGAGTCTGGACGGCGAAGGGAAACGGGCTAGATTTCGTGCGATGATGTGAAGGAGACGGGCTTGAATTGGGGCGTCCACTCCCCGTCTAGTTATGAAAATAAAAAATAAAAAATAAAAACAAATTATGGTCGCTGTACGGTTCACGTGGAATCAAATCACCAAGGACCGTGTTGGATTTCACAAACTAGCAACTTTCTTGAATTACTTTATACACAGTGCAAAAAAATACGCAGACATGTTATCCGTGCAACAGAGATGCAAAGCAAGCAAACAGATTCCAAACACCATAAAATGTCACAACTTAAACAAAATGTCTGAACGACTCATCCAACAGTAACTTAATTTTAAAAATGTATCCCATTTCTCTCCGTCCGTACTACTGGGTGCATATTTTAAAATATCTCTCTCGTTGCTCTACTTACGCCTTGCGATGAGGTTTGGCTGGTTGGCGAATCGTGTGGCTGCAACGGAGTTCGACGGTCATTTTGAAGCAGCTGACTTGCACCGTTAGCTTGATTAGGTGGGACGACGTCTGGCATACCCGGCTGATGGGCAGCAGACGAGGAGGAAGACCCAGAAGAAGAAGAGGAGCAGGATGAAGATGAGGCAGAAGAAGGATTGCGAGGTGGGAGTGGAGGAGGTGGTGGAGACCCAACGACGCTACCGCTTCCACTTTGAACGGGTACTTCACCGCCAGAGGAAGGCAATAGAAGCGGAGACGAATTGTGGGAGTTGAGAGATCGGTTGCGTGCAGGCAAGGGTGGGGGAACGTCACATCCTGGATTGTCCCATCCGCCGCCCTCGGCTGCTCCCAGCCGAATTCGTCCACCAGCGGCCGTTACGACCCCACTGGTCCGTCCACTACCGAAATGGGTAGACAGCGGCCGGTTGGCGGGTGATGGTGACCGATGATTTGACGACGACAACTGTTGTTCCCGATACGTTTATTTTTCGTTAGATAAGAAAGACGAATAAAATAAAAGCAAGATACGACAACAGATGTGGAACTTAAAATATGAGTTTGGACTCAAATCTTTGCTAGACATAAAATCTTTAATAGACCAGAAAAAAACGCCGCGGGTTTCCGTAATATATTCTAAAACCTTAAAAAGGTTTTCTTTGTTCTAGATGTAATTAAATATCTCGTTTACACCCGCTTTTGCAAGACGAACCCCATTTACACAATTTTAAAAGGAATAATATACATTCTCACTACGTAAAAAAGTTGACATTCAACCCACATTTAAAAGCAATTCAAAAAGGCTTAGTCAGCTTTTCAAAAGGATTATTTCCTGGGACCGGTGTGAACTCAACAAAGCTATTTTCTAGCCCAGTCACGAGGTCTATGTTATATGATTACAACAATACTGGTTACGGAACGGCCATGAAGTTCTCATTATCATATTAATGAAGGTAGAATAATGGAAAATGATGCAACGAATACTAGGTTCAAACTCCACGCCTTGCATAACGATTAGGGTGGATTCAATCACCAAAGAGTAGCAAGCAGTAAGTATTTTCCTTTACAAGTTACAAACACACAAAAGAAGAATAATATGAAGAAAACAAAAACCAAAAATTGGAATTTGATCTGACCTGAGGCTGGCTCTCGGAAGCGGATAAACCCAGTCGGTTGGCCATCTGGTTATACTTTTGTTGGAGCTCACGGACGCGCTTTTCAGCATTAGCGAGTTCTACGGCTACGGCTGGATTGTAGCCGCGCCCCAAGTCACTCCGCTTGGTTTCGACAAACTGCTGCTCTTTCTCCAGCATTAACTTGAACGTGTTGAGTCGCTCCAGCTCTACTACACGCTGCTGTTCGAGCTACATGTGTGTGTTCCGGACGTTGGTTCCGACGATAGGATGAAAAATAAACAGAAAAAGGAAGGAACATAAGTTAAAGAAGAAGGAAAAAAAACCAATGTATTTTGATTGAGATCCCGTTCTTCCTGACCCGCCCTTTCCACGTCGTTTTTCCTTTCCTTCTCTATCTTTCTTTTGGCAACAACAAACGAACTGAGCGGATGTGTTCGGTCCGCCATACAACGGAAAGGTTATCCATCCGTCGGGCGGATGGTTCCACACTGTTTACAATACTTGGAATGGATCTTATAGCTACACAAACTGAGGAACGTGGAAACAAAATACAACTTAAATCACGTTCTGGCAACTAAAGAATGGCAGTGATTTCACGCCGATTGCAAGTTGACTGATGCACACGAGAAAAAATCTCGGCGCCTTCTCATTATGTTGTGGGGAGACATGACTTTATCAACAAGAGAAAACCGCAACAAGGCAAACCGAGAGAGCGGATGCAAGAATGAGCTCACTTGTTTAAAAGGCTGACTGGTTGCCTCACGCATCTAAGTTAAATATATTTTTTTTACATGCATAACCGCCTTTTTCTTATTAGACAAAACATGAAATTTACAAATTAAATTTTGGTTTGACACGATATGGCTGAGTGACTTTGGATGGAAATGTGGTTCTCGGTCTGTGTGACACACTCTTCGAGTCTCATCCCTATCAGTTTTTTCTTTCTTTCTTTTTATTATAGGAGGGTGCCGTTAAAATTTTTTTTGTGGTCGAAATGGCCGACTCGCATCTTATCAGTCCCTCCCAGTTATACACACGCGTGCACTCGGGTGAGACACGGTCATCCCCCCTTCGATACGACGACATGTCGACCATCTTCCCGCCCACGTCCAGTCCCCTTATAGCACCGGTCCGGAAGCGACGCATTCCAACTTCATATTTTTTATGGGTTATCAAGGCCAAGATGCCCATCTCATCCTACCCGACACGTAAAGCTCCCGGCGTCGAACCAAGGATACCGAAAATATTTCCATTTCCAGTTCATGTCATATTTATATGTTTTCTCAAAGACAAATATGCATACCCCGACGGGCTGTGGACTAGTGATTCCGACGCGGATGGAAGGCTGATGATGTAATCCTCTCGTTGGAGTGGTCATCGTGGGAGGAGGTGGTGGTGGAGGAGGGGCCGGGGACGATGACGATGAAGAATTGTGCTGGTTATTGCTGTTGAGGAGAGAAGGACTGCTCATACCACTTGGAGAGAGGGTAGAAGCGGCCGACGGCATGCCGAAGGGCGAGTAATGCACTGGGCTAGGCGTCAAGAGGGCTGTGCTTGCCACTCCGTTCCCGGTGGTGTGGGCTGACGCAGATGATCCGTAAACGGGCGATATGACGGTGAGGGCCACGCAAGAGCCACCAGCTGCCAAATGAAACACACATACAAAAAAGAGAGAGATAATAATGACTCGTTAGTTGAGGTACACATGCGATTCACGAGGGCCGAACCGGTCGATGCGCAAGCAGTCGACGGTTGCACGCGTGCATTCAACTGAGTACATTACAATTAGAACAAAGTGGGGGTTCCTCATTCCAGCTCTCGGGAATATGGAAGCAGATTGGCGGGCACAGCGGGACATTTCACGGAGGAATGGTAACCGCTAGGCAACAGACGCTTCTTTTTTATATACATCGGATCTTTTAATTCTTACTAACAATCAACTGCGGTTACCTTCTGGTTCTACCAGTTGAACTAGCTCAAACACCTAGAGCAATGCTTACCGCTGCTATTTATTTATTTTTAAATTAGCAGTCGGATGTTGTGAAATGCACGTGTCCTTGGGTGAGCCTGCGCATTACTCCGGCGATAAAAAGAAAGTCATTTTACTATCAAACTGGTCCCGACTAATATTTACTTGGGATACACGCCCAGGAAAACTATACGGCGACACCTCTCAATCCGCCAGCTTAAATCCATTATATATTCACGGCAGAGTGAGAGGGAAAGATACCATCGACAAGACCCAGATAAAAATTTTCGTCTCTAGGTATGCAATGATGATGAATGGGCTTGGAAATATATAACTTTGGTATTCAATGGGGAATGCTGTTCAGTTACATGGGACAGAAAAAATCTAGTTGGTAGGGTGAGGAACAATGGCAACACGCATGAAGTATCTAACTGGATTAAAGACAATCATGGCTCGTTTTTTTTTCTCGTATCTCTCGTTCTAGCTTCTACCGTATTATGAAGTTCCCTCCTCTTCGGGTCCCCTCCCAAACATACTAAAAGGACTCATTCAAACACCTTCTATTTTGGGTCTTTGCACGCGATCCTGCTGTTGTGAGCTAGCAAGGACTGGAGGGTGTGGATGAATAGCTAAATCTCAGCAGGGGGAGGAAGAGAGAGAGATGCTCGTCATCAAATCCCCCTCGCGCGCGCAACAGCTGGCAGGAGCTGTGGCAGCAGCATCAGCGGCAGCATCAACGTCGGGCACGATAACGAACCTTGAACGAGATGACGGCGGAGCCAGTGTTTTCTGGGTGAGCAGTCCGTCACGCTCGACACCCTCGCGTGATCCTCGCGTGTCACGATGGTGGTAATACAAAACCCTCGTTCTTCAGAACGAGATGCAGTTCTGCCCTTCGTCATTAAGTGGGATCTGAGGGCTCTACAAGGAGAGGGGGGAAAGCTAGTGGCGGATTGTTATTCTTCTTCGCCTCCTCTATAGAGTCGAGAATAGGGAAAGATCCATCAAAACGAAAGGGGTTGGAAAGAGGCCACTTGGCATGACTGGATGGGAATTTCATTTTCTTGTTGCTCCACAAAACAGGGGAAGCGTGTGAGTACCTCTTATTAAATCGACGACCTCGGCGTGGTTGGACTGGGTCACCCAAGAGCCGTTAACCTGCAAATGAAAACGAAACGGGTTAGAAACACGACAGAAAAGAATGACCATCATCAATGCGAGGAACGTCCCAAAGGACAATAAAAAAAGAGAAGCTCAACAAAAAGCACAAAACAAAACAAAACAAAAAATACCTTGATAATAATATCATCCTTAAAAATGCCGGCTCGCTCTGCCGCTCCGCCTGGAAGTGAAAAATAACCAAGGAATAAGGAAAAAGAAGAAATCAACTAAAAAAATAATCGGACAAATGGGCAACACAAAAATAAAATAAAAAGTAGCCGAGCGCGTGTAGAGAATGAACAAAAAGAAATTTGTCATGCTTCTGCGCAGGCTATGGTTGCATGCAGATTGGCCTTACGAGGTCCGAGGGCGTGTGCTGTGCGTCACTAATTCCCCCCTCTTCCACAATTTCCATTCGCACAAACACGTCACGCCGAAAGATTTGATTTTAGCCGGACTTGTTTGTTACCTTCTCGCACTGTTTGGACGAAGACGGGATTGTCGCCAGGCAACGACGAAACCAAATCCACGGTCGTCTCGGTGGATCACCACCACTCTAGAGTTATTGCCACCGACGCCGCCGTTGATGGACGACGTGCCGTAGGACGAGGCCCACTGGAGTGAGCCCACACTATTGCTGTTAGTGTCACTGGTTTGAAATCCGGACCAATTCGACTCGTTCAACCTGCAATATGAGACAGATGTTGTAACATGCAATTTGAAAATGTTTTTGAGCACTACTTAATATTTCACGAGATTGTAGATGACAAGAAAATAAACAAAATTCTTGAATCAAGATTTCCGTTTTTGGGAACGGCACACATTTAGAAACTGACATTATCATTTTAACATCTCCAAAGTAGAGGCACCATAAGACTGAAAAGTGTCACAATATACTACTGAAATTTAATGCAAAAACCCTTTTTTAAGATTACCAGCCTGTGTAATGGTCGACAGGTTTTTCCCCTTTTAAAATGCGGACGTTGACCTATTGCAAAGACATGAGCTTGCATAGATTTCTTTTATTTCATACATCTAAAGACGAGTCCGGGTTGCGCGCTCTACAATATCTTAAACATGGATTCGCACGACTTTAAAACAATCGTTTTCCATTACAAGCTTCTTAAATTTAAAGCTCACGTGCGTGTCGTCATCCCGGAATCAGCAGTAGTAGCGTAATACGGGATTAAGTGTGAGCTTAGATACTGCAAGTGTTTATCTTCTCCGATAGGATTGCTACAAAGTCCTTATAATTTTTTTAAAACCTCCTTTTAAAACCCGACAAGCTATCTAGAATATTTTTATTGCTCTACAAAGAGATATGTGGTTCAAAGACAGATCGAAGGGGGGTTTACCGAAAACGGAAAAAAGAGAAAACCGGCGCACAGGTGGCATTTTCAATTTTTGTTCCCCTACAAAAAAGGTCCTCCCACCTAGGAATTTTCATAAATTAACAAGTCAAGAGAGGGATCAATGCTGGGTGCATGTGAGCTGCACCTTTTTAGTTTCCAACCCCCTCTAGAGCTCTTTCCCATTTTCTCCCTCTACACTTGCATTCGTCGGGAAGGAGAGACGCGAGAAAGAGAGAGGAAGACCTTGAGTTCCATCTAAGAAAGAGGGGGGGAACCTGAGCAAAGGGTGGCGGCCCCCTTCTTCTCCTTGTTTAACCAGCAATGTTTCGGACCGGACACACACACACATACACACACGGACGACGCTCTGCTTTTTTAAACATCCTCTCCCCCTCAACAGGCATGTGGGTGTGCTGCGCGTTCCTACAGCTTGAGAGAGGGGGAGGATAGAGCCTCTTTTTTTTTTACTCTCCCTCGATTTTTAGCGACGACGACGCTGGGGCAAGCGACGCGGTCAAAACGAGTCCATGCGACCCCCACAAAAAAAAAATGAAAAGGAGGGAGCAATATGGTGAATGTGCCTATAACGGTCGTGGTAATCCCAAGTATATAGAAGTTGATCCGGATTCATCCGACTGGAAAGTCCGCCACACGACCACGGAAGGAGAGAAAAAAAAAGGTTCGCTTCAATGACGTCCAAAAAAACTAGGTAAAGGCAGATGAGTTGAGATCTTTCATGGGTGGTCTCTTAAGACGCCGTCACAAGCTTATAGCCGCCCATTGCCGGTTGTGATGATGGAAATTTCTCATAGCTCGCTTGGTTCTCTCATCAGCAATCTCATAACCGTGCTCACGAACGCTCCGTCACGTTCAGTCAACCCAGTAGGAGAGCTCGGAAACAAGGAGACTGGGTTGTTGCTAGACGGTCTATCCCGGAGGGAAGAAGTATTGCAGCAAATAAAAAAGAGCAAAACCTCATCCTTTCCTCGTAACTTCCCCAGGGAAAAGGTAAAGGTCTAACTGGGTGGTATATGACGGGCCTACAGACAGTTGAAGAGGCAAAGATAACGTCATCAATAACATCATCTGTGGCTCCTCCTTCCTACCCTCAATAAACATACTGCACCTATTTACATGAGGAACAATGAGGTCCATCAGGAGTGGCTGCGGCTTCTGCTGCCTCATAATCAGGCACAACTAAAACTAGGGTGGTCTAGACCTTTTTCCTAAATTAGCTTGCAATAATGTTGAACTTTGGGCACAACCACCTAAAAAGGTTAAGATGTATGGGTTAGAAGCGTAGAGAATCTCACCTCTCTTCCAGACCGGCCAGTGTGTTATCCATACTTTCATCAGGGTGTCACTCATCCGAAAGGCACTGGGGGTGAACCCATAGCACACAAGAGCACATTGACAAGAGCTTTGAGTTAAAGATGATGAATGTTCCACAATTATGATGAAGAGATGTTGTTGTCCTGGAGGCCTGCCAGAACCAGAGGCGTGGAGGCAAAGATGGCCAAACTGTCAGCACTGATCAGGCACTAACTGAGTTGATCTCGTAGCTGGTTTGTAGAACAAAGCGAAGAGAGACTTGTTGATTGCACAACGAGTCAGCAACCGCCCCCGCTTCTCTTCTTTTCGGCGATGTTGTACTAAGGTTGAAGTGGGCAATGCCAGCAATATGGCTGACGCGAGACCAGTCAACTCAGAAAAAGAAAAAAAAGGATAAGAAATGACTCAAGGCACACACAAACACACACAAAGGCAACCAGTTAAGGAACCAGAATAAGTGAGACAGCAAATAAAACGTCTCACGATGAGCAAAGGGAGAGAAAATATCCTTGTTTTTACTCGTCCCCTCGAATGAAATGAAAATGCGAGCGAGTCGATTCACGATCCAGACTCTTCTGACTTGGTTTCCTTTCTTCAGAATAATAAAAAAAAGAGGTGGGGGATATGAACGCGCAACCTAAACATACACGCACACGAACCTACTACCTAGGTAACAAAGCCTTCAGCAGATGGCGCCACTTTATGACGGCAATATAAATTTTTCCTGCATCCGGGATCTCGAATATATATGGAGAATATTACGATTTGTTATAAAAATAGAAAAACATCGAAATTCGGGTTTCGAAATATTTTATTGCTTAGGTTTTAATTTCTATCCAAATTTCATCGCACAATATGTCAGAGTTTCACAAAGCGATTGACACAATAAAAAATTAATAGTTTCGCAAAGTAGTATATGTTTCCTCTGTAATCTTTTAAATGGACACGATGTTGCGAACCATAAATAGGGAGTGACCGCATCGCATTAGGACGGACGTGCTATGCTACGTAACGGGATCGCGCCGCCGTAAAGGAAATGCACATCATTTAGTAACTCTCACACAGCTGTTGCAAAAAGAAAAATTAGAATTTTTTTTTTAAGTAATTGCCTGAACCACTTGGAAGAGTAATAATTAATAATTTTGACCTCCATTTAATATTTAAAAGGTGAATTATCTATGTTTCCTTGATACTCTTTCTCCATTTATAGCACCTTTATTGGACTGCTCAGCCTCATAAAAGACCGGATTCATGTGCCCATATGGTATAGGTCGGTGCATTTGGCGATTTGCCATGCACCATCTATGAAGGCCGTAATGACTAGCTTGCCGGTTAACACTAGAACCCAACATATTGGGTAGAATATCAGGTCCAGAGCGATGTTTTCCCTCACAATCATGCATACCCTGTGGGAGTTTTGAGTGGTTATTACAAGTTTTCTCAAAAATACGGTGTTATTTATTATCCACAAAATCTGTATCAATAGTGGCACAGCTTTTCATCTGAAGGAACTGGGGCATTCTTTTTGCGGTACATATAATTCTACTTTTCGATCGATTTGAAGTCGAGGAATAAAAAAAGAAACAATGATTGTGATCATAGTCGACCATGAAAGAATTCATAAACTTGAAGCAATTTGCGACCACTGGACCCAAACGGAGCTTTTAGTCACAGCAAATCAGAGTAAAAGATTTACTTCTCTATCCATTTTCAATGCGCAAAGAGTGAGATTTATATAGAAATATAAAAAAAAAAATTAATTTGTTTTAGAAATATTTTATTATTTTGCTTTATAATTTTTTTCTACATCAAGATATCAACTGAGAACCTGTTGCCATCTAAAAATTACAATAGTGATGATAGCGTCGAAAGGGACGCGTACAGCAAGTAACGGGATTACGCTATAAAAGCTCGTTACACAGTAGTGGAATTTGGCTACTAGTGCAGCTGCTGGCAAAAAAGAGAATCTTCTAAACGGTTACGTATCTATTAAATGCTGACCTGAATGGACGAAATATCGTTTCGCTGGTCAACAGATGGGCCGGCACCGGGAAGAAGAAAGTCGGACAACACACTCATCTACCATTGTTGTATCGTAGTAAACGATCTTCTCCCTCCTTTTTTATATGTATCAAACAATACACTGAATTTATTTTTTTGCACTCCTCATCCCAGTTGATTGTTGTCGTGTAATAAAAAAAAAATAGGAATCAACAAATACAGTATGTATAGCACAATGAGGTCAGCACAATAATTCTCTCTGTTTTTTAGAAAAACAAAAAACTTAAAAAAGAAACGGTATATTTATAAATGGATAGGCGATTCGAATAGTTTGCTTTTTAAATAAGAGTTGAGTATTTTAAGATGGGGGTGGATGGCTGGGCAGGCGATCTTCGGACATCTTTTGTAAATGAGCATGGTACTCAAAAGGATCGCTAATACCAAGATTTCCGCGAGTATCAGACGAATCTGGATCAGCAGTCTGCCCAACGGCATCGTTGTCGGTACTTAGTGAAGACGGCCTTTTAGCAAAGAAAACTGGCCGAATGGTTGTCGTTGTCTTGTTGCCTTTGGAGCTCACCGGAACGGATTTCTTGGGCACAATTTTGCCGGATGAAGAGGCATGGCTCCTTTGAGGCACTCTAACGGGTAGATATGGATTAAACCGACTTCCCACCCAACCTGGTTCCGTCTGTTGGTGAAAGAGCAAGTATTTTCCGTCAGGATACAGTAACTCAGCAGCTCCGTGCAGGGCGTTAAAGCCAAAAAACTTGACCTTTGAGTGCCCCTGGTTGATGGTATACATGGCCCCTTTGGGCGAGAGTTTACCCGGTTTGTAATAGAGTAAAGATGACCATTTCCCCGAATCCGCTTCTGCCTCCTCATGCGGTTTCAATGGAATCACTTTAGGTAAGTTTTCTTCGTAAGCTGTCGTCTCGTGAATCTGAGAATCAGCCACTTGTTGATCGGGGGAATCGTTGAAGAGGAGGTCGGGTGAACGAGGGACACCGTACACGTCGTCATCATCATCCGGAGCTGAGGTTGGCCGAAGTGGGCCAAGTACTGGGGCGGGTACTTCTTCCATAAACGTGGGCTGGTGATGTTCTTCATCTGTTGCTTTATTTCTTCCGTCTTGTCCCACTGGATCTGCTAGATGCGGCTCGTTATGACGATGATGATGATGGCTACCACCGTGATGGTTATCCATGGGCTGGAAATCGCCGTGTAGTTTTGGGCTGCTTATCGACGAAGCTGACGTTAAATCCGTTTCTTGGCCGCCATTAATGTCCGTAGACAATGATGGAGGAGGTGATGGTGATGAAGTCGTTTGGGGAAGCACTGGCTCGTCTAGTGGTTTGATATCATCACTGGCTGATGGATCATCAAAGTACCCTGTTATGATCTCGATTGCATCGCCGCTATTCGACGAAGGCGCAACGGAATATAACTGCCCGCTGCTTCCTGCTCCGACATTCGGACTTGTAGCCATTTTTGTTCGAACAATGACCTCACTCGTGTCACCAGGAACTACTAAATCTAGATGGGTTGAAGAGCCTTCTTGTTTAGTAGGCTGTTGCGGTTGTTGTTGTTCATTCTGCGGCCTTTGCTGCTGCTGCTGAATGTTGTTCGGTGAGCGGAACCAGCCACTAGGTGGGGCCGATACGTTCCACCGAAAGTCCATCGACTTGGGATGAACGTGAGGAACATAATTATGATGACTGTTGGAAGGTAGTACGTGCCCGCTTGCCTCAGCCAATTGATCACGGTGAGGCTGATGGAGGTGTTGTAAATCAGTGGTAATACGTTCGGTCGTGCTCGCCGACAGAATTCCGGGAAGCGGCGGATAAATGAAGTTCAATGGGCTGATATCATCCGTAGTGAAAGGTGTATATTTAGGAGCTTGATGAGAATGAGTGATGGCTACCGGTGCGGTCGGCTTATTATTATTCTGGTCGTGGTGAACCGTCGGAGAGACCGCAGCAGCAGCACTGCTTTTAAGTATTTGTGCGGATGATTTCAACTGGGTCAAGGGGTCGTTCCCAGCAGCAGTTCCACCAGGTTTTATGGGGCTACGAATTTTCCCTTCTCCGGCACCCGGTTTCAGTGACAATGATGGGAGGTAACCATGAGGTGGTGTGACCACTTTGACCTCGTGGATGACACTCATCGCTTTTGCTGGCTGCTGGGAGCCTGGCTGTTGTCGAATTCGGGTATTTTTTAGCCCGTGATGATTCCCGCTGTTGAGTAGCTGAGAAGGTGGAAGAAATTTCGGCAGGTTTGGGTAAACCGTCATCACAAGATCGAGAGGATTCTTTGAGACGAAACCGTTGACAGAATTACTATTCTCATCTGCTTCTTCCAAGGAACCGTTGTTGGGACCTCTAGCCTCCTCTTCTTCGTCATCTTCTTCCTCTTCTTCCTCCTCTTCTTCCTCCTCTTCGTCGTCTTTGTTATTCAGACGAGCAGTTGGTGGTAGTTTTGGTGGGGCATTCGGTTTGACCAGCACCACTTGTGTCCGCACCGGATATAACGGCCCATGCGCTTCCGGCCGCTTTAATGGGATATAAATTGCCTACGTGACAGTTAACGAACAAATATATAACATAATTGTTGGGATATCTTTCAAGTCCAATATGAATATTTTAAAATTAAAATTAAATATTAACCTCTTCTGAATCGGAATAGTATTCGTCCACATTTCTGGATACGGCTGGAAGATAAAAACTTCCTGGCGGTAAATTTTCGTCATCTGTCTTCTTAAGAATAGTTGGTAGTCTATCATCGCCGCCAATATATTTGTCGCTCCTATCTTGAGCTATTTGGGCCATCTCATCGTCGTCATCTTCATTCGGTTGTTGCGCTGGATGATTTTCCACGACCGGAACGAGGATCGACGGCTGGAACTGATGTGATTGACCTGCGACCGATGTGGTCTCTGATGCAGCAGCAGCGTCGACGAACCTTTCCTCCGACGCGACCGCGACCCTGCCTGTTACAACATCCGGTGACCCAGTTAGAGGAGCAACGGTCTCCGCTGCTGCTGATTCCGCCAGAGAACTTTTTCTTCCCACCAAGACTTCGTACGTACTGCCATCTCCAGCAGGTACCGCTGGAGAAGAAGGAGAAGAGATTGGCGGCATTACGGGGATAAATGGCATCCCATCATCAACGGATCTGTGCATGTGCTGCAGCACTGTTGCAGCAGCTGGCACCAAAGATGGAAGAGCGCCACTGATATATGGTCCAGGGGAGGCCTGCCACCCATCGCTGTTTTCCATGCGTGCCCATCGACTTCTTGAGATCGAGGGCGCACGTCGCTGATTCACGTTCATGGCACTCACGCAGTTCAGGATCAGGAGTATGTAACAGCCCACTGCGATTAGGTGTGCCCAGCCCAACAATCGCAAAAGACCGGTCATGATGATGATGATACTTTAGCTGTGCAAAAAACAAAAGATGAATCACGATAACGATTAGTGAAGCCAGTCATCTTAGAAAGAGAGTTATCTTTTAAAAAAAGAGGCTGTTCACGTTTTTAACCTACCTACCATAAATATAGTCGACTACTCTTAGCTTTAGAAAATTTATTACTTTGAACCTTTACCGGCAAAAATGGTAATGAGGAAAAAGTTTCAGGAAGTTCCTAGTTGACACTATAAGAGGCTAAGGATTATTACATCACTTACAAAAAAAAACACTGTTGCTGTGATAATTGAACTCAATCATTACGAATTCAAGTACAAAAAAAGGAGGGCAGAATAATTTAGCTACAAGCTGACCCTTTTTGTCTACATGATTTTAGGATCGCGTGTCTTCAGGATGAATTCAAAGATTCTCTTTGGATTTTGGATGAAAAAAAATTGTCACGACTTGGCCATAAATGTTGTATACGATATCGTGCAGAAAGATTATTTACCAACAAAAAAAAGAGGCACTGTATCATAGAAAGAACTGGATCATTGAATAACTAATCTTTAATTCATGAAGTAACTTTTTGTATATAAAAAAATATATATAGCGCTTTTAATGCAATATTTCAGCTATTAACCGTTAAATTACGTTGACGAAAAACGTTACCTATTGTTCAGTGAAGATCTACGATAAGTCGTCAGAGACAATCAAATCTTGTACTCCATGGGAGCTGGAACGAAACGAATAATGGGAAAGAATAAAAAAAACCAATAATGCCGGCCACAAATGAAAGAGTCTTCTTTCTATTCCGTCGTCTTACACTGGGACACTGGGGGACATTCCCTCTTTCCACTGACTGATTATCTGTGACAAACTAATAATGGTTTTTATTAGGACTCTTTGATAGCCAACTTGTCGGCACGCAGGTGCGGGAGAGACTGAAGGAAGACTCTACAAACACTCGAGCTCTTTAATGGTAGAAGAAGAAGAGGAAGAAGTAGGTATGTACCTATACGTTGCTCAGACCGCAAGCCACCAACGTGCGTTGTTTCTCTTTCTCTCTCTTTCGAGTCTGCTGTTCTTTCCCATCAGGTCCGATTTTTTTTTCTAGGACTTCGGGTTAGTGGGCCTTTGTCATTCTTTGTACTGAGAGTTTAATGGGCTATGGTTAAACGTGGAGTCGGCAAAAAAAAATATGCTGGGATTTTCACGATAATACCGTTGGATCTCTACTATTAAAAAAAGTTGACACCCAGAACCGGAAACACATACGGGCCAATTCACCTGTCCCGTCCATCACTTACTCCTTCTCACGTTTTCACAACATTCACACCCATTATTTATGAAGCAACGAGGCCATAATTTTAGAAAATAGGTATAGAATATATATAACCCAGTATACTATCTCGAGATTTGCATGTAACAATAATGGATGTCATCCTGATGGCCGGGATTTCTCCACTGTACGCACCTTCCCACACATCGGTACTGTACATACATCATACCACACAAAGTTGTTTATATGGTTTTTGTCACTGCGCTTTCTATTCTTTCAAACGATCAACGTGCCTTTGCTAGGCTAGCCCGTAGGAAATATATTCCCTTGATGATGAGGGATGATAAAATATGAGGGAACGAAGCAGACGCGAAGAAACTGTGTCAGTAGAACTAGAGAGCTAGCTGCAATCCCCGCTGCTCTGATATAAACAAGATGCAGTTCGCCGGGCGGCGGAGGTATACCGTTAGATGGGAACCCCGGAACCTTTTTTATGCCGTAACAACTCAAACTCAATTCACTACTGATAGCTTTGTTCAGTACTGTATAGTGAGATGAGTCTTTCAATCTATAAAGAATAATTCAACACCTGTCTCTCTCTCTTTAAAAAAAAAACTAATTACGAATATAACCATTCAATAGGAGGCAAATTTTCTTTCCCTAAATTGGAAAAGAAAGTCGTTATATAAATTAGAACACCTGTTGAGATACAACTATAGTAGAAAATGCTTGTATTGATTCCGATACGGGTTGATGGCCGTGGTCGCATAACGGTGGCTTTAAAATACAGCAGCATGTTTCAACGCTTGAATACACAAACCATGCACATGTAACAAAATGACTTGGAGAAATATATATACTGATGTTAACAAAACTGTCCCGCACACGCCGTCGTCTAAAAGTAAAGCACGCGTGAAACTTTGATGTCAACAGCAGTAGGAGTAGTCAAGCTAGTATAGGGCATTGGGTCAGTAAATAATATCGGCGTTTTGAAATTCATTTAAGTGTAACGGGGGCAACTACCAAACAAAATATTACAACTTATTACTTGTATTATTATAGTTGAGGCAGAATAATCAAGCTCACGAATCATAAAACACGGAATAAACACACAAAATATAGCTGTCTCAAATCGACCGACAGAAGAAGAAGAAGAAGAAGAAAACTATAAAACGCATCCGCTTCACAGGAAACGACCTTTAAAATTATGTAATCTATGTTAGGTAGTTCTTTTACGATCCCATTGTATATGTGTATGTTACTACAGGAAAGAGAGAATCGTTGTATATAGGAGTTTGTGGAGATACACAAATTTAATGGTTACTTGTTGCAGCAGATGATGCTGGCCCAGGGCCATGGAGAAGATTTCCCGCTATATGCAATTCGCTGTTTTCTCTGCGGATGAAATATGATTAAAAAAAGAAATCAAGATTTTTTGCAATCATAAAAAGAAATAGACTCTGGGATAGTGAAACTTGTAACATAAAAAAAAAAAATAATAATAATAACTAGGAGAAAATGGGAAAAAAATTTAAAAAATTGTAATTAGGCAGTTTAATAAGAAAATTAGATCTGGAAAAATGTTCTTTTCCATATTGTCTCAACAAAAGAAGAAGAAGAAAAAAAATTAATAAGAATGATGGGTTAAAGGTCAGGTTTGCTCTGAACTTACCTCTACGGTGTTGGTTTAAAGAAAAAATACAGTGCTGTTCTTCGCAGAGCGTTTTGCAATCAGCGTGACTTTCCAGCTATTACACAACATAATTCAACGTTTTAAAAGGTAATTTCTGTCAGTAGAACGTGCGGCAATGTAATTTTTGAAGAAAGAAACTGGGTAACCCGCGAAAAAAAAGTTATGAGTTGCTGGTGACCTTTGAAAAGAATAGAATGACTAGGTGAAGAACTATTATGAAGCGCGGGAAATGAAGGTGTTAACGATATGCCTCTTCCATACATTTAAAGTCCCAGAATGGAAATGATTAAAGTAGAGAGAATAATAACTTAATTTGCATATTTCAAAATCTATTCCTGTGCCATGCCAAATTAAAGTACTTTTTTGAAGTAAGCATAGTAATTACTTCTAACTGACAAAAACGAATTATTCTTTGTACAACATTATTGTTCTCTTGACAATAAAAATGTGACTAATAAGAAGCGAGAGAGACTGACCGGGGGGGGGGGGGGGGGGCCGCCGTGGCACCTACTATTTACCGTAGCAACCTTCGCAATCCACCATAAATCACGAAAAATCTAGCTCAATGGATGACCGTGCTGAGGATGTCGTTCTGATTCCCAGAAAGTACCAGAAATCCCAGGGACCAGGATCAACTACTACTTATATATACTCGCCTTTACTTAGTAATATAGGACAGCATATTATAATTCGTGACTGCGTGGACGGAGTTGAACAAATTTAATCGTTCATGCCTCACAACACAATGACGCGCCGTTTGGCAGTCAGGAAAAATATGTGGTTTTTAAATTCCCGCGTGATTTCAAAACATCTAAGCCGCAGTGTCATCTTAATTCTTTATATATTTTCTTGCTATATCCCCTTCACTTCTTATTATTCAAATTTTTGGCAAGCAATAATAAATTTTTAATTTAAGTTTTAATTAAAAAAGAGAGTTTGTGTATTGAAAAAAAAATTGCCCATACACCAAGTCAGCCAAAAAAGAAGCTATCAAACCATTAAAAAAACTCCCTTTATCAGTGATCTGTTGTTAATAACTGCAAATTGTATATACAGCAGAGTTGTGCACATAGAATATGGTACAATAAAATCGCAAAACCAATATTTTCTATAATAATAAAAAATACATTTGGATATTTTGAATATTTAAATTCATCAGTCTTCGTAAATGCGGAAAAAATCAGAATTTAGGTTTTTTTACAAAATACTTTTCTTTCTGCCTCGCCAATTTTTTTGCAATCCAACTTGGAAACCAAATGACCTGTTCGGATCAGATACAGGTTCGGGTTAAGCTTCAAACCGCTCGGTTCAGGTCCGAAAAGACTAGGGATGCCACCCGGTTCATTCGAAACGGGTTTACGTCATTTCGAATCCGAACCGAACGGTTTGAAGCTTAACCCGAACCCGTATCCGATCCGAACGGGTCACCCGGTTTCCAAACCGGGTTGAGAAAAATTCACAGTAAAGATTTAAAAAATGTTTTACGGGATGCCAAAAATTATAGTTTTTTACGTAATTAAGGAGGTTATCGAATATAAGTATTTAAAAATAGATTAAAAACAAAAAAAGATAGAAAATATGAATTTTAACATTTTAAATGCCGTTTTCTATTTTTATTTCAATCCCTTTAAAAGGAAAATAACTAGAAAAAAACATATTTCCATAGATGGCGCCACGATCTTTCCAACCCGGTTTGTAACCCGGGTTGAAACAGGCTGATCCGAACCGACCTCATTCGGGTTAACGTCATTTCGAACCCGTACCCGAACCGATCCGAACCCGAATCCGAACCGTCCAACCCGGGTTAAGGCCAAACGGGTGGCATCCCTAGAAAAGACGGTAAGACGCAAACCCGATCCGAATGAACTGGGTGGCATTCCTCAAATTAGGACAGCCGCTTTCAAAAGAAGCATTACTGTATTCAGGAAACGTAAACAAATGTCATGTACTTGCATGTTCGAATCGTTTTTTTATTTTTCGTTTCTGTGATAAATTTCTTATGGTGTGATAACTTTTGGAAAAAATGTTGTCGGTCGCAAATTTAATTAAAATATTTGGAATTAGAATGAATGGATATCGCTTTACAAGTTGTTTTTTATGTATAAAAATTGGTAGAACAGTATTTTCTTCTGCTTCATGTAAGAAGGATACAAAATTATCAATTGATGCCACAAAAAACGTGCTTAAGAAACGCGTTATTGTAAAGTGGAATATGACAAACCGAAAGTTATTTGGACCTATTATTGGAAACAGTAAAAACATCAAGGACGGAGATAACAATAGTCATGCATATTCTATTGAAAATGTTTCTTCAAATAAAGACAACATTGACGGAAGTTCAAAGCTCCTACCAGTCGGTCTGTGGGGTTGTCAAGAACTGTTTGAAAAGCAAATAAAAAGGAAGCAGTCACCTGCATCCACGAGAGCTGTTCAAACTTCATCCATCTCAACAGGGGAAGAAACATTGGAAAATGAGGAGGAACAAACTAGCAAACTTCCAGACCAACCTTTCTTTCAAAAAGACGGAGTTGTACTTCCATTTCCGATGTTGGTAGGAAAACGAGGTGCGCAAATGGAACCGGCACCCAAAGAAATCAGCAGTTTAACTAGTCCGGAAGAGAATTTACCCAGCGTAACTCAAATCCTTAAAGATACCGTCTCGAAAGAAAGTGAAATGGTTTTGGAACTATGGCGTAAAAGGAAAATTTCTGAAGTCGGTGAAGAGGGATTCAAAGAGTATATGAGGGGTATGATTTAAAAAAAAAATTATATAATATTCATTTTAAAGCTAATTAATTTAAACTACATTTTAAACATCCAGATGCATTTTTCGTTGGAAAACAACTGCATACAAGTATTGAAACCCGCCTTCGTGGAGTTGACTACAGTGCAGTTCACGTAGAACCGCGAATCTCCGGTCATTGGCTCAGTTTGAAAACGGTCTTGACGAACGTGGAAGATGTCAAAGTGCTGGAAAGCTGCGTGGTACATCCCCATCTCAAGTACAAGGGATTCGTCGATTGTGTCGCCCGTTACAAGTGCGTCTCTCTTTCCAATTATTTCATTTCTATTTATTCTTTTTTATTCAATCTGATTTCTTTTTCTAATTTCAGAGGAAATTTGGTTGCCATTGAATGGAAAACATCACAAAGGATCAAAAATAATCTCAAGCAAGCTTATGACGATCCCGTTCAAATGGCCGCTTACATCGGTGCTCTCAATGCGGACGGCAATTATGGATTCGAGGTATAAAAGCACATTGCAGTTTTCGATTTCCTCTGTAGAATCGATTACAAATACTCCTTGTTTAATTCATCAGGTGGAAAACGCCCTACTTGTTGTCGCTTACCCAACCGGAAGGCCGGCTGACGTCATGGTGCTTGATCGAAAAAAATGTGAAAAGTACTGGTTCGACTGGTTAAAGCGTCTTGAAAAGTTTAACCTGTTAAAAGGCCGTTGAGACAAATACATCCCTTTCACTGCAATAATGAATCAATTATTCAAGCAGCGGGAAACTCGTGATCAGAAAGTTTCCCCTCTCTTTGAAAATTTAAAAGTAACTTCATTAAACCTGTGAATAAATCTTTTATAAAGAGTCGTTCATTATCAACACTTGGTGTATTCAGTGAATTCTTTTTTTTATCAAACAAATTTATGTTAGAGGTAAAGAAAATCTGCGTACATGATGAAAAATATTAGACGCTCAGTGTTCCGCCATAGTTTTAAGATTTTATTCCGAGTTTCGCCGTGAGTTTCGTCGATCCAAGAGAAATGTTCGACGGTGGCAAATAGACGAGGGAGAAAGAGATAATAAACATCGTGGCCCATTATTTTTTGTTGTGATCGATCGATACGTGACGTAACACAGGAACTTTGGCATCTTGGGGAGGCTTATTATTATTATTTCCCATCTCTCATCGAGCTCGCTATATAACAAGGGCAGGAAACACAAACAGAGTGATGATGGGATTTAAACGGGACACAATACACTATTTGGATCATTATCATTTGTATGTACAACAGGCTGTACAATCGGTAAGAGTTTTATCATTAGAGAAAGAGATATTCATATTCACTTTTTTAAAAATATATGTACAAATACATACGGTACAGTGGCAAGGAAGTTTTGTTGTGACATGCGCTTTAAAACCGGTCGTAATATATAAAAGGATGTCTATGAATGTCGAGAAAATATATCCTCCCTTACTTTGCATAGCTCATAGAGTACTGTGCCAATCTTTAAAAAACACGATTGTCTCTCGTTCGATCTCCTTTTTTATATTCTGACCTATGAATAAACGCTTATTTTTCTTTGTTCAGATCTTTAAAGGAAGGATAGATATTGGGTAAATTGACTGAACGCGATGCTGGCAATGCTCGCGCCCTCCCGGGACAACAAGTAAAGTAGAAAACATACAAGTACATAGTTGACAAACATATTATGTACGATACAAAGACGGGGCGAAAAATGGTTAATTGAGTGTATACAGTATGTCGGTTCTTTTCTTTTTTTTCCTTTTTCTTTTCATTTATATTTATTTTTAAGTATATATCTTGATTTTAGTGATTCTAGACGTGGGTTGCCAACGTACCCGGTTTGAGCTGGGCTTTGTTTGACACAATGTACTGAGAGCCGATGCCATTGGCTGCAGGTGGTGTTGGAGTTGTCCGTGACGGTGGTGCCACTTGAGGTGCGGGACCGTTTCTAACTCCGCCGACGTAAGCACCGCTTAGATGAGGCGGAGGTAGCGATGTTGTCGAACTCCTCAAATATGGGTTCCCGTAGGCGGCTGAAAAGCGTGGATCGATGCCTGTCATCGGTATAGCTGTATGGGAGTTGGTCGCGTACAATGAAGCTTGACTGTTTGTGGTCACTGGAAAATTCATACGACGGAAAACAAATTTAAACTCTGATCGATCGAAATAAATGCCCAATGCTTGCGTCATAGATACATACCAAAAGTGGGATTGTAGTCCCGGCCGTAGTCGACGTAAGGCACGTAGCCGTTGTTATTGTGACCTTCAGCCTTTAGTGGAGGCGGATGAGGGAAGGTGCCAGAATCCGCATAGTCCGTCACCGATGCTCCGTAACGCTGGTTTTGTTGGTGGTGAAGGTGGTGGTGGTTTAAGTAAGAGAGCGGATCACCGTTGGCGATGGCGGTTCTCGGTGTGATCCGCTCGCTACTGTCATCCCACTGTTCCGATTCCGGAGGATTACTTAGTGATGAAGCTGTCCGAATGTCCACCTTGAGGTCCGAATCGTTATTGGATGTTTGGTCTGACTGCTTGGACGTCCTGTCACCTCCTTTATCTCCTTCTGTACACACGACAAGTAACAACAACATGATCAATCTGTAATACAGTTTACTTTATTTTTGTCCTTATAGTAGTACAGACCTTGGCCTTTTTTGGCTGCTCTTCTGTTACACAATACGACGACCATAGCGCAAGCAATGATGACAACCACTCCACCGATAACTCCAGCCAAAATGACCAGAAGTGGCAAACTCTCTGAAACAAGAAAAAATCATATAATAAGATAAGACCCTTTGGCTCCATGATAATGACATGATGATGAAAAGCACGTACTTTGCTTCTTGAGTTGAATTTCAGCAGCGTCCATGCCATAGGCATTTGCCACTGAGCAGTTGTATGATCCAAAGTACTTGTCTAGAGCCTCCCGTATAATTAACGTACTGCGCACTCCGTCCGGTAGAATATCCTCGAGTACTGACACGCGCGGATCACCTGAAATTTTAATGATGTTGCGAATCACTTCACCATCACATGATGTCATTTAATTTTCATGAAGTAGATAAAAGGGAAAATATTTACCGGAATCGACCTCTAATCCGTGATGGGTCCACATAACCTTATCTGGTCTAGGAATGGCTGAAGCAGTACACTCAACGCGTACCGTATCTCCTTCCAAGCCAAATTGGACACGTTTACTCGTAACTACGGGTGGACCTGTTGTTTATAAATAAAAATATAATGATGATCAACTAACAATTGGCCCAATTTCCGTCAAAATAAGTGGATCGTCCCCATTGCTAATTATAAATGAAGGCATACCTTTGAGCATAACGTGCGCATCAGCTGTAACTTCAGAGAAGCCGGGTACACGAGCCGTACAAGTATACTTTCCAGCTATGTCATTGCTCATCCAAAATGTATACCAAGGGCCAGTACTAAGCACTTGGCGTGATCCTTCGTATCTCCACGTGATCTCCGGCTCCGGATTGCCGTCTACATCGCAACGGAGGGTCACGTTACTGCCGATGTCTGCCTCGACATTACCGGGTCGGTTCCGAATGATAGGGCTGTCTGTAAAATGAGAAAAATATAAAATTGGCGGTTAACCGATACGACTCAAAATCACGTCAATGTTGAGTAAGGAAGAATAAGGGCTTTAAAAAAGAATATTATATTATACCACGCCGCAAAATCCCACCCCCTTAAACTATATTAGATCGATAAGATCGTGAAACATGAATAGTCTAACAAGGAACAGAGCTAGATGTGCGTGTCAACCCTTCTGTCGGCATCAAAACACAGAGGGCGACATACGTACTCGAACAAGATATGACGAGAAGAAAGAAAGCTAGCAAAGTCGACGAGTGCGGTACCAAATACAAGTTTCTTTCCCTCTCCTTTTACTTGCAGAATGCAGCACGACATGGGGTCGTGAATTGATTGATCATTCTTTTATGACGATCACATTGGCGCGGGCTATGATCCCGTGACTAAAAAGTTTTACAAATCTTAGAGAATCGGATTATTTAATAACGAGATTCTTTTGGGGCTTCTTATTGCATGACAATAATAACTCGTTTGAGGTTTGCGTATAAAATGGACCTTCATATCAGGCAGTGGAAGTTTTTCCTTCAAAACTTGGTATATATTTGGTTCGTGGGATATTAATAAATCTCGTAAATGTCACAAGGGTCGCGATTGCTCTTATTATCGATCTTTTTTTAGAGCGAAAATATTAAATTTGTACTTTATTAAAGAGGAGAGTGATTCTTTTCTATAGCGGAACGAGTACTTCTCTCGTGATCTCATCCTTTCAAGAGACTCGTTTGAAGAGTCAGCTGCAAAAAGAAGAGCCTCGTTCTGCAAGCGTCTATGCGCATTTCCTTTTCAAAATGAAACGAGATGGATCTTGTTAGTTTTCTTTTCATAATGAAGAGTGCATCTTTATGGATCGTTCCTCGATGAATAAGAGGATGGAAACGCGTGCTCTCTTATGCATTTTGCCCTTTCCCTCTCTAATCCTGATAGACACACACACACACACACAAGTATAGTACATTCGTGGCCAGCCAGTTTTACCCTATATAAACAATAGCTCTCTGGAGGTGTCCTCTTTGAAAACGTGCCAGAAAAGGAGCATTGAGGGGGATCTTATCTAACGATTGATCATCGAGCATCACGTTCCCCTCTTTCCTCGTTTCCGGAAAGAAGGAATACGTTTTATATGACCCTACTTACAGTGCACATTGAGGGTCTGAGTGTCTTCGCTTTTCCCGACAGCGTTGGTCACTTCGCATTTGACGACGGCTAAATTGAGCTTCCGGCTCACGCTGGCAATCGTCAGTTGGGTCGAGTAGTCTCCGTACGCAATCTCATCGTTAATGTACCACTTGTAGACGACGTTGGGAGGATTGGCGTCGGCGTGACACGAAAGCTTGACTGCTTCAAACTCGGCGATCCGATCCTGTTCCAGTGTGATGGTCACCTTCGGGGCGTACTTGACCTCCATAAGAAGAGAAGCGCTACGTGGTGATCGCTCTGCCGCATTCTGTGCTTGACAGGTGATGTTCTTGTTGTGATACTCCTTTTTGGGTGACAGTTTCAGGATCGACTTGACATTGGTTCTCTTCCCATCGGCCAGAACCTCTTTGAAAACTTCCACGTTATTGGTGATCAAATTACCATCACCATCAAGCCAAATAATCTATAATTTAAAAATAGAAATTTAAAAATTAAAAGGTTTCCATCCACGTGCGAGATCAATCATCCGGCAAACTGATGGATCTATCTTTCGTGTTATATACCTCAGCGGCTGGCTTCCCAGCGCGAGATTGGCACTCGAGCTCCACTTCTCGGTCTTCCGTAGTCATCAAATGGGTTCCTTGAACGATCTGTGGAGGCTCCGGTGGGATGTGTACAGCTAAAGTAGCATAACGGGATCGGATCGCTACGGATCCTTGTTCAGGACCCGGACTGACTTGGCATTGGAATCGGCCATCATCTTCCAACGTCACGGGTCGTATTTGTAATGAAAACGTTCCTGCGTGAACATAAAAAAAAAAAAGAGAAAAAAAAGAAATTTTTAGGAGGGGGGGCGTATAATATCTGCCATCATAAAGTAAAAGCAGAGAGGGGCAAAAAGTTGTGTGACGTTCCAAATTGATGGTTGAGCATCGCGTGAGTAACACAAAAGAGGGCGGCTCGCTTCACAAGAGACGAAGAGACACGAAACAAAACGTTGAAGACGTTGAGAGAAAAAAAAATTTGCGCTCCCGAGTCCAAAAAGTTTTCAAGAAACTTAAGAGAGCGGGGGTAAAAAAGTTTTAGAGACGACGTCTATGTCGAATACTTTAATATTACAGGGAGCTTCTTATTTCTGATTGTCCGCTTCCACCCGGAGTATCTCAATACCTTTTCCTCTCTACGAAGACTGACAGATGAATGATTCATACTCACTCTACGGAAGAAAAACTTAAAAAAAAAAGGGGAAAAAATCCGAAACGTCACTGTCTATATGATCGATCTTATTTTGTTTCGCGGGAAAGAGTACTCGAATGACATGCGGCTGCCTTGGAAGCAATACGTCATGTCTTTTGCTGGAGGAGCACACATGACTGACATTTGCTAGGACATCAAAGGATCTTCTTCCAACGAAGAAAGAGAGGGTAAATGGCAAGCTCATCTTGCCGATAGAATTTCAATCCACTCTGCTAATTAATTAAATAACGACGTGAAAGGCAACACCGGAAGGAAACGAGAGGAGGCTGCGGGATAGACGAATTTGGTGGTGGCATCAGCGCTGGGATTTGTGCATAAGGGTGAGGCAGTACGCGCGGGAAGAACCCTATTTCATCGATTAAACAGTGCGTCGCCACGAGAAAGACGGAGTTGCACTAGATAGAGAAGGTATTAGTATACACACCCGCGAATTTCCCATCCACTCAAATTTCACCGACCGGGTCGCCACAGTCGTCGTTACCACTACCGTGTGTATTCATTTTTTTAATTAACGATTTCTACGATAAATATATTGATTTTAGGGGTGGCGGACATAACGCTATTATACTATAATTATTCAGAGTTCCTGGATGGATCAAAACATGATTTTGCTTTTCCATTATGTAGAGCAACAAAACCCATCCGCATTATATCATCTCCCTTCATTTTGTGTGTACTTGAGCTTATATAACCCCCCTTCCTCACCCTTGAGTCGCATATAATTACCATCTTCTTACAAGATCAATCGCAAGGCGAGGAAGATTGCTTAGTGATCCTACTCTTTAGAGGATATAAGAGGCAACACTTTGTAGAGTGGTCGGGTGCACTTAAGAATGGAATTTGAACGCTTTTAAAAGCAAATAACCGCTTTTCTCTTCATTTATCAGTTAAAGCAGGAAAGATCCATTACTCGGGAAAAGTTACGTCAACACAAATTACGAAATTATATGCATACCTTCGTCTTCGCTACCGATCATGCTGTATCTCTCGAAACCACTCAGGTTCCTATCGCTACCCAATCCAAAGTCATCTTTCGTCCACTGAAGTACGCCAGCCTTATTTAGAACCCGGCAGGCCATAATAACCGTGTCACCCACGACGGCCGTCTGGTCCTCTGGTTCACGTTCAAATCTTTGAACTACACGAGGATTTCCAGAGGAGCTCACTGCTGCGCCATTTACTCCGTGAATGTCTATCAGCACCGAAAACAATATCGTTGTCACAGTCAACCACCTGCAGAAACACAAAAAGAAAAGAAAACATTCGTGAAAGAGAAGTAAACAAGTGGCTAACGACAAAGATGGCTGCTTCACGAGCTGTACGTTACCAGAGCAACTTTTATCGACTTTAAACAAACGGTTTTCTTTCAAGGTTATTTCTATACCTGAGTCGATTGACTGAGTGAGGTCTCCGGCACGTTGCCGCCGCCCGCTGTCTAGGTCTCGGTTGCACCATACTGCTGCGATGGATCTATATATGAATAAATAAACGGATATCATCAGTTTTCATGTACAACTGCGAGACACACAAACACACTGATTTGCGTAGGTAGCGTGCAAGAGGACACGAGAGCTGTATCTTGTCCGATCTTAGCATCAAGTACACGCTCTCGTCGTGTAAATCTCTCACATGCCAACTTCGACGTTTGTAAAAAGAGGCTCGAGTGTTTATAAGTAGATTTATTATTCATCATAACCTTGTTCGGCGTGTGTTAACTTTCGTGAGAGAAATGAGGAGGATCGAGTGTCATCTGCAAAATGGTCGGCGGACATTATCGTATCGTCAATGGTGAAAGGTTAACTACCTTGGCATCTCTTTCGACTCGCTATCTCTACATATATTTCATAGAGAAAATGGTGATAGAGGCGCCCTGTGTCGCGCTGTCATTAGAAACCGAGCCAAGATGTGACGGTCGTAAAAATAAACTGAGGGAAATACTTTATTTTTAAAGAATGATATATATTTTTTTATTTTTTATGTATACAAGGTCCTGGACGCGGGAAACTCAATTTCAAGTCGCCCTCGGTGTGGTGCACCTTCTCTCCCACTTGAAACGAGCTCGCGTACAGGACCTCAAACAGACAAAATCAATCCCGCAGCTCTCGACTACTTTTTTTCCAATTCGTTCAGTCTCTCTCCTATTGAAATATCGATTCTGGCCCGGAGATTCTTTATTATTGCTCTCTCTCTTTCTCTCTTTCCCTTCTTTTTTCGCCGACCTATCGTAAGCACATGTGGAATTTATATATATAAATATATATCCGTTCGGGGGTCATGGATACGTGAACACTGTAAGCGCCGACGCCCACCATCCACCCAAGTGGTCGAGGATCATTTTCCGTTTTGAACACAAATTGTGTTCGCGCTATGATATTGTCCAGCCACACTAGTCTTTGTATATTTATGCATTTGGAGAAGAGAGAGAAACGAGGAGGGTTGTGAACTTAATGACCGGAAGATGTCGAGACCCATAGCGCGAAATTGGAGATGTGCCCTAAACTTAATATATGTGGGCTCCTCTATTATTCAATAAGCTAAAAGTTCCTTCCTGCCTTGTATAATAAAAAAAATACTGAAAATGATGATATTATTCAAAGTAGGGGCAAATACCCAACAAGATCATAATATTCACTTTTCCCTTCTTGAAGATAAGAGAAGAAAAGACATTAGCGAAAAGCCCATTCTTGAATGTGTACCCCCCATGTGTTGCCCATTTGTCACGCAACGGATCGAGAGGGGAGAGTAGGAGGAGGAAGAAGAAGAAGAAGACGAAAAAGAAAAAGGGTATGTGTATGCTATATGTGCGTTAGGCATAAACGACCCTGTGGGTCTTCTTCGGCAAAAGCAGCAGGAGGAGATCGGCTTACGAGAGAGAGAAATAACGTCCCCTTTCGACCCCCATAAAAGGGTGGGAAAGAAGATGGCAGAGAAGAACATCATTGGGAACATTTTCAAGAAACGAAAAAGGTCTCTCTTTCGAACTTGATGAGTTGGCTCTCTTTTGTATTTTCGTGCGTGGTTCTTTCTCTTTCTGTCTGTTGCGTGCGATTGGTGGGAGGGACCCTTTCGTCGCGTTTGCAAATGCGACTACGCCTATGAGGAAGATAAGCGACGTAAGAACAGGCAAAGGCAACAGCTGTGGTAATATAGGAATCAGAGCAGAGCACTCATTTTCACGGTTCCAGAAATAATCTTTTGTTTTTTTCCCCTCACCAGCTCTTTTCTTTGCCGGACAGTAAGAAAGCAATTATATGTTCGACTAGTGCACTCAGCATTGGAGACTGAAATGATTCAATATCGGCAGTGCTCTCTCCTTCTTTCGGTGCGACTGCTGGTGACAGGAGCGGGCTTAGCAAAAGATGTGCGCTCGGACGCAACAACAACGACAACGACAACTTCAATATAATAGAAGAAAAAGAAAAAAGAAGAAGATAGAAAGAGCGGTAGAAGAAGAAGAAGACGAAGCAGCAGCCGGCAACCCCGTTTCATCCAGTGTGATTTGATGGTCCAGTAGAGAGAATATCTTTCCGTTTTCTTTCTTTTTCTGTTTTTGTTGTTCGTCGTTGCAGTCCCGAGGACAGTCAAATGCATCTCCCGAACAACAAAAGGATTTTTTTTCCTCCCCTTCTTTCCGTAGTGTGTGTGTGTTCTATTCTTTGCTGGACTCGAGGGACCATTCTCAATATTGTTTCCCACTCCCGCCGGATAAAAACGGGAAATGTGCACTGAAAAGAGGTTTTTTTTAGACAAAAAAAAAACCAACTGACCGTGGCATAAGCACTAGCAGTCTTAGTATTTCCCGTTCGGGGTTAAAGAATCTATAAAAAGAAAAACACGGTACAAAGGTCGGATCCGATTGATCCGAAGTCTCTAACAAAAAGCCAAAAAATCTTTCTTCTCGAAATGAATGTCTAAACAATTACCAATTGTTCCCGCTTAATTTGACGAGTGGGTGTATACAAGGTTACTCATGGGGTCATATTATTCACGCAGATAGTATGGGCATATGTGATGTTAGCTTTATCGGCCATGTGCGTTACAGCCCCTCGAGACGAAGCACCTTCCATTTCAGTTGATTGCGAAGGTACGGCGCACACAACAAAGTGTTTGTAGTCACGTCGAGAGACGCCATAGTCTGGCTCATAGTTGATAGACCTTCACAATTATGTAGAGTAGAAGAGAGGGGGGAAGAAACATACATATAGAAAAATGGACGACAGACTGGATGAGTGATGATGATGAAGAAGAAGGAAACCTACTCCATTTATTTCTCTATTGGAAGCCCAGTGTCAACCACCGGACCCTATATGCTCAGCTATTGTCTAATGGCGTGCTTCTATTCTCTTTTTTCCAGGTAACATACTCTCATAGTCTAGTCTTCTACCGACAGCGTATAACTAATAACGAGCTGCCGGGCGTGGATGAATGTTTTTTTATTTTTTTGTTCTTCGGGTCGGCACAACAAAAGAGAGAAATACTGAAATTGTGATGTGTCCAGAACGAAATATGGCACGTAAGGAATTTCAATTTTCAGAGGCGGCTTTCTTCTCACTGAATGTATGCATGCGGGAAAATCGAGGGGACTGGTCAATCAAGTCCAACACGGCGGGATCGACGACTTTGGTTGTCAACCCCTAATGCCCTCACAGAGGGGGGCAGACAAAAGAGCCTCATTTTTATCATCATCATCATGATGGTCTCTCTTTCACCCTCGCTCTCCGTTTCCGGGCCGGCCGGATGCTCATCACCCTCCCTCATCCACCCCATCTGTGTACTGCTGTGCTTCTGTCCAGCATCCAGCGGAGAGCCAAGTTGTCTGTCGAGTTATAAAAGGCACTGTAGTGGAGGCCGCGCTGGAATGTTTTTTCACCTCACTGTTTATTCTCCGGAATAAGAGCGCGAGCCCAGCCATATAAACAGCGGAAGAAGTAAGGAGGAGGAAAAAAAGCCGAGTCAAACAAACATTAGCTCGTCTTCCCATTCTGCCCTTTTTTTCACGATGCCATCAGGATCGTGAAAACGAGAGAAAAGAGAGATAGGGTCGGGATCAAGTCGCCCTCCCCTTTGTTAAACAACCAGAAAGCACACACACACACGTTTTCATCCGAATATAAACATACAGCCAAAGTCAAAACAAAAGGCGGCTATATCCATCACGCGCCGGATAAAAATTCGTTTTTCGTCTCCTTTCTTCTCTTCTTCGAGACTTTAACTTGATTAACTTTTGTGTTTTGCCCCAAAGCAGCTAGATAAGTGTTGCTGGACCGCAGAGGAGACGTGCCGTCCCAGCAGGTAATTGTCCATTGAAATAAAGAAGAAAAAACCACTACCACCACCACCACCACTACCAAGGCCAGTAAAGTAATATAAAAATATATAAATAAAAAAAAAAGCGTGAGCCGGCCTGCCCAGCTCGGGTCAAAGCCCAGCCCCCCTTCCTTCGGCGCGTCCCTCCCTCTCTGATGATGACCGTCTAATTGGTTTCCGGGATGTCCGTCCATAATAATAAGCAACCCCCTCGAGATATAGTAGACTACCACGTTCAAGAATAAGCAGAGAGAGAGAGAGAGAGTGCAATTTTTGTCTTCTTGTTGTTATTACCTCAAGGGCGTAAGACATCTAATTCGAAAAAGGAAATTATCCATTTTTTTCTCCCCCAAACCCATTTTCAAATCCCACATGTAAACACCCTCTGCTACTCCCAAAGTGGGGGGATGCGCCTTGTTTATTGTGATAATTACACTCGGATTTGTTGATCTCTGATTGGACCATTACAATTCACAAGGAATTCTGTTTAAATTATATTACAACGCACCACAAGTCCGCCTACTTCTTTTTTTTCGAAGGAATAAAAATGGAGAGTTGTGCGGTTTTTATGACAGGGGCAACCAATCAAGTAATCACCGCTTCAGCCCCAGCGAAAGTTTTTTTTTAAAGGTAAAACCAAAGTTTCTTTCCTTTTTCAAGTACCGTGATTGCCCTTGTTCCATGAACCATGCTTTGCGTGCACTCCCAGAGGTATTCAATAGTAAAAAAAAAGACAGAAAGAAAGAAAAAACTTTTTAAAAAGACGAACCTTGTAGTTGTTGTGTTTTGTTCCCTTGTTTTAAAACAGCTGTTACATCTTCACCATATCAAAAAACAGCACTCAAATAAATCATGAAGATTGAGAGAGAGAGATAGGAGTTGCCAAACACTATGTCGAAGAGACCGTAGAGAAAAACACGTCCAGCACGGACCAGGTCTAGTAGCCGACTGACGGTGGTGGCGCTGTGGAAAAAAGGAGAGGGGGAGAGTTGGAAAAAAAAAGATTCCGTTCATAGGGGACAGGCGCATTCTACTGGATCCTTTACAGAATCCCTAGAGGAGAATGAAAGAGTAAGCAACAACAACACATGGTGCGAAAACTCGATGAGGAGTCCTAATCCATTTCACAGAGTACAAGCAAGCGAGAAGGATCTAATGATTGAAAAAGGATCCAACAAAGAATCCCGACATAAATAAAAAAAAAAGACTGCGAGCACCTTTCATATTTTTTTGGCTCGGGTCTTATCAAGCACACTCGACCAGGAAGATGGAAAAGAATTCCGCCAACACGACAGTCTTGTTTACATCCCGCCCTTTTCTTATCTCAAGGAGCGCAACCGGAGCAAATGGGCCGGGAGCGTGAAAAAATACAACATTGATCAACGTCCACCGTGCAAAAAGATTTTTCTTCTTTTTCTTCTTCTCGCCTTTCTTCGCCTCATCAAAGAAAATCTCTTTTCTTCGTGTAATAAATCGTCTCTTTTTTCTTTCGGCGGCTTGCACCAACAACGAGGAAGAATTAACCATTTTTATTATAAAAAAAACTCTTATAATTTTTCTTCTTCTTATAAGAAAAATTGGGCAAGCGCGGGCACAGGAGGGGGGCGGGAACGCTACAATTATTATTATATTTTTAAGGGTTTAAAAAAAAGTATAATGATGGTCACGGTGGATAGTTTCCTATCTAAAAAAGCACAGGAGTTCTTCCTTTTGACATGTCACGTGATGTTTTAACTCGTGACTAAAACCATTTCCAGGACTGCGGAAAATACAAGAAAACGATTGTCTTTGTTTTCTAAAAACCCGAACCCCTCTAATTGCACAGTTCGTTGGAAACGGTTCACTCATTTCCGCTCAACTTGGAAAACAAAAAAAAAACTCTTTTTCGATCATAATCATTTGATGATGTTTGGGTTGTGCTACTAGATTTTAAATAATTATAACGATATATACACAGAAGAAGGAAAAAGGAAAAGAGCAAAAAATCGACCAACTTCCTTCCTGCCAATCACGTGACTCTACTCAATCAGAAAAAAGTTCAGATATCTTTAAATCCAGAATAAAAATGCTGGTGTCTGTCACAGAAAATCAACAACTTGCCATGGACTTGGGAGGGCTGTCAACAAAACAGAATCCATCTGGTCTTGGTGGGTGAACCCCCCTTCACTCTCCATGTGTGTCGCTAAAGAAGGATGACACGGAATCCTTCCAGGAGCATCTCATATATCCTCCTCCTCTCGAAGAAGAAAAAATGAAAATGAACACCATCCATTTTCGAATGAAAGCAAGAAAAAAGGGAGGGTCAAGACGACGATGCTGTGTGAAACATCTCATCTTCTTCTTCGGTCTCCTCCACCCCCTCTCTCTGCCTTTCTTGGCGGCGTCCATCATGAGAGGCACATATGGTCCACCTCGGTCTGACCATGTGTGCGGCGCAGTTTTCTTTATAATTGACGACACCAAAGATTGTCTCCCTCTCGATCAAGGAGGACCGGACCGGATGTGTGTCAGTGGCGGCATCGGCCGGTGTCTGTCTCCTCCTTCTTAAATCCGGCAGCAGCAGCCGTCGACAACAACAATCGCTCGCACACGTTCCGAATTGAGGATTCCGGCAGCGTCTTCTCTTTCCCTTTAAACTTTTAGGAGGCCTTCTGCCCCTATTGTCGCTTTTAATTAGGGAAGCCCAAGAAGACTTAACTAAGGGGAAACCAACGCGCACACGCTCTCTTATTATATTTTTGTGTGTTGTCTCTTTTGGATGACTTGGTCGCCGCATGCCGGAAACGAAGGAAATTTTAAGACGGATACGCTATGGCCTTCCCGGATAACGTGCTCCGGGCGATAATGCCGGGAAATCATTACAGTCGTGCTCCTCGACTACGAAATAAAATGTCATGTCCGAGAATTTCCGCAACAATGTAAGAATTCTTTCTCAACTCGTTTTTTTTTTCATTTCATTTCACAAGAAGTGACCATCACTTTTGCAAGGTCTTCCTCCTTCAGGGTTATCATTCGACTTCCAGAAAAAAAGAAACTTTCTGGAGGCGGTAGGATCGATCCAGCAGTTGACGGGCCATTGGGTTCATCCGCTCCAAACAACGGGATGAGATATCCTTTTTGGACCGGCCGGCAGGATCACATATCAGCCTCTCTGACTTAACTTGAGCAGAAAGTTTGTACTTGGGCTTCGTTGTGTTGTCTCTAGGCAGCAGGAACAACAGCAACCAAACTACGCAACCATATTTATAGCTTTCAGAGGAGGTGCAAAGTTTTTATATGCTCTTTCAAAAGGCTGGACGGAAATAGAAGTGATGGAGGAAAAAAAAGAAGCCAATCAAGATGGTAACGCCTTGATTCTATCTAGCCAATTATTTCTGACTACCCTACGGTAGATGATATTCTGTGATGGAAGAGGAAATGAAAACCCAACACCCACCATAGTTTATAAAAAAAAATGTTTAACTTAAAATAGAAAAAGTTTTGTAGCATGAAAATGAATATAGTCGCAAAAGTGAGTCATGTTCTGTAACTTCAACCAACCCCATTAAAAAAAGGAATATCGATCTTAAAATAGAAGACTTTTGTTATGAAACGAGTCATGTTGTGTAAAAAAAAAAGATGACGTAACTCACGACATAAAAAAAAGTTATGTATCACAGTTCGGGAATCTGGAAATACGTGCGAGCTCATTTGAAGCAATGAACGATGCGTCGTCGTCGTTCGTGAACCCTGTATAAGGTTATGTACTGAATCCTGAATGATTCCGCCGGAAGGGAAAATGAGAATCGATGACTCGATCGATCCCCATCTGGTGAAAGAAGCCGGGAAATGAATCCACTTTAATTCAATACAGCTCGACACCTGATTGCGCCTTAGCTCCCCTCCCCAGTCTCATTCACGCACGTCCCCGATCAGCACAATGTACCTCATTTTTCTTTCCCTATACTAAGGCGTGGCCCCTTTTTTAAAATAAACATGCACACCTAAACATTAGTTCTAATGAAGCCCAGATCAATGAGCTCAGCGTGGTAAATAAATAAACGGATAGAGACTCACCGTGTGATGTTGATGATGAAGTGCGTTACAAACGGCACCTCGGGTGGCAGTCACGGGGCACCAAACCAAAAGGGGAAAACAAGGATCAGGTTTCCTGTTTGGAGACAAAACAAAAACACACACACACATCATGATTAAAGATGTTTGGAGAACGAGCGTGCTTCGGGATCTCGAAAGCATTCATCACTGTATAAGTTAAATCCCGCGTGAAATGCATAACAGCAGAAACCCATCGCGTAAGGAATTAGGTAGAACAGTAATATAACCCCTTTTAAAATAAAATTACCATTTCAATTTTATTTTTATTTTTAAAAGGGAAGAAGCACATAAAAAAAGGGAGCAAGATGCGTGAAGGGGAGGACGAGCAGTTGTGCCCGTGATGTGCGACGAGGCCGGCTGTGAAAAGACGGGCAAAAAATAAAAGAAACCAAAGTATAAAAGGGTTATTATTCTGATGGTTTGAGAGGAAGGAAGCCCGGGAGATTCCTTTTTTCCGGGAGAAAGAAAACAAAAGAGTGACGACAAAGACACGTCTTCTGGCAACACCTGACCGCTAAACTCCCGCGCAACAAAAGGAGAGCGGCTCAATCAAAAATTATGTAGAAACCGTGAATCCTCTTTGAAGACTAGAAAAAGTGTTTATACAATCCTTCATATTTTTTTTCTGTGGGTCTCTCTTGTCAGTTCTATCGGCCGTGATCTAATTTGCCTTCCGCTCGATTTAGTTGCCCGTCCGTCATGCCACTGGATGTCGTTCGTAACAAGGTCCATCCACAGTTTTTCTCTGATCTTTTTTTTATGAAAATAAAAAAAAAGGTTCCTTTTGTCTTCAGTTTTTACTCTATAAAGATCCATAAAGTGCAAAAACTTTGTTGCTATATGAAGAACCAAGCTGTTGCCGTTCCTCTTCAAAGAGTCTTTCACGCTAGTTGCTCAGGCAACACTTGTCTGCTAATCTCAACGAGTAGCAAGCCAATCGGAATAAAACCGCGTGATCAGGAGCGCGTGCGCCCCGTAATAATGTGAGAAAAACTAGCCGCATTTTCCCGCGGCCGACTCGGGCATATAAGAAACACGTGCCGTGTGTTCAGGATTTCTGGTTCCCACCATTAACTGCACACACACAGCACGTAATTACAAGCAAAAGGAGACTCGTGAGGCAACCGATATTACCTCATGTCCTCCAATATAATCTTACCATCCATCAATTAAGCCGCACTGTACAGCAGATCCTATAAATCATACATCCCGAGAAATATAAAAGATTATAAACCCACGCAAATACTTTTGCTTCCCTGCATTGCTAAGTTTCGGGATTAATATCTAAGAGGAGGGAACAATACGTTCTATTTTCTGCAAAGGTCGCACCCTCCCGAGAGAAGAGGATTTTTAATAAACACCGGCACGTGTACACAAAAGAAGAAACCAACCATATTAAAGAGTGTTGAAACAAATCCTTGGACGGAGTTGTATATTACTCGTAACTCTCGAACTCTTGTCGCTCAGAAAGATTTAAATCCTTCCGAACGAAGAGAGAAAAGGGAGGAGGGTGAAAGGGAGTTGCATCCGGAAACGCGTGATGAAAACGTTCCTCTGCACAAACACACACGGCGGCGGCAGTGGAGGCTCTCGACACATAATTCTCTTCACAACACAAATCCCCCCCACCCATTCTATACCAATTCCAACAGCTGAGACACGGCCCTAGCTTCGCAGATGCACGCGTGTGCACGCCAGTTTTGTCAAGCGTCGCGATCCTCATTGTTTTTTCTCTTTCCGCAGACCTTTTTTCTCTAGGGATCCGACGCGATTTTTCGTGCAGTGCACAAAATATATAAATATAAGTGAGAGTACGAGATGTATAAAGTTATGACGGCTAGCTATAAAACACAGAAAGTGAGGGAGCATCTGGGTTGCTCCCGCAGGAGTCCATTCCCGACACTCGGTAGTGTACAGCACGTGGTCGGCTCATTATGAGGGAACCTCTAGAAGAGAAGGGGAGTTGTTGGTCAGTTCTCTCTTCAACATGAATGACTTTGCTCGTTGACTACATATATAGATGCGTGTGAGTGATCCAGCGTGTAATTTCACGCCTGGGCGAGCATTCGATGTGTTGCAGGCGTGATCAGGATTCTGGGGTGACTTTTTCTTCCGTGACAAGTGATGACGGAACCTTCTCTCTCAAGAAATCACATAAAATAAAGGATATAACATCACATTCCCCTCGTTTCCCACGTGACATGGAATTAATGTCAAAAATAAAAAAAAAGTAGAAAAAGGGCCAGCGCAGCAGCAGCATCGTGATGTGGCTAATCCGGTTGGTTCCGGGAAAGAGACGCGGAATTCGTCTTCAAGGGCGCTCGAGATGCTGATCCCGCGTGAAGTTGTCGTCTAGACACTCCCCCCTCCCTCTTCTTTTACGAAATACAACGGGAGACATTAAGGGTGAAACAAGAGGGATCCGACAGGAGAAGAAAAGAAAGAAAGAATTCCCGGATTTCCTTCCGCTCCCGCCGCCCACCCTCCTCCCTAAACCGGAAGAAGAACGGCGTGCGTGTGTGTGACTGTTGTTTCAGTACACGCAAAAAGGGGTTGTGTTTCACGGGACAGGACATGTAGTACTATATATATACTTTCTCTCTTTCTCTTCTTAAAATGAATTGCTTTTGTACGCAAAGCAAACATTCCCGACCGGCCGCTAGCTGCGCGGCTCCACGGGTATGGAAATGTGATCCCGACAACGTTGAGCCAGAAGGCGTGGTCATACACAAACCATTTCAAATCAGCCAGAGATGCTTTGATTAGCGTGCTTTATTTTAAAAAAAGAAGAAGAAAATAAGTCTTCGTTCCTTTGAAATAAGCGGCTTCCAGGAATACAGGATTGCCAAATTCCCACTTCTTATAAAGTCACACACATAACTTCCTATTAAGTATCCTCTCCTGTCTCTTTCCTCCTCCAGAGAATACTAAAAAAGAGATATTAATGATACCTCCTGGTAACTTTAATATATAACTCTTATACGGCAGCAATCTTTCCCAATCAAAAAGGGGAGGCAAAGATAGGGCTTCTTTTACGCTAATGATCTAACCCTAGAATGGTCATGTTTCAACTTCAAAAGCAGAGGGCTTATAAGAGTATACAGAAAGATAAATACGAATCCCGTTGGCATTAACGTAATGGACGCGTGAAAATGGACTGACAAATGATGCTTCGGAAAAGAAAAATGACCCAATATTAGATATATATACCTTGTAGCTGAGTAGGAAGAGAGAGAGATTGTACATCCACTGAGGAGGGAGTCTAGTGAGAAACTAAAGAGGGGGAAGAACCTTACGGAGAAGATGCCCAGGGTCACCGACTAGACCGAAAGAAGGAAGACGTTGAGGCTTTTAGTTACCTCGTAGAGTACACGTTAGTCGAGGTCCTACTCCGCCTTAAAGGGGCATCAGGTGATTGATACTGGACTCGACTGGTGAATATCACATGACACACAGGGATGGACCATAGGAATAAAAGAGGAGGAACGACACATCTTCTGAAATTCCATCTGATCGACGACGACGACGCTTTTTTGCCTCTTTCCCCCCTTTGAAAAAGAGATATTCAATAATATTTATAAGACGGATCGTCTATATTGAATGGTGGTACTGCGGGATCCCTTTTCCCTGCGTTTTTATGAGACTCCCAGGAGTCATCAAAGCGCAGCTTGTGTTGTCTTTCTGTGAAAACACACAATCGAGCGCATTAAAGTTGGAGAATCCCTCTCAGGAAATTCCAGGAAGAAGAAAGCATTCCAACTATATATTTTTAAACTTTGTGTCACATGATGCAACAGCAGAGGAGACCCAGGAGGAATTCTTTATTTTGGCGGAGAGGAGGGGGGCCTTCGAGCATAGCCGTCATCACCCACAGAAGGCGGTCCTCGTTAAAAAGAATCCCTGAGCGTAATCTTCCTTCACGCGCTGCTCTAACGTAAACAACCCGAAAGGAAACACAAAATTATTGTAAGAAGACAAAAAAAAAGTTCCAGGCTGCGTCCAGCTTGAGACTTCCGCGTTGGGTCACGCCGAAGAAATGCTTAACGAATCGCAGCTGTCACATTTTCTAGGTTACTAGTTCAGATAAGTATTGAGGGTGGAGCCATCAGGTCCAGTGGAATGTGTCGTCATCAGAACATAGCACACACAACGTATTCGTCCTATACATTTTTTATCGGAGCTCTTTGAGTGAGACCGCCCTGTATTGTTTCTTTCTCCCATCATCCGTCGATTGTGATCGGACCATTGTGTCCGCTCGCAAAGACTCAAAAAATCGAGGGGGTTGTACGACAAAAAAAGCAGCACGATTTTCTATACAATATACCCTGTGATCGTAATAGAAACACGTCACGCAAATGTCAGGCGGAATCGTCAAGAGGGATTCCATCAGGATCAAACGGGTTTCAATCCCGTCTTTTATATCGACGTTTATGGACAGCTATGAAATGTTTTATTCTGAATCTCATTCTTTCTCTTTCTTCTTCTTGTGGTGAGAAAACAAAAACAATATAGAACCCAAACATCCACTTCAATATTATGAGCTGCAGTTTTATTTTATTTTACGAACAAATTACCAAGGGAGAAAGAAGATCTCAACTCGAAATTGTCTAAAATAAAATTCTCTATGGATTCCAAACCAACAAACTTTTAAATAAATATATATAGGAGGCAGTTGATTGAAATATTTGGAAGTGGTGAGGGACTTTGTTTTTGTCTCGTTCTTGTTTACTCCTGTATATCATCAAAGGCCCGGAAGCCGGAAGAAAAAAAAAGAATAGAGCCGGGCATGAGTGGGCTTCGTGATCATCTGTACCAACGACAATCAAAGCCGGAAACAGCGTTCCACATGATCAAAACATACGAAAATAGTCCATCCATTATAACGTCGAGTGCATCTTTCCATATAAAGAGTTGTCGTCCTTGGGAAAGAATATCATCATCTCATCCATATTTATGTAAAATAAGAGCTTTTTTCTAGACAGTTACGGCGACGCTAGCTACACTACAGGTGAATACCACCTGGTTTCTTTCTTTTTTAACAAAAAAAAAAAAAAAAATTAGGGGGCGTATCAAGAGAAGAAAAAAAAAAGCGTCATCTAATGGGTTCTAGGACGAAGAATCTTTTAAGAAATCACTGTTGTTAGTCTTATGAAGGATGGCTGAAAGGACGAGAGCTCATTACATCAGACAGTCCCTCGTGTTTGTTTTCAGAAGGAAAAAAAAATCTCGGACGCTACAGACAGAGATGGATGGAGCGCAAAATGGAGTCATCATCAGGTGGGGTTCTAGTGTTGAGAAATAAATGACTTTTTCACGTCGAGAGCCTTACCGATAGGAACCAACCAACTTTCACAGCGGTACGTCCGAAAACCCAATTTTATCCCCAATCGATGGGATTTTTTTAGTGAGAAAGAAACGAAAGCTTATTAACGCCCACCATGATCTTCAGGGTGTGAGAGAGAGAGGATCTTAATCCCAACAGCAACAGCAGCAGGGGCTCCCGCAAGATTCTTCCGTCTTTCTCATCACTCAGCCGCCAGTCACGACCGCGCGTATACAACACTTTTTGTTACACGGCTGCCGTCAAGCAATACATTGTGCAGCCAGCTGAAGATGCCGAAGAAAACTTCTTATTCTGTCGATCAACTTGCCGGCTAAAAGAGAGAGAGAGCCGCGCGGGAATCAACTTTCCTCCCTACCGATGGGGGTAATAACGTGTGGTAAACACCTGCTCACGCCTCGGCTCGTGAAAAACCCGAAGAGAGAGAAAAATCTAATCAACTCTGCTCCCTAGCAACATTTTCTAGATGGAAACATCTGCTAAGAAAAAAGAAGACACATATAAGAGTAATGCAACTCACCCCTCGCTGGAATTCCAGACGAAGAAGAAGACGATCCTTGACGACTCGGAAAGAAGAGTCCCACAGCAGGGTCACACAAACAGCACCCCTCCTGGAGAAACAAAAATGCTGCGGGTGCCCTCTCTCTCGTTTTAAAAAAAAAATCCTGAAAAAAGTAACGAAAGAAAATATTGAGTAAGATGGCGTGGGAATACATATAGACACTGGATCGATCCTGTTCCATAACAAATATAGGAGAAGAAGCCTCAGGACGTGAAGGGATCTTTGAGGGGGCTTCAACCCCTTGATCCTTGGGGTTTTAAATGATGTGAAATAAAAAGATGTTGATACAAGAAGAGCCGACCTTAATTGATCCGCACGGGAACATAATGGAAGTCAAGAAAGGAGAAGAGTCAACAACAAAAGAAGGGGGAGAAGAGGAATATAAAACCCTTGTTAAAGCATCACGATTCCTTCTCGCTCAAGATGATAAGCTCCCAGTAGGGCATCATGCTACCCGAGTTATGACAAGGCCTTGGATGTAATTACACTAGATTTGTTATTTCTAAGAGGGATAGAAAAGAAAATCTTATATAAGTTTGTTTGTTCTGAAAAAGACCCCCCACAGCTCCTTTTTTTCCTCCTCTTTGAATAATGAAATGTCCTTTTAATGGATCCCAAGACTTTGTCATTATGTTCTTCTTATTATATCTTTGCCGGACCCATCGAAAGAGCGCAAACACTTGTCATCTCTCTCTACGGGAGTTTTTTTTATTCGGGAACTAATCCGTGATATAACGCTTGGCTGAGTAATAACAACAACACGTTGTATATGTAACAACAATTCATCATGGATCCCGGGGCATATAAATCAAATGGGCTTCTTGTTTTTATTCTTTTTCTTATCATTTATATTTCTCCCTCTGTTGGTTTTTTTGTCTGTCTCTTAGATGATTGCTTTATTGATGCAACGTGACCAAAGTAAGACGGTCACCATGTAGAGACGTGGATATTCCCTCAAGAAAAAAGTAAGAGAAATGAGAATGAATATTTCTAAAACTTCTAAAAGAGTCGATTACTAAATCATTAAATATGCAAAGCTACCAGAGGCAGCTTTTCTCCTTCGCACGCTCCGCGAGTGATTGATAAATCATGCAAAAAGAAACACTAAGAATGATAATGATTTTTCTTTAAAAAAAACTCATTTTCCCTCAAACTCTAGAGACCAATGACCGAGATGCATGAAAATCACTTTACCACAGCAGGGTACTGTCCTCTAAATTTAATTTCCCGCGTGATTTGCATACTCAGCGTCGTCGCCGTCCTGTTTGACGGAAGGAATGCAGTCCTGCTGAGCAGATGTAGTTCGGAGTCGCACACACGCATTCCAACCCTACGTGCAATATAACCCCGAGGAGGTTGTACACCTAGGTGCGTGAGCTCGCGGTATATACCAGCACAACAAAAAAGGCGGGTGGCCATTGTAAAACGCAAAGGGAGGAAATAAAGAAGAAAAAAAAGGTGTAAATATATCCACCTCTATATATAAGCTATAGATACGTCTCATCTATCGTTTCACTGTGAAGAAGAGAGTACCGATATAACATTCCTTAGACTGCGACACGCAAGTATTACTGCCTCAACTTATTGGAATGCTCCTTTTTCGGGACTCCAAAGAGCGGGCGGGAATGCAACACAAAAGAGAGAATGGAAATTGAATCTAACAAGTTGAACTCGACTGTAACTTTCAAGAGAGAGAGAGCTATATAGGCCAGAGTTCTAGCCTTTCTTCATTATCACGGAGAGCGTGTGAAAACCTGGACTCTGAAACAGGGCGGAGGTGAAACACAAACGCAGATTTTTTTTCTCGAGAGATGCAATAAACAAAAAGATAAACTAGCTTTCCAGCTAATGTGAGAAGAGATTGTTCTTAAAAATTTATAAAATCGGCAAACAGGATTTTCTTAAGGCTTCTAAACTTTGTCATCGGGCCGGCAATCCATAATAGAACAGCTCCAAGTGCTCATCGAATTGTGATAACAAGATTCTTAGAGAAAACATCGAGTTCAAGTATTGTATAAGAAGAAGTAAAAAGAGGGTGCACTATCTAGCCCTGGAATGGAAAACTCCCGGAGGGACCCGAGGACCAGAGACGACCCAAGCACGACTCGAGAGAGGTCCCCGAAGTGGTCAATTAACCTCCCTTCGGCTGGGTTACGCTCCCTTCTCCTCCTTCAAGAAACATCGTGTACAACGTACGGACACAACACATAAAATGGATTTTTTAAGAAAAAAAAAGTAGAGCTGCTGGACTGGAGGGGGAGAGTCGCGGTCGGCGTGGCCGCTCTGGGCGATTCACCTGATTATATTGCACTACGCCAGGAGGCCATTACAGGCATCACCTGAGAAAAGTAGTAGCCCAAAAAGAGGGGTTGCGCGATCATCATGAACAGATTCTCTGGGGTGAAAAGAGGGATCGCTTTTAAAAAAGCATTTACAAGACAACATAATAATAAAAGGGAAATGTTTCAAGTTTGCTTTTATACGGTACTAGTCGAGAAAGAGGGGAAGCCAACCAAATTATTCAAGTCGACATAAGGCTCTACTCTACCAATTAATCCTGTCAAGCACTTGAACTTCTGCACGCGTGGTGTATAACCAGCCCACGGAAAATACATATATAAGAAGAAGTTATTTGATCAAGACATCCGAACTGAGTCTAATCCGCATCCACCCGCCCCCTCACGCAACCCCTCTGTATATTATAAACAAAGGAGAATTACTACTACTAGAAAAAAAGAAAACACCTCCAATTATAACAATAGAGAGAGAGGGGAGAAAGAAAAAACAATGTGATATTAAAACAACACTGAGGGGGGAAACCTGTCTGTACTTTCGAATTGACCCCCTGAAGAAAAAAAAAGAAGCAGGGAGAAAGAGGAAAATTGGAAGCCGAGTGTGTGCAGTTGATGATGGGGCTCCTACTCTCTGCCGACACGATCCGCCCCTCTAGCTCATTTGAATGGTGCTGGAAAAGTGAATGACAAGTCGACGGGTAGAACAGTAACAACAACAACCGGCGGGGTTCTAATTTCTCAATCAGTGGTCATTCGTTTTTTTTTTCTTTGCTACAAGTCAGGAGCTCGCAATCATCTGTAATTTTCGGGGCTCGCAGTTGAGACATCTTCGAAGGTCAGATGAGCAGCTCCTTGCTCCGGAATTGCTTCGAAGTGCGCTCATTAAAAAGAGCTCAACGATGAGCGGTGGCGGCAGTTGAAGAGAGAGAGAGACCACCCGTTTAGAAAGAGAATAAACCTGAGATCCCGCGGGCCAGCCAGGCAGAAAATACAACGACGATTATTCTAGTTTCGGGATTGTTTTCCTTTCCTTCTTTTCTTTAGCTACCTATAGTCTGTATGTAACGTTTCGCCAAACGCCTATAATACTATTACGATTCTTTTACTTTGCTCGTATCAGGACGGTTGCAGGAGACGTAAGGAGGGACAACAACAACGCGATTGATCCTCATTCCTATTAGGCCTTCTTCCAGAAGCCGTTATCGGAGAGAAAACAGGCCGACTGTTTTGTTTGGGTTTAGAGGATATTGGGCTCTTTTCTTTCTTTCTTTCTCTATAAAAGGTAATATCGGCCGTCAGCTAGCATCACAACAGCAAGGCGATATTACGGCAAGCGAATCTCTGTGTCATCACACTCGACCGAACGTCTCGGTATTTTATTTTAAATGAGTGGATACATCAATTGTATCTCAGCGCGCAGAAACGTTCCCGTTTTGTTTTCTGCGGTCTTTCTATTCCTCTTTGCAAGAAAACGAAAATGAGTTGAAATTGCTGTGTGAGGATGCTTCAGTCTAACGCTAAGGCATTTTTTTGATTACACTCATTATCCAGCACACCGATGGTAATAACCAGAGCAAGAGCGTAGCGTAGCCGAGTGGGCCTCGCGCTGCACAGCTCTCTGTGATGATGGTTATGATGATGATGATGATGCAGCAACAGCAGCAGCAGACCAAAAAGGTAGAAACAATGCACACAACTCTTCTCTTTTGGAGGCCCCTGCCGTTGTTGTTGTTGTTACCGTGCTCCAAGAAAGAGAGAGCTAATTAGTCCAGCAGACGTCATTCGAAACATATATAACTACCGTGCTTTCCATTCGTTTATATTATATCTCGACGTGATTTAAACTAGTTCCATCCCCCAATTATACCTAGATGGATACGGCGACGCTCCCTACTAACACGGTACACACGATTTTAATATATAGGATCCCTCTTGAGCTCTCTTGTACGGCTTTGCAGTCGATGCCGAGTAACACACTTGCTCGACTTCCCGAACATGTCACTCATCACCGATAGATCCCCTCACCATTTTCGGGATATAAATCTAAAGAGAGGAGTCTTAACTTGGCAACGGCACGTCAACCTTAAAATTGTGAGGCCACTTGTTATCACCCTATCAAAGAGATTTCCAGGACGACGCCTTTTCGAATCACAGCACAATGCTGGGTAACTACTCAAAAATTGTTTATAAAAAAATGTTTACCTCGTTTTTTGACAGATCAGATGAGCTCAAGGTTCTTTCTCGATGAAATGTAATCCACACCAACGGGATAGCAAGAGAAAAGCGAACACACTTGTCGGAGCGAGGGACAGAGATCCGGTAGGTCTGACGGCCGGCTCGCTTCTGAGCCACGGCGTGGTGTTGTTCTAGTCGCGACCCTCCCTTTTTCGTCTGGAGGCTCCCCCTGCCGTACACCCCTAAGGGATCCCTTTTTTTCTCTGTTTCTTTTAGCTGACTCGACCTTGAGGCGAGACAGTCCCGGACTAAACCGCACAAACGACCGCATAGGGATGTAGAGCTTTACTTGATCATCACAATAAATAAAGTTTTGCCACACCATTTGCACACAACTATTGCAGTTCTCGTGACCCGAAACTTTAAGCAGAGCATCAAAAATTATATTCGTGAGAGAGTTGCATATATAATGTAAATGCTACTCCATGGGGCGAGGTGGTATAGGACCGTAGGTAGTGCTGCCGGGCTGTTTCTCGTTAGCGAACGGGCGGCCCGTGGAATGGCTAATGAGCAAACGGTAACGATTTCTTCTCTCTAAGCAGTAGTCGATGAAGCAGCGCATTACTATTCAAAAGTGATGTGAGCTGCTGCTGCTGTAACCCACATAGACCCCCCGTTTTCCCGAAATGCAGAGCGGGCCAAGTACTCTAACCAACCGGTGCCGTAAATAAGGAGGAACACTCGCCCTAAAAGTTCCTTCCATTGCGAAGGAGAGCGCGTGAGGAAAGAAATACATCAAACTTGCATCTCCATCTGCGAGAGAGTAATACACCTTACTGTATGTAATGAGAGGCACTACTTCACCTTCAGCTCAATTCTCCAAGAAGCAATCCAAAAGGTCGCCTTCAATTTTCTTTCCTGGAACAAGCTCTTAGACAAGTTATTTCAGAACTTTTTCTAAAGTGAACTTCAAAAGTAATGCAAGCTCTCTCTCTCTCTCTCTAGATCGTGACGAATCGAAGGCCTAACGAGTCTTCCCGTATTGAGCCCTGGTATATGGGAAGAGCTCCACCTTTTTTTGTCCATCCCATAAATCCGGAACGGACAATCTTCGGTAGTAGTTGGCCCTCTCCCTTTCAGCTGTCTGACAGGCTGAGACTACCTTTTTGTCATATCACCAGTCAAGCATCTACTTTACCTATATACATTTATTCCGCATCGGTTCCTTCTACGGAACCCCTATTAGAAGTGATAAGATAAGACATCAGAGCTCAGCTCGACGCGCGATGAAGAGCAGTAAGGGGGCTGTATTGAAGCAGACGACGATGAGAGAGAGATCCTTGTCTCGACAACTTTGACATTCCTCTTTCTTGTGGGAAAAAAAGGATGCTGCCGGATGAGAGAGTCAAAAAGTTTTCATCATGTAATAACGCTTCGGGTTGAAAAATCGTCGACTACGCTATAAAAAGTGATGGAAGATGTTTTTTCTCTTTCTCCTTTTCTTTATCGGCACTTGACATCGTCGACTTGTTTATTCTCCGCATATTAGCAGCGGGGATCGGTCCTGTTAAGGATCCCCCCTTTTTTCATGACTGTCACGATGGTGCTTTGTGGTTATGGCTTGGTCATCATCCAAAAAGAGGAGTGAAACTGTATCGCTCTTGTGAGCTTATAAGGCTACTTATTATTATTTTGCGTCCACACACACGTAACTTGACTCTGCAAGACCGACAGCCATGTCCTGATGAAAACGAAATTTGAGAGACTATTTTTCTGTTTAGATGATGGAAGCCTTGCAGTTCAATTTTCTAAAAGAAAAGTTAAAATAGGATCCTAGTTTTAAAAGTCCGATTTTAATTTAGCGTGAGGAAGAATAACGACAGCATAACAATAGAAAAAAAACAATCATCAAATGACAACACTGACAAAAGAAATGAAAAAGAAGAAATATTTCTCGTGACGGAGGACGTTTTTTTTTCATCTCCTTTCTTCTACGCGCGTTTATGCAGAGAGCCCAAATATGCTCAATCCGTATGCATCGCTATCAGATTCAGAAAAGAAGGGCCCAAGTGACTTCGTGTTATATACGACGCCCTGAGAATATTTTTTTTCCTTTTAAAAAAATATAAAAGATAGTAAAACCTATGTTTTTGTTTAGTGGACTCCACAGGCGGTCAAAGTTCGCTGGGTAACCGGTTCTCCTTTTTGGCTAACATCCAGTGATATTTTTTTTCTTTTCCTTTTTATTATTGAAGAATTTTTGTGTTGTTGCGCTTTGCTCTCCTTATTTTTTCAACACCTGGGACGGTAATAATAAAAAAAGATAAGTGCTGATTCGAGCTAAATGCAGCATAGTAACCTTCTTGACCTCCTCCCGAGGCATTTTTGTAACTTTTTTTTATATACAACAGGTGATAAGTACCAACAATGGCACTCTTGCGCGCTCCTTCCCTCTTCACGGCCCTTTTTTATATATTATTGCGTACGAGAGCTCATACATGTGCGGTCTGTGTTTATTTCCTAAATGGATCCAGCGCACTTAAAAGTACAGGGATTTTCTCTCATAAAGAAGAGACTCTTCTGCAGCCACCAAGTGCTGTTCATCAGCCTTAAAGTCGTCCTTCAAGAGGACACGTAAAAAAAAAAATACTTGGAAAAGATAAGAAGAAGGTTTTAACTTTTCCCCCCTTTCAAGAAGGAGGACTGAGCTTAGTGTTTTATGATCCCGAATTTCCGACATGAATCATCCAGTGACACCTGAGGTCCGGCAAGCTCTCATAATTACAGCGTGTAGAAGATCTTACGATGAACGCTTAACCAACCTCTGACTGGACCAACTGATTTATGCGTTATTACAGCACAAAGTCGTAATGCTTAGTTTAAACTGGGACACACGACACATCCCCCTTTTACTATACTAATGGGCAGGTTCAAAGCGTAAAAAATAAGTTTGGGGTCCGGCATCACCTAAGCATAACAAAGCCGGTTTACTGCCTCTAATAACATATATATACGAAGGAGCGTTTAATCAAGCCCAGCCATCGATATTTAAGATGTGTATTCTTTTTTCTCTCTCTAACTTTTTATGTAACCCGTGATGGAAAAGGGGGAAGACGTTGTGGGGGAGGCGGTCCCACACAACACGAATACACAACAACAATATTCATTTGGGGTTTTTCAAGGTGATGAAAAAAATAGTCTTCTTCTTTTTTAAAAATTCATTTATTTTTGGTCTCTTCCCATTTTTTGGAATGAAGTGTGAGAGAGTTGAAATGGATATACATAAGGAATTTTGTTCCATCGTAAAAAGGAAAACTTGTGAAAGGAATAAAAACTAAACGCACCCAAGATTTAATGAGATCTTCTGAGAGTTTGAGAGAGAGAAAAAAAGTTTTAGTTGAGAGAAGCTGCTGCTGCTCGCTGCCAAGTTGAGGCTCCTGTACAACCTGCAAAAGCTGTTTGTTCGGTTCAGCTGTTAGTCGCGATGGTATATAGCATCTTTAGATGGAGTGGTACCAAGGAGTAGTGAGATTTGCATAAGTAAACTCGCCGTCCGGCCTCCTTGGAGCCACTGGATTTTCAAAGAGCTCCGAGTGAAACTGGCGAACTTTGATGTCCCTCTAGTCTAGTGAATATACGGTCGAGCTCGGCTAATCAAACACTGCCCGACTAATAACGGGGTGTACCAGAGGGGGTAGATCCTTTACGCTCGATTCCGGATTGCTATCATGTTCCTCGCCGACAGCAGCGATGGATATATCGGCCGGAGGGCTCTTCTGTTGAGCAATGGAAAGTAGTAGAGTTGTTCAAGTTTCTGTCCAGCATAGTTCCACATCAGAATACTAAAGGAGTTTCTATATATTCTCGCGGTACATCTGCGCCATTCGGACGATATGATAAATGCATTTCTAGCAAAAGGATTTAAGTTAAACTTTTGCGTGCTGCTCCAAAGCTAGCAACGATCCGATTACTAAATTTTACATCGTTCATACTGCAAGATTAAATAACGATCGATGAAAGTATTTCTTTTATTGATAAATTCAACAATAGTTTTCTTTTGCCCTATTACATTGCGTCGCTAGTAGCAACCCGAGATTAAAGTATAGAGGACACTGGAAAGAAGATTCCTTCGTGATTCACGCAGATGAAGTCGTGTCTGGTGCCTTAGTGAGCATAGCTACATACACAGGTGTCGGGTGGTCGTGACGACTATAAAATTGAAGGAAGGAAATAGGGCAGCATGAGAGGCTTTCCCCTCCTCGCCACTCTTCTTCTGTTAGAAAGTGGATCCGCACACATAGTGATGTGAAAATGGATCTCCGATGATTGGATTCAGAGTCGTAGTGAATGCTGATACTGCACGCCCTCCTCTCGTAGCTCTTTTTTTGGGGGTCCATATCGACGCGACTAGCTATGGAGAGCTCAGGTGACGTGTTGGAATAACGGTCGGATTTCACTACACTCCACACTCTCAAACCGCCCACAGAATCAACTCATCCCCGCCCGCCCGACGCCCCATAATCGATCCTTGATGTCAACCTTTCAGAGCGTAGTAGTTGCTGGGGACGGCCGCCACCGAGAAAGAGAACTGGAGAGTGCTCGGATATTTATTCAATGCAAGAGACTACTCTTTTTCTGGTGGATCGAAATTTTCTTAGAGTGCTCCCCTTTTTAGAAATCTTTCCCTTTTAAGGTTAAAGCTAGACGAAATTGTATCTCTCTGGCGACGTCCTCTTACGGCGTAAATGTGTTGACACATGCTCTATAGCTAGATTCTAAAGTGAAGGTAGTTCTTCCTGGTCAATTATGCAGAATGAAAGTGTCACTAAGAGAAGTTAAGTTCGCGTAGGAAGAAGGGTAAAAAAGTCCAGTCCAATAAGACTCCATTTGTTCCGAGAATTCACCAGATTAAGTTGTCACTCTAATTATTTGAGAGACTTAAGGGAAACGACACGCAACACGCTCTGAGAAAGGGATCGAGCTACACCACGTGCGACGCTAGAATAATTTTGTTAGTTAACTCGTAAAACAAATTAGATTTCATCCATCGTGATGAGCATCTGCTTTGATGTCTCTCAGTTGAAATTTCATCGAATTCAACATTTATACAGAGGGGGAAAACGCCCAACAACTACTTTTTCATGCTACTCGCCAAACTTTGTCCCGACAAACTGCTGATCGATAACGCACAACATCCAATGCAACTTAATAATAGTCCCAGCAGCAAGTTCCAACATCTTGTTTCGTCTGACCCGCAACTCTGCGTGTAATCAAGCGAAGATGATTACAAAGCTAGCCACCCTCAAATAAGTTTCCAAAGACTGAGAGAACACAGGAAACGGTTGCTGCTATGAGACATAATAATGATTCCATCCGTCCCTCCTCCTCCTCGCCTAATTTAAACGGTTTCAAGGGGATATAAACGGTCAGTGGCATTTACGAGAGAGCTAAAAGAAAGAAAAAGAGGGCTCTATACATGTGACCTCGCACCATTAAGCCAAGGTCTGCCATTAAAAAATCGTAGCTACAGACAAAAGAGGGCTAATTTATTCGGTGAGGAGGGATTTCCAAGAGTCACGAAAATCTGTGCTCTGGGCGAAATTTATAATGAGGCAAAGAGAGGCTTCATAAGGTCGGCCGTGTGCATACACACACATACGGACGCACAGTCTACCGCGGGGTGAGGAAAAGTGGCGAGTAGAGACCCCGTTTTGGAAAACAATCAAGAGGCACTTCTTTCTCTCTCTCTTGTGGCGAGAAGAGAATTAGGGGGAAGGTTATAATAAAACGTCTCACAGCTTTCTTAAATTGATTTTGGTGTTGTTCTGCCCGCGTGCGGGAGAAGAAAGAGTTAATTTTTTCACGCGCACGCGGTACATTCATGGGCCCCGCAAAGCACTATATAAAAAGCAATAAAAACAATAGAGGAAGAATTTTTTTTAGAGAAAAAAAAGGCAGTTTTCAATCCCCTTATTCGGATTTAGTGCAGCTCATTAAAGAAGTCTTTAATTGAAAGAAGAAGGATCGCACCCTTTTCTTCATCTGGAAGAAGTTTACACGCTCGGAAGTAGTAGTGGTCGGAACCGAGTGAGAGATCTTGCCGTAGTCAGCCAATCTCAATTTCTTCTTCTTCTTCTGGAAATCTACAGCAGCTAGCAGCTCGTGCGTCATTATTGATTTATCCACCGGACCTTTCTTTCTGATCCATTTCCTTCTTGTCCCACGTTGGGGGCGACTAATGCTTATCAGATGACGCTCACAAGAGCGGATCTGGTTGGACGACGTTGGCTCTTAAATTGGATAGGAGCCGATCCTTTATATAACAGTAATCCTCCTATGAAACTAATTTTTAATCTCGTCTTGTTATTTTTAAAACGTTCAATTTATGCTATTTTAGAGCTGAGTAATTTTTTTTTTACAACCGGATAGTGGATGCCCTAATTAATATCGATTTTTCTTTTAAAAATTTAAAATTCATTGAAAAGAAATCTCCTGAACTCTCCGAGCATTACACAGTTTTATAATCCAATCTATTCATATCAAATAGTAGATTTTTTTTGTATAAAGAATACCGTATAATTTTTAGGATATAAATCCTTGAATGTCCTTGAAGAAAGGCCAGGGTCCTTCTGATGGTATCCCTGAAACAATCGATATTGATTGCAAGAAAATAAGGATCTAGTTGTGAAACAATGTCAAGTCACGCGTGATCAGGTTTTGGTTCTTTGAAGTGTATGCGGGCTGATTTGTTCGTAGCGTTTTACCTTGAAATATGATGATGAAACCATGATTTCTCTTCTTTATTCTTTTCATCTTTTAATGACCACTTGAAACAGATTCTAAACAACTAACACGATCTATATGCTATATTCATTTAATCAATCTGATTTCGTACAATAAAAATAGTCAAATCAATCACAATTTTTCTGTAATGAAGGAAACCAGTCAAACCACACGATGCTATTCAAGTGCCAATCACGGATTTCTTTCAAAACACATTTACAAGCCCTATAACTGACGGAAGGGTTTTCGCCAAAAGTAAACGAATAGGCAGTTTTTAATGGGGCTATTCAACACATAATTGCAGCAATTATCATAATATGTATTTATACACAAGTCACCTAATAGGGCATCAAAGTCTATTTTATTTATGGTCTTGAAGGAAGGGTAGGCGGGTTCTTCTGACGGCATCTTTGAAAACAATCGGTATTGATTGCTGGAAAATAAGGATCTAGTTGCGAAAGAATATGCCAAGTCACAGCATGATCAGCCTTTGGTTCTTTGAAGCCTATTCAAGCTGATTTGTTCGAATGGCGTTATTCTGTCATAAAAATGATGATACCATCATTTGCCACTCTTGATTCATATTGAAACAGATTGAAACCCACTTCAAAATTAGTTGTATTCTTTTTTTATTTACTCGAGTGGATTATGAAATAAAAATAAAATCAATCAAATTTCCAAGGAAGGAAACCGCAAGATGAGCCTCCACGTTCAAAACTATCCAAATCCTGTGGAATATTTTTCAAGAAACATCTTCCAAGCCTTGAACTAAACGAATAAGCATTGCAATTAGGATAATCGACGCATTGCTTAGCGCATTTTCCTTCATCGATAATAAGAGAGTGGATGTCGTCCTCATCAGAGAAGTCGCAATCGTGTTTCCACTTGGTACCGTGAGCACCATCTTTCCATTGAGGCCACTTGTCTTCATCAGCAGCTGTAGTATCTTTCATCGTCAGAAGAAGCACCGACATAACAACGAATACTCTACAAATCTCCATCTTTCTAAATTCACAAATAATTTTAAAATAAAATTAGCCTACGATCTTAGGAAAGGGATAAAAAAAAACTCGCCTGTAGAAAGTTAGTAGAGAGCAGTTGCTATACAGACACACAAAGGGGAAATGCCTCGATTTTGTCAATTGAATCACTGCCTTATAAATACAAGTTTTGGCCTTAAGAAACCGGTTTATGTTAGATTACGATTTTATCCTGCAAGCATTTTTGTACTTCTTGATAAGGAAGCATTTAGTCGTTATGTTGTTTTTCTTTAGACACTTCCAAATTGAAAAAAATTTCACTTTCAGCAATCTTATGATTTCATTATCCTCACCTTGTATGGGATCATCAAAATTCGAAAGTTGGGCTTTTTATTCATCAATACATTTAAATCAAAAGAAACAAACCTTGCTGATATACCTAATTTCTTAAAGCAATCAGATTATGATTATGGTAGTTCTTATTATTGATTGCAGTTGACCACCGGGTTTTTTTAAACAGAATGATTCTACGTCCCTCAAAGGGAGCTCTTGATGAATCCATCTTAAGAAGTAGGCGGTACAATAGTTGGAATCTTCACATCCTTATGTAATACATGATATGATTTCTTTGGTGATCCTTGTGCTCTTGTTTAAGTAGGCTTCGGCTGCGTGATGCGTGTTCGATTGCAATCTGCCACCACGGCGCAATCTTGATTCAACACGCTCAACAAAAGAGAGGAACGACTAAGAGCTGCATATCGATGCAAAAGAATCCCGCTCTACAAAGCAATGTAAGTGGGGAAGGATGAGGTCGAGTGGTGACGATGGTACGCCGAAAATTGGATTGCTACATCTCCTCCCTTTCTTTGAAAGAAGAGATGAATAAGCAGCTCAATATAGCCCATATCACAATTACACACACCTATATAGGCCAACTTTATTTCAACTTCCGCGAAGGTTCTCAAGAATCCTTTCAAAATCTGTGCTCCACGCCCCTCTCAGTAACAAACAGATCACACATTTCTTTGAGTTGGTGAACTATAAAAAAAGAAAGAAAAAGAATATACCAATTATACGAAATCCTACTGCGGGACATAAGAGGATTTGAAGAGTGTCGGGATCATGCAGTCAAGGTTCTTTCTTATATAATTTTTTTCACTTTCCCTTAAATTAGAAGTAACTTAACCATCCCAGATCATCAGCATATTTGAGCATCACCTGTCTCGTGAGAAAACTCATTCTCCTAGAGATGACTAGCTCTTCTTTCCTTATAGTACTACTACCTTTTATGTTCCTGCCAAGTTTGATTGAGCGGATTACAGACGGACGGAGGCGCCACAGCTCCAAACGGAAAAGAATGATGGGCTACAAGACAAACAAGTGCCTATCACCTTCTGAGATCGCGGGGAGCAGCACCCTGTAGTAGAAGAAGAAATCACGTCCACCATATAAATCAGAGAGAGAGACGTGAAAATAAAAAGAACGGTAAAGCGCGCCCAGTTTTCTTTTTAGTACGGGAGAGTTTAATTAAGACTGGCCAGATTAATGAAGCGCGGGATTTTGAGGGAAATGGAGGTGTTTTCATCAAGCACAACGCAGGTACCTAGCAGGTAAAAGCGCAATCATCTGAAAGATAGAGTTATGTGTGTAACGAGCGCGGCCCCCTCGGGTTGTCACGCCTCTCTTATAATTTGCTTTCAACCCCCGTTTCTTCTTTGTCCTACTACTACTGGACGCGTCTACATACACGCTAGCCATCTGCGTCTTGGCTTCTTTTTTTTTTTTAGTTGAAGAAAAAGGGGAACAATTCCCGCCGGCTACCTACCTCTTTATTTCCCCCACATCACAATAATACTGTTTAGAAAGATATATGACCTATTACGTGGAAACATTACGAAAAATTGTGCTGATCGATTCGTTTTAATGACGCGTCCCGAACGATCCCACGGATCACAACAACAACAAAGTATAAGAAAAAGAGGAAAAACGAAAAGAAAAGAGCCACATCATTAATAGTGAGCGTGATAATGACATTCAGCGTTGAACATCTGTCGTGATTTACCTTCTAGGTCGACACACGCAACTTGTGCGCAGTCGAGGCGCGGTTGAAATTGAAATTTTCCTTCCTTTTGGGTTTCTTAGAGAAAGATGCGATCTTTGCATGTTTATATGCTGAAGCCCCTCTAGTGTGCAATTAGTCGGGAATGTAGCTTCAGGATCACTACATCACTGTCAGAGATGAACTCATCTTGAATGACAGTCATTTGAGTGGATTGAGTAGGACCTCTTGTTCCTATACAGCCAGTTGATCAAAGAAGGGCGTGTAGAATCAGAAGAAATATGCTGAATTGGCCTGTGCTGACCCCGCTTATTGAGGTGAACAACAAGCGGAAGGTTGATGATCCATTCAATACACGCCGGGCCAATATATAATATATCTATATGTATTTATGTGCAGGAGATGTTGCGTACAATATGGCGCTTGACGAACGATCCGACGTAAAGGCAACACAATAGGGCCACTAATGGCACGTCGCCCAGCAGCAGCAGCATCAACAAATCTAAAGGGGAGAAGAAAAAAAAAACGAATCCCGCGTGAAATGCAACGGAACTTCCGTCCTATTGTTGATTCCAACTGTCAGATATGGTGAGGAGGTTCGTTTTGTTGTTGGCAAAACCTTTGGCAGGTATATGACATGTAGCTACAAGTGATGGGGGGATAACTATCAAAAAGGAGACGTTGAAGCGGAGGAGAAAAAAAATAAATTCTGTTTGCTTCCACTCTCTCGCTTTGATTGGCATATGAGAGCTCAATCAGGCATGAGAAAGAACCCGTGTGGGTTATGAATATTTATGGAAGGGGAGGCCTAATGTTGTATATATGGCATATAAGATGAACGTGTTATTGCCCTGCGGGCTCCACAACTTGTGCTCCCGCCACCAGAGGGCATCACGGTACAGTCTCTCGAGGACTGGTAAACCTCTTCATTCGGGAGAAAAAAAAACTTTCAATTTCAAATTGAAGAGAGAGAGAGAGAAAATGTGATTTCCGTATTCCGAAAAAAAAGTTGGTGGTGCGTAAGAATTCAATAGAGTCGAAGCGGGTTGCATCATTGATGAGTTGCTGGGACGCCATTTTAGGAAAAATAAATAAAACACAACGTAAATCGTAAAAGACAGGATAGAAAGAAAACAGGTACACTGCGTGTCTGTGTTTATGCAAATATGGAGAGTATATATGCTGAAATACCTTTTTGGAAAGATTCCACACGCAAAAAAAGAAGATGAAGAACCTGGGATGGGATATAGAATTAGAGTCTTCCCTTCTCAAATAGATAGGATCGCGGTAAAGTATGTTTCTTTTTTCTAGATGCCATTTAGATTTTGGGGGAGATGTTTCTTTTTTCTAGCTGTACTGCAAATGATGTCGGACTTAGGGAGTCAACTAAGGGAGGCTTAGCTCCTTTCTTGATCTTCTATTCCTTTTCTATATGGGAAGATCAAACGGAATATCTTGTCAATCCCGAGTGCTCCTTCGTCAGCTCAAACAAGTCATTCAATTTGAGAAGTCTAGAAAGAAAAATCTAAGTAAAAGATAAATATATGTACATTTATTTATAGTTGATGACCGTTGTGCCGTGGGCCAAGGCGGAAGCCATAAAACAACCTTTTTTCTTCTTCTTAAAAAGAACTCCTAGGTTGTAAAGTAATTGTTTCTTTTCTCTCTGTTCGTCCCGTGATTATCCTCGGGACCGTTTAGCTCGCTCTAATCCCCGCGCGTCCGCTACAATAATAAGAAGCCAGAGGGCACCATATTTCTATTATTTCTTTTTTTTTTTCTCCGACACACACACTTTATTTCGAATTGAAAAATGAGTCTCTCGCATCAGAGCACAATACCGATGAAAATTGCGCCATACCATTGTAGGAAAATGATCCTAACAACAATAGAAAGAAAACTTCTCTCCCAGATCGAATTGTGTGAATCAGATCGAGATCACCTGTCCAACTCCCCACGCGCATTCCTTCCACTTTACATAGGGGGGATTCCTGTATGACGTTTGTTTCCCTGGGGTCCGCCCCTTACATGATGAATTAATGGTCCACTGAGCAAACACATTCACATGACAATGCTGTGCATTCCACATGAGGACAACACACGATGGCAACATCGCGCGCAAAAAGGAGGGATTTTTTAATCCCTAATGAAGGCTCAGCGGGATATAGAAGAGATTCCTGAGGCTCAACCGACCTCCTGCTGATGAAAGAGAAAAGAGAAAAAAGAGGTTCTATATTTATGGTGATTATCAAGGACCCCGCACCGAGCCCTACATCAGCAGGATGAAGAAGAGAGGGGGGTCAAACTGTTACGGGTTCAATGTGTCAAAGCTCTTCACACTCTTTTTTTCTTATAGTGCTGGCCCCCCTTGCTCCACACCTTTTTGAATTTATTGAAGAGAAATATTATTTTATATTTATAGATTTCCCTTTTCTTCACACTTTTTTTCTCCTTAAAGTGTGTTGATTTATTGTTCAACCCCTTTCAGACCATTGAAAAATAATAGGATCTTTCCTGTACAATCCGATTATACCCTCTTTCAACCCTTTGGAGAGTTGTAAAAAAGTATTTTTTCTTCATCTTTTCCCTTCATCATCACTCTTTTTGTGTAAGATTATTATTTATTCCACGTGTAAACACTATAAAATGAAAATGTCTTGTTTGTTTCTAGCATTCTCTTCCAGAAGAACCGGAATATTTTTTTTATTACCGCGCGCATTCAAATGTTCCTGACTGGGATTCAAAATATTGAAGAAGGAAAACTCGTTGAATGCATAAATCCAGTGGAATTGCTACGAAAAACGGGGCAAGAATTCTTGAATTTAGATTTCTACTTTAATAAAAAAAAAACTTTTTCCTGGTTTTCAAGATTGGTTTTTCTTTTGGGTTGAATTGCTAAATATTATGCATCACTGACCTGAATTCCTTTGTACGCATATGTATGTTATACATTTAGAGCAAATAGTTTATTAACAAGTTATTGATTTCTCTGTATAGTAATAATAATCTATTCGAGTAGGCGGAGTAGATTCCTTTGGGCCGTATAGTGGACCGTGATGAATGTTGCCCGGTCACGAGATGAGTATACACACGAAGATAGATGAACCCCCTCGGTTGGTCCCACGTGCCCTCGTATTCACATCATGTTCTCTGCAAAGCATTACGTATTGAATGTTTATCAAGTATGTTGTCGTCCCCCTGTGCAGTATAAAACCCTCTTGCTACTCAGAATGCGGCCGTTGTCGTCACGCGTCTTGTAATGAAACGGATTACTTTTCCTTTTCCTCCCCAACGAATATATTTAAAAGGCTTATTTTTCCCTCTTTTTTTCACAAGAAAAATGAAAATCCTTTACTATTATAGCCAGAATGTACACAATATCTTCATCAGTCCTCAAGGGTGAATGAGCATCAGGAGCATGAAGGACCTACCTCCTCGATCATCCACCCGAAAATGAAACGTGTTAGATGTTATTGTTCAGCACACATTTCGAGGATGTCGAGTGTGTGGAACGAATTGAGAGAAAGGTTTTCATCACGACCTTGCTCTTTTCTTTGAAAAATATATATTTTTTTCTGTGGTTCTTTTTGCCTTGCAAATGACATCTCTAAAGATGACGGGATGTATAATGCAATGTCGCTTCAAATCAGACCACTATTGAAAAGATTGACGACGAAGACGCCATGTTTTTGGCGAAGGAGTAGCCAATTGGGAATGTCGTCGGAAAGGGTTGATTTTACTCTTTCTCATTCTAGCAGAAATGATCCAATCATCAAGTTTAGTTATTTACCTCAACTGTTCCTTTTTGATCTGCCCTCCGAGGGTTCTCCCATTACCATAATCACAAAGTTTTTCTTTCTCTTTCATATTACTGATTCGGAATAACCTGCTAACAAGTTGCCTCTGAATTGGTAATTTGGTGTACTCAAAAAGTTATCTACCGCAGCGATGCTTGCTTCTTTTTCTTGATGATTACATCTGTTCTATTGACTCAATCTATTATACACAAGTATAACTAGTGAAAGGGAGAAGAGTTTTAGGCAAAGAAAAAGTTTTGTTACATTCATGCGCTGCTGTGGAAACATTTCCGGCTACTCTTTATTCAAGTTTAGTATACAGTACAACCTCGAAATTCCATACTATTTAATCTCAAAGAAATCCCAACGGAAAGATATATAAGATCCGAGAAGGCGCGGATTTTAATTGTCGTCTCTTGGAGAGATTAAAATCGATCGGACGAGGGGGCTGCGCTGCTGAGCCGAGAGATACCTGTCGAGCCATTCATTAAAGGACGTAAAAGACATAAACTCCTCTTTTGTTTTGACAGTGGACCCGGGGATTTGGTGTCCCCCTGTCGTCGTCCTTGCTGCTGCTCCTGCCCACAGGAGCCCCCAACCAAACACGGCCCATAAAACTGCTCGGCGGTTCGCCATAGAAGGACCATATCGAGCAGCACCCATTTTCACTGATCAACCTCTACTTTGAGAGTGACCATAAAAAGAAAGAGATGCTGCTGCTGCTGCTTCTGGCCTCCCACGACGACGGTAAATCTCGGCCTCTTAGGTGGAAAACCGTGTTGAAACCATCAATAAAAGGCGTGCAGAGCACCCAAAAGAGATAGACACCAAACTCTTCAACGTGGAAGAGGAACGATTTACCGCTTACATCGTAAAAAAGAAAAGAAAATACTTTGTCTAATATAAGAAGGAAAAAAACTCTATCTGGTTATGTTTTCAAATAAGAGAGGGAAATGACAGTGCCTCTTTCCCTCGGCAGTGTCGCATGTCCAGTGCCATCGTGAGTTGTGTGTTTTTCCTTCGTCATGACTCGGCTCCTAGATGAGCATCTCTCTAAGAGTCGAGATGTCGTATATATATAAACATAGACAGGGATGAGCAAGCAGAAAAACCAGTTAAAAAGGAATCCTCTTTTTTTATTTTCTATTTTATTTTGTTGTTTCTGGAGGACTCGAATTTCGAGTGCTGGACCTAGTGTCCAGGTGTTGATGTACTATAAGCAGCCGTTTCTCTTCTTACACAACAATTTTGCACGCTCACTTCACCGTTTAATTGATCGGTCCAAGGGGCTCGTAAATAACACACCGTTTTTAAAGGAATTCTTCACGGCTCGTACGCGAGCGAATGCGCAACTAGGAGGGAGAAAAGAATCCTGCAGGGATTTTCTTCTTATTCTCTCAAGAATACATAAGGGGGTATAGAATCGTAATTTATCTACGCCTTTTGAGAACTGTCACTGAACGTTATTTCTTCTCTCTCACCTTTCAACTAATAAAGGGCCCCACAGGTACGAATGCTTAAAGAGGGAAAAAGACGCGTCGGACTCGGAGGTTAATTTATTGTGATTTTTCATGGCTTTTACTACGTAGAGTAGTAAAGGGGAGAGAGGAAAATAATAGTTGAGGGGGGCTCGTTTTGGTCCGAAATTTATGGGATGACGCGGGAGCCGGTGGAACACATTACATAAAACACGAAGAAGGAATGGATTTTCATCAACTTTCAGAACTGAGAAGAGATCGCTGGTCAGCCAACAGCGCGATATATTCATTTAATCCCGCTGTGAGAGATGATTGCTACCGATATACACACCTGGACGAGGGCTCCTGCTGTTGGGGGGCGCCCGGCTGGCGTGTTTTCCGTCAATATCTTTCACAATGAGTCTAAAAATGTTCCTCAAAAGAGCAAATCATGTGAAAGGGCGTATTTTTCTTCCATTTCCGAGAGCAAATGGGTCACATGACACGCACAATGCAGCTCCGAATCATAGAACCCGTGTTTTTCTGCTCCTTAGTGTCCTTTCAGACAAACATAGTCGACGACATCGACGAGGAGCCCCCCTCTTTAAAGTTGCGTAAAAAGCAGAAGAAAAGGGGCGGCCAAGTTTCTTTTTTTACTTTTATTATTATTTGACGGGTTTTTGTTATGTTGGACAATGTTGTTAACCGTTTAGCAAGTTGGGCGTATTATATCGAAAAGTAGGTAACAAGACAAGCCATAAATATTGTTCCATTATACCCAATACCGAAACTTTTGTAATATCATTTGTACGGATTACCGAACGTCTTGTCCTCCCCCTCTTCTCATATAAAATCTACCCAATATCTCGTCGTTCCCGCGGGAATCTTGTAATAGCAATCTTCATCGCTGAGCACCATCACAAGACAAAGAATAAAGGAACTTTTTTCTGTCTCTCTCTATCTAATGTCGTTTATTTTTCCCTCTCTCTTTCTACTACTTCTACTGCTACAATCAGACGTCGTCACTTGACTTGATTTATAACCAGGTGATTTACATAAGAAGAAGTATAGAAGAGGATAAACCTAGAGGCATGCAATGTCGTCTTTTCTCTCCATTAAAGTGGTTGGAGGGATAACCATCTCAGCCCATAAAGATAAATCACTGTCATACCTTATAAATCACCTACCCGTATCGCCGTCAATAGAGAGCAAATTCCGATTCATAATAATATTTAGAGAGGAGGTGCGTGAGTCGCAGGAATTCCAGTAGTCGGGAGTATATAGCTGATCAAGCCCCTGGCGCTTCATCATCATTTATGGATACTAATTTCTCTGCTTTATTTTTTAAGGAGACGTGCAATTATATAGAGTTAACAAGGTTCTGATTGGAGGTTGACTTGCTGATGCGAAATTCTCACGGAAAAAGACCATTCCTCATCTTATTTTTCTCATAATAATCATTTGATATGATTTCAAAAGATTCTAGGAATTTCTTTTCATACAAGCAACTCGCGGATCTTCGTATATAACCTTGTATAGATGTAGGTAACAAAAACTCGATTTTGAAGGATCACCGTGACTGGAAGTTTTTCCTCTTTACCTTCAATTCACTGTCCAGGGGATCTTCTGCCTAGCAAGGCGGTCAATAATACCTTCTCCATATCAGCCCTCCTGTAAAAAAAAAATGAATATAAAAGTGTCGGTGTACGTGTGTCTGTGTTTGCGCCCCGCTGAGCATCCTGACATACCTTGCCATATTGACTGCCATAGAAGAAAATTCCACCTTGATATATTTAAATTACTCGTTGGGATTTAACTTCTTCTCGGTCGTCTTCGTCTCCATCGGGAAATCCGTGCACGCTCTCCGCTCTCTACATCCAATATTCAAAAGGGGCTCTTCACTGTCGATCTTTTCAGATGAAGTAGCAGCCCAGGAGTCCCTCTTCTTTTTTTTCTTTTTTCAAGTGATCGACAAATTGGGTCGTATATAGGCAAATGGCTTGCATCGTAAAGTAAGGATTTCTTCAAAAGTATAGAAGAAAACATTAAAGACAACACTCTTTCTATTAAGATGTTGAAGAGAAAATCATGAATTATTCATTTATGTGGACTGGACCTTCAAAGAAAAGAAGGCGGAAATTATTCTCTTTCTCGGTCAAATTAGGCATGATGATCAGGTCTCTTTCTCGAGAGAAATCTCTAATTAAATGAGTAAGTGGATTTCCGATCGGTAAGCAGCTTAAAGATCATTTCCCAGCAGGCTGTTGTACAAATATAGAATAAAAGAGAAAAGAGTAGCAGTAGCAGCAGGGGCAATTCGCTGAATGTGCTGTGTACCTCTTTTCTTTTTATTTATGTATGCACTCTTTGAAGAGTAATGCTTTTATATTGAGAAGAACCGTCGGTCCGGAAAGGGTTTTTCTCTCTCTTTTTGTATGAAATCCAAACTCTTTTTTTTCCTTTCCCCCTTTTCCTTATTTGAATGGATAGAAGCAGGGAGGACATGCAGGTGAGCATTCCGTCTCTATTCAAAGTGAGGGCGGCGTATTAGCGACAGTTTTGTGCGACAAGCCGAAGGTAAATTACCGTGACAAGCCTCTCTTTTGTGAGCAATACAAGCAGAGAGAGAAAGAGCAGCTCGATCGATTTTTTGGAATTTTTCTTCTTAAAGTGAACGGTGATTTTGCTCTTCTCCCGTCCCTCAAAATAAAATAAAACTCAATAACAACAACAACAAGTTTCTAGTTCTATAAAAGAAGAAGCTATAGCATCGTTCGTTAGTGCTGCATTGTGAAGCGGTTGCCGCCCTGCCGATTTACGCGTCGCATATTATGCAAATCGCTATCAATAAATTGGTCTTTGATGGTCGATGCCCAGCTCCATAAAACATTCGTCATGAGGAGGCCTGGAAATCCAAGTGCCCAACGATTTATTGTTTGGAGCCAAATCATAATAATATAGCAATAATCATAATATTCATATAAAGAGACAGTTATATTTACGGGCATTGAGCGCTAGTGACGTCTGGTGGGGCGGCCGAGTACTACGCTCACGCACGGCAGGGGTTTTCCTGGCAGCAGAAGCAGCAGCGGCGGCAACGTGAACGACCTCTGCAATGTGTGGTGGAACCAATCGCCAACGAAAGAAGAGAAGAAACAAAACGTCTATGCATGTAAATGGTCGAAGGTTATTCCTTTATTCTTGACCGGCCGCAGAGAGTGAGAATAGAAACAATGAAATGTGTTGTGTGTGTAAAAAAGACCTGGTCGCGTCGGCCAGCACCTGGCGTTTAATATGCATACCTGTTAAATTGCCCAACACTCTGGGGTCATGTCCACGCCTATAAAAAGAAGGGGAAAGAAAATATTTTTTCGTGGTTCGGAAAACATCATAGTACATGTGTGTATAACTACAAGAGGAGGCGTTTTTATGGACTTTTTCTCTCCCCCCACATCATCTTCAAAAAAGGGGATGAAAAATGAAAAAAATATACAAGGAAACACATCAAACCATCACCTTCTTTGATCAGGGATCGATCCTATGCTCGTGTTTTCTTTTAAAACGGAGAGAAGGGGCTGAACCATTTATAATTACAGGTCTTGTTCCTCTTCTCATTTTGTTTTTTTATAAGTAGGAAAGTTGAATTAAGTATAAGCCGGGTTGAGGCGCGCGTTGCCGCTGATTGCTGGTCGCAAAGAGAAAAGCAAATAGTTTTCCTCTCTTCTCTTTGACCAGACAATAGCTCCCCTATATTTTCTTCATAAAAAAAACAAGCAGCTATTATTAAAGCGATCAACTCTATTGCGAGATTCAGCGTGACCGCTCATTACAATTTTACTCTCTAGCGCTCCTTTTCTACATAAAAAAGTAGAGGAGAACCAGTAACTATTAATCTATAACATCTACTTGAGGTAAATGAGGTTCAAGATGGTTCTAGACTACATGAAAGACATGTCTCATCACTGTGTGGTTTGTCGTCTCGTGCCCCAATAAAGATCAAGACCCCCATTGTAAACAACTTTCTTTCTCTCCCAAGAGTCAATTTATGTATGCAGACCACTTGGTTTTTGTCCAGTCTCTTCTTCTTTTTGAGCTGAACAAAACAAAAGAGAAGGTAGTCCTTGTTCAAACAAGAAGTTTGATCCTTTGTTTTTCAAAAATTGAATAGAATATTCTTCTTCTTTATACTTTTCTTTTTGTTATCTTGGTCTGGAAATCACAACCGGCAGCTGTAGCTAGCTTATTCGGTCAGAGCAGATCAAAGTTTTGAAGCACATCTAGAAGAAGCAAAGAGTTCTATAACCGAATATATGATATGGCTTTTCATTTTTTACAACGTTCAAGCGGAGAGCGCTATAGCACGGATCCGGATTTGCTTTTATGGCGAGCAGGATTTTCCACCTTCTTCGAAACAGTGATCTTTATCGCTATTTTCACAATTTAAAGAAAATGCAGCAGCTTCTTTAAAAAATACATTTCACGAACTCCCGAGATTTGAGTAGAATAAGAAAAACGCCATAAAAATTGTGGGACGAGGAGAGATCGTGACACTGGCAGACGACTGAAGGGATGACAGCTAAACAACAATCAATTATATCCTCGAAAAACAACAGCACGAAAATCCATTACGGAGGGAATAATGAAAATCCTCTTTAGTGTTTTGCGTAGGTGCCAAAGTAGCCGTGAATTTGAAAGACAAGAGGATGAGGCGCTCCTCAGTTCGCTCGGGAAAGAGTAAACAATGTCCGCTTCATCCGTCATTCCAGCCCCTCTATGATGGCGAAAAGGGGGAGGACTAAATATATTTTCTGGACGAAAAAGATGGATTGTTGTTTGAACTCCCCCATTTTCCTTGCCTCGAATAGCGATGATGATGAGGTCATTGGCGTGCAAATCACGTGCTTTAGGTCATCATATTGCCCTTTCTTTTCATTATTATTATTAACGACGACGACGACTGTATACGGAGTTGACGACAAGCAAGGCAAATCCCTTTTTAAATATGTAACATGTCGCCGCCCAAAGCGCGGACCGATGGACGGAGATATGCTTACCAATCACGCGATCGTCACGTTTAATCTGACCGGGGGTCAAGTCACGTTTCTTCTCTACCCTCTATGTATACACTTTCAAAATGTAAAAAAATGGATCCTCTGAAAGGGGTGGACGACAGCACAATGGGATAACAAGAGCAGCAAAGTCTACATATATTGTGTGTTTAATTTAGCTAGAAAAAAGGCTGAGCGATTCAAGTTGGATCGATCATCATCATCAAACAAGGAAAATATAAAAATTTATTATGCCTCGGAACCATCCACTAGGTGGCACTGCCTGCACTTCACGATTAAAATCACATTCGCCTTGAAAAGGGCACCATGCAACTAAACAATTCATCACGAACTTATTTATTGGGCTGTAAAAAAGGAAACAAAAAAACTTCAAACTTTTCCATCAGCCTCTAACGGATTTGTCTCTTCATCTTCTGTGGGCTGCATCATTTAATGGTATAGGAGACCGATAGCATGTTTACCAAAGTTCTCGTGAACAACAGCACACATTTCCATACAAGTGGGGGTAGGAAAAACACGAAAATTTTCATCCAAATGTTTGCATATGCTCTCAAAGAGGAGGAGGAGGGCAGAAAAGTCAGTGACATCATCCGCTAGGGAAAAAGGAGGATCCCCTCGTTTTTTGATTATTTATAATTCATATTACATTCCAGCAGGGGTCTCTGATAATTGAGGCGGAGGGAGATCTTCTTTGAATAGGCAAAAGGAGGAGCACATGATGAATTCCGGAGCAAGAGGGGAACCTTCTGCTGCTCCTGGAATGCATCCATCAAAGAAGGAATAGAAAAAGAAGAAAAAAAAATCAATGATGAGGACGCGACAGCGCATTTACACACAGAGAAATATATATATATTGTATAGAGGAAGCGCGCGTGTTCACCATTCCCAATCAAAACACCTTTTTTTACTTGTGCTATTCCCAACAACCAAAATTTTAAATGTGTTGGGGTAGCAGTAAAAAAGCGCTTTTAAAAGGGAAGAGAGTCGATATTTATGTTCACCGACCACGTCTCAGCGGGGAAGGAATCATTTTTTATGTGTACTGGGATCCTTCTCCGGGTGATTGGCTGAAATTGTGCGGTTTCAGAGAGAAATCTCTCTTTCTCAGTTATATATCCCTTCTTCTTCCCTCTTCTCAAATGGTTCAATCGATCGTAAGGGCAGAAGCCTTTCCATGCATATCGCAGTGTATATAGAGCCTTTAAAGAATAGAAAAATGATTGTTTCCAACAGGCCCGGCTCTACTTCGTCAAGTGCTTTTCCATATAGATATAGCTTGCACTGAAAATAACTCTAACGAGCTGGAACAGCAGCAAACAGACGCGATGTATAGGAAAGCTTTTCTCTCGACTTGCTGATGCCGTTGTTTACACATCAAGAACTACGCCGCACAACCTCGGCGAAATGGACCTCTTTATTCGTCTCAAAAGAAAAAAACATTGAATATCATCGACCGACTAGGTGGAAATAAAATTGCTTCGGATCGTCAAACAGTCCTACATCCTTTATTCTTTATTGTAGAATTCAACTACGACGACGACGTCAAGGCTCGTTATTGTCGACAAAAGAAAATTGGGAACGTATCCAGAAGAATAAACCTATTAATTTGTATTTTTTCAAATTGATTAGTGTATCTTATTATTATTCAGGAAATCTGGCTTCGTTCCGGTCAAACATTGTTATCTTTAAAAATCGACAAGAATAATAAGCACATTTAACTGCGAAGAACCATCTAACGGAAAAAGAAGACCAAGACAAAAATCTGTCCCGCAATAGTCGGACATGACTAATTGTTTATTACTGCACCTGAAGAAAGCTAGGCATTCAATCACGATAAAGAAGAAGAAAAATGTTTCAAGATCCCGTTACAGTACAAAAAAAGGAATGATTAAGATTATAATTATCAAGAGAATCTCTTCTTAAAGATAGTCTCTTTAAAGATAATTTGTACTAATAATATATAAAGCAACACAGTTGCCCCAAATCCTTTAAGAAATGAAAATGGGATTTTCCCGAAATCGAGTGGCGGGATTGAGATCCAATACCATCATACTGAAAGAGCTTATATTGCTGACTTTAAAAAGTAGGCTTTAGTTTATTATGAATGAAAGCAATACAACCCTAGAGGGATATATATATTTATAGACTCAGCTCTTTTAGATTTGAAGGTCCGCCATGATTGGAAAACGAGGACGAAGAGTAGAGAGGCTCTAAGGGGAAAATTGAATCCATAAGTTAGATCAAAGTAGAGTGGGTTCCTAATGAGCTATTTTACACGAGCATGAATCGCATAAGAGAGGCGCCCTTTTCACACGCTCTCTCGCTCTCCATTTGGCGCCGTAATCACGTTCGATCCCGCGATGCTGCTGCTGCCTTCGACGGTCTTCCTTTTGAACAGGCGGCATATCGAGACCAGAGAAATGTCATCACGCCCGAATATATATTTGTATATAAATATACAAATAGAAAAAAAAGATCGGTTCATTCCTCTCCGTCTGGATAATAGAATTTCTTTTCAACAAACAATGGAATACATTTTTGATATCGAAATAGATTTGTTGAAGGTCGTGAGGAGCCCTTTCAATAGAGCCGGTTCACTTCTTTTCTTGACTTCTATATCTCTTTTTCAAAAGTTATATTCTATATATATTTATATCGCTTTTCAAATTTTTTTTTAAAGTTGGGTTTCTCTTATAGCGGGATGAACTCTTTATTTTGTCGATTTAGAGGAATCCTTCTCGTCATCAATCATTTTAAAAGGATTTATAGGGCCTCAAGGTCCTTGTCTCTATTTATGTTTGACTCTTCTCCTTTTGTTTCGTTTTGACTATTTTCCAAGACATTTGAGACAAATAAGAAGGGCATAAGCAGAAAGCTAAGCCCCCATGACAAAAGATACCTGATACTTTAGGATGATTACCAGGACAGTACGTCTTATTCTTGTTTTTCCCTTTCGTAAAAAAAGATATGGCATATTGCATAATAATGTATTCTTCCAAGGATCTCGCTCAGGGAAAGAAAAAAACAACATATATAGCCTATAGCCAACACATTATTGCATACATTGGTAAACTGGACACGCGCAAGGCTGCGATAGCAATACCCTCTTTTTAGCTTAAAGTACGTTAGATACCACACGAAGATGGGGTCATATATATATAAACATATCGCCCTTCTTTTTGGGCGGGCTCTTGTCACCGTATACAGCATCGACAATGAAAGCACACGTTGCGGGAGCAGCAGGAGCAAAAGAAGAGATAGCCTCTCTCTCTTGCAATCTCCTTCTTTTTGTGTTTCCTCGCTATATGCTAGCTGCTCCTGCATAGCACACGACCTTCCCCCCTCGGATTACGACACATGATCCATCATGAATTCCTAATCCACTCTTGGCTCCTGGTCATATATCCCTCGACCCTTTTTTTTCTCTCACGTCTCTTGTGTGCCCCCTTTTTTTATAGATGAAAGTTCATAATATTACGTTGCTGTTTTCTTTTTCGCTGAAACCCCATGTGCTGCTAGAGAGTCACTGTATAATACATCGAGTTGATGTCGACAGAGTAAATCTCCATTACAGTTGATGGGTACACTGGGAAATGAATGAATCCAATATAAATTTTTTAAATCCTTTTTTTTTTTTGAATTTTATTTTCAAGGCAATGAGGAAGAAACTGCAATACTCGTTTGGCAACTTATGGCGTAGAAATAGTGGTTTCCGATATGGGTGAAACTCGGCGCGCGGGCTTCACGACGCAGATGTTTTTGCCAAATGTTTGCAGCACGCCTGAGCTGAAGCAATCTTCTTGAGCAATTCATAGCACACGACTCTTTCTCTGATCTGTCACGCTTACAGCTTTCTCTAATAGTTCTTTCTCTCTTCCTGGTTGCCAAAAAGTTGTCCTCTTCTAATCTATAACAACGTTTATTTCTTTTTTTTAAAGAAGCGTCGAAAGCGTCGTTAAAGTTTATGAAATAGAATCAGTCAAGCAGCGTATGGTAACATCTGTTTCTTCCCTTTTTTTCAGAGAAATATTTAAATCAGCGGAAAAGAAACAATAATTATGATTTCTCCTACTACGGGACTGTTATTTATCGTTCAAGTTTTAACTGTTTTTAATAGAACCCTGAACCGTTTTCTAAATGTTATCCTATTGAAAAATGTAGTTATGATGATTCATTTGGGATGCTCCATATTATAGAATTACGAGAACAAAGGATAAAGAACGACGACATAGCTTATAGTCCGTTTCCTGGTGATGAACGCTTTTATTATAGCGACACTCTTTATTCAATTTGTCGTCGGGCAACAGACTTATTTCCAAAATCCAGACACGTAGTCAAAATATTCTTTTGCAATAATAGGAGCGCTGAGTCTCCATACTAGGAACCAGAAGCAAACATATAGTTGAACATATGAATCCCATTGGGATCTTTCATAAGCGCTCATTACAGCATCATGGGACCTCAAAACTGATGTGTGTTTTTTATCTGTGAAAAGAAGGAACATGACATCTACAGTGTGAGGAAAAAGAGAAAAAAAAGTTGATTCCGTCACTTTTTTGATGAGCCGCTTGTTCAAGAAGTTCCGGAGCTATAAAAAGAAGGAAAACTTTTTTAAGATTTTTTTTTTTCGTGTGTGGTCCTATTACGTCAAGCGCTCTTCATCTTTCCTCTTTTTTTTTCTCATCCATCCTTCTTATATTGGATATATTGACATTCCAACATATGAGGATTTCGTTTGATCTCCATACTATTAGTCGACTAACTAAACGTCTCATGAAAGCTTTTGAAGAAAAAAAAATAATATTTTTGCTGGTAATAATAGATGAATAGTTAATCATATTTTTACCGGAATATGATGACGTCCGAAAGGAGTGCAATGGCCTCTCATTTTTCTTCATACAGTATATAAGCCGTGACCATAAGTCGTCGTGTCAATGGACGACCCGCTGGGGAAGAGTCCATTCAAATTATACAATTATAGGAGAACAATGTTTGATAACGAGCCCAGTGCCCGACAGCAACAGCAACATCCACGTAAGTAATCAATGTATATATCCTCCCAGGCGACCAATCTGGTAAGCAAATTTTTCTTTTTGGGTTTTTTTCTCCTTCGGGATTCGACGTCTGTCGCTTCTTGAGTCATTTTTACATTGGGAGAGACTGCGGAGCAACGTTGCCTTTCTGCTCAAAAGTTGGAGTCGACGGTGTGAACATGCAAACGAGATCATGTCAACAGCATATCCTCTTCTCCTACTCCCGGTTGAAGTAAATCGCATTGCTTCTCCCGGTCTTTCTCATCCCGCCAGTGCTCTTTGATTCCCGCGGGAGTGGCTTCTTCATCATCCCCAACAGTGTGTGGGCTTTTTACCTCCCCTTATTCTCTCCTCCTCTACTGCTCGCATCATCGATCAATAAGCAGACAGGGTTCATCCGAAAAATGTCCGGATGCATTTCTTGCTGGTGTGACTTCATGTCCGGAGTTTGACAAATTGATGGCCAGGAATCCCCAAACGGGACAACACGATGAGATCCTACTGATTCCTTTTCATCTATCAAATTTCCGATAATTTATTTTTGCTTACAAGTATGACTCTCTATTTTCAAAATATACTTAGTGTTGTTTAACACAATGAAATATGATTTTCCCAAAAGTAAAAAGGAAAAAAAGTCTTGATTACGCTGGGTCATCGCGGATACTTTATGTATTTCTGCATGACAACTATTCTTCTTCTTCAGTTATTATTCCTTAAGTATGGAGAGAATGGACAGTGAAACTTAATACATTCATAAGAGATACGAATCAAATCTTATGTTGCCTTTTTATTTCTTCTGGCTGTTGCCAAAGTCAATGAAGGATAGAGTGAATTGTGCACTGCTGCAAGATCAAATATTCAAAACGACAGTCGAGATGTGGGATTATAAAATAAGGGGAGGCTGCCCCGATCCTTTTCCAGAAACAACAACAAGAAGCAGGGAAACGAGAGACACGCTCCAACGGATGAAGAAGGGATTTCTTCAGAGTCTAATCCAGCAGCAGAGAAGTGCGCACATATAGAGATTGCCACCATCAGGATCTCCGAGTCGACTCACGATGTAGATGACCGATCGAAGTCCTCACAACCGATGTTACACAACATGTATATATTTATATAAATCGAAGTGAACGCAGTGGGCAGCAATTCTTTGATCAAGCTGTCAAGACCATTAACCATCAACTAGTAATGAGCCCTTAGAAATGAGTGTACTCGAGCGAAATTGTGGCCGTATACACAGCGGTCGACGCCCCGCGTCGTTTACTCCTCATCGTCCCTCAAGACAGGTGAAAACTCTTCAATGAATAGAGGCTGTCAACGAGAACTCGGGGCAGGGCGGGGAGGTGATGATGTATACAGCAGCAAGTCCCCCCTTCTTCTTCACGATAAATATACAGTAGAGAATACAATCAGACAAAAGGCCCTGGTACACAAAGAAGTGCCGTGTCATTACCAAATACGTCGTCGACGTCTCATGCGTTATGAAAACAACTTCCGCTCTTTCTAAGAGAATAAAAATAAAAGATTAGTATCAGGAGAAAAAACACTGAAAGATAAATGTTTTTTTTTTTCTTTTTTTCTTTTCGAGGTCGTCAAAAAAAGGGGGCATATCATCATAAAAATGTGTACACTTATCGCGTGAGTCCGACGTTCAGGAACTGGAAAATATGTACAACATGTATATCTATATCACGAAATCGTTCATCAGGAATAGCGTAACTTTGGTCTGTAGAGATTCCGTAAAAACTTTCGATTTCGAAATGCAAAGCAAATAGCAAACGAGGTCGCTTATACGCACGCCTGTCAGCATCGATCAACGCATAGAGCGAGAGAACCATAACGATTCCGACAAGAGAGAAACAGAGAGAAAATGGGGCCATTTTATTTGTTTTTTGTTAACCATAAACGGACATCCTATTCACATGACATTTGATGGGCAATTTTCAAGCTCGATTGATTGCAGCTCTTTTGATTCTTCTTCTTCTTCTTTCTTTTTCTAGAATATTATATAAGTTGGATTTACATAATTGGCGAGAAAGCAGATGCTGATGCCCAAAACTCGATTTGCATTCGTGAGTTTTATATTGATGTTGCGATATATAGAATTGTATTTCAATTCATTTTCGAAAGGTAGAGATTGAGATGTCTTTATAAACACAATCTCGTCCCCTTTCCAAGAGAAATTTTCACTGTCCCGCATTCGAGATTGATATCTCCAGAGTTGCACTGCTGCGATAACATCACTTCGTTTCGCCATTCCATTTATACAGTTCCCGAATTGCTATACGCATTTTTTGTTATCTTCTACTATGTATACATTTACGCTAAGTTAGTCGGATGCAATTCAAAGTGCCACTTTCTTTTCCGTGTTCAATTTCGCTCAATCTAAATCTCAGCTCATTGTTTTGTATTCATGATTTATTATAGAGTCTCTCGTATGCTGCTTTAGGGCAAGAAGATGTTTTGTGTGCAACCACCAGAATGACACAACCTGCACATGCAAGTTTCCCTATTCTCTCTTTATATAATAATGATTGTTAGAGTACTCTTTCTCTGTTCTTTTTCCCAAGCTTTTCTCACTATTAGAATGACAGGGATGTGCAGTATAACCTCTTTTCTCCTTTTCTTAGAGCTATATGGTAATAAAGGAAGAAGAAGAAGAAGGAAAAAAAAGAGTCCCTCACCTCTTGACCTCTGTGTCTATAAACATGCTCTGATTTCTTCCCGAGCTCTTCTTCTTTTGACAAGATCAAGCCAACAAGAAAATGGGTGCGTCGGTCGCTCCAGCTCCATCCCGGGCGCTTTTCTTCTTGTTATTCCCGTCGTAAAAAGGAATGTGTATACACACATATAAAACGTCCAGCCTGCACACACACACACATGCGTTTATAAACAAACAAACAATTTATACAGGAATAAAAATCTGCTTCAAGGAAGAGGGATATGAAAGAGGTTGGTAAGAGAAGGACTTGCGTCACGAATTGACTTTGGCTGCAATAAAAGGTCGCACAGTCTACTCGCGGACAAGCTATTTCATCTTTAGTGAGTTTAGAACAACAACGACCGTCTCATTATCTAATGGTCTCTTAGTTCCATTTTCCTTGAACGAATTTTTATGATTGTTTCTCTTTTTCCCGAAGAAAGAGACAACCGCAAACGTCATGGCCTCGCCCTTGCTGCCGCGCTTGCAAATGAGGGGTCAGAAGATCCGTCCGAGGCACAAAGACGAAAGGTCAAGCATACAACCATATATTTTCACGCCATAACGAGATCCTCTCTTTTTTCTTTCTTTCGTCGAAGAGGACAACGACAACGACGCCCGACATAATTAGAGGTCGTAAGAGAGCACGGGTCTCTCTCTTCGCCAAGGGGGTCAAAACCGGATCGGATGATTGGTGAAGAGGGAAATAAATTTTCAGGGTAAAATGGCCGGAAAGAAAGTTATTGTATAGCCTACCTACACAGTTTACAAGGCCACGAGTTTATACGCCAATGGACGCCCGGCCCGCGCGACGACGACCCAAAGATTCCAACATCTTGAGCACGCCATGGTTTTTATTTCAAGAGGGATATTCGTTGCTGTCGTCATCCACCAGGTGTTATGCGGTCGTATAAGCCGTTTTCAAGAGTAGTAGGGTATTACACATCTCTTGACATTTTTCTTCTTATAGTGCACATTTGGTGTAATGGATAAGAGAGACACGTTCACTTCTGGGAGCATGCGTATTATATAAAAATGGGAATGCTGCAACTCTCGGATTGAGTACAAGGCGAATCATCAAACGGAATGCTCAAGAGTGCCACTTGAACGGCAAATGCTAAACTGGATTCGACGCTGATTCCATCAGGACTAAAGGGCGCACCCTTCTTCACTTCAAAGAGGACAGAAATATCAGCCAAAAGCAGAACTCTTGAATATTCTTTATGACTTTGCGAAAGTTGAACTGGAACAATGGTAGGTGGAGGGATTTCTCCGGATCGAATTATAGGAATCCAGCATACTAGTACGTGCGGGTGTTTTCTCTCTATCTCAACCATAGCGGGCATTCGGGTCAATCGTTTTTGCCTTCAAGGTGCCGGATGATAAGTCCTCGAGGGCCCTCTTTTAGAGCCAGAAAGGAAATGAGTCGTATGTGTAAGAGTGAGGGTGAGAAACAACAGGTCGGCCCGCCAAACATAAAAACGATAGAGAAAGAGAGAGAGAGAGAGAGAAAAAAAAACGAGTAAGGCGCTCTCCTTATGTGTCGAGACCTCTCCAGGATTTCTTTCCCCTAAAGGGAAGTGGTGGCGGAGTATAATAATATAACGACGACCCACCCTCCACCTCTGCGGAAGTGTGTCTCGTGAAAGGGATGAAAGGAAAATAGGAGCTCGTCATGGGCGTACGGTACTCAACTTTTATATTTCTCGCTCCCGTAAGTAGAAATCCCAAAAGTTTGCGCTTAACTGTATTGGAGCTCATTCGTTAAAGACGGAATCAGCAAACTTCCTTTGCTTTCTCAAACCTAATAATAAATAAAACCGCACACATCTGTCATCAAAGCGTAATGTCGGCAAATTTCTTCACAAACCATTAGCATAAAGCGATTTGTACCATAAACCAAACAAATCTCAAGTCTTGCGTCAACACTTGGAATTTTGTTCGCTTCCTTTGAAAAAAATTGAAATTGCTTCTCAGAAAGGAAAAAAAATTAATACGTGTAATTTTCTCGGATATCAAAGCGTGGAGATGTGACAAGAAACTATTAACCGCTTTTCCAGTCTGCTACCTTCTACTTCTGAGAGTAAACATGCGTCCAAAATCACATATATGTAAAAGTAATCCCATAGAAAATTATAAATAAAATCCCATCTTTTTTGTGTCTATAATCTCTCTCTTGACTTGACAAATTTAACGGAAGGAAAGATCAATATGGCTTCTGTCGGGAACCCTGTTATATACTGCTTTATCTATTTTTTTTTTCTTTTTAAAATAAAAGATAAATTCTCCCGCCCGTGTATGTGTATCTTATGGTTTTCCATTAGAGATTCCAATCTCTCGGTTTTTCTTTTTCGTCTTCTTCGCCAGAGTCAATTAGTTCCAACGAGACACACACACATATAGACACACCAGAGAGCCGGCCAGGATCGATAGATATATGGTGAGACAGCTTTGAAGTCGGGAATAGCACGAACCCCGGGCTTTCTTTCGTTTCTTCTTTCTTCGGCCGCGTGATCGCCCCCACCTTGTGAGTGATGATGCCCTATATACTATAGCAGGGTACGTGCTCTTCTTTGAAGGAAGTCACTGCAAGAGATCTTGTGTATAACCCGCCCTCCTGTCATACGCTTCCGTGATTGGAGTCGTTTAGAGGGACAATTGCGAGCACATCAGAATCACCCGACAATCGCTGAACGAACGAACCGTGCCAAAAGCCCTCGTCGTCAATGAGGGAGGGAGGACCGCCAGCTCCATAAAAACTTGAGGTGGCGTGAATGACTAACGACGCTATTACGCTCTCTCTCTCTCTTCTGTTCCAGGTGAACGGATTTCTTAGAGTAGTGGTGGTGTTTCAAGAAGCGAAAGCAACGAGGCGGATCATCAACGTCCGGCATCCAGCCAAGATGGAGGGAACAAAAATATATTATCTGCTAGTTAAAAGATCGATTTCCATCATCCTCGTCAGTCAAATTTGTTTAGAATGAGATGGACAAATTTTATACCTATAGCCAAACCTGTTTCTTTTGGGCCATGCTTCATGCAAATTCAGCAGCGCCAAGATGTAAGCTTTCACGGTGGCCGCCGAGACGGGCGAGGCATCAGATAGACCCCCTTCAACTTGTATCCAAGGTTGAAAAGAATTAATCATCCCGATGGTGAACGATGGGTTCCCAACATGACGTCACACAGACCTATACGAGATGGGCTTCTCGCGCGCGCGTGCACCACCACCCACGTTTTCACCTTTTTAAAAGAGACTCTGATTAGCTCCATCCTATATCTTCAGTACACACATTGGGAAAAAAGGAGGCTATGCGGAAGGAAAAATATAAGAGAGAGAAAAATAAACAAACTTGACGGATGATTTTCTCTCCTTCTGGTGGTGACATGCAATTTCTCACTGGTTGCATCCGGCAGCAGGAAGCCGGGCGTCTTCCGTGCGCACCTTGATCAATGCACGTCGGTACCGGTATACATAATCTAGAGTAGTGAAATATACTGCCCTTTGATATATATTTTCTACTTCTCGGAGCAGTGGAAAGTTTTTTTGATGGAATGCGCCACAAAGTAATCAAGAGTTCTGCATGCTGAAAATCCGGATGGATCCGATCCGTCTGAAATGGGAGATTTACATACTTAAACGACGCCCCGCGGGAAATGCTTTCATGCATTCGCTATATACGAGTTCACATTCTATTCCCGATGTTGTTCTAGTCTAGGTACAGCATTCTGCAGATGCCGGGAATCGTGCAACTTTTGCCCTCGTTATAAAGTCGCGTCGGCATCCTTTTTCCCTAGTTGCACTCAAGTATTGCCCTACATTGTTATTGCTGCGGCACGGAGAGTTCATAATATAAATACTTATTCAAATGGAATCGTTCATAAATCTTTCTCTTACGTCATATACACTACCTTTTTTGAAATGCTAAGTGAACATTTCCGGGTTTTCTCTTGACACTGAGCGAGTTATTGGATCGGTAGATTAGCAAGCGATACAGCACCATTTTCGGGACAATGTTATTATACCTTAGGTACTTATCATGTGTGCGTCGAGCTCCGGACGAATGTTTGCTATATATCCATCGGAAGATGCATCATCAAACGAGTGGTAATGCGAGACGCAGTACAGAGTGCTTCCTCGCTTTCTCTGCTCTTATCGAAGTATCGTGTTTCTTTTTGGCAGAAGAAAGACTAGCAGTAGACGTATCAATTCATCTCTCCTGCATGGAGATGTTAAGAGCCTCACGCTGACTCTCGTCATATTAAATAGACGAAGGAAGAAGAAGAAAAAAACGTTATGCGGTTCCGCGACCCCATTTAGCTAATACGGCACGACGAAGCCAAAGAAGAAGAATACCGCGTATGCATAAATAATCCTTGACGATATATATGTTCAAGAATCGTTTGTATATGCTAACGACGGAGTGCGAGCCCTATTTTTGCAATAATCCCCTGTTACTTCTTCGTCTTCTTTTTTTGGCCACTCCTTTCCGATCTATGAGGACGTCGTCTTTCTTCAAGGGCTCGATCCTGCTGGTATAGTATAGTGCCCCCTTCACACTAGAATTTGAGAGAGGAATAAAGTCACGTTCAGAGCACGTACCTCCTCCACTTAAGGGCTCTATTCCCTTCAAAAAAGATGAATAAAATCTCGATCCGACGGTTTATTACAATCGAGCCTGACAACGGGGATTATTCCAAAGAACGACGGCTTTTTTTTCTACCCATCATGTCCCTGTTCTGACACGCGCCTTTGATGAGTTTAGCTTTCCTGGATCTCTCTCTAACAGCTCAGTCATTATTTTTGTGAAAATTCTCAAATATAGTTGTTGTACCGTTGGAACGAATTACACTCCAACTTTCTATACCACCGATCTTATTGTAGATCAACTTATTCGAGATTCAAAACTTTGAAAGTTTTTGCATAGCTATACCTACCTGTTATTGAATATTCTCACGACCTCAAAGGCTTAGTTCTTGGCACGTAACGAAAGTGTGCGATGGCCCACTGACCTCATCGAAGCATAATCGATTGATTGAATTACGAGATACGTTACCAAAAAAACCCTACCCTGCTTTTGTGATAATGACGGTTCATTCATTCTTTCTTGTGTATATTGTCTGTCAGGTAGTGGGCGAACAGGAAGGGGGCGGAGCTAAGAGGCCTCCTAGCGGCCGACTCGCTCTCTTCGTGCCTCCCCCCTTGAGGGGTGTCTGACTGACTGGAACCTCAGTTGGAGCTAGCACGCCGCATCAATCAGGACCTTCACGACACTCGCTCTCTCAAAGTTTTTCTTCTGAACACAATCTTCGGACCCACCAGCGTGGTTTTTTTCTAAAGTGAAGCATACAAAACAGTTGTTGAACGCGAAACAAAAAAGAAACTGGATAATCTCTTGTGACTGCAAGTGTTGTTATTTCTCTGGAACTCGCTGCCACGTTTTTTTTTCTTCTGAGAAGTGGTGGCTCGGCTACTGTTATTGTGAAGATCCAAGGGGGTTCATCATTATTAACACGCAGCCAGCATGGAGGAGCCGACGAGGCCCCGCCGATACACCCTGCTGATCGCCTCCATGATCTTTTTCATCATCGCGTCATCAGGTAAACTGAGCAAAAGATTAATTTTTCTGTTTCATTGCACGTGGTTTGCAGTTCATTGCCGATGTTGAATGAAATGGGGGGCGTCGCTATGCCATCTCTCGGTCAGGTGATAGTTTTTCTTTTTGTTTATCTCCGATGAAAGATGAACTCTTTTTTAAAGAAACTTAGTACTTCCGTTCGTAACAAGAAAGTCTTTAACCGCATTCTGCTACATCCTCACTTCCTATGTACGTGTGAGAAAAATATCCTATCACATTTAAATGGCTTCCGTCGTCGTCGTCGTCGCAGGGAGCAAACATTTTTTTCTTCTCATTTTTTTTGTGTGCTGTGTAACAACTACCGCAGGTGATCCAATTAATTTCACCAACGGAAGCTAAACAACTTTTACTATATTGATTTTTTTCTTGTCACCCTTACATAAGTAGCAATTTTTTTCTTTCAATTTTCGTGAATAGCTGACAAATCGGTATGCCGTCCCAGCGTGTGTCTAGCAGGGGTTTCATCATCCCAATTCACGCCCCCTTTTCTTTTCTGACCCATAACTCAACCGCGTTGCAGAGGTTTCTAGCCGAGTTTTTATTGTGATTACGTCTTCCCCTTGGGATGCTTAAGCATTATGCACCATCACTAGGCCCAAGTTTTATATGTTTAGAAAACTTTGTTCCCTCTTAACTGAAACCTTAAGTGGAGGCCGGGCGAATAACTGACGAGGATTATTTAAGGTTTCGGATTTCAGTGAGAGAGAGGAATTAGGGACGCTGTCTTGTTTTTCTTTTCTTCAAAAGACTTATGTGCCCACTCCTTAAAAAGAGAATCGACTTAAAGTGTTGTGCTTTGAGCAATATTTTGCACCTTCTTCTTTTCATCATTTTATAAAAGCAGATTATGAACCAAGCGTGATCATCATAGCTTATAGTTAGAAAGCGTTTTCCATTCCGGAACGTCGTAGGTGATGCGTTCACGGGCGTACATAAGGGGACAGTGACGGTGATGGATCATCAGACACTCGCTTTAAGAATAAGAGGAAGAAGAAGAAGAAAAAAAAAACAGCTGGTCTGTGTATGTGTGTCTCTTAAGATGCGGCGTGACTTAACAAAAATGATAGATGTTGTAAATCAAGAGGAGAAAGAAGAAAAGGAAGAGAGATAAGAGGTCACATGTCCCCCTACGTTTTGCATCGATCCCTATGTCGGTCGATTATCCGAATCATCCGGACCATCGGGGAAGAACCCCTCGACCAATTTTTCTTTTTTCTATTTTGCCTCAATCTGCTGGCATCGTGACAAACAATCTGAGAAGATTCCCACTTTTTATTGGGTCACTCTGTGGACGAAGCCGGCCGGTCTAGGATGAGACGTTGTAGAATTCAAATAACTGGTGCTCTTCGGAGGAAGAAGTTGTTATACACATCCGCACACTGTCCCTACCCTTGTTTGGAGCGAAGTGGAGGGAGGGCTAATGGGGCCGTCAAACCCTATGTGTGCGTGAATTACTCGCCCGGGAAAGAGATCTCTCTCTCTGTAGCTCCACTCCTTGGTCGGCCTCAATTGACTTGGTGCCTAGCTTGGGTTGTTTTGTTATTATGGGTCGTATCGTTGGGAGGCCGGGCATCAAAACCACACATCAAAGCCAGCACGCGTCTCTCTCTATAGAGAAACTACTTTTCCTCTCTCTCTCCTTCACGCTCAACTGTGTCCCGCGGCCCTGATGCTGCTCGCCGGGCTGAGACTAAAAACCTCCTTCGTCGTCTTCTTCTCCTCTCTATCCTCATTGCCACTAAAAACCACAAGGCGCAGGCACGCGACCCAATCGGTCGTCAACGATGTAACATAATTTTTCTTTTCTCAAAAGTCTTTTTGGGGTTTCATCTTGTGGTTTTTTTCTGGTTTTGGTGACGAATCTTTTAGAGTCCATAAAAAGCAAGGTCCTCCTCTCGCGGGCTTCTTATACTCTCAATGAATCATTGTAACCAGAGCGCGGGCTTCCACTAATGCATTCGTTTGTGCATGTGCGTTAATTCACTAGTCCGGAAGTTGAGCTTCGCCGCCGTTCGTATCGCTCTGTTGGAGTTGTAATGGGTCTAGCGGCCTTTGTACGTGCTGTCCAGCTTCTTGCTGGTCTACCGCTATTATTGTTCCCTCTCTACCGGATCCTCCGTATCTCAAAATCAATGACATCTATTGGGATGTGTGTGGGTGGTTGTGTAATAATAATGTCTCTTTTAACAACGGACTCTTTTTTTTGCCAGAGTGGTTTGCCGAAGATGAGGGAGACACGTGCAACAATAGACTCTCTCGATCAAGCGACTCTATTGTTGCAACTCGATGACCAACGGTTACAATTTTTTCTATTCTCCTCTTTCTCCGTATATGTTTCAATGGATTCGATCTGGCAAAACAATATATGGGCGGGAGGAGGCGTTGTTCGCCGAGTCATTCAATGCTACCCTCTTGAAAAATTCTTTTATTTCGGGAATCCGATTCTGGCAGCCAACTCCTCCCCCACAATGAACGAAAAACATAGACGACGATTGCATTTCAATTTAATTTTTAGCTTGAAACAATGGATAGGCTAGAATGAAACAAAACGTGTCCACCATTATGAAGTTTTTTTTTCTTCTCCCGGACCTCGAGGGGTATACATGGAGACCACACAACCACAGGAGCCGGAAGCCCAATAATAATCCACCTGTGATTTTTTTTTTCTTTCTCGTTTCTTCTTCCCCTGCTCCGTTTCTTCCCCTTTTACGTTTATGGGTTCACTTGCACCCTCTTGTATTAGAAGCCAGAGCGTGGGATAGCTGGGAAACTAAAAACAAAATAAAATTTCTCCGTCATACGACGAGATTCCGGCCGGTGGGATTCCAGACGACTCTTTTTTTTTCTCTTCCAATCTTAACGGAACTTTCGGTCGTCTTGTCGCATACTATAACGAGCTATATAATTACGTCATGAATTTCACACAGTCCGTATAGGGAGCGCGAAATCAATGTACCGTTGATGATCCCACTCTCTCTCTCTTCTCTTCTCTTCTCTTCTTGAGATAGTTACCCGCACCTCCCGCCTGTTACCAAGACCATTTTTTCTCCTCTTCCTTTTTTTGGTAGTAGTGGATAGCTTTTTGGAGCTGCCTCCTGCTGAGTCTGCCCGGTCAAGTCTCCTCTGACTGGGCCTTGTTTATATCGCTTGCAGATGGCTCGGCGTCCTCGACGTCCCCCGCAGTGTTTCAAAGGCGCCCCCATCTATATCCCCCCATCTTTTTGACTTGGTGATACTCTCTTCTGTCTGGTGGTCTCTCGGTTGGAAGCGCTTCATTTATTTTCATCACTTAGAGAACCGGGATTCTGTAGACCGGGCCGGTGTGTCAGGCAGTTGTGCGCATGAATCAATATTGAAAAAGTAGGACTCCTTCCAAGTACTGTGAAATTACAGAAGGGCCAGCAATTTTATAATATGATTTTGGATGGCAGTAAAGAATTTTCAATTGGAAAAAGAATGAGAGCGTGATCTCTGCGATCTTTCGGAAGGAAGAAAGGCGATTTCTCTCAACTTATTCCGCTTGGTCTGTGCTCACATAGAGAGATATATATATATAAAGATAGAGATAAGAAAGAAAAAGGAGAGGCGTGATCCCGTTATCACGGCCACAGGGAAAGTATATATCGTTTTAGATCAGAAAAAGAGAGAGAGAAGAGGAGGTCTTTTCACGCTCGAGCTCATCTATCCACAATTTTGGTGTGTGTGTGACCTACCCCGCCTTCATCTCACTTAAAACGGGGCTTAAGTATATTTTGAGTTTTTATTTTGCTGACTTTTGCCCCCTTTTTGATCCAATGGAGCGTGATTATGGGGGACTCCTTTTTCTTTTGATTTCCACTTCTCGGTGGAGCTTCGTTTATAAACATGAGTGCCGTCCGGTTGAATCCGGCGGAAAGTGATTGCCTCACAGCGTCGCCCGGGAAGATTGTTGTTATTTTTGCGTTCTTCCCCCCTTGTAGAATTCTTGAGCCATCTTCCCCTCTTTATTTCTCTTACGCCAATTAGTCGGGCTCTCAGACATGGTTTTTCTTGCAGGTAGAACCGGTCACAGGTGGAACGTACGTAGATATTACACAGGCGCGTAACCTGTTCCCCTCCATTTTTCCCACGGGCAGCAATGTGTTTATACTCAGTGCTTGCTCTCTGCTGTTACTCGATCATTTTCCACACGTTTTTTTTCTTCTTCTCTCCTTAACTTTCAGTCCGCGTCGTCGTCGTCATCCCGCAGTCGTCGTGCTCGTCACGGGCTCGAGCGTTTTATTGTTTGCACCCGGTGGGGGTTGGACCAGTGTTGATGTCTGGAACACACGGGCAATTTTCCTTGAAAAATAAGAATTCTTCCCTTGAGAGGGTGTGCAGCTCTTTTCCCCTTCTTTTTATTATTATTCTTTATAATTGGTGTTGAGGATTTGTCGCCCAGCAAAGCATATCATAAAACATTCATTCCCCCCTTCTCCTCGCTATTTTTACACGCGTCCGTTCAAAGAAGTAATAACACGTTTTTGCCCTTTTCTCTTTTTGCCGGGCTTCAATCATCTCTAATCAGCAACCGAAAAGAAATAGAAACGGCTTCCGCCCGTCTTTTTACGAGAAATAATAATAATAACGCGCTCCATTTAACACAAACGATTTCTTTTCAAGAAAAATGCAATCTCACAATTTTAGCGAGATCAATCTGAATTCCCACTTTCGGACGCTAAATGGACCTTGAAGTTCCCTTATCATATAAAAATAAACCATAGTGCCCCCACATCCCCTACGGTTTCCCACACTACTATGTTCTACTGTGACTGACAAGAAAGTCGGAGGAGGAGATGCAACGATACCATCAGGCCCAGTAGCGGCTTGGAATTGTGTCCGACAGGTTGTCTGATCATTTTTTTCTTTTCTTCCTACTCTTCGACCAGATAGAAAAACCTCAAATAGATTTTAAGGGGAGAGTAAAATTCCTCGCATGTTTTTTCTTCTTTCTCTATGTGTAAAGGGTTAGAGAACCATGACAATAAACCAAGTCGGCTGGAATAGAATTTCAGCGATGAATATCATACATACGGCTATGGGGTCTGACGGGAGACTCTATATCTTTTGCTGTATGCGCCTCTAGTGGTATTTCTTCCTTGTCAAGATCCCTTTATTTTTTTTTTTCTCTTTCTATCTTGCTGAGATAGATAGAGAGAGAGAGAGAAAAAAAACGGGGCGAGTAAATGGCTTCTAATGAGCTAGACTCCGAGACTTCCGCTCTTTTTATTTTTCTTTTCTCCTCCTTGTGCTCTCCGTGGCGTAATAATGAATCGGCCCCCAAAGTTTAGTTTTTTTTTTGCTTACTGGCTTGCGCCTCCTTTTCTCTCACGAATTTTTGTATCCTACCAGTGTCTAATTAGCGACACTGAAAAAAAAATATTCTAAAGGATTCTCTCTTTTTGTTGAGCCCGCATCAAAATTGGACGAAAAGCGAAATGACTCACGATTTTCAACCCCCTCTTTTCCGATTATACAAATAAATGTATCGTAAATACATAAATATGAAGATACAATAATATGAAAGTTATAACTACAGGAGTAACTGTACCCGCATGTTACTTAGTGACATCCCTCGGTAATAATAATAATATAAATCTTGGGAGGCAAAACAATGGAAAGATTTTCTGGAGGGAAAAGAAAGGAAAGACCATTTTGTTTTTCCCGTCCCCAAAACTCTTGTAGTCCTATTTCACGGAGTAATGGATCCTTTTATTCTGAGTGGGGGTCATGCCGCTGGTCTCTTTTTGTTTTGTTTTGTTCCCGTGTCGCAACTAACCCCTATAGAAGGTATTTTTTTTAATGGAGGCACCCGTAGATAGGGGTCACTCCTTGATTTATATCGGTAGTGGAAGTCTGGATGCCTGGAATAATGCAGTGTTGAGAGATTCCGGTTCGAAATGAAGAGAAGAAAAAAAGTATCACAGGATGGATGATGTTAATGAGAATGAAGGTGTTTTCCGAACCAAACTGCCGGCATGTCACCTCTCCCAAGAAAGATAATGAAGGAATGAATGAATATGAAAAAAGATGTGTACGAGACGACGGAAGTCTGTGGGAAATCGTGAGTAGTATATTGAAGAAGGGAGCTGTGACGTCTTTTCTCAATTGTTGTACTTCACCTTTTCAACTCTCTCTCCCCCACTTCCCGTAGTGTATACCTATCTCAGGAGAGTACACCTGAGATTCACCTGTAGGGCTTTAATTACCCAAACGTCTCTCCCTTTATTTCATCTTGCGCGCTCCCTCCTCCCTCTGTATGTGCGTGTCTCCCTCACCGGACTTTTGAGGACACAACACGAGTGGTAGTAGTCGGTAGAGTCATCTTCTCCCTTCAACGACCTCTTTGCTTTCGTGCTTTCGGTAACCTCAGTGTGCGGCTGGGCGGACTATCGGGATGGCGCCCCAGCACACGTGAACCTCCAAGGGGTCACGCCCGTCCTCCGTAAGTCGAGGAGAAAAAGAGTCTTATCCGGTAGCTCTTGCGGTGAAAAGAAGAAGACAGCGTGTGATCTCCCTTTTTTTCTTTCTTTCTTCGCTCTCGGGCGGAAATGAGTAGTACACGTTTGGTAACCTTATGGAGCCCCAACAACCTGCAGAACGCCCGAGGAGGTCACACGAGCCAGGTACCACCTTCGTGAGCTCACGAAAGGGATTTAATGGGAGCTGGAGGAGGTCACGTTTCGTGATAGGATGCGACATGTTGGCGGGGGTCAATTCAAAATTGCACCTGTATACTCTTTTGAATTTTTTTTGTTTTTACGAAGATGACGTTGGACAATGATTCTTATCCATCTGGAGATGCTTTCTCCTGCAGGAACGAGAAATGACCGTTGAGTTCCTCCAAAGACACATGTGGTCCTTCTTGGGAAACGAAATTTGAAACTTTTTTTTTTGTGGAAAGGAGCGATGTGATTTTTTAGTCTCCCCTCCCAAACACCACTTGTTGGAAGAATCATCTCTCTCTTTCTCTTCATCTCTCTGTGGGGTGTCAGCATCATCGTCGACGACGACGACGGGGACATGTTGGACGCACATGTTTCATCACGATGCGTAGGGAACAATAAAAAAGGAGGGTCACTCCTTTCTCTTTAGTGTCTCTGACATTTGACCTCTTTCACAACCTGTTGGAAGACCGCGCTCTTTCTCTCTTTTGCGGTCAACTCTCTCGTATGATATTTTTCTAGTGTCATATATGACGCCGGATATGCTAGAAAACGTTAGAGGTCGTATCCATAAAGAAAGGTAAATGTCGATCCCAATACAGCCAGAGGTGAACCCGTTTTATTAGGTGACTATATATTTTTCTTTCCTTCGGGGAAGGAGAGGGGGTCAGCCTCGACTTCCGATCGTGAGCGACGCCGTAAAATGTGGTAGGGGTCGACGACGATGATGATGGCCACGCCGAGGACATTTATATCGATCATCCGACAGTAAACAAAAGGAAGACCATCCGACCATAAAAACCAGCCGCCCATATATGTGTACTCGTATCCTCTTTCCTATGGGAAATGGCGAGAAAGAAATGGTGTATTTATATATGAATATATATTTACTTCTCATTTAAGTAGTATCTTTTCCCTCTCTCTTTTCCTTTTTAAAGACAGGATTGATGATGCTTTTATAGTAGTAAATGTCCGAGAGAGTGAGCGCGCTCCTATCAAATTTAATTGATAAGATTGCCGTCTTTAACTGGCGTTAAGAAAAGTCGTTGAACATTCAAATGAATGGGGCAGTAAAAAATAAATAGAATCCCTGTTCCTATGAGCCTTCTATTGTTGTATTATCGCTCCGTCGTCGTAAAAAGCACTCGTCGTCGTTCATGTCGTTATGATTGGCGGATGGCCAGCATATGTCCAAGTGAAAGAGGAGATGATGGTGGGGAGGGGAGGGAAGAAGGACAAGCAGCATCCCCCCGCAGCTGGAGTCGAGCATCAAGATAGAAGTTTTTTCTTCTTCTTCTCCTTCCTCCCCTTTTACCCCTAAAAAGGCGGTGGTAGTGATGGTGCTGGATGAGCGGGATCATCAAATTTCATTTCGGCCGTGGGAACGTCGACAAGATGATTCCCATCCACATAGACACAGCCGGTAGCGGGCCGTGCTTCTTCATCCCTCGGTTCTCATTAAACGAAGAGGATTGAGGGAGGAGGACTAACATCTTGTTATAATCGAAACGGACTTGCCGGCTTTAGGACAACTTAACCGTTGCTCGGACACACATACCACCCTCGTTCCTATTCCATCACGACAGCTGGAGGAACATATAAATCATCTTTTTTTCTGTTCTTAATGACCACACACACACACACCTCCTACCAAATAGATCCCTGTGCAGATGGTTGAGGAATGACGCGAGTGGACGACGGAGCAAAGTCAATTAGGTCTCTAGATGGATCCATTACGATCGTGCAGCAAGGAGGCAAACAACAGGTGGAGCGCGCGTTTCTTAACGGCTCAATTTACGTCAGAATTCCCACTTGATTGGTTCCTTCTCTTAACGAATCCTTTCCCCCCTTAAGGGGTAGATTGATGCCGTACGTAATTACGTCTTTCGTAGAGGAGGTCAAAAGAAGTAGCTCTGTACATGTAGACGAGGTACTTGGAATAACTCACGCACTTCTGGGAGAACTCCCTCTAACCGAAGGCGATTTTTTGAGAGAGGTAAAAAAAAGTCTGCCCACTAAATTATACCATCCTCTGGCTGCTGCTCCCGACTGTAGAGAGAGTCACGACCCTCTTCATACCCACTGGCAAATCTCTCCTTTTCTCTAAGATCTACAGGGCATGGCACCTGACTTCCCCCTCAATTTCTGGCTTGTTCATTTTCTCTCTTTCCGTGGGGCTGCTGTTGAGCGTTCATGAGTTGAGAGGGGGCTTGCTTGCTGCTTTTAATTATGTACACACACGCGTAGCACTAGAGGCAATGATGAGGACAGTGATGAGCCGTTTTTAATCTTTAAAGAAAAAAAAATACGACTAATAAAAGAGCCAATTCCTTGCTTAGTTCATGCCCTAATTCTACTTTTATTGAGCAGTAACTTGCGAGCTTTGGTTAATTTTAAAAGTTTTAGCTAGTCTTTTCCTGATTTAAAAAAAAAATGAAAAAAATTAGTGCAAAAACGTAAAACCGTGAAGTGCGTATAAAAAGTGAAGTTGCTTTTTGGTTGTTTTTTTCTCCGATCGTGCAAAGAGTTTGATCGGACCACTTAACCTTCGAATCCCTATGTGTGTCGCGCTCGTTCGTGACTCTTGGCCATAGAACAATTAACCGCAGCAGCAGCCGACTGCGGTTGATTGTTCAGAAGCTCTGTGAGGGGAGAAGAAATCATCATCATCCCGCTGGGCTCAGCTTTTTCTTCCTTCCTGAGGGGAGTTGAAAGTAATTTGACACACACTAGGAAAGAAGAAGAAAAAGAAGAAAAATAGACCAGGGGAAGAAGGTGACGTGATGGATCGAGGCCAGCAGCAGAAGCAAGCGGACACAACCACATCATCATCATCATGATCCTTGGGAGAAAAACAAGTTTTCTCTTTTCAGGCCATTTCATTTTTCGTCTCCCTGTATATAATGCACTCTACACCCGTCAGGTATGGGAAAGGAGCGCTCCGGTTGAATGAACCCCCCACTGGGTATGTGTCAGGAGCGGTCACTTTTCATCATCCGCCGAAAGCTTCAGTTTTCTCAATGTTGAACACGACTGTATATAAAACATATATATGGCATGAGGAGCTGCCGGTAGAGTCGCTCACCTGTGTATGGAATTTGAATGGCATGACGGAGGACACGGAAAAGATGCAAAGAATTTTCTGCGTGGTTCTTTTTCTTTCTATTTTTTGTTACTTTACTTTTACGATGAGGACTTTTCTCTCTTAATATTTTTTTCCCGCGGTACCGCCGGTGACATGGGAAGAGGGCAAAAATTTCTAGATTCTTCATCATCCGAAAATGTTTCCTTTTCCAACACTCCTTTTGGCGCACAACACTTTTTATATACACGGTGCGGTTGATTTATGGAACGCCGCGTGTTTTCACGAGAGGGCCGCATCTTAATGGAGGGAGCGGAGTGCGTGGGAGAGAGCAGCCCTGTCGCCAATGATTTAAATCAAAATGAAGCCGAAATAAAGAAGAAGAAATCCCCAATTTTTATGTTAGAACAACTTGGGAGATTGTGCAAATCCTGCCTTCACAAGCTGTGATGGATAATGTTCCTTTTTCCCCCCATTTCTTTTTCCTTCATTTTTTCTTCTACTTTTTTCTTTTCTTTTTCTCTTTTGGCCGGACCTAATCAAAACTGGGTAGCCAATCACATACAACTCAGAAGGGAAAACTGCTCGTATATAACCGACAACGGGATCGATGCCAAAACGGAGGAGAGATGGATGATCCGTCTCCCTCCTCCATTGCTCCACCACCAGCAGCACCCCGCCCGTTGCGTCCGCCGGAACGACTTACTTTATGTGTCAATACTCGTTCTTTCGATATGAATTACATTTATAGATATGGCCGGGGGCTTGGCCGAAGCCAGAACCCCGAGTTGGACCGTACTGTGCCCGACACGCGCAGAACCATATACTGGCCCGGAAGCTCATCCATAACTCCAGTGCGAACCGACGGCGGTGGTCAGTGATCAACTTCTTAGTAGATATATATACATATACCAGAAAACGAAGGCAAAAGGAGAAAAACAAAAAT